>CM035791.1:39032159-39754659 GCA_020466265.1 Siphamia tubifer | reverse complement strand
TTTTTTTTGTTTTTTTGGGTTTTTTTTTTCATTCACATCGTCTCACCTTCAGACATCAGATGGTTCAACACCTATGGCTCCATCACGTTATGTTTTAACATCATGTGACGCAATATCAACTGTATTAAATTCAGGTCTGTTTGTTTGACTTTCAGCAGGATTACACAAACATTTCTTAATGGATTTTGATGAAATTTTCAGGAATGATAGATAATGGGTCAAAGGAAGAACCCATTAGATTTTGAGCAATGAAGGTCAAAGGTCAAGGTTGCACTAAAGGTCAATGTGAGTTCTATCTTGGCAGAGGTCTGAGCTCTGAGTGCTTTTCTAGTTTTTATTGTGATTTTTTTTCCCCCTTTACAAAAGAATACAAGTAAATACAAAACTACATTTAAAAAAACACACACGTACACACAAGTCACTTTCAAAGCAATATGGTCCTTTTCTATTTTCTTTTCGTCAGTAAAGTTATTTTGTTTTGTTGCTATTCAGTCATAAATACCGTCCATCTCATCCATTTCTCTTTGAACTGGGCTTCCCATAGCCTTAAACGGTGCTCCATTTATTCCATTATGCAGATTTCCTCTACCAGGTGACTCCATTGATCCTGTGTACGCCATTTCCATCACCCTTTTATGCACCCGTTAATATACAAAATGTGTATCCATCTCAGTCTGATTCCTTTTCTCTGTATCTGGTAGTATGATTTTCTGCTTTGATTGGCTCTATTCAAGGATTCGTTTCAGTAAATGATCTGGGGTTTTTTTCAGTAGCAAGAAGACACAAACTGCTATATACTCTACCCAAGGATGTAATATACAGTAACTAACACTGTTTTGTAGCCAAAGAATAATATAATAAAGAGCAGAAAACGATGACAAAACAGAGAAATCATCACTCATCATCCACGCCAAATGTAGCATGTTTGTAAAATCTATTTATTGTGGTTTTTAAATTTACACGGTTAACAATTCTAGGCAATAATTTCATTCACATTTCTTTACAAACAGACCAAGTTACTGCCTCCTACACGTGTCCTAATCTGTCTCAGCCTTACATGCCATGGCTTGTTGGCAAGTGCTGTAACAAGCAAGTGGCTGCCTAAAAATAGCAAATTGCAAAGGACAACTTGTATGTCCAATTTTCTCTAAGTGCAGTCACAACAAGGTTAGAAAAATAAAAGCTCAACTTCTTTCTAGTGATAATGAAGTGTGTGTGTGTGTGTGTGTGTGTGTGTGTGTGTTTTTCTTTTCCCTCCTCACAGGTAATCAGTGAGCAATAACCCAATTCTAGCCTCTTAATTTTCCCTGCATACACCATTAAATAAATGAGTGGAATAATAATTCAGTTCTCTACAATTTAAATGTACCTCAGACACATGCAATGTGATTGTAGTGATTTGTACCATCCATGTAAGATGGTGAAAAAAAAAAAAAAGTTAAAGAAAAAAAAATAAATTGTGGATATTCAGCCTCCACTAATGACAGAATGACAAAAGATACAACATGTTATCCATACTTTAATCAACTTAAACTGTATGACTAAACAATTGACCTAGAGGAGCTTTATGAACAGAGCTGATTACAGATTAACACTGACTGGAACAATTTAAAAAAAAACCAAAACACTCAAACTGGAATCTTTTGTCTCCAGATGCACCTTTAAAAACTCACCCCCCCACCCCTCCAGTATGAGTGCTATATGTTGTTGTCTGCTGTGTTTTGTCACTGGACCGTCTAGAAGTGTTTGTTGTCTGTTGCATGTTTTGGTTTTTATTAACCATAATTTTATGTGATTTTTTTTAATTTTTTATCCGTTTTTAGTTTGCAGCCCTCTACCCTTTTCCCCTCCAGTGACTCTGGTCTCCTGGCAAGTCGTCATTGTAAATAAACATTTGTTCTTAATGACTTGCCTGGTTAAAAAAAATAAAAAAATAAATAAAATTATATATATATATATATATATACTATATTACTGTTATTTTAAAATAATTACCTTACTTTACAATATTACCATCTCACATTTTTTTATGCATTAGATCCCCTAAAAGAACTGTGCCCCCACCCACCTATTATTGTTTCATGTATTTAAAAAAAGTGCAGTTCATTTACCTTTTTTTTTTCTTCAATAGCCCCCCCAACACCACCACCACCACCACATACAAGAGAACATGGCTCGTATTTTTCTTTTTAACATCTTACAAGTTCAAACAGGGGTCGTGACACAGGACACTGGCAGATAAATCTGCAATAGATAAAGAGTTCCAACTAGTCACGGACATGTTAGCTTACCTTGACATTGCTGATCACAGGGATCATGCTAACTAGCTTCTGTAAATCAGGGTTAGGATTAGGATAAAATAAGATAAAATAGAATTTATTGATCCCCCAACAGGGAAATTAAAGTGTGTATTGTAGGAGACAATACAGTATGAATAAATACAAAAGAGATTAAAAAAATATATATATATATAAACAAGTTTATTAAATCAGCTAATGAGACCAAAGAATAGCAATAATAATAGTGATAGAGTAGTGTGCAGTTGTTGGGTATGGGTTAGTAATGATGATATGTTGCCAATGTACTCACTTAACACTAACAGGAAATAAAACTATCCTGCTCCATTATTTTTATTCCCTCGTGTCTTGTGGCCTTGCTGGGATTTTTTAAATTTTCTTTTTTTATTTGAGCAACTAAATTGTGGATGAAAATTTTGTGGTAACACAAGTGATATTTAATATGCACACAGTAATATACTGTATTACTGAAAATTAATTAGTAATGCTTTATACTACTACGTCACTGTATAAAGTAAACTGTTACTGGAATGTATTACTTTTAAAACATTACTGTCAACACTATTTATGACATAACCTGTATCTATGGGCGTAGGTTTGACTTTGACATTGGTGGGGACAAAAGTGCTCCAAAGCAGTACTTTTTTTTTTACATTTCCATTCATCATTTCACATCATACAGAGTTAATTAAAGAAGCAAACAATCACAGTCTGGGAAAAAAAATCTGTAATTGACATGTTCATCATGAATATCTGAATATTTTGAGAGAATACAAGAATTTAATGTATTCTGCAACATTCTCATCCCTAACACATCCATCATTATTTAACCTCACCTGTGAATTTCAAGCCTCTCCTCAGCTTCTCCTCCCGTCCTCTGCTGTCATATGAACAGAATAGGTTTGATTAAAAATAGCTTTCACAAAGTTTATCTATATGGCACAAGGTATAGTGTTTTATTCAGTATTTTTCATGATCAAACAGACTCAACAAAGAAGGGAACATATCTGCACTTAACATATTCTGAGCAAAGCATTAGCTCAAGTGTTAACAGAAGCACAGACTAACGTACGCTTTGTGTTAATGTTATATTTTAAGCTGGAACTGTTTAAGTGAAAAGGAAACTCAATCTTAGAGTTGGTTTAGGGTGTTTTTGTAACGTAACAAAACAAAACAAAACAAAACAAAACAAAACAAAAACAAAACAAAAACCAAAACCAAAACCCAAACCAAATAAAATAAAATAGAAGTTCTTTATTGAGCCCACAATTGGGGAATTCATTTGTGACAACAGCAGCAATGACATATAAGTAAAACAAACAGTGGGTGTGTAGCTAAGGTGCAATGTCAGTAAAATATCTGACAAAAATACATAAAAAATAGACTAAAAAAAAAAGAAAACACTGAGGAAAATACATACAAAACATGCTAAAATCCACAAAATATTAAACCAACACAAAAAAGCAATGCAAAGTCCAAAACATTAAAAACAATTGGTAAAATGTTAATTAAAATATTCATTCGACCCCTTCAACAACTGTAAACATCTGTCCCATTTAATTGCGTTAACATTTTTAATCATGGTGATAGATTAATCTGTGTTAATGTGTTCATTTTCACATATTAACACTTGAAAAACAACCCATTATTACTCCTCAACCAAACTGTATTCTACTTTATTCCCACTGCTCCAGAGTTAAGTAGCGACTTCTTTTACATCATTACATCCGACGTTTGGCATTTTGCTTTGGTGATGTAACACTCGCTCTTCCAAACCATTGCCATGAAACACCTGGTGCACAGTTTTTATGCTGATGTTAATGCCAGGGGAGGTCTGGAAAGATGTGCTTATTGAGTCAGCAGAGTGTTGGCAACTTTTACAGTCTGTGCCCTCACATTCACGCACCCCACTGTGGAACTTTACATGACCTGCCTCTCTGTGGGTGAGTTGCTGTGGATATTAAATACTTTCACGTCTCCCTCCAGTTTCCAGCTGACCATGGAGTATCTATGAGAGAAGCCAGTTCACAAACAGACTTGTTGCTGTGGAGGCAGAACCACAGTCCCAGTACTACTGTACTGTACACTAGATGTCAGTGACCGGTGAGAACAATCTATTCTGTTCTAATGTTTGTAAAGTTTCTAGGAGCATGATTTTATACAACTGTGATAATGAATGAAATGAAACAGCAGTTTATTGTTTTTTTCTTTCCTAGATCTGATTCAATTTCGCCTACATTTCTTAACAAAGTAAATTGAATGCTGTTCTTGAACTATTTTGATAACATACAATTGGTGTTTGTTTTTTATATTATGAATGAAATTATTAAGATGAAAACTGGGATATTGGAGGCAGGTCCTGTTAAATTATGCAATAGCCATTTGTAGATATTTACTTATGTTTTGGACAACATATGGACATTTGGACACTTTTTTGTTTGTTTAGGATGTTTTTGTTGGACAATGACTGCATAGTCATAGGGTTCCTCTGTGGACAATTATGAGACATAAAGGTTCAGATCTGCTGTTTGTATTTTGAACAAATGAGTGATTGTACCTGCTGTGGATATTATATCGTCTTATATCTTCTGACCTCTGGTCATGTGACCATTTGGGACAGGTATGGGTAGTTTGCTTAACATTTTTGAGTGACTACATCTGGCCTGTGCTGTCTGTTTTAAAGTTTTGGGGGTGGCCATGGGTCAGTTATTGGAGCGGTTCATCCAGTAACTGAAGGGTTGGTGGTTTGAATCCTGCTCTGTCCGAGTCGGTCCGTTGTAACCTTGGGCAAGACACTTTACCGTCCTTGCCTCCAGTGCCACTCACACTGGTGTATTAATGTTCTGTGGTGGTCAGAGGGGCCGTAATCAAAATAGCTGCCAGGCTTCTGTCAGTCTGCCCCACGACAACTGTGGCTACATATGTAGTTTACCACCACCAGAGAGTGCATGTGAGAGCGAATGAATAATGGGTCACTAATGTGAAGCGCTTTGAGTGGCCAAAAAAGCACTATATAAATCCAATCCATTATTATTAAAGGGCTAATCAACCGGCCGATTATAGGGTCTCACTAATTAATCGGTATTGGCCAATATGATGCTGATTTATTAAAGTTTTTTGCTGCTGAGTTTCTGTCCCTCACTGCTCCTGTGTGCATGTGTTCACTGAGTTATAGTCACAGTAAAGCCTGTCAGTTCTGTGTTTTTCTGACAAGCCCCACACATGTGCATGTGAAATCACAGACTGATAACCCCACATTCCAACAAGGATGGAACACTCCGACAAACACCGCTATAGCAGTCCACCCCTCCGAACACCCCACCACCTATGAGTACTATGACAAATGGACAGTCCCATCAAAAGACCTCAGTCTTATGAAATCCACCAGGTGGGCACCTCTTTTATTAGGTTATTTTTGCACAATATTCACACAGTCCTAGTCCAGCACATTAATCATCACATTAAACATAACAGCAAACATGACTGGACCAGCAACAGCCTGTAACAACAGTCCACACACACACACACACACAAACACACACACACCAAGTCAAGGGCGTAATAATGATGTTGGCATTGGTGGGGACATAATTTGACGACTTTCTCGTGAGAGACAGCAAAAATAAATCAATGAAAAAGAACGTGCCTAAAAGAGACAACAAAAACTAAGACATTTTAGGAAAATTTTTATTTCTTAAGTCACATTTAATCTATTTTTTTATTGTAGATTTTATATATATATATATATATATATATATATATATATATATATATATATATATATATATATATATATATATATATATATATATATATATATATACAGTATATATATAGTTAGTATAGCTTAGTGTTTTTCTGATGTACAAATTGTTACAAAGAGTTGAAAAGACGTTATTTCTATAATAAAGACATTAAAGATGGGCTTAATATTTTGCCATTTCTGTTCATGAATGAAGAACTTTGCTTGTAAAATATTAAAAATTAACAAAAAAAATCACAAGATAAATCAGTAGGGTTTTCATAGTAAACAAAAATCTTAAAGGGTGAAAATATAATGGCTCTGCTGTGTAAAAAAGATAAAAAATTAAGGTCTGTAAGATATTGTTTAACAATATTATGATAAAAAATAAATAAATGTAGAAGTGTTTCATCATCATTATTACAAAAACAACAGTTCCAGGTGACATCAGTGTATTTGGCTATATGTGTCTGTGTGGGATAAATTGTATGAAGGATCTTAAAATGATTGTTGGTAACAATATTTGTGCAGCAGCAACCAAGCTTTTTTCCAGTTAATACCTTGAATTAAAGAATTAAAAATAAAACTTCCTCCAGGAGTAATTCGGTTCCTAAATTAAAGAGATCGACGGACATTCTTATTTTTATTTTTTGCAAAAAGCTGATTCCCAAACTAAACATATTTATTAACATTTGTAATACATTCATTTAACTCATAAATATGGGTGAATATATGGACATTATTTCATATTGTTTGAAATTACTACTGTAAATACACAAATATTTTCTAAATGAGTGTCTTATCCTATGAATGAAATAAAGAAATAAAGTAAACAAACTAAAATGTGTATATAATATGCTTTGTTCGGGTTCTTGTATGATAAAACAGCCAGCCCTCAGCTTGAGTTTAACGTTTTTAATGTGACGCTGGTGGTGGAGGACCAACCAATGCCCTCTGTTTTTTTCTTTTCATGTGTCATCTGCATATGACTGAACTCACTGATGCATATCTGTCAGGTGCTTATTCCCAAAAAAAGCTCTCAATGAAAAGGTCTGCTGGGAATAAACAAGAATGAATATAGCTGTCAACTCATCCCAGAGGAACATATTCAAGCATCTTCGACCTACTGTCAAGCCTCTGCTCTGGAAAACATATGGAAGAAAATATTTTTCGTTTTTCTATATAGTAAGCTCATGAAGTATCTGTACGGCTCAGTAGACTGGTATACACGCACTCTGTTACAAGTAGAAATGGAATGACTGTTTCGACATATCTGTTCCTTTATGAGATGAAAATATGAGAAACAATAACAACTAACACACTATCACAAATGTTATGTCTCACCAGTGCTCATCCTTTTACCGCTGTCTCTTATTGGAAGATCTGGTTACTTTAGAATATTCTGAAAAAGTGTGTGCATTTCTGTTATCCTGTACATATTATATAGGAAAATAGTACGCACATCAGTATATTATACATTCTTACAGGAACTAAGAAACAAAAATATCTGTGGATGTACACACAGACACATACAAATTATATATATATATATTCAGCAAATCTCTGTCTGTAGTGTTAATAATAATGATAGCTTAATAAGTACGCAATTCCAAAACATGTCACATTTTCTACGGGCTATATAGTAAATACATGTGTATCATTAGCAAATGTAATGCACTTCAACCTTTTAAGTACTGTACCAATGTCATTCAAATAAAATATACATCGCTTAGGTCCTAATACTGAACCCTGTGGTACACCACAACTTACTTTTCTAAAATACAACACCGCATTGTAAAATGTTACATACTGAAACCTATCTTTTAGTAACTACTCATTCAGTTTAATGTAATACCATAACTCTAATTTCTGCATAAGTAAATAATGATAAATTGTGTCAAATGCTTTATGCAAGTCCACAAATACTCATCAATAGCTGTGGATATATTTTCTAGTAATTTCATCACTGGTAAGGATGTTGATATGTATATATATATATATATATATATATATATATATATATATATATATATATACACACATACATATATACACATATACACACACACTTTTACCTATTTTTCCCAGATGTTCAAACATTAAAATGCATCACAACAGGAGGGTTAAATGCCTTTCAGTCCTGTAACATCCATCTCTTCTTTCTGTTCTTTATTTTCTATTCATTTTTCTTACACTCTTCTCCCATGTGAAGCTATTTTCAGGACTGTAATGTTTGCCAAGATGATTTGATAAACACCATACGCCAAAATGTCTGCTCTTTAGTATTAATGAGATCAATTGCAGGCGTCGTCGTCATGTTCCTCTCTCTCTTCTGTCTGTCCACAGGCTCCTCAGACTCATAATAGAGACACAACAGAGCGGTAGAAGTACACGGAGGCACAGAAGTTACAAGTGTGTGATGCAGTCTTAAGTGTATGTTGTGGTGGTGTGGCGCCAAGGGAGGGGTTTGTGTGCAAGACGTTTTGGTTTTGGATGCTATGTTTTGTGTCTCAGTTCTCAAGTTGTGTATTATACCCTGGTATTTCATGCTTTGTGTGAGTCTGTGTGTGATGAAGCAGATTGCAGAGGGCGGGTAAGAGTGGGTTTTGCCTGCACACTAACAGATGGCAAAAGAGGGGGTTTTCTTTTTTTGTTGTTTTTTTGCTTCTTAAAGAGCAACCAGTTAAGGCCTTGAGAGTGTGTATGTATGTATGTGTGTATGTGTGTGTGTGTGTGTGTGTAAGAGAGAGTGACTATTTAAGCCTGAAGCCGATGTTCCTTGTGAAGAAGAAAAGCAGGACTGTGTTTCATTCTCCAGAGTGTTGGCTTAACTAAATTTATACAGTGAAAGCAAGCCTTCTCCTGAGCTGAAGCACATAAACACACACACACACACACACACACACACACACATTAACACAGGTGCAATCGCATGAACACAAGCAACACAAACTAATACACAAGCAGGTGTTACTGCCACTTCAATAGTGTTTTTCTACTGTGAGGAGTAGAGCTTGCAAATAAGCGTGTATTTCTACTTTCTGCTATAGCACACCGCAGGGAGATAAACGCAGCGGGAAGACGGAAGAGAGAGGGAGGGTGGAGGGTGAAGAGGTGAGACGGTGGCATTAAGTGCAGGAAAAGACTGACAGAGGAACTTCACTGGAGTGAAAAGAGGGAATGATACTTGAAATGAGCTCTAGACGCTACGGTGATTAGGGAGGAAGATGATGAAGACGACTATATCTTGACAACACGGTAACTCCACAAACCTAATGACTCCCCACAAATGTAGTAACCCACAAATGTTAATGAAAATGTGCGGTTTTTAACGTAATAACCTACAAATGTAATTAAAAAAAATTGTAGTTTGTAATGTAATAATCTCACAAATATAAAAACTCTCCAACAAACAATAGCAGTCGCCTCCCAAATTATTTCACTCGTGGGACGTTATGAAAAAGGTGTAAAGTTTAGGATTTTTGCCATCCCATAAATGTAATAAATTGGTAGGTAACTGCGACACAGTAAAATCACCTGTGTTAATAGAACACTTAAAGAGTTAACACTACCTCAGTGAACATATGGTCCTGATTTATTTTGCAAAAAAAGTTCTAGAGTCAACTTTACACTAGCAAGTGTTACAATTTAGAGTTTAGTGTTAGGAAATAACTTTTACAGTGTCAAACCTACTTAACATTACATGTTCATAAATAAATGACTGAAGAGTGTTGAGTTTTTACATCTGTGGGACTTATGTTTGTGGGGTTAATGACATAAATGACATAAAATATGCAAAAGAGAATAGTCTGGACCATTAATGACATATTTATTAAATCCTACAGGGGGTCGGACATAAATCAGACAGAGCAGGTAGAAGGACATCAGATGAAAAAGAGACCCTGAACAGTGCAGGTAACTGGAGTGACGACAAGATGAGTGAACTGCTGTGACACCAAAAAATTTGGCACATCACAGGAGCAGCAAGAGACCCCATCAGTCAACCTGAGTTACTATTAAGACACACACACAGGTTTCCCAATGGATATATTTTATGTCACGTCTCATTATTTTCTCCTCCAATTAGTGAACTACTGGAATTCTCTCTAGCTGTTGAGAATGCGAGGAAAATGGACAGTGGAATGTCCTCTGCTATGAGTGCAAAACTGAAAAATACCCAGAGTTCATTTAAGAAGATGTGAATTATTTCTTAAATTGGATCATCAAAGTTCACTTTTGGACAATTGCTACTTTTGTTATCTTTAAAAATGTGACTGTTATTCACCGGAAGATAATTGTATTCATCCTACAGAGCTAGTCTGCCTGAGCAATACTAAAACACTGGCTTATTCTCTATTACTAACTCCCACTCATGTGTATTGAAACAATGCAAAAATTAGGGGTTTAGCACATAACTAATGTGATGTTCACAAAATATTACACATATTTATGTCATAGCAACGCATTTACAGGTACTACTCGAAACAGAATATCAAAGTCAAGTCAAAGTCAAAGTCAACTTTATTGTCAAATGTGCTCTATGCACAACATACAGCACAGATGAAATTTCTTTCCTCTCAACCCACAGTGCAAGCATATTAAATAACACAAAAATTACATAAAATGACAAAAGTATAAATAGCAATCAGACATGAAGAATGACACATGTTGCATTTGCAGCATAGTTAAAAATATTCAATATTATATCCTCCATATCTTCCATATTCCATAAAAGTAGAATACATGTTTTATTTAAAATACAAAAAATTATTTACACATGCACACATATAACAGTCGTATGTGTCGAAAAAAGGGACGGGTAATCCTGGCCCTCGAGGGCCGGTTTCCTGCATGTTTTAGATCCTTCCCTCTTCCATCACACCTGGAGGCCATTAAATCATTCTGGGGCTTCTGCAGAACTGGATGATGAGCTGATCATTAGTTGAATGAGTGTGTGATGGAAGAATGAAATGTCTAAAACATGCAGGATCCTGGCCCTTAAGGACCAAGATTACCCACCCCTTGTCTAAACACTTGTAGGCACTAAGTTTTTCCTGAGTGTACACAGAAGGTTTATCAATTAAGTACGTATATGTCCAACTATTGTATACTTAGAAACTTACCAACACTGTCCGTCCACTGTTTTATCAAGTAAGGAACCGGTAGGCGATATTCAATTTTAAGTGCTAATTTATTTATGTAGGATTCTAGATCTTGAAAAAACACAGATTTATCATAGTCTGACAGCTCATAATGCAGTTCTATGGACAGTCCTGGCTGCGCGTGCATCCTAGCAACATTGTGTTTGTCTATAAAGATGCTGTTACGGGGTGCGTGAGGTAAGGTGCCTTCACAAACCGTAGGAATTTTAGGTGTCAGGGGTACAGGGGGTGACAGTCACTTTGTAGCAAGAGTGAAGCATGAACATTTACAGTTGTTTTATTTTTCCCATGCAATCAGGAAATAAGCATTTATAAATATAAGTTATTAAAAAAAAAAATCAGATAGTTGTAGCTTAAGGGGGGCCATCGCGCCCCCGTTCCCTCTGCTAGTGACCTGTAGTTTACACTTTGTGATCAGATAGCAGAGACAAATATTCATATATAATTCAGCAAATAAAAATCAAGTGATACAACTGAACTGTTACAGAAATGGTCTATGCAGCAGCAGAGTCTGACAATGTCATGAACAGAGCTGGAGCAGCACCAGGCATATGAGTCTAAATCCCTCGGGAAGGGTTAGTGAAGAGGGACAATAAGGAAGAGCACTACCTATGAATGACACATAATAGAGGGTCTCGAAGCACACGATGATCAGTTGATAAGGATGAAGTAGGAGTCAGGAGTCAGTAGAGCAGGGGCCACATTCATCCCAATATGTCAATACCTCAAAAGGGCTAGACCAATAAAATAATAACATTCAAAGTAGTATATTTACATTCTCATGTTTCCATCCATAATGTTTCCCTCAAAATGTGAATAAAAATCAACAACTTGACATATCTTAAGAAAAACAAGTGCAATTTTCACAACTTTCTGCCTCAGTCGATCAGTTTGTCATTTGCACATGGGCAGAACAACTTATATTTTCATTACAAATACACTAAACATTCAGTAACAGGAAGAATATTTGTAAAATTCCACTTATATCTCCAGATATTTCAGGTGGTTCATATTTGTTCAGGTATCTATTCAAGTTTTTGTAAAAAGATAGTTTGTCCAAATATTTTGATGTAATCTGATCATATTTTACTGGTGTGACCAAAATGACATCTAATTATTCTGTATTATTCAAATAATTTTTTACACCATTAATATATTAATTGTTGTTTATCCTACCGGACAAATTGTACCCTTTGTTGGGCCACATTTGACCCCCGGTTCTTATGTTTGACACCTGTGCAGTAAAGGGACTGAACAAAAGAGAAAGATGTGAAGAATACACAAGAGGAAAAAAACATTTGTCCTCTGTGAATTCAGGTATTACCAGCATAAGATCCCTGTTAAGCAGAATATATGACAGAAAAGCTGCACAACAAGACAATCAGATATTGCTGAGTTCTCCCCCTTGGATCATATCTTACTGAATAATTCCACTGTAAGAATAAATATTTCATAAATCAATTCTCTGATGCTTAAATGTGCTCCCAGGTCTTAGTTCTCTACCATCAGCTCTTTAAGGGTTACATGGGTGACGTAGATGCTTATTATGAATACACATAAGAAAATGCCTTTTTTAATATACAATAATAAAAAAAGAAATAAAACTGGGAATATATATATTATATATCTATATCTCTGTATCAGTGATCCTCAGGTCGATGTATAAACCCGCCTGCAGCTCGGACCGCAATAAATATATATGAAAAGTACGGACCCGACCCGCTTTTCAACCCGCATTTTAAAAATGTAATCAATGGTCTTTATGAACATCAAATGACTTCACTGCATTTACTTCCGTATTAAAATCTGATGTCATTGGGGTCGGCAACATGTAACATCCAATGAGACATTTGAACCCGGTTTCCATGGTAAAGAAAATACTTGGAGCTGCTCATCATCTTTACAAACCTCAGTGAATGTGTCCCAAACCTTATTGTTTTTATTTGTATATTTCTGGAGTTTCCACTCTCCTAACTTGACTTTCTCTCTTGCTCCCTTCATACCATAGGATACTGACGACGTTGTACGTCACCTTCAAGGACATTCAGTTAATGAAGCGTATTTAAGAGGTTATTTTAATGTTTATCTCAAAGGACAAATGACCCGACCGACCGCAACCCAAATATAATTTAAAATATTTTGTAATGACTTATATATTTGTATATGTGTGTGTGTGAGTGTGTGTGTGTGTGTGTGTGTGTGTGTGTTCCTATATATAAGGTAACATTAGTTCACAAATGCATAGGACCCTTGTGTGCACATGAATAATTAAATAAAAGTTTTTAAACTTTCACAGAGACACTCTGATGTTTGATCAGTGAGAAAAATCTTGGCGGTTCCTCTATTTTGTAGTTGCAGATGAACTGTAATGTTTGTCATAAATAAGCTGCTTAAGATCCAGCTGTTATTCAGTAAAGTATTGAATAAGCTAATTATTTTTGTTTTTCTCAAGCATTCTGAAGCCATAAGCTCTTTTTGTGTGGCCGATGTAATCCTAAAAAACAGAATACTCAGCATTTTAAAGGGTGGCTGTAAACAGGGATTAAAGCAGTCTGTCATAAAACTCTCAGTCTTTCTTTATCTTTAGAGTCATTTATTTAGGAGTGATTAACACAGATTCAAAGTGACGCTTTAATGTTTATCATCATGTACCTGATAAGGCCTTTTATTTGGGGGTGTAGTTATCACCATTTAAAATTGCAGATACTGTAGATGTAGTGAATATCCAATAACATGGCAAATACTAAAACAGCTTTAACCATAAAGATACACACCTACAGGTTTGTAAACTCAGGTGACTGTCCAAATAAAACTAATCTGCAAGTCACTTATATTTGGAGCAGGAAGTCAGTTTGATATATTCGGGACTACTGCTAATATATGCGAGAAAAACAGCAGCCAGGGTTTTCCATTCATTGTCTACCTTGCTGTAGACAAGCAAATTGCACCAAGAGGGAAAACACACAGTCATAGGTTTGACAACTACCTAAAGCTCCTTATAAAGGATTTTTTTGTTTTGTTTGTTTTTGTTTTTTCAGCTAACAGCAATGAACAAATGTTAAATTCAATTCAGTTTTATTTCTGTAGTGTCTATTATCACACAAATATCTGGAGGCACTTCACAAATTCAGGTCAAGGCTAAAAAACTCCAAACCTCCAAGGGCAAGCCCAGGGCAACAGCAAAAAGAGGAAAAAAAAAAAACCTTTAATAGTAAGAAAACTCCCACAGAACTGGACTTGGGCCATTTGCCTCCATGAGTTAAGGTGAATGAGTAGAAGAGAAAAAAGAAAAGCATGAACAAAGAGCAGAAAACAGCACAGGAATTGGGCAGGAGTCAATAACCCCCCCAACAAATAATACAAAATAAAATAAAAACTAAGAGTGACAAGACAAAGTTAGTAAAAGTGTCTGGATACATGGAAACTAATGGTGGTCAGTGTGTCACTACACACTAAAAATACTAGTGTTAATTTAACACCCATGATGTTAATTTAACTCCCATAAAGTGTGCATATGTCCACACTATGTAGTGCAAAATTAGGTTTATGCCGTTTTACAGGAAAACTATTGAAACTGAGCGCGTGGAAGCGCAGTCTGAATGCGTTTTTATACAAACAGCCAATCACAGATAGCGAGCATGTCCCCACCAATGACATGGTGGAACTGAGGAGGGGCAAAAAATAACCTTTTATTTCCCAAATGTCATGTAATTTCCCATTTAAAATATTTATGGACATTTTTAGAGACATCTAAATATTGGTATGGACACGTCCATACCGTCCATATGTAATTTTATGCCCATGCCCGGCACTAATGACTGGTACTTTGGCATATTTCATATCATCGTCTGACCAAAGAAGGAGATGAAAAAGTATTAAGTCATCTGAAAAATCACCTCAACTCTACTCATGTTCAAGCTGCAAAGATGAATAATACTTCTGTTCACTTGTTCTCACAGATTTATCACAAACGTTTACTTAATTATCTTGTAAAAAAAATCTTTCAAGCTGACAAATGGGATTAAAAAAAGTCACAAAAAAGTCCCATTGACTGGGATATATTTCTATATGTATCTGATATATGGCCCCATGTGGTCCAGGCAGAAGGGGTGGCTCGTCGCTTCTCTATTCTTGTCAAAAAGGAAAGTTTTCTGTGTAGGCTTTAAAGTGGAGAACGTCTGCCTCTTGGACCCAAACTGAGAGCTGCTTCCACAGGAGAGGAGCTTGATAACTGACGGCGCCGCCTCCCAGCCTAGTTTTAGAAAACAGCTAAAATAGTACCATATAGTTTATCTTCCAAATACACATGTGACACCTTTATAAGACTCAGGTGACCTACATTGAACTGCATGTTTGAACTGTATGAGGCAGCTCATATGAGGTAAAACCTAATCCTACCATCCATTTACATCATTCCCTAACTGCATTTATATGTTAACTTGTATCATAAAGCCTTTTCTCTCAGGATTCAAAGTTTTTTTTTTTTCATGCAGTACGCAATACAATGCATGTATAAAACCTTTTACATGCACTAAAAGTACTGTATTGAAAATGCGCTGCCATCAAAAGAAAGTGTTTCCACACTAAATGCAGGAATTTAGAGTGGACTGTGAGTAAAGGGCTGCTGGTCTTTGCATACGTGTCCTGAGGGAGAGTTCACAACTGTCAGTGTGTGACCAGCTTAGCCCTGCATCGCTGCACTGTGTCACTGCTAAAAGACACGAGCACACATGAGCTACTTTAGACACACATACCCTTACACCAGGCTAACAGGAGCATCAGCAAGCATGGCATTTAAACCAAGGAGGTAAAAAACTTAGATGTTCATGGTATAACCCCCCCTACACACACACATATATATATATATATATATATATATATATATATATATATATATAAAGTACAGGGCCAAAAGACAAGCAGGGCTGGTGACAGTGTGTGTCCCTGTGTCAATGTCAGTCTCTCCAGAGGAATGAGGCAGAGTGACACAGAGTGCCCACTGGTGACACACAGCCTGTCATCACATAGTGACATACACGACCCACTTTCCTTTCCAGCAGCCTCTCTCTCATTACCAAAGTGTTTTCTTTGAAGTTGCTGTATCTGGTTTTTACATCCCTTTAATTCAGTCTCATTCTTGTCTTCAATTGTCTTTCTCTTAAGTACTATTAGGATGGGATTAGTTTTATGGGGTGAAATGAGTTAAAGTAAGAATTACCAGGGAATTTAGCCTCGTCCAAATGTGCCATGTAGAGCTGCGTAAGATATTGTTTGAGACGTAGACATGACAATGGACGTGTATGCAATAGTCATATGGCAGGTACTGTAGTAATAAGAGACAAATGAGCTCAACATTTTCTCATTTAATTCAATAGAACCTGACACACACTGAGCAAGTCACGATCATTCTGAACCAGTTTGGAGTGAGTCACTGGTAACAAGTGAAAAATGAGCAACAAACAAAAGAAAAATCACCCAAAACAACCAAGGTTTGGTGCCAGAAAGAAATGCAATTATTTTTATTTCATTTTTTTAATGTCTCGTCATTTGAACCTGCTTTATCCTCACTAGGGTCACGGGGGTCACTGGGAGGGCCTAATCCAGTTACAATGGGTGAAGGCGGGGTACACCCTGTATAAGTGACCAGTTAATCTCAGGGCTGAACATATATAGACAAACAATCACTCTCACATTCACACCTATGGACCATATTAGATTAACCAATGAACCTATCAGTGCATGTTTTTGGATGGTGGGAGGACACCGGAGTATCCATGCGGACAGGGAGAGAACATGCAAACTCCAAACAGAAAGGTCTGGTGTGGGATGCGAACCAGGGTCCTTCTCGCTGGGAGGCACGGGTGCTAAACACTGCACCACTATGCCGCCCCATTTTTAAAATTTATTTGTTTTTTTAATTATCTATTTTTTGTTTTTTATATTTGACTTTTTTTTTTATTTTTATATATACATTTTTTCTCAATTTTTTCACACTTTACAAAGATAACAAATACATAAGTATAAATATTAATGAAATATTAAGCATTAATAAGCTTAAACAGACATTTGTCTACATCTCCCTGTAAAAACTAATCCTGTCCAGATAGTACTTTAGAACACCTCCCAAACTTCAGAATAAAAAATGACTCCTAGGTCCAGAGGGATATTCAAACTGCTCTGGTTCCAAAAGAGAAATTCAGTGTATCATCAGGATAGGGTTTTATTATTTTAACTTTAATCAAATGGTTTTATGTGTTTGTTAGTCTTTTCTATCTTTCTTCTTTGACTTTTCTTTGCATTTCAAATGACATTAATGAGGTCACAACTGTAAACTCTTCTTCCTACACTTCTTCTGTTTCAAACAGGAGCATTTCTGTTTCATATTTTTGTTTTGCATTTTTCTTCTGCCAGTTGGCAACAGTTGTAAAAACACCTCTGCAACCCTGCATTTGCAAAACAAAGGTCGGGCATTTTACAGATGTTTTTTTCTTCTTTAACTTTTCTTTCTTTCTTCAATATTATTTTAAAAACTACTGAGCTGATTTCAATAAAAACCTGTGCAGGATTTGGGCCTATGTTATGTTCTTATCTACCACTGGAAAAATCTATTAAACTATTGGCCATTTGGTTCCTGTCAGAAATATGTCAACGTATCAGAGAACAATGGAGTAGCTAATAACAGACACTTCACTCATGTAAAACTAATGATCAGAAAATAAAACAAAAAAATGACAAAATTCTGAATCATTGCTAAATAATATTTTTGCTCCTCTTTGTCTTGTTCAGTAATTTTACCAGTAGAGAAATAATACTTGTACCAATGGATCAGCTCAGTGTGCATTGGTCTTTTGTTTTATGAATCTCTCTCTCTCATTCATATTCAGAGGTATCCAAGACGGGGAACAAACCGCTCGTTTGACGCATGGAAGCAGACAAACTTGCAACCCAGTCACATGCACACCACACTTAAACACTGGGGAACACAGGTGATCTCAATCATAGCAAATTACAGAGGAAAAAAAAAACAATGACAGGAAGTAAAACAAGACATGAACATGAACCAACTTAACAAAATAAAAGCCCCACACACTAGCAGAGACAGCAAAAAAAACAAACAATCAAAGTCCGGATACATAACAGTGTTGATTCTCCATTACAGTTGATGACAGAGAGATTTTTGGATTCCCGCATAAACTATAATGACCAATAACTGAATTATATTTGTGGTCACATGACTTTTGGTTTCCGTTTCTGGACCAATTGAGTTTTCCACATTGTGAACACAAACCAGACCAGTTAAAACAAAATAAATGTATCATCTTGCCTTGGATTTGAATCAAGAAAAAGACCTTTAGGTGTAAACATGACCATAGACATCCAGGTACTATAAAGTCATTAGTATCCTGTAATGGAAACAGTCTCCAGGATTAGTACCTGGTACAGACTGGTTGACTTGAGTTGAGTCGAGTTGGTTCCATGTAGTTGTCTCAAACAGCACTGGTATGCCCAACTGTCACTTCCCATCATCTTGGCTGAAATCTCTCACCGCACTATCCTTGTATTTCCTGGATCCTCCTCTTCTAACATGGAAACTCACTGGCCTTTCCCATTACTCTCCATCCAGCATGACTCCGCCCCCAACATCTATGTTTCTTTCACTTGGCAATAAAAAACTGTTTTACTGCAAGCCTTGACAACATGTCTTATCTTTTAATCTTACAATAAGTGAAAGAATTCATTCAGATATCCTGCTATTTCTTCCTATTGTACTGGTGTATTGCTACTATCTCCCCGTTTTTTGGACAGTTCATTTTTGCCTGGAAGTGCTCCAAAATTTAATGGCTTCATCTTCTCACTGAGATAAAAAAAAAACAAAACAACAACAACGCAATATATACTGTATTTGACAGAAAATGATGCTTGCATGTTACTGTGCCGAAAGATATGATTTTATTTTCTGCATTCTATGTTTATTCATTAGTGTATACTTGGCCTTTGAGATTCCACTGAATGAGAAGTGCACTATAAATGCATATTATTATGTCTGAAGAGCAGGCTTTAGGGTTTTTTCATAGTCAATGATAGGGCACGTAGACACTAACATATCAAGATGCTTTAGCCACTATGATACATGCTTGCCTCTCAAAATGTGTTTTTATATGCGACACAGCAACATGTGTAATGTCACGTTTCACCAGCAGGGGTAATAGTGTATGTTATATTTACAGACCAAGAGATGACAGCGATTCACCGGAGTCTGAGTCACTTGAGCCAGCAGGTCGATGACTGACATTGGAAATATTAGAAATGCCTTTCCCTGTCTAGAATTTGCATTGGCCAAACAAGCGATTGGAATTCCCCACATTCCTGATTCCGTCTCTGCCACAGTTCAGAGGCTGGACATTCCACCATTTGTATTTGGCATGTTTTTTTTGCACCATCAATTCAAAATAATAATTGTCAATGAATTACAGCTCGTTACGTATTCTTTGTGCTGTTAAACAGAAGGGTTTAAAGGTAGGATAGGAGACGTTTTCTGGAGCATGTTTTACCATATTGCTTGAAAACCTCTTCACAGCCTGATTGCATTCACTACAATAGAATGTTTTTAAAAAAGAAAAGTAAATGTTTTAATCCACTCTAGAGGGTGTAACCAGAGGAAAACTGACCAACGTTATACTCATGATGATTACACTACACACCATCAAACCTCAGTGCAACTCCCCCACCCCCTCTACACATTTACACACTCGTGACCTTCCTATAGCTCGTGCACAAGCTGCGCAAGGAGGAGCACTTCAGGTGAACTTAGTCTAGCTATTTCAAACCCACAGAGTTAGCTCACCCATACAATCTAGCTTGGCAGAAAGACCATGACAATCAGTCCTCCACTGGTGCCAGCTAACAGTCGAAAAGGGGCAACAAAGGTATGCTAAGGTGGCCCCGTTTCTACTCAATAAGTAAGATCACATAATATGTATCTAATATTTTGAGATACTAATTGCTTAAAGGTATCATATTCACCCTGTCAGTGAGAAAACCCAATGTTCCAGCATGTTTTGCCAAGTTGCCAACACTGTAAACTGGTAGCACATTCATGTATTTTTGAAGGTGTGGTTTCAATGGGTGGGCTGAAGATAGGGTGACCAGACATCCCAGTTCTACCAAGACAGTCCCGATTGAGGGTTATGCGTCCCGAGTCCTGACAAAAGTCTGTCGGGTCATGGATGTGTCCCAGTTTTCACGACTTGTTACATTTAAGCAACTTGGGAATAATTGTATATACGAATACTAAACACCGCATTGACCACTACCTTGTATATTGTGACTAAAGTCTTCAGTCAAGATAGAACACTGGTTGCCTTCATCACATTCTGAGGACTCTAAATTCTCAGTTGCCATGCAACAATAAAAGTAACATTGCCGTATAACACCAAATATAGAAGAGTTCCATTTAGCCACCAAGTTCCATTGAAAGGCTGGGTGCATTTATATTTTGACAAATAAAGGATAGTTCCAAATAAGCAGGGTCTAATTGATTATGAATCAAGAAAAAAGGCTTGACCACTGCTGCTGCAGGTTTTTCCGCTTGCCTTATTTTGTTTAGTTTCTAGGTTACGTAGTACCGACTGTTTTTTCACTCAATTGCTGCGTCAGTGGAGCAAAAAGTACACATAAATAAATAAATAAATAACCTTTGGAAAATATGCATTTAAACTTAGGGGAAACGGGTGTTACGGCATGACATGGTTTATGGTGGCTAGAATCCACATTTAAAAGGAATAGCACGTTGCTATGGCATGCTGTTATTTTAAACACAACTCCAAACGAAACACCATTTAAGATTATGAACCTCATCTGAGATACTGATGAATGGGACCTTCAACAAAAGGATAAGAGCACAAAATGTGTGCATGCATGAGCATGATCACACGCGAAAGTGTCCCGGTTTCAGACGAGGGAAATCTGGTCACCCTAGCTGAACAAGATTCATGGGTGTATATACTTTCAAAATACAGCTTGCAGGAACTGTTTTTTCAAGTGCTTTTTCCTTACCTTTAATAGAATGTTCACTAATAAAACGTGACAGGCTCACTGAGTTCTGTTTGTATGTTGTTCTTCAGTGAATTAGGCGAGTTACAATAGTTGCCTTACCCTTAAAATGTCAGGTGCGTTCTTGCTCAGTAGCCATGTCCATCTGAATACCATCCAGTTTAACGCCCAGACAGTACTTCGCTAACCCTTACCTTAATTCAGAGTCAACTTCTATTGAGCTAGTGATGTATTGCATTTTAAGTAATAATGTAAAGTGCTTTGGGTGCCTTGAAAAGCACCATAGAAATCTAATCCATTATTATTATTATGAAGGATCACCTGGCTCTCCTACATTAAATGTATTAACTATGAAAAGAAATGTGTCAACTATTCAGGCCACTTTACCTGTTGCAACACTGGCTGCAGTTATGGCGATTATGTAGCCTACTGTACAGTATAGGAAGAACCAATTTATTAAAAATACAGGTCTTAATCCAGGTCTAGTCTTGGCAACAAGTTTGTGTAGGTGTATTGTGGGAAAAAAAAAACTAATAAGCTGTCACAGGACACTAGAAAAGGAAGTGCTGATGCTCACTATATAAACAAAGAGGATACAATACATGGCATACAAATAGAGAAAACCAATGTCACTGTTCTATCAGCATGTTGCAATCAATCCGAAAGTAACATCTGACGATTACGAGTAACGATAGTAAAGACCAGTCTTGCTGAGGCTAATAGTGCTATAAGAACAGCAAATAAAAATAATGTATATAACACTGCAAAAAGCAAAACAAAAGCTGCAGTTCTCGAAAAACACAGCACAGTTTACTAAAGGTTGTGTGAATGAGTCCAGAATGTTCTGTAGATGGATGAGACCAACACATGCTTCCATGACAAACTTCTACTGCATATATTATGTTGCAATCTTGTAAAAGCACCTTATTCCATCTGTTAAACATGGCTCGATTTAATCTCATGATTTGGACATACTTTCCTGCTTCTGAAACACGACAGCTTGCAATCAGTAATGGAAGTATGAATGCTGAATTGCACCAGAAAATTGTCAATGTTTACATCCCTGAACTGAGTCTCAACAGGGAGAGTGGATCATGTAGCAGAACAACAACCCTACAAACACAAGCCAGTCCACAAAGGAATGGTTAAAAACAGAAGGAGTGAAATGCCGTGGAGATGGTGAGTCAAAATTATGAGCTTAATCCAACAGAAATACTGTGTAGGAACTAAAACCAAGAACTTCATATCAGGAAAGTAGTCAAAAATCTAGATCTGTGAGGAGAAAATTACTAAAATGGAAAACTAAAATGTTTCACAGAACTTATTGATGGGGAAAAAAGGGGTCACATCACATATGAAAGTCATCGGTTACAATAGACATTTGGGATATGAAGGTGGGGAAATGTCTATGATAACCAGAGGTGGGAAGTAACAACAAGTACAAGTACTTTGTTTCTGTACATAAGTACATTTTTTGGTATTTGTACTTGAGTGTTTATTTTTCTGGGAACTTTTTACTTTTACTCCCTACATTTTTCCATTAGTATCTGTACTTTATATTCCTTCTCTTCTCAGAATAGACTTTTTACTTTTTCAAATTAAACAGATGCTACAATATGAAAATAAGTCACTTCAGAGGGAAATCGGTGGAGAAAAATTAGGACTTTCTATATTAGAATTGTGACTCTTTTGTTATGATATAGTGACTTTTTATCTCATAATTGTGCTTTTTTTTTTAATAATAATGATTTTTTAAAAATTTCAACTGTGACTTTTTTTTCCCATCACACCATCATATTTATTTTAAAAACATGAGCTAACCAGCACATCTGTCATTTATTTTCTGATTCATCTTGTTAAAGTACATTTAATGTCTGAAGCAGATACTATCTAAAAAAACTGAAACTAGTGTAGTAATATGGGGCTAATTCGTAAGAGTGGCAGGAGGGAGTTTTCCATAAGCACCCCCCCCCCATGGATGTACACCAGCAGGCACCCGTGGGCTCCAGCACCCCTCTGGAGGACTAAACAGTTCAGAAAATGAATGAATGACTACCTGTGTTTTTCTCTCATTAGTTGAACAGGAATCCCTGTAGTTTTAAATTTGACATTTTCAGCTCACATTCATACAGAGGAAGACTTCCGAATTTTTTAAATGACCTTCAAAACAAACTGAGTATTAGTGCTTCTCGTTTTTTAAACGCAAGTGGCTTTAGGTGTGGAGCTCAAGCAATGTCCAAGCATGATCCAGTTTGAAAAGCATTTGTCATTTGTTGTTTTATATATATATATATGTACGTGATGTCTTGGTACAGTATTTACAATTTTATTTGGCTCACACTGTATTCTCTCTCTCTCTCTCTCTCTCTCTCTCTCTCTCTCTCACACACACAAAGACACATCCACAGACACAGGATGAGCAATTTTTAGCATGACATTGAAAATTCCCTTTGATCTCTATGTTAGCAGAAGTCTGAGCTGTTTACTAATCAGTGAGTGAGAATGAGAAAGAAAAATATCCATGCACAGTATCTTGGTTACACACATACAGATTAGTGTGTGGGTACAAATAAATCTTGTGGGCTACAGGAAAATAACCATGACACTATTCACTGTCATCCTAAATCTGTTCTGGTAACCCATGCAACGTCAAGTGAGTACAGTAATTAACACGACTTAAAAGCTTTACTTGTAGATCATTACTTGTGGAAAACAGGGGGAAATGAAGGTTGGGGGTGTGATGACGCATACAGGGAGGAAAGTGACACAAAAATTAAAGACGGGAGGAATCAAACAAACAAAAAGCAATAGCAAAATCAAACAAGAAAAAAAAAACCTGTCAAAATACAAATACAGAAATACATGGGTAACCAAGTTTTATTTGCTTGCTACAGTTCAGTAATCATGTTAAAAAAAGAGGAATTTTTGGTTTTCTCATTTTAAAAGAAGCAAATATTTGCCTGATTTTCTTGTTTTATCAGCTTATCATGTATTATTCTATGGCTCTTAACACCAAATATAGTTTATTGGCTATTTACTCATTGCAGAAACCAATGGCAGGGAGCGTTGGATGATGGATGAGTATTAAAAAAAAATCAGGTAGAAGGCTGTGTCTCTTCCATCTCTGTTATCTACTTCCTCTTTCAGATTTCTTCCCAGATGGACTTCCTGTATTGCCTTGGAGACTATTCATCACTACGACAACCATGAACACCTCCTGCAGTTATTGCCTACGTCTCTTATAAAGAGAAATGCTGGTGTGTAGGATCTTGTAGAAAATGCATGAAATTGTGTGTTCATCAACATGTATGTGAGGAGAGGAGGAAGCATGTAGAGCAGGGGTCTCAAGGGTCACATTCAGCCCCATTTGATTTACAGTGGCTGGACCAGGAAAATAATACAATAACCAAACATTTGATTTAGTGCAAACACCCTCATTATATGATGAAAATGTTGTCTTTTACAAACTATACAAACAAAAAATATTGGTAATAACCAGAAAAAAACAAAACATTCCTAGGAAAAATAAATTCAACTTTAACAATGTTTTGCTTTAACATTTCATTTTTACATGAAGAAACTTTTTTTTTTTTTAATTGTACTAAATTTTTGTGACAATTCATGCTCTACTTTTTTCAGGTTTTTCACATTTTATTCTTATATTATAGTTTGTAAATGTAAATATTTCCATATTTTGTTTGTACATGGGGGCATATTTTATTTTATTTAATTTTTTTTTAGCTTTTTATTTCAAGATAAAAATTGGAAATATTCGTTATTGGCATAATGTAAAATGTTTTTCACATCAAAGCGAGAAGGAAATATTGATTTATTATTTGTGGAGGTTTTTATGTTATTTGACTCTAGATAATATTGGTATAATATATATAATATAATATATTTATTTATATATAATATAATATTGGAACCTGAACTAAAATGAATTACGCAGCTTTAACTGTGGAATTATTGCACTTTGCAAATTCATCCCAGGGGCTGCACTGGATCTATTGGTGGGCCGCATTTGACCCCTGGGCCACATGTTTGAGACCCTTGATGTCGAGTATTTCTAACTGCGCATTGTTACATCTCTCTCCCAAAATCTACATCAGTAAACCTGAACATTACTTTACACCAGAAGTGTCAAAATCATTTTAGTTCAGGGGCCACATTTAGGCTAATATGAACTCAAAAAGGGCCAGACCAGTAAAATAATAACAGTGAAAAGAATAAAATTACACTATGATCATATGTACATCTATAATGTTTCCGTTAAAATGTGAACAACATCAACTTGACATGTCAAAACAAGTCTAATTTTAATCAGATTTTGTCCCCATTTGTCTCAATTACAGCTTACTGCACATTATAATACATTGTAACAGGCAGAATATATTTACTTTCATGCATTTCGCAGATACCTTTATCCGAAGTGACTTACAAAAGAAAGACATTTCAGGTTGCTCTTATTTGTTCAGGTTATTCACATTTTTTGCAAATGGGGTTTATTAATAAATATTTTCATGTAATTTTACAGTTTTCACACATTTTTTTTCATGATTTCTAGGTAATTATGATCATATTTTACTGGTCTGTATGTACAGTAGAACCCGAATTAAAAGCATTTACACACCAATAGTATCTTCAGTGTTATTCATCCTACAGGCCCGATTGGACTCCTTGATGGACCGGATTTGGCCCCCGGGCCTTATGTTGGACATATTTGCTTTACACATTACCTTTTTTTTAACTTGTGTTTTCCAGAGATTCACTCCTTGGTGCCAAGGATAGCACTTTATTTTACTTTAGCCTACTTTACTGCTGTGTTAAACAGAGGACAGAGCAGTAATGAAAAAGAACTATCCTGATTGGAAATGCCACACTAGTTACTGCTGGCTGCCTTGTACAGAAGATTCACAAAAATGGTAATTCAGCATGCAATTACAGCATTATAAAGGCTGAAAAGGAGAAGCGGTGTTAGCAGCCATGGCAGAGTACTAAGAATAATGGAAGCATTCGTATGCACACTCTATATATGTATACGTTGATATTGGCAGTGACGTACAAGTATTTAATAGCACATTTTGCCCTGCTGTTCCAGTCACAATAGCAGTTTCCATGACATCCAAAGCTGCCACTTCAGTCATGTTAATGAAAAAAATCAGGCAATTAAGCTAACAAGTTGTTGCAAACTATCGTTGAATTAGTCAACGGAAATAAACCTTTATACAAAATTGGCCGCTTTATAATGGCAACTTTATACGCTTTTGTTAATGAAACCATAATCACTGATTAGCGAAAATGATATGCTTGTATTTTTACAAGTAAATTGGTTCATGAAAGTTTAATGAAGGCTATTAGGAATTTGATATCATTGTGTTGTTAGCTTGAATGGATTATTTTGATGTTGTCACACCAATAATTTGAAGTAAACACAATTGAAATTGGATTGTGTTGTTAAATTTTGTGATTACAATACTTCATTTGTGACATTAGATATCCAAGCACTGATGCTGTGAAAAGAAAGGACCATGTCTTCATCATTAAGAGCATGTGGCCCAGTGGCTTTGTACCTTTACTTCTCTTATTTTTAATATCCTCGCATCCATGACTTCCTTTGTACTGATGAGAGCGATCTGCTATTCATTATTTCATGTTGAATTGGGGAAAGTGAGATCATTAAAGTTTTCCCACTGAGATTAAGTCGAACACAGAGCATGACAACTCTAATTAAGAGTTTCACAGTGAAGAAAAAAAAAAAAGTGAACAAAAAGCTTTTTTTAGAATGGGGAAAAATAAGAGATGTTAAAAAAAGTAAAAAAAAAGAAAGAAAAAAAAGTCATCTGTGACTGAATGACATTTGAAAGAAAAAGACTTGAATTGTGAGTGAATTATGATCTCAGATTAAACGTGGGACGTTGGCGAATACAAAAAAGTGCCAGGAACTTCACAGTATGAGAGCTCGTTATTTTCAGGTTCCAAAAGTTTACTTCTGAGGGTTTTTCCTCTCTTTTTTCTCACAGTTGCTTTCACCAGATTTTCTAAAACAAACCGAAACAATGTAGCTGGTTGACTAAATTGTTTACCATTATATGGTAAGGATATAGAAAATTGAATATTTCATATATTGTCTAAACAATTAGGATTGGAAATTTGGGGATTTTTTTTCCTATTGGGTCGTTCTTCATCAAAGCCTCTAAGTCACCCTCTCAAAATTCTCAAAATAATCATATAGGTTCCTTTTATGGACTTATGAAATACCACGTTTCAGACTGAAATCCCTAATTTTGAAGTAATGGCCTTCCAAATTTATTTTTTCAATTATTTTAACAAAGTTGTGTTTCATCCAAATTTGAGCTTCCGCTGCTCCACCATCATTTGACGTATATATTAGATTTTTGGTCTCCCTGGCTAACATCTCCTCTAGAATCCAAATATATGTTCAGATTAACTCCATCTATCTTGGTTGCTCCACAATATGGCTCCAAACTAGGCCAAAAAAATAAAAAATAAAAAAAATCACAAAAACTGTGATATCTTTTAAATACCACATCATAAAGTTTCAGGAATTGAAGCTTTAAACTTTTTTGTGACTCTCTTTGACATTCCACTTTAATTTTGGATCTTGGTAGGAATGAGAAATGAGACCTGTTTTACTTAAAACTAAACCACACTGTGTTTCACTGGTTTGTCTGGTGCAATAACTATGTTGATCAACAAAAAGTGACCATTACCTAAGTCTAGATGCCCGAGCAACCAAGTGAGGATGCCTCCTAGACACCTCCCTGGGGAGATGTTCCGGGCATGTCCATCCAGGAGGAAACCTCAGGGCTGAACCAGGACACGCTGGAGGGATTACATTTCTCAGCTGGCCTGAGAACACCTCGGGACTCCCCTAGAGGAGCTAGCTGAGGTAGCTGGGGTGAGGGAAGTCTGGGTTTCTTTGCTGAGGCTGCTGCCCCCCCCCAACCTGGACCTGGATAAAGCAGGAGACGATGAACGAACGAGCAAAAAATGACAGTTGTCTATATATTTGTTGAGTTTTTGTTACGAATAAATGACTATAAAAAATATTTCAACCTAGGTTTTACAAGTAAGGATTTTAAACTTTTGTGAATTGTGATTAAATTGATTCTGTATGGGCACTGCAAAATAATTAATGCCGCTTTGTTCTGTGCAACTTGCAATTTTTGTCATTAGTATTTGATCAAATCATTGAAGCATAATCCATCGGAGGTAATACTAATGATATAATTGCATGGTGAGGTTTTGGGAATACATTTCTTACAGTCGCTCCGTTTACAGGGGAGTTTTTATTCATGTTCAATTCTGAATAAAGGTTCATTCTGCTTTAAGATGACCATGTAAACACCTAATTCTAAAAATTATTGGAAAAATAGAGAAATGATGAAAATTATCATTACAAATTAAACCAATTCCGAATAAAGTCACTGGTTTATTCCAATCTGAATTGTAAATGTAATAATTCCTCTACCATCTAAACAGTTAATTCCTCTTTAACATTATTCCTGTCATTCTGCACATGCTCCTGGTCTTGTTGTCGACCTATGGTTAATTCAGTTGAGCTTCTACTTTGTAATCATCACAAAAATGAATGCAAACAACACATGTAGTATCTGGTCATACATGGAAGTGGACACAACCGATCATTAAGTGGCCGTTCTGTCCAATCAGAACCCTTTGTACCTGGAGTTTCCGTTTGTCATGTAAACCACGAAAGACATAGCTTTATTTCCCAATTATCTTATTTTAAATAAATAATTCAGATAATAATAACAACAACAACAACAATAACATAATAATAATTCAAAAAACATCATGTAAATATAGCAAGTGTCTAATTATTGTCATGCTCTGGGATGACTTTGACACCTTTAACTAACAGTAGGCTTTTCTCACAGGCATTGTCCCCTGACAGTCAGTTACTACAAATAGACAGATGATGTATGAAGTCAAAAGTTGATTAACTTCAGAACAACCGGCTCATTTGCCTACCACAAAGAAGTGTAGATGTACAGATGCTACCAATTACCAAAACTCACTGTATAAAGGTCGGTCTTTCTCCACACGTAGGTGTAGAACTGTGTGTCTGTGTTTACATCAGCCTGTGCTATCTGTCCAGCTGTTAATAAGATGTTTTCCATTCCCACGGTGGTAACATTGGAACAGCCAGGTGACCCGTTTCCTCTAACTACCAATTAGAAGTGCAGTTTTCTCACTTTGCACCCACACACTGCTCTGTAAGGTGCCCCCAGATACTAAACTAACCAATCTAAACGGGAAGAAAAGTAGAATTGTAATTTTCAACATCTGTCTTGATCAAGATTTAAGTATCAGACACTCTAACTCCTTAACGCCTGAATTTAAATATACGTAACTATACAACAAAAGTAGATCTGTTAAAATTAACACATTAACACAAATTAATCCACCATCATGATTAATCTGAATACATTTTTTAATGCAATTCAAAAGGAACAGTTGTTTATAGTTGTTTTGTTGAAATGGTTGAAGAATTGTATATATTTTCATATTTTTTCCTTTTGTTTTGGATATTTTATCATATTTTTAGGTTTTTTTTTCTGTACTTTAGAAGAGTTTTTGAATATGTTTTGGATTTCATCTGTTTTTTATGTTAGTTTTAAATTTTTTTTGAAAATTTTAGTGGATTTTAACATGATTTGTAGATTTTCCTCTTCATATTTTTAATATTTCTAAGCCCATGTTCGTGTATTTTGTGGGAACTTTCCAAAAAAAGAAAAGAAAAAGAAAACATGAGACAGAACAGTCGGAAATAAAATCATCTGACAGCCCTAAAAAAGTTATTGTTAAATTAAGTGAAGATTATTAATTTCATCATAGCATGTTGCATAATTGCAACAGCAGCCATTATGGGATTAAATCACATTGATATTGCAAAACTAGATAGAAGAACTGGGAACATCATCCCATAAAACATCTTTAAAAAAATGTTTCTAATATGTTCAATGTACAGTATTTTAATCAAAAAGATTTCTTGTTTGCGGTGTATATCCTTATTAGTGTTTTAATTGCTTTTGGTGCTTTTCAACCATGTCCCTAAGTAATTATGTTCATATATAATAATTAAAAAATGTTATGGTTAGGTTTGTATGGTAGTGGAATGATACGAAAGCTTCATTTAATGCAGAAATATAGAGTCAATGTAGAGAAATGATGGAAATGATTCAGTGTTTTTAATAATAATTAAACCATGACATTAGCCTGCAACGCCGACTACGATATAAATTCATAGTCTGGAGACGATCCATAGACTGAACTTAAGCGTATGGTTGGGATCAACAGCTGTTTTTCAAACTGCTCTGCACGCAATAGGACAGAGCTATGACCAATCAGAGCAACACACTATGTGACGTACAGTATACAGAGCAATGAAAACAACGTCATTAACATCATTGAAAGGTTCCATTTCTCTATGGAGACACGTCTGAGAGGACCAGCTAACTCTTGGCCCAGTCAAAAGTATTCCCCCCAAAAAGTCCCGGAAGTTCCGATAGTGGGAACACGCCTGTAACGTGTCACATTTTCTGAGTAACATTAACAGCGATACAGTTATGGATAAAGTAATTACTCTGTTACTCAAAATGTGGTTGCGTTAGTAACGGCGTCATACTACAACACCGTTATTCCCAACACTAGTTACCACTGACGGACCGTTCTTGTGCATTTTATTCTGTGTGGTTCTGTGCTGGGCTGACATGACTGATCAGCTACGCATCATGTCCGACCTAATATTTCGGTGACCCCTTCTCACATCTGTCCCCCCCCCCGCTTGTTCAAAGGCGTTCTGTGGTCTATGTATTATGGGTTTTTTTGTTTGCTTTTGCCACTGATGAAAATTCTAACATATTTAATCTGTATCAATTACTACTACGACTAAACAAAAAAACCCAATAATAATAATAATAATAATAATAATAACCACATGTGGTTAAGACTCCTTCAATTAACATACTTGTCAATAAAATTGAGATTGAAAGCTGCTTTGAATCTTGTGTTTTGATTCTTAATGACAACATTGTCACTTTTACAGATTGTAGCTTTAATTATTTCAACTTTGTTATATTCATAATTTGCTCATTTGGATTGACATTCCCTTTGTACTTCTGTATGCGCTGCTTGTCTGTTATGGAGTATGAGTCAGACACGTTGTCCATCAGTCTTTTCTCTAAGGAAGTGACTGACAAGCCAGTTATTGTACAAAAGAGGAAGAGAAACGCAGTCAGAGAAAAGACAGACATGGAAAAAAAAAAAAACCTGAAAGAAAAAAAACAAAAAAAACCATGATAAAAGCAGAAGACTAGACAGATGGATACTTCCCACACAGTGTATGGTCAGGAAATGTAATATGTAGTTGTCTGGAACGTTTTTTTGACCTCACCGTGATGAAAACAGACAAATGGAGGGTGAGAGATGCTCTTACAAGTTCAAAAGTTGATTACAGTGAGAGAAACATCTTCCTCACTCTGAAATCATTTTCACTCCAGGCAACAACGAAGCCATAAAATTACTCACAACATACAACACATGCAGTGAGTTAGTGATGAGCACATGTTTACCATTATATGAAGTATATATTCACAGAACAGCATTAGGCAAAGTTCAACCTTGAAGAAACAAATATATATACAAATATGGCACAGTACCAGTTTTAATTCTGTATGTGAGACCAATAACTTAACAATGGTGTTTTTATGTAGTTATGTTTATATAACTGCAACTAGATTAAGAATGAGCAAAATGGAATAAAAAAAATAAAAAAAAAAATCAATACTGTCTTTTATTCCAAGGCTTTTACACTAAAATGCTAGCCAAGCCGCGTAGATGCCCCTAGCGGCACCAAAGCTACTTTGCTACAATAGTAGTGTCTTTACGCTCAATGTAATTCTTGGCTAGATTTCCCTGAAACTGGCCAACGAATCACAATGAAGTATAGAGTCAGAGGGAAACAACTGGAAACAACCATAAAAGAAGAACAATAACGGGTGGTGATTCCCTTTTATCAAAGTTGAGTGAAGACTGTGAGAAAACATCAGCAATCTTTAAATTCTTTTTACAAAAGTGACAACAGTTGTTCCATAAATCTTTTCAAGCTCCATAATCCATCATTTTGTTTAGTCATTCGTAACTCCTCTGTGAACCAACTACGTCATCCGAAAGATTACGCTGATTGGTTGTAGTACCGTCCTATTGCATAAAGAAGGATTTGAAAGACAACCCTTTAGCCCCGCCTCCCCTGACTATGAAGCACAACTAGACCTATTCATTCTATTCAAACCCTATTCACAGTTGATGATATTTTTCCAGTTCTTTGGCGTAATACCCAAGGTAAATGGTAATTATGTTGCATTTGAACCGTTTTAATCTGACTTGGTATAGAATTCCAAGAATGAATCACTGAACATGCATCATTCCCTCCCTAGAGTCTACTCTTATGCAGGTCAGTCTGTTTAGTTTTATCCTACCTGTATTGTATGTATGTATGTATGTATATATATATATATATATATATATATATATATATATATATATATATATATATATATATATATATTTATATATATTTTTTTATTTTTTTTTCTTCCCCTGACACCCAGGAAGTACAACTTTTGGCTTTCTTATTTTTCTTATTCTCTTTTGGCCTTTTTTTTTTGAGAAATGGCACAATGCCACAGTTTTTTCAGATGTATTTTTAAAATTTTTATAGATTGTGCTTTACAGTGGACAGCATTTTTTGGCTTTTATTTCTTCAATAATCCAGTGACAGTCTTGTCCACTATAGAGGACAAAAATACATTGCTGGGTCTCAGGAGGATACACACATGTACATATGATCTTTTTTTTAATTTTAGATATTTTAGATTGCTTACTTTTTTACCTCCATTGTTAATCATTTACTGCTGATGTAACAAAATATTTTGCTGCAAGGATCAATAAAGTATCTATTCTATTCTAGGTCTGACAGTGTGTGTATGTTCATGTGATTGTGTGACTGTAACATTCTACCAGCTGAACACCAGTATCGGTCAATATCTGTTTTGTTTTATTTTTAGGCCTTTGTCGCAGACCACATCCAGTGCAAGGACTATTGAGTCCATTGTGATTGCAAGGGACACATCCCTTTGAGCTCAAATTTGACCCCCTAAACATGCACAGAAACTCACCAAGTTTTGCACACCCTTCAGAAGTGTGAAAAATTGTGAGAATATATAGTTTCGTAAAAGTCTGCAAAGAAATGTGTCTACAGCGCCCCCTTGAATAGTCAAATATATTGCATTAGGCCCGATCACACGTAAAGTTAGAGCTCTGAAAATTAGTTAACATGTTAATCATCATGGGACGAAAAAACCCCCCCAAAAACTATATAATGGCCACGCCCATAAACCAACAGGAAGTCTGCCATCTTGCATTAAAATTAAAAAAATTCTGAGTCATGGTATTCACTGTGGCTGTTGGACCCAATGATGTTAAGCAAACCACCCAAACCTGTCCCAAATGTCACATGACCCAATGTAGTCTGACAATGGAGATTCCCACACATTGGAAGATATAAGCCACTTTCAAATAAAATATCCACAGCAGGTACAATCAGTCATTTGTTCAAAATACAAACGGCAAACAATATCTGAACCTTTAGGTCTCATAATTATCCACAGATTCCAACAAACACAGTCATAGTCCAACAAAAACGCCCAAAACAAACAAACAAAAAGTCCAAATGTAGTCCTAAACATCAATAAATATCCACAAATGGCTATTGCAACATTTAACAAAACCTGCCTCCAATATCCCAGTTTTTATTTTTATATTTTCATTTATAATATAAGCAAACAAAAATTGCATGTTATCAAAATGGTTCGAGAACAACATTCAATTGACCTTATTAAGAAATTTAGGTGAAATTGAGTGACAGGAGGAGTATCAGCCTCTAACACTTTGGTGCCTTCCTTTGTTGTAAGACTTCTCTACAGGACAGGCAAGAACTTTTTCACATTATGATTAACCTGCCAGACTCCTCTATACATTTCAAGACACTAATCTGTGTTCCCTTCCAGCCCTCTTAATTAACACAGAGCTCTAGAGATGAAGGGGAAAAATGAGAAGGAACTACAGGACAGACATGAAAAGGTAAGAAAAGAAAATGAGAGGTGTGACAGATCCCATGACGACCACAGGCTGTGCTCTTGTTCAGGTCTAAAGATTATAAAATAATTCCTCTATTAGCCTGGTCACTATGGTGATGGGGAGAGAAGGGGCTAAAGTCGTGAGTTGAGAGCAACTTTTAGAACCACACACTCACAAAACCTCACAGCCACAGGCAACCTCGAAATTTCACAAATATTCATGGATGTTTTCCGGGGTATGTGAAAAGGTGCAGTATTCATTTTTAGCTTCAACTCAAGACTTATTTTCACCACTGCTACATATCTATCCACTGCTATGAAGGTATTGGGAATGCCAGAAACTATCCCAGCTACCAACAGGCGTCTCATTAACGTCTTGCTAACCACTGCACCATCTTTTTTCACTATTGTGTATTATTTAATGGTTTATTCATCCTGAAAAGCTTAGTATACATTATGTTTTATTTCAGTTAAATACCAAGAAGGAGCAAAACTTCCCTTTTTTTTAAATATATATATAGGGTTATGATTTCTTTGGGTTTTTATATACTTATTTATTACTGAAAGCCAAAAAAGTACAACTAGTTTAGATTTACTTTAAGACTTTCCTTTCAAAGGGGTGAGTATTTAACTGTATTTTTTTTATGTGTGTGCATTATAGTTTTTATGTGTAATTTTGTTTTACATACTGTCCACATTTTGGTGAGAGGTCCTATTCAGAGGAAGCCAAAGTGTCTGTCAGTCCATGGCCTTCAGAGGAATCTTACACTCTAGTCGTCCTTCAGTGACAGTGGATGGGAATACACGACAGCATTGAGCCAAGCTTGAGAGCACTCCAGAGACACATAAAAACTGTGTACACAAAACACAGGCTGACACCAAGATTGTACAGTTGAAATTTAGAAATAAGAGTACACAACAAGATGGGATGTTTTTGTCCAAATGCTTTAACAAACATAACAGTTATCTTGAAAGTCATAAATTGAGCTTCCTGAAATACAACATACGGTGGCAGGAAAAAGAATGTGAACCCCCATGAAAGTCACAATTTTTCTGGATGATTTGGTCATAAAATGCGATCAGCTCTGCATCTATACTATGGGCATTTTCCTCCCTTAACCCTCAATCTCAAAAATGTGCACTCCTGTGAAGTGTAAGTGCTGTCCCAATTCTAAGAACGTTAAGTTGAGGGGCAAGTTTGAGGGCTATTGAGATTCCCTAACACCACCCTTGGGAGCATGGGTTACCCAGAATGAATTGCGTATGTTCAGCAACAGACATGGCGTCAAAGAAGTCGAACTACAAATGTAAGTATTTTCTTTGTTAATGGAGATATAAAAATTACGAAAAATCATTGTATTATCTTAGTTTAGGTCCATTTTATGGATTATGTAGCTCACTGTTGCATAACATGTGTTTTTTATTTTACCATATTTTGTCAATAGCAGCTGGTGCGGACAAGCTAGCCATCATTTAAGTTAGCTAATGTTACAAAAAAGGTCATTTTTCACGGTGGTAATGTAGTTGTTTAATAAAGATAACAGCCTATATAACGTGCTTGTGCCGATAATGGTATAAAATGACTTGGTTAAGGTCATCTCCAGTAGCCGCAGAGTTATCTAATAATAGTTTTAGCTGGTGTTTACCTTTCATTGAGCCGTGGTATGCGGTGACAGCTTAATATGGTTGTGTTATTTATACAGATTATTTGTTTGATAGCATTAACTGAAGGAATAATTTACAGATAGTCCACAACAATTTCAAAAACATGGACCTGATGGACCAGTGGATGGTAGCTGTGTTTGTGGCTTATGATTAAACAGGCAGGGTTAACAGTGCAAATATAAAAAAGAAAAAAATAAGAAACTTATTTCATTTCATGGGCTACAGAGACAACATCGGCCCTGATTAATTTCAGGGCCAACATTTCAGGGGTGTCCCATTTCTAAATCACAAATAGCACTTAGTTTTGTGGGCTAATGAGCTTGAGGGTTAAAGGAGGAATTGGAATTGACCTCATAGTTGTGTTTCAATTCATTTTCTACAAAATAAAAGCAACAGTTCTACAATTTTGACAAAGAAAAAATCCTGTCATGTCTTGGTCCTTCAGGGGCCTTGTACTGTGGTGAATCCTACTGATGGTATTGTATGTGATTAGAGTACAGCTGAAAACTGACTATGATACTGTGCCATAGGAACATAGGAACAAAAGTTCCTATGTGTTATGCACAAATGGCAATAAACTTCTATTGCCTCACCAAAAAATTATTTCACCATCTGCTACTGCAGTGGAAGTACTTGGTTGAGGTTAATGCTGCAGAAGGAGGTTCAACCAAGGGTTAACTTACTTTATCCAGCAGTGCTATGATTTTTTTTAATCCTTTAACTCCTGAGACTTTTGCAGTTCCACAGTAAAAAAAACAAACAAAAAAAAAACAGCCAAAGTGATCAATAACAATTAACGAAAAAAAAAATAATAATATGTACATGAACACCATAAGGCACAAATCGAACAAAATTGAAAAAAATTAATAAAACAAAATAAACAACATGTATAAATATTTACAAAATAACATATGGAATGAAACAATTTGCAAAGCAATTAAGTTAAAAACAAACTTGTATTGTAATTTGGTTCCAATAGTTTTAGTTTGGGCTTTTACTTTTTTCTCAATCAGTTGCTTTTTGACATCTGTTTATTTCCAAGTTTAGTTCCATGAACAAAACTCAGTAAAAACATATTTTTTAATAGAATTTTTCTGAATATTTAAACTAAACCATCCATTCAGAATATGTCAGCATTGACGCATCACGGGTTAAAGGGTTAACTGCTGTGTGCAACAAAGACAGTGTGATATTAAAATAAAAACATTGTGTTTGTCTATATTTGACTTAAATGCAGATCCCAACACATTTCATCACCAATTCATGCAGAAAACAAAAGACCTCCATCAGGTTCACAAACTTTCTCTGGGCACTGCATGCGATATTATTCCATGTACAGCTTGACAGGAAATAATTGACAGAGAAAAAGCCTGAGGCCATTTAGTTGTGTAAACACATTGTCATATGGTTGTGTCATCAGTGTCTGAAAACGAGTTTAGAAAAACATTTTGTATATGTCATTAAAGGTTTGATTCAGAAAGCCATCAGTTAACACATCAAGGCAAAGCTTTTAGGGGTCTGAGGGAAAAACGTGTGATTAGGGACAAAAGGAGTCTTCAGAAAACTATGCTATGAAACAATTTAGCTACATTGACAATGCAGCATGACAATGATAAATGATGGGCAGATCCGTGATAGAAAAATATGCAACAATGAGGACTGATGATGGAAAGTAAATCACAACTGATGTTAATTCTGCAGTTTACGTTTTCTTCATAACACTATAACACTGTTTAAGAATCATACATTGAGCCCAATCATACTTAAAGCGTAAAATAACTTCTTATAATAACTGAAATGGACTGTAATCACAGTTGTATTGATTCTGGTATCCACTTATTTGACTGATTTTGACTTGAAATAAATTCCAGGTGGGGTGAGTTGTCTTTAATTTCTCCAAAAATTGACTGGCCAAAGTAAATGCTTTGAAACATTTCCTTAAGGCATGTGTATAAATCACTGAATAGTAGATCTATGAACATTTTTGTCACTAAAAGTGTCTGGATTTGGGCAAAAGAAGGAACAGTACAGGAGCCTGAGGGATCATGGGTTAGTTAATGCCAAGCACCAATCACCACATACATATTAAAAGACACATGGACACAAACCCTAATGACTAATAACATGATTACGGCAATTTTAGGAGATTTTTCCCTTCACACCATGAGCACACACATTCATCTGCACAGCCCGAGTATGTCATAACCATGGCCCTCAAACCTAATATGGCAGACACACAAACACACTCACAAGGTTATTCAACAGAACATTTGGGGTAGCAGTTGGTGGTAAAGCTCAAGCACTCCAAAGTGCTAATCTGTTTTCACCTAGATACAGTCACACAAAAGACATTCCATGGGCTACATGTACAGTCTGCTTATTTATTAAGTTATTAGGAGACTGGTTTCTATCAGCTGTGAGGATTTCACTCCTTATGGGGACATGTCCATAGCGTGTTTGTTTAAGCAGCAATAGGGTTAAAAATGTAGTGAGTGAGTTGCTTTTTAAATTAATGTAATGTCCCTTGAACACATGGCAACCCAACACCTACATGTGGGAGGGACTCACAGACCAAATGCCCTTCACTCTGTTATTTTTTTCTTTTTAACTCTGCATGTGGTTTTGACTGGAATGAATGACTGATTAAATCCTGTTCTTACTCCCTGTGTGTGAATATGTGACCAAATAATCACTTCACTTCAAGTTCTTATGGATGCAAAAACTCCGACAGCTTTCACTGGTTTCCCAAACTGCTCTTTTGAAAGTCAGTAGTTTACTATTTGGCAGTTGCCCTGTCAGCACTTTGGAACCAAAAGTGACCATATTTGGACTAAAGAGGCAGAGCTACAGGAGTCTGACAGATCAGAGGGGAGTCAGTGCTCAGCACCAGCTTAGTGAACTTCATCAAGTGTAACAGGGTCAACTGACAACTGACATGGAACGGTTTGGTGTGAAGAAAAACAAACTAAACTAAATATTGTTTGGAATGAACAGGACGTCCAGTTGAACTGTTAAATAGCTCAACATGATAGATGCTAGAGGGTTTACAGTTATAGAAATTATTAAGAGACCACTGCAATTTCTTCTGAAATCAGCATGTCTGCATGTATGACAGTCATTCCATTCCTTATTCTGTTCAATTCCAACACAAATACACTTTATTCTACTGAATAAACATCTGTTCCATATTTTATTTAAAAAAAAACCAAGTATAAACACCACTACTATAGCCATAACTATGCTCTTACAATAAGTAAAAACAGTACCATTAGTACTGTAAAAGTAAAGGGCGTAGGTTTGGTAGGGACATCGCTACTACCCCCACCGGCCCTCGAGGACTGGAGTTTGACACCTGTGATCTATATAGAAACCTACGCCCATGTGTAAAGGTCATTGGAATCCCAAAAATATCCATTGAAATCTATTGGACTTCTGCTTTATTCCCAAACTCTGAGGACAATAATCTTGGCCTCAACTAGAACAATAAAAGGTGTGGATGACAGACCACCAGATGCAGACCCCGTCATGTGCAGCACAACCTGAAGACCTGAACCCACTTGGAGGAACATGGATATGCACAAGTCATCAAGCATTTTCAATTTATCAGCCAGGAGAGACATGACATATGAAAGCTGTTACTGAGAACACTGGTCTACAAGTAAAAATGCTTCCACAATAAAACTAATGATATTTTACCACGTGTGTTTCTGAGAAAGAAAAAGTCAAGTCTTAAACACTGGTTGGCTTAAGTTTCCAAGTTAAATCTTGGGTCAAAATGTAAAATTATTAGAATTAACAAGAAAATAGGTTTTAATCCAAAGGAATATTGGTCTCAGATCTACTTCAAAACACTGTCTGCACATTATGATCCATTCACTTTACAGGTTCTTTCTAGTGGAATATTTACAAATCCAAGTCTTTTTTTTTTTGACAATAGCACTATAAAAACTTTACATTTTCTTCTCTCTCTCACTTTGAAGGTATGTATGTAATATAATGCAATCCAATGTTTCAAGTTACGCACAACAATCTATTTAATAATAATAATAATAATAATACATTTTATTTGTACCGCACTTTACATTCCTGGGAGTCTCAAAGTGCTACAGAGTTAAAAGGGTATAATAAAAATAGATGTAAGAAAAACGAGAAAAGAACTAAAAAAAAATAAATAAAACAAAACAAAACAAAATAAACAAAACACATAGCATAGGAAACATATCAAAGGGCATAGAGTTAATCAAAGGCCTTTTTGAAAAGGTGGGTCTTGAGTCCACGTTTAAAAGCAGCAACCGTTTGTGGTGCTCTCAGGTGGTTGGGGAGAGCATTCCACAGTTTTGGTGCAGCCGAGCAGAAGGCTCGTTCGCCCATGGTGTGTAGCTTAGTCCTATTAATGTATTTAATGTGTAAAACTGAGACACTTGGGTGGAGATAAACATTAAACATTTGTATCATTGTATAACAAAGTATGTAAAAATGGTGTGATAATGTGATAATAGAAATTTAAAATCATCAGAATGTGTTGTAGGTGGAGGGTTTCATGCGTCTTCCTGGCAAAGATGTACTGTGGGACTCTTTTTATGACTTCTGTAATTGTATGCTTTAGTATGCTGAAATAAATAAATTAAATAAATAAATAAATCCATTGTACACATGTATATAAACCAGCATATATGTGGAATTACACACCATCATGTACATTCAAAACATGAGCTAACTAGCACTAAGATCATTTGTTTTCTGATTCATCTGATTCATTTTCATATATGATTTAACGCATTTAATGTGTTTATAAAAAAAAAAAATTGTAAAGCAGTAAAGTCAGGGTGTCATACCCACTCAGCAGCCTGTCATCTTTCCCCTCATTCTGCTCACCTGTTTCTCATTACTTCTTTCACACCTGTCCTCATCACCTCACACTATATACTGAGGCTACATTTATACAGCGATGAAAACAGAAGATGCAAAAGTGGCGTCTCGTCTTCAGTTTTTTATCCGTGTTCAGACAAACATTTTCAGGAGGAAATCCTTGTTTATGTGAAAACGCAACAGTAGGCGAAACATGATGGGATTATGCTTAGGTGGTACTGTGATAGAATGCTGACATGTCCTTTTGTTTTTGATTTGATTTGATTTATTTGGCTGAAAACGCAATACACGTGAATAATGACAACATTTAAAACCATTGTTGGTCCCTTACAAAAATGTATTACATTATTTTGCCCAATTTGCCACATTTGCCAAATAAAATGTTTAGAAAATGGCATTTTTTCGGACATACAAACACTGATTTGGCTAAAATTTGACATCTATCTCCCGGTCCTACACATGCTGATCAATAGAAATAGCATTTTTGCTCTATAGCGCCCCCTACAAATTCACCTTTACTAAAATGACTGTAGCTCAGACATACTGTACGAACAGATATGGATTTGGTTCTACACCCTTTTAACGTACAACATTTCAAATCAATCACTCTTTAGCGCCCCCTACATATTTATACAAAAGTGTGCGTTTGTGGCAGAATATCACTTCCCGCCCACGGTACGATGTCATCTTGTTGTCGGCTGTCGACGTGCGGGAAGGCAGTCACGAGAGGCCTTTGAGACTGCTTCCAGTTTTAACCATGTGTCATCTTTTACAAATACATGCTATAAATAAGATTTTTTTTTAATGTATTTATTTGGAAGAAATATTGGTAGTTTAGAGAATAAAACAAAAGTGTTCATTTATTCCAACACATAACCTATAAATGGTCAAATTAGAGAGTGATAATTTTACAGTAGTCTCTTATTATTTGTTTCCAGAAATGTATTTCACCAGAAATCTAATTTAAAATGGACTAGAGATAACTAAATAAGAATGAATCCAGATCCAGAATGAGTCCAGTAGAAAATGTAACTGTCATGTCTGTATGTTGTATTGCTCTGTCCTTTCTCTCTACTCTGTCTTTTCTCAGTTTTTTTTCTCTGCTTTTCTCTGTCTTTGACCTCTGTCCTAATTATTATCATTGCCACCTGATTACCCACACCTGTGGGTAATCAGGTGGCTGTATATAAACCTGCTCCTTCTGCCTGCTCATTGCCAGATCGTTTTTGTTCCGTCAAGACCTTCCAGCATTTTCTTCTGTCATTTTTTTTATCTGTGCTCTGTTTCTGACCTGTTCCAGCCTGCCTCAGACTTGGATCTGAGCCTTATACTGTCCCGACTACGTCCCTGTCTGCTTCCCCGGTACCCGACCTGCCTTTCTGGACTCTGACCTGGACTCTGGACTCTCCTCTGGATCTCTGTTATCGAACCCTGGACTGGACTACGTTTTCCCTTTCGTCTTTTTTTCCATGTGATTAAACGTTGTGATTAAAATTTTTTACTTTACATCATTTGCTGTCTGCATTTGGGTCCAATTCCATTTTGTTACATTAACAACTTAGTATTTTTATAGAAATGTTCAAAGCCAGTGTATTGGAGTAAAGGCCTGCAGCTGTCAGCAGTATTACAACATTAACATGGCCTACTGTTACATTAGCTTCATTTCAATTCACCTTTTTATTGTCATTCTACAAAGTACAATGAAATGAGCAGAGGTCTTTTATCCTTCACTCAGTTTGACCACAAGCACATTCTCAAATCTCCCTCAACTACAGTTAAAGTCATTAACACAGTCAAAGCAGTCAAATCACACATCAATAAAGTCATACAGTTCCTGCACTGAAGAACGATATCAAAACTCAAATCGATAATCACACAGTCCGATCTGGAAACTGTTATCCGTTCAGTTTCGCACGACTCGACGACTGCAACCCACTTCTGTCCATCATCGGCCACAGCTCACTGGTTTTAACAGACGACCACACATAAACCCCAGGCCTGGTGTCATGTTTTCAGATGGAGAATGAAGAAGGCTTCGCTGACGCCATCTTAATTTTATAACATGATTCATTAATAAAAACATCTGTATCATATAGAGCTGCACAATATATTGTTTGTATGTTAAAATATGTCAATGCATCTCATGTCGGCCCAGTTAGGAACTAAGAATATGTTTAGTTTTTTTTTTATTAATTTAGCTGCTGGTTCCATTATTTGATGGTTTTAATAGAAAATGCAGAGTGTGCAACATACATGATGCCGTTTTATTTCATTCCCTCATTTTACATGGATCTAACATCATCATAATAAGTTATTTCTGTTATTTCTGCGCTCTTTACCTCAACTCAATCTTAGTTACACTGCTCTTATTTCTTTGTGTTGTGCTTTATTGCGCTGTAGTGCCCTTGTGCTTGGCTGTCAAACCACTGGTAAACTCTTTCTAAATGGTGCCATTAGAAAAAAACAACATTGTCATTTTTTTTTTCTTTTAACCCTGCTATTGCGGTATGATAAAAAATAATACTCAGGAGTATATAATAGCCGAGTGGTGCCGATGCAAATGATCAAAAAGATTAGTGGTCGACTCAGATCCTCCTTGTAGCCGAAATAATTAAATACAATTAAATTATATTTTTTTCTTTTTAAAATAAAATAATACATAAAATAAAAAATAAATAAACAGATACAAATACCAAAAAAAAATCGTTAAAAAAACATCAAAAAATATGAACAAATAAATGAAGAAAATGAAATAATTCCACATAACTGATGTTCTTTCTGGCACCGAGCCTTGGTTTTGTGTGATTTTCTCTTGTTCGTTGCTAATTGTTCCATCTTATTACCAGTGACTCAGTCCAAACTGGTTCAGAATGATTGTGATGTGTTCAGTGTGTTTCAGGTTCTATTGAAATTAGATGAGAAAATGTTGAGCTCATTTGTCTCCTACATTAACACGACCTGACGTGTGACTATTGCACACACTTACATTGTGATTTCGATGCTCAAACAATATATTGTGCAGCTCTAGGTGCTATATAAATAAAGTTACTATTAATACCATTAAAGGAATCATCTATAAACTACTTTTGAAGACAGTCACTTTTCTACATCTGTCAAACATAATTGTCACATCTCGGTTCAACAGTGTTATTTCAAACAGATGTGCAGAGACACAATCACACCTTCCATCATATAGTACAAATGCTGTGTCATTAACAGTTTATAATCAACACTCATAATGCAGACAGGTGAACATGTTACTTTGATTTAACATAGAAAGACAACCAGCAACTAACACACACGTACATATGTGAAACCAATGTTTTAAATATCATTTTCATTAGCTCCTTCCATGCATATCTGTCATGACTTCTTGTAATACTGCATTCTCATGTGTTTTTTATGATCACAAATGTGTGTTTATGAATGTATGTGGAGTTTTGGTTTTTTTTGGAGGTGGGTGGTGGTGAGACAGCAGTTTATTGCACCGAATCGTTACCCCCCCCCCCCCCAATGGCCATCGACCTCACAGAGAGAAAGAGAGAAAAGAGAGAGGCAGCGGGGCAGTTTGAGTCTTATGGGCACCTATCCGCAGGCGGTCTCCGTGCCTGCACCCTCACTGATAACGAGGGGTGGAAGGAAAGGAGGGACCTGAGGAGAGGGGGAAGACAGCAGTGCATGCGCTGGTGCAGGAGGTGGGCTACAACACACACACCAAGCTGCTACTGCTCAGTCTCTCACACACTTTTTAAGTCTTATTTTACAAACGTAGTTTTCACATTTACAGACATTTTAAACTTAAGTCTCTGTGTGCCTTTTTTCCCTTCTGTAGCACAGCTACATTTTTAACCTTCCTGTTATGCTCATTTGTCAGGAACTGCAATGGTGTTACTGGGTCAATTTGACCCAATGTATGTTTAATTATCCAAAAAATGTGGGAAAAAAATCCCAACAAGCACCAGTTAATATGTCATTATTAATTCCATTAGTAACTATTCAATCAATATTTATTAGATTGGTTATCCTTACCTCGAACAAGTAATGGTTCAATTAAGATAATTAAGTAATTTTTCATTACAAAAAAAAAAGTTACAACTTTTATTTTTTTTAATGTTTCAGCAATTTATGACTTTGGAAGACCAACATATGAAACATAGAATAGGGCTGCACAATATTAGAAAAAAACCTGACATTGTGATTTTTTTTTACCTTGCAATATACTGTATATTGCAATAGGAAAAATACTAATATATATATATATATATATATATATATATATATATATATATATATATATATATATATATATACATACATACATATACACAATGGTAGCAAACCATGGCAACCAACGGTGGCAACTGATACAAACGGTCAAACAGATTAATTGACACAGAACATACGTTTCGGTGTCATCCTTCTTGTAGCTAAAATAATAAAATTAGTATTTAAAAATTCATTTAAAAAATAATAAAAATAAATTAATAATAAACAAAATTCATTCAATAAAAAAGTAAAAATGTATACAAATAAATGTTTAAAAATTTAAATAATGCAGGACCTACGATGTGACTATTGCGTACATGTACATTGCGATGTCGATGCTCAAACAATTTATAATGTGCAGCTTTACAACATAATATATCTCATGTGAAGAAATGAATAGTCCGACATATCTGAAACCCTCCAGTTTGACTGCTGGGTCAAATGAACCTGAACAGTATCTATGTGATATAAACATGAATGGGGGATGATCACAAATATGTCAGATGAACCATTTTCATATTATATGTTGATTAAACTCATTAATACTAACAGAAGAAATTTTATACTGAAAATATGTAACTATTTTTCCTAGATATTCAAACTTCAAAATGGGTCAATTTTACCTGGAACATAACAGGAGGGTTAAGAATTGTTAAATAGTTGCTTCTCTTACCTCAATGTAGGTGGAATATCCTCTATAGTTTAATAATGAAAAGAACAGTGAGCTTTTGTTTTGATCATATATGAAATGTTCAACTGGTAAAAATCCTCTTGTTTTTCAGTAGCATTTCTTAGTCATACTCGACCCCTTTTTTCTCATCACATTTTTCATTGATTGAAAACATCTTTGCTGGTGAAAGCTGACCACTAAATCATTAAAATTATGATGCTGGCAATCCTCATAACAGGATCAAGCTTGATATTGATATGTTAATATCCTGAGCGTCCGTCCTAATGACATTGTGTGTGCTTAGCATTGCATTACTCTACTGTAGCATAGGTACAACACCACAAATTCAAAGGCCTGGACAAATCCAATTGATGCTTTCCAAGCAGTTAACATGTTCATAATCCAACAAATACATTCATCACTGTATGTGTTTATGTTTTAATGCAAAAATGGATAGAATGGCAAGAGCAACTGTTATGTCCCATGTAGAGAGGACAATGTAAAGGAGACTTGGTCCTTTTAATGCAGGGGTGTCAAACTGCGGTCCTGGAGGGCCGGTGTCCTGCATGTTTTCGATGTTTCCCTCTTCCATTACACCTGAAGGCCATTGCATCATTATCAGTCTGATGAGGAGCTGATTATTAACTCTTTAAGTGTCAGTGCTGATGCATTCTGAATGGATGATTTAGTTTATATATTCAGAAAAATTCAACCATTTTCCTTTTAGTTTTGTGCATGGACAAGGTGCCAAAAAGCAAGAGTTTTTTTAAAATGTATTTTATTTAATAATTTTTTAAAGGCAAAATTAAAATTGCTGGGACCAAATTTCAATAGTACTTTTCTTCTTTATTATTATTTTTTTCTCAAAATGTTCCACATTATTTGTCATTTTGTAAATATGTATTAGTTTTTGTTACTCATTTTGTTCATTTTTCTACATTTTTTTTTTTTATTGTAGTATTTTTCTTTGATTTTCTGCCATTTGTGTCGTACTTTGCTCATGTTACCAATTATTTTGTTAGTTCTCAGGAGTTAAAGGGTTAAACTGAATCACATGAAAGAGGGAAATATCTAAAACATGCAGGACACCGGCCCTCGAGGACTGGAGTTTGACACCTGTGTTTAATGCATCTGATGATTTGGAACGGCCCAATCTTTGGATGGGTCCTGACACCTGGTTCTGAACGGGCTCTGGGGCTATTCTAATTAAAGTCCACAGTATTGACAGTTTTACCAATAGTTATGGAGAACAAAAAAAAAAAAGGAAAATATGTCTCACTGTAAATAATTACATAAATATATTGCACATCTTTATCATCAGCTCTAATGTTATTTTTTTTTATATTGGATTTAGATTTAGTTACTCAAAAGTTAGTGTCTGTTGAAATAACATGAACAATAACACACAGACAACTCATGTGCAGAACGTTCATATCATACAAAACTTATTTAAAACTAACATCAATATTCAATCTATTGTACGCATGATTGATTATATAGTAAACATATAAGGTAAAAGGCACAATAAAATAAATATACTTTCAAAGTATTACTTACGTCCAGTGTCCAAGTCCATTGCATATCTGACTGGAGATGACTGAACTTGGTGGTCATGTGTAGGTTTTGCTCAGAAGCACTTAGGACCCCCATGTGACGGGATGGCCATTTTGACAAGTCCAGCGTTCCTTGGCAGAGTAATAAACATCTCAATAAGTCTAGCAATTATGCAAATACAATTTATGTGATTTTCAAAGCAGTTCTTTAAACATAAATGTAGTTGGTGACAGTTTACTTGTCTATATTTGTTTCATAACTACGTTAATTCAACACAAACTTACCAATAAGCCTTCAAGCTTTATTGTGATATCCTGTTTCTTTTTTTTTTTTTTTGGTTAGTTAACCCTTTAACCCCTGATGCGTCAGTGCTGACTTTCTGAATGGATGGTTTAGTTTTTTTTTATTTTTTTTTTTGTTATTTTAGCGATAATTTTGCTGATGTAACTGATGTACAGGTGTCAAAAAGCAACTGATTTAGAAAAATAAAAAGCCCAAACTAACACTACTAGAACCAAGTTATAACACGAGTCATTTATTCTTTTTTTTTTTTTTTAACTACTTCTTCACAAAATTTGTTATTTCGTGAATATTTATTAGTTTCTGTTGAAGTTGTTGCTTATGTTTGTACATTTTTCCTATGTTTTGCTTATTTATTTTATTAGTTTTCTTCAATTGTGTTCTGTTAGTGTCTCACTTCATTCATGTTACATATTATTTTATTAGATTAATATTCATTTTTGTTCATTTTACTGATCACTTTGGCAGTTTTTTTTTCATTATGTTGCTTATTTTCTTATTTTATTTTATTTTTTACTGTGGAATAACTTAAATCTCAGGAGTTAAAGAGTTAAGTTTGTGTTGTGGCTTATTTTATACTGGGTCTTGTATTTTCTTATATTTAAGAACTAAGATTGTCAAATAAAATCAATGAATCAGGGGTCATCCCTTACACTTGTTACACACATTTATCACAATTTCCTCTTATTCTTATCCTTCCCTGTAAATATCAGTCCTTACCAGTTGGCTCTTCAGGGACAGATGAAGAAGCTGAGTCATGTCTTCATTTGACTGAAACACTGTGCTGTGAGCAGCTTGGCAGCCAACTACAAGCTGTTCCACCCATGCTTTCCCAACAGGTGTGTAGGTTCAAGCATCACCCTACAGGAAGTGCACGGTGTGTGTTTGGACTCATCAGTACATGCATGTCTGCCCCCTGTAGGTTTGCAGACCAGGAGTCGAATCATAATCCTAACCTGAAAAAAAGAACCAATACTGTAACAACACCATCACAGAATCAGATTGATTATCAATATCTGAACAATACCATCCATACATTTCAGAAAATTGAACGGCCTTGCTCAGCCAATCAGAGAGGACCTACGTGTAAAGCTCCTCATTCAGATATAATGCAATGACACTAAACATACAAAATTAGAACAATTAACAACAATACCTATTCTATCCTATAAATCCACATCCCAGTTCTGCCATTTTATGTACCTATGGGTTTTATATATGTACATGTGTATTTTAATTGGATTTTATTTGTATTTTAACAGCTCTGTATAGTGTCCTGAAAGGCACCTATAAATAAAAATTATTATTATTATTATTATTATTATTATTATTATTATTATTATTATTATTATTATTATTATTATTATTATTATTATTATTATTATTATCATTTATTTATTTATTTTATTTTTTATTTTTTAATTATTATTATTATTATTGATTCATCACCCATTTTTTAATATACCTTTATGCACTGTATTTTTTTTTTGGTGTAAATCATGTATTTTGCTATATTTAATTCACAGATCATGTAGATGTTGATCAAAATTCAGAGTAAATTCAAAGTTAACTAGAAAACCACTCTGAGACTGCAAACCTCTGTATCATCACCAAAATCCAATCATTTGTTCCTTCTGACACTCCCAACATGGCATGAAATTATCATCAAGATCCGTCCATAATTTCTTGAGGTATCTTGCTAAATAAAAGACAAACAGACAAACATAACCTCCTTAGTGGAGGTAATTATATCAAAACAGAGAAAAATGACTAAAAATTTCATTTTCAGCAAAGACATTGCTGCCTGGATGGAAATAAATAAGTGTGTCTGTCCACTGTGACTGTTTTACTGGTGAATCAATGATGTGGGAGATAATAAGATAAGTGTTTTCATGTTCACTAGAGAGCCTCCGAACATCCAAATGAGTCATATCTAGTGACCATGAAAAGATGGCAAACTACATTTTACGCTTATTATTTACATGTATTGACAGGATTAATGGATAAACAGGTAATAAACAGTTTACATTCATAAATGGTTTATGTCTTCAGGAGCTGATTACGTATTTTTTTTGTTAAAACATGTATAGTTTTTTACTATTATTACATATTGTATGTTTTCTTGCACCATCTTTATGTGTGCAGCCTTTTTCTGGCACTTTATTCTATTGCTGCTTTGAATTTCTCCATTGTGGGATCAATAATGTCTGATTTAATTAGATACGAGTTACCAAATCCAAACGGAGCAAGTTGCAGGTTGATAAACAGTTGCATGTACTTCCTGTTTTGCATTCGTTTCAACTTTTAATATGTTAGACCAGATACTACATGTGATTTTTACATTTATTTTTGTGATAATTACAAAGCAGCAACCATAGGAAGTAACATATTAATGCCGGCAGAACAGAATACGTGCGTCATCAAACTGAAACGTGTGCTTCATCGTGACAAGATCACGAGCATGTGCAGAACGACAGGAATAATGTTAAAATAGAATTAACTGTTTCCATGGCAGAGGAATTATCGAATTCAGAATTAAGCATGGAATAAACCAGTAATTTTATTCGGAATTAAGGTTAATTCAGAATGATCATTTTCAACTGAAATTAGGTGTTTACATGATCAAATTAAATATGAATTAACTTGTATTCAGAATTAAACAGGAATACAAACTTCCATGTAAACAGAGGCTAGTGTTGAACAGACAGTGCAACAGTTAGTAGATACTGTTCATGTCCCTTTATTCTGCACAGAGCATGGGTGGCCTGACTTTAAGATGAGTTACAGGTGAAAAGAAGCCCTGAGGACGTGACTGACAACAAGGAATAGGACAGACAGACAAGACACAAAAAGCAGGGAAACACAAGAAACACAGGGGAAGAAAGGGAATACTGTAATCCTGACAGCAACAGTCTTTTGTTAAATTTTTAAGCCCTTGAAACCCTAAGAACTCTAAGAATTAATCACAAAAAAATAACCCAGACAGAAGTGACCAGAACTGCACTGTAAAAGCTTTTAGTAACCCGTTCTATAATCCCTCTTGTTTTCCGTGAAGGAATAAGAGTGTATGAATGTGTCTATATTTGTGTGTATGTGTTGGCGTGTCTACTCTGTATTAGTCAGGTCAACAGAAATGCATTACATATTCATGAAATTACCAAATTATGAAAATGGAGCATGAGTCAATGCTGGGATGAAAGAAAGCCAGCCTTCAGTGCCTTCAAAGCTCCCGTCTGAAACTAGTTATAATCTGAAGGCGTGGTGTGTGTTTGTCTGTTTGTGTGTGCATGCGTGTGCATATGGTCACGCTGGATATGAGAAGAGAGAGGAGACACAGAGAGAGAGAGAGAGAGATAAGGGTTGACCTTCAGTGAATCACTTGCCTCTCTGCACAGACTTGTGTAGAAGCATCATGTTTGGCAACTGTTCTTACAGCGCAAAAAAGAGCCGAGAAGAAAGAGTGAAGAAAAGAAAAGCAGACGCCTGGAAGAATAGTCACATATAAAAGCATGTGCACAGAGGTGTGGAGTGAAATCAACTCAAAAGTAAAAGGAGACAGAAATGAATATTGTCAGGACCAGAGACATTTTGAGTGGGAAAGATAGGGAGGGGGGGGGTGAAGCCATCCAGCAACATCCCCAAACCTGGCATCAACTAGCAGGCTGGCTCAGCTTCCCAGAGTAGCTAATCCACCAATCTAAGTGACCAAATATGGTGTTTATCAGTTGCCTCTGACACGACACACAACAGTGTTATATCACTTAGCTCCCCCATACACAACAGGAGGAACTGCACCAAATGGCAACATGCAGAGAAGGACAAAATCACCATAAAGTTTTAACTAATGATAATGGATTTGGATTTATATAGCAATTTTGTTGCCAGTCAAAGTGACCCATTATTCATTCACTCTCACATGCTCACTCTGGTGGTGGTAAACTACATATGTAGCCACAGTTGCCCTGGGGCAGACTGACAGAAGCTTGGCTGCCATTTTGCACCTACAGCACCACCTGACCACCACCAAACATCAGTGTGAGTGACACTGAAGGTAAGGAGGGTGAAGTGTCTTGCCCAAGGACACAACAGACTGACTAGGACAGAGCAGGATTCAAACCACAAACCCTTCAGTTATTGGACGATCCTCTCTACCAGCTGAGTCGTGGCCACCCCAAGTAAGAGTGATAGACCGATATATTGATTGGACAATATATTGGGCTGATATATATATTGTTTTGCTTGTATTGGTCTGTTGCTTTGCAATATATTGCTCTATTTTTCCCTGTCATAATTTCCTGGGGATTACCACCAGATGTGAGCATGTTTTCAACACCAGGATAGGGTACAGTACTTGTTGAGAAGCTTTTAAATTCATGACCCCCAAAATAACGGTGCCCCCTCCCCCAATATCTGACTGAAGTGACTGAAACAGAACAAACAAGGCAGTCAGAGACGGCAGATATGGCCGGGCTTGATATGGTGTTATATGATGTGAGAACACCATAGGTTGACCCATCTGATGACCGAAGGTGAGACGATGTGAATACAAAATGTATTGCTCAAAATCTAATGGGTTTTTCCTTGACCCATTATCTGTCATTCCTGAAAGTTTCATCAAAATCCATTCAGAACTTTTTGCATAATCCTGCTGACAGACAAACAGACAGACAAGCAAACAGACCCGATTTTAATGTGTCCTTTGGCGGAGGTAAAATGTGGACAGAGAACTCATGCACTAAAAGGAAAAACATGGGCATAACATAAAACAATAGAATAGCCTGATGACCATGATATGATTGAAATGATACTGTGGCATATTTGATACCATGCATTATTGTCACTAGACATTTTAATAATTGTGTTCTGTTTTATGTGCAGGGGTTGTGTTAATGTTTATTGAGGTTAATGTGTTTGTTTTACAACCTTTATTGGGTTTTTTATGTTTATTTTTTATTAATATGACACCATTAGTCAAACCTGTAGACCGAACAATGCCTTGCCCGTTTATCATTGGGTAGTTGTTGTCCAAGTGCCATTGTTCTTAAGTATCTCATTTGTAAAGCAAAGGCACTTCCTGTGTTCCTTTCATCATACATGGTAACATGGTAGTCTTCCTACTTACACATTTCAAGTGCTACAATATAGTCATTAACCTGTTATAATCACCTCAGGGGCCACATCAAGACAATTCTGGAAATCATTTTGCGACATTTCATGACCCCCTGGGGGGATCCTGACCCTCTATGCTGCAGCTTTAACACAAACCTTCAGAGGGGCACTGAAAGGCTTTGAACTGCTAGTTAGTGTCATGAAGTTAACATAATCCAACACTATTTAAAAACACCATTAAAAACTGGTACAAATAGATAATCCACAGCACTGATGAAGATCTTGAGTTGGCCCCAGAGTGTACTTATGAGCAGCTCACTGTGCAATTAGCTCAATACTAATTGCTAATGCTAATGCTAGGTACCATGTGTGCTTTGCAATGGGTGAAATGCACAGAGTGAATTTCCCTGTGGGGATAATAAAATAAGTTCAGCAGACACATGCATTAGCTTCAAAGGTATGTCAGGTAGGACACTTCTGTTAGGTACGATCATATGGAATGACACATTATTTTTTTTCTTCAAAGTAACTTCATTCTTGAGATCATGAAACCACCCTAGCAGAGAATGACATTGACAAATGGCAAAGAGTAGAGATGGTATATAATATATGAGTAATACAGCTGCAACAGGTGATTTTTTACTTTATTCAGAAGGAAGTTAAGGAGGTAGAGAAGGTGATTAATCATCCATCTGTAGGCTGATGAATGGGGTGGGTGTGAGTACTGTATGCAAAATGAATGAGTGAATGCATGGATGTTTTTTGATTAAAGCATGCTAACTGAGGCGGAACATACTGGGCAACTGGATGGATATGTTTTTCCTGTTGTGACTGGTCTGTTTGTGTGTGGGAAGCTGCTCTGAAGCTGAACTGATTATGAAGTGATGGTGAATTAAAAGAAAGATCATAAAGATGATTATAATTTATCCGTAAGAGGACGTAAATGTCTGTGAGTGAAATCTTTCTCTTCCAATCAAAAATATGCTTTAGAGAAAGCGGCATCACCAAAATTAATGGACTTTTCCGAATAAGTAATATTTCGTAGCTATAGTTTTGTGGCACTCAGGGAAAGATCAAGGATCAAGGGGTCATTGAGGTAATGAAGATAAACCATCTGGAGTCCAAAATTACCAAAACAAGTATCTATGTTATGTGTTTAACACTTTGGTAGACATTTTAAGTGAAATGCATCTGGAATAAAACTAATGAAATTTTCCCACATGTGTTATTGATAAAGTTCCATTGCACAAAATATTGATGAAATAGAAGGAATGCTGTCTTGAGGACTGCCACATGTGGGATGACACTGACAGCAACTAAGGGGCAGGACAGAGGAAATGTCAAAAATGTGTAACAGGTCAAAAACAGAAATCCAACCGAGCATGAAGAGAGCAAACCAAATATCATTAGCATGTACCAGATGGGGGGTCCGTACTGTAGAGCATAGAAACAAGAAAATACAATGGGTGTAGAGTGAAACAGAAACAGGGTCTCGAAGCAGGGATCCAGAAAAACACCAAAATTGACAAGGAACAGAACAAACCACAACCAAAAACCCCCCAAAAAGATCACACACCAAGACAAAAGACAACCGCTCAATTGATGCAACCAGGACAAAATAATCTTGTTTTCTAGCCATGGAGGAGACAGATACTTATAAACCAGACACCAGGTGAGACACATTAAGGTTAACTAAACAGGGCGTGACAACTCACTGGTGACAGGAAGTAAAACGAGACAAAATGAACATGAACATGAACCAACATGACAAAATAAAATCCCAGACACTAACAATGACAGAAAAAGAGAAAGACACATACAAAACTTACAAAACAAGACGCTCCAGGAATATAAAAGATCACATATTAAGGACAGCCAAGTTACAATAATGGTATGAACTGACTGATATGAAGTGTAGTGACCAGTATGAAAGGTTTAAACACGCACTGGGTCAAATTCACTCGGGAACACCATTGCTGTTCCTGACAAATTAACAGTTGAAGAGACTTTTGTGTCACAACTTTTTTTTCTTTACTAATAAAATGAGTAAATAATCTGCACCATATTTCCTTGAATCTGTTGAACATTTATTAAGAGTTTGGTGTGAAACTTTATACCTTCAAAGCCTGTAGCGCTGCAAAAAACTGCTCTTAAAACCAATGCACATTAGTAATAAACGAAGAACAGGTTTTGTTTATTGACAGGGTTCAAGTTATTGCCATATTTTTGCTTCTAAAAGGTTGAACTACGAATTTCTGACCAACCTTTGCTCTAAGGATTAATCAAGTCACAGGCAGTTGCTTTGATTCCTTGAAAAGAAATATTTTGTAAAGGTTATGTTTACACATATTTTTCTCTTACTCCCACTCATAGCTACTGACTCTTCACATAAACTTTTCTTTCACCAGTTTTCTTACCATGTTCTCTCATGCAATTCAGAATGAAGGTGTTTCTGTCACCCAGAAGTGAATGCCACCCCAATGCAGTCACCTCACTACACCTCTGTGGTTATAAATCAAACATGACGCTCTTTAAATAGGGAAATTAATTATTTACACTTCAAGCCAAAATACCTTGAAGAAGAAGGAAAAAATACTGACACGTAATAAGTCATTTTCAGGCCTGAGCGGCTGGCCACTCTATTACCATAGTCTAGATTTATAATGCTCTCATAAGAGTCAAGCTACCAATGGAGTAAACTTGGGTGAGGCAGTGCTGTTGACCCTGTTCTACTGCCCTTTTCGAGGACAAAACAAATGTCTGTCAGATTCAGTCATGAGGAAAATGTGCCCACTTTATGCCACAGGCACCATGCTGTGGTTCTCTTGAAAAGGACATATTTAACACTTTTCTTGCCAGCATCATCACGCTGAGATGTTGAGGAACATTTCAGCTGAAGCAGAACTACATGTTACCTAGCAACAGCTATAGAGCCGAGCTGTGAAGAACATGTCCAAGTGTCTCAACTATTTATACCAGTGGCATGGCTAACAATGTTTCACATGACCACTGGGGCTGAGATGGAAGTTTCCGGATTTTTCTCACATTAATGTTCTTGTTTTAAACTAACGTTAACATCTCATGTATTTCAGTAACAGGTGTTGACCAGTATTTGACACCATTAAGAGCAGTAACTGTATTGAGTGGCATCACTTTCCCTCTGGTGTGTTGTTTTATTTAGCCTTTTGCTGTGGCTAGATTATTCCGTTTTAGGAATAAGTTGGAATTGTTTGAGTATTTCACATTTTTTCTAAAGGTCGGAGTATTTTTTTTTCCACAGTGTCAGGGCTTGTATGTGCCATCTTGTCTGTGTTGTTACATGATCAGTAAACTCTGCACATTACACATTTGCATGGAGTGAAATATTATCACATTCAGACTTGGCTGCTGATATCTCACAAGAATGACAGGAGCAAAGACCTAATAATAACTTGACACTTTCTTTTGACACTCAGTTTTGACAGGTATTTACTGTGTGAGCTTTACCTTCCTGGGGTCTGTTTTAATATGTAGGTTTACTGAACACTCTGAGTCTGTTAAACCTGAAATGAGGGGTTTTCAGGGCATTTTCAGGGTTAACAGACTCAGAGTGTTCATTAAACAGACCCCTGCGCTTAACATGCTTTTATTTGTTTATTTTTGCATTTGGCGGATACTTTTTTTCCAAAGTAACAGACAGTGGACAGTGAGGAATCAAGCTCTCTGAAGAATAAAATCCCTTTTACTGCCGGTGCAACACACACACCGGACACAAACAACAATTAAAACTGCCAGAAGTCTCAAAGGCCTTCCCTCTCCCTAGCGAACCCATACGACGCATACGACGTCGGAGTCAAATTTGAGCCAAATTGGTGTTCTACAGTTTCCTCCCACCATCCAAAGACATGCACTGGTTAATCTAAATTACCCCGTTGGTGTGAATGTGAGAGTGATTGTTTGTCTAAATATGTTCAGCCCTGAGAAGAACTGGCGTCTCATACAGGCTGTAACCCGCCTACGCCCATTGTAGCTGGATTAGGCCCCCGGTGACCCTTGCGACCCTAGTGAGGATAAAGCGGGTTCAAATGATGAGTCATAAGTGATAATTTTTAACAAAACAAAAACACTGGTTGTCATATTGTAGTCGACTAAAATAATTTTAGTCGACTAAAATTCATAAGATAAAATTTTATGAATTTTGGTCAACTGAAACTAGACTAAGACTAAAATGATTTAGATGACTAAATTGTGACTAAAACTAAAATTAAGTTTTCATCATGAGACTAAAACTAAATTACAATTTTCTGACAAAATTAACACTGGATGATTTTTTATGGACAGAATCCTGATGCAGTTTAGCTTGACTTCATTATGAGTATTTTTACATGTACGTTCATTCAATCAGTGGTCTTCAGCTCTGGTCCTAAGGGTCCACTGTCCTGCATGTTTTAGATATCACGCTGCCCCAGCATACCTGATTCAAATGATCAACTCATCAGCAAGCGCTGCTGATGAGCTCTTGAGCAAGGCATTAAAGTGGCATTTTTTATTTTGCGATTTTAAATCTTAATAGTTAATATAATAAACGTATTTTCCTTGATGTATCTCTGGTTTTTGTTCTGCTTTGATTACTTAATAAAACTACTCCATTTGGAGACAAAATAATCCATGTTTATATGGTTTTATTCATTTTAGTTGTGCACAAAGGTAGAAGTTGATGAAACACAAGGTAAATTTCATTTCTAAAAGCTCTAGTAGACAGTAATAGACTTCTGTAATGGATATGAGTTGTATTTTCCAGACAGATTTTACTGGAAAATTAAAATAATGTATTTGGAACAGTTTGGCACAACAGTGTGCCAAACTGTTCCAAATGCACTGTCCACCTGGTGTTATCTGGACTTAAACTTTTCTGGAGGCTTTGTCCTTTACTCTAATTCTATCAACTTTTGTACCTGTGTTGGAAAGGAGTTACTGAAGGTGATCAATAGTGTCTATATTCATGGAATCATTGTTAGCACGGTGTTTTCTTTTGTCAAAGACATTATAAATTCAGGCGAGACCAAAAAATTCTAATTTATCTTATAGTTTATTTCAGTTTATTCAGTCATAGTAGTAGCTACACTATTTTAGACAATGGGAATAGATTCTGTGAAGCCTGTAGATGTCCATAGATACAAAGAACATCCATATAAACCTTAGGATTGTGGAGCAATTCTTCATTTACTTTGGGTATGTTTTTTTAGGCGTTTTTCTCTGAAAATAGGCTCAGGGTGGAAGAGGTTAATAATACCATAGCTGTTAATTCAAGTGGAATGACTTGGTGAAATCTTATGTGTATTACACATTAAAACATTACAATAAACACTTTGAGTTTTATATAATTTATAACAAAACAAAAACACTGATTGTCATATTTTAGTCGACTACAAATATTTTAGATTTCGTCAACTAAAATGTTATGACTTTTAGTTGAATAAAACTACACTAAAACTACAATGATTTAGATAACTAAATTGTGACTAAAATTAAATTTTTGTCATGAGACTAAAACTGTCCCTCGCGACCACCTCTCACGCAACGTCTGTGTCAAATGTCAGCCAAATCAGTGTTCGTATGTCCGAGCTGAAGAAATTTATGTAGTGGTAATTTTTCCCACAAAAACAATGCAACTTTTCCAAAACATTTGGTCAACTTTTGATGTCCCACTTGTCTAGATCAAATTCACTGATTTTAAGCTAATTTGGCCCAATGGCCAAGGAGGAATTCATTAAATTCCATTGACACCAAAAATCCATGACTCAAAGTTTTTAAAAATGTAATCCAAGATGGCAGACTTCCTGTTGGTTTATGGGCGTCACCATCATTAGGTTTTTTGTTCATCATCATATGGCGCACATGTGTACCTACCTCTGGCCTAACTATTGTCACTGTTCTAGGGGGCACTGTAGACACATTTCTTTACCGACTTTTACAAACCATTAAATACTCGCAATTTTTCACACATCTGAGGTGTGTGCAAAATTTGGTGAGTTTTCGTGCATGTTCAGGGGGTCACATTAGAGCTCAAATGGCAGAATCAGATCAAACTGCAAGCAGTATCAATAGGCCTTGTGCCTGACGTCAGACCCATTCACCAATGCTACTCTGTTGTTCGCCATTGTTACTGTCTTGTGAGGAGAATGAATGCTACGGGTGCAAGGCTGCATTTTTTTGTGGTCATGTGGTCATGACATGGGTGTGAACACACAGGGATACTCGTCAGTATGGATACGGAAACAGCACTGTATCCAGATCTTCCCACTCTGGGACCCGTTTTCCAAAGAGTTTATTTTGGGGTATCCATGAGAACGATCCCATTTTGACAAGAGGCCAATCCATGAAAAAAGTACATAGGTTTCACGCAAACTCATGTCGGTGCAGACATGGTCTTAGTGATCTACAGCCTGATGCCTGAAAACACTGTGGTGCTAAAGGTCAAAGGTCAACCTCTGGATAGTCACATGTTTACATGTATTTGGGAATTGTAAATACATTAAACTCGTCGTGAATTCATAATATCACATCTATGGGTCTTAACGTTTGTTGTGTTAATCACAGGAGTTGCTGAAAAAGTCGGTTAAATGCGACATGGCCGTTAAGACTGAAGTCGCATTGCAAAATATGGGATACATATTAGATTTAGTACAACATATGAAAGTGGTCTTGGTTGGATTTAAAAAAAAAAAAAGGATTTCAGAGGACAGATACAGGTCAAATGGCAACAAAAAGTCAGATTTTTGCCACATTTGCCTGCAGGCTGAACGTGGCCTAAATCCTTCCTAAATCTGGTCATAATAAGGTTTGTCTCTGTCACTTCCTGGATGCATTTGCTGAGGTTCTGAGGTGATAATGTCATGACCTCCGCTCCGGTGACCTTTCCCCCAGTCATTTCCACACTCACCTGGTCCCGCGCTGCGCAGCTGCAAGCCGTTCCTCATCTGTGGCTATAAAAGCAGTAAGGCTTGCAGTTGCCAGTGCGGGACCATTCAGTAGTGTCACCTCCATAACCCGGACAACTTTCACCATCTCCTCAGTCACCATAACCCGGACATTCATCATCACCACAGACTCTGGTTGTTTGTTCCCAGGTTTTGTCTGTCTTGTTTTTATGTTTCTTAGTTTTGTTATTAAATTATTTTTCCCTTCAGTACTGTGCAATGGAGTCCTCATTCACCTCACCCCGATCCTGACAGATAATGCATAGATAGTGGAAGGGAGGAGAATGAAACTCCTGACACTGTTGCCACAGTGCAATGGAAACATTCACCCTTATTCCAGAGTATTTCAGTCAGACACAGTATTCATGACCCTTAGAATTGCGGTGCATTTGCCTGCAGAGATATGGTCCTCTGCCTCAGTCTTCTTATTTTCTTTGAATTTTGTTTTCTAAATGAGGAGATTTTATGATTTTTATACCTCCAGCCAATAACTATAACAATGTCGTGGTACAGGTTACATAGCGGTGTCCTCTCTCAGTTCTATTCTTAGTGCATGCAAATCTGTCTGACAGACAACACTCAGGGCAAAGTGCATCCATATTTACTGATACGCCTCAGCCTGTCGATCACGTGGACCTCTCAGTCATGCAGACAGGAGGTGGCAAGTGCTTCATCTGCATGCATTTAGAACATTTCCAATGCACTGGGTAAAGGTGTGGGCGTATTTATTTCTGATTTAACCATAACCATCTCATCCAACACCATTTAGTCACTAGCTTGCTTGACCACCTCTCTCTCTTTTTCCGTTTGTTGAGCAGAGGCGAGGCTTGACTGGTTTGTTTAGAAACCAATGAGAAAATTAGCATGTTATACCTTTAACCCTAAACAGCTGCTGAGCTACCAAAAGCAGCTACTGATTTAAAATGTTTAAAAACTCCAAAATCATTATATTCAAGTAATTCAGTCAAATTGAGTTTCTTTGTGTTTTTTATACTTTCAGAGCCTCTACAGTGAACATGGAAACAACATAATCTTCTGTATCATTGATTCAGTAATAAAACCCATGTAATTTGACGAAGGGCAGTGTTTGTAGACACAAGGGATAGGAATTGACTTTAATGATTCCCATTCTCATTTGGTGAGGGAATAAAACAGTACAAACAGGTTTGTCCATTAACTGTCTGTTATAGCTCCATCTTCACAGAAAATAGAACATATACAGTGTGTACAAATGACAACAACAGATGATGAGTTATAACATACACCCAAGCAAAGTGAACATGAAACTTTTATTGGCTGAAGGACAAAGTAAACAGTACCCATGTGTAAAAATCATGTTTCGGTGAGTGAGTGAACGAATGAATGTTTTATACTATGTAAAAGCACTGCAGCAATTATAGAGCATTTAGCTGTATTTTTGTATGAAACAGTGTTCTCCGTCTTTATTTTTTTGCTTTCTTTCCTCCTTTCATATTGGAACTTGTATAGTATTGTATTTAAATACACTATAGTGCTGTAGAAAAGCCCAAGCAGGGACAGGAGTTGAGAATTAGCACAAGCTATAAACTCTATATGCATCACATCAGCTGCCAGACTGTAACATTGTTTGACTGCATTGTCCCTGCCAAATAAATTAATTCATTAATTAATTGTTAATTAATTAATTTGAGCATTGAAAACACATGACATTCCTGCAAATGAACTATATAATAATAATGCATTAGATTTCTATAATGCTTTTCAAGTCACCCAAAGCACTTTACATTATTGATCCATTATTCCTTCACTCTCACATGCTCCCTCTGGTGGTGGTAAACTACATATGTAGCCACAGTTGCCCTGGGGCAGACTGACAGAAGCGTGGCTGCCATTTTGCGCCTATGGCCTCTCTGACCACCACCATACATCAGTGTGAGTGACACTGGAGGCAAAGAGAGTAAAGTGACTTTACCCAAGGACACAACGGACTGACTGGGACAGAGTGGGATTAGAACCACCAACCCTTCAGTTATTGAATGACCCGCTCTACCAACTGAGCCATGGATTTTAAACATTCCGAAAAAAATTTAACTTTTACATACTTTTCCCAAAATGTAATCAGATGTATTCTGGGTCACTGGCAATCTGTAAACCAAATGTAGCATGAATTCAACCAAAAGTTTTGTTGGTAAAGTGTTAATAAACAAAGGAAAAAACTAGAAAAGAACTCAGAGAGCGCAGAGCTCTGCCAAGGCAGATCACCACCCCCGACCTTCCATCACCACCAACATTTTATTATTTGATTCTTGAAAAAGTTTTCATTACATTTCCTGAAAACTTGCTTCAAAATCTGTCCATAACTTTTTGACTTATCTTGCTAACAAAGAGAAACAAAAAAAAAACCCAGTGGAGAAAAAAAACACAACCTTCTTGGCAGAGGTAACAAAGAAACAAACTGAACCAAACACAATACCCCTTGCCTCCTGTTTGGGGAGGAGGGGGTTAGTAAGTGTTGTGAAGTTGTTGTAATGTCTTGTGGCAAAAAGTCTGTTCATTTGTCCTCAGAATAAAAAGAATGATCTTTAGACGAGCAGCAGCTCTGTTTGCATTTTATTCAGAATAAAGGTTAATTCCACTTTAAGATGACCATATGAACACATAAATCCAGTTGAAAACAATAAATCTGAATTAAACTTGATTCAGAATAAAGTCACTGGTTTATACCCATCTTAATTCCAAATTTGATAATTCCTCTGACATGTATTCATGCTCCTGGTCTCGTCGCAATGATGCACACATTTCGTGTTGATGACGCACTGGGTGTGATTTGCTGAGGGGGATGAGGGGGTTCACCCCTCCACCCCCTCTGGTTTTGGACATCACCATCGGGTCCTGTGTTCTATGGGTCTTTCTGAAGGAGCAAACACAAAATGTCTGAAAGAGGAGAAGTCTGGGCAGAGGGGGGGCTGTAAAGCTCACAGCTGGACCCGCGACCCACCTTCCCACTGACCATTCCTGGTCAACCCTGAGCCATTTGCAGCACACCGCCATGGAGGAAATGTGCCCGGCGGGTCCATAAGCCAGACCTGGGGGGGGGTCCAGGTTCAAACGAGGCCCATCCAGAGACGTGTCTCATGTGCTCTGTATGACCTGATACCAGCTGGAGAGAACCAAACCCCGGTGCCGGGTGCACCACTGTACCGTACCCTCTCACGCAGGCAGCAGAAAAAGTAACATGAACTGCACCATCAGTGAAAAGTATTGATTTGAAATGTTTAGTTAGTGATTTGAAGATCATTTATGTTATTAGCATGGGAATGAGGGTCATAACATCCTACGCAATGCCAAACCCCCTACCCCCCCCCAGGTTTTTTTTGACAAATCGCACCCTGATGCCACACATATTTCATGCTGCTGGCATTTGTTTGTTGATTCCAATGGTTGATTCAGTCGAGCTGCTGCTTCATAATTATCACAAGAATAAATGCAAAAATCACATGTATTATCTGATCTAACATGTTGCTAGTTGAAACAAATGTAAAACAGGAAGTACATGCAGTTGTTTTCTTCCAGTAGACATGCAGATGTGAAGCAGCTGTTCTGTCCAATCGGAACCCTCTGTTCCACCAGCTCTTAAAGTGACACTCCAGAATTTTTGACATCGGACCTATTTTCCAACTGGCAGCCAGGCTTTCAAACAGGAAGTACAAATTGCTGTTAGTTATCAAACAAATGCAAGGTTGGTTTAACTCCTAAATCACTCTATCTACACAGATATTTACAGCCACAGCCTGGCATAATAACTGATTTGTTTTGGGTGCTTTCAAGATTGTGAATGGGTGTTTTAGTGGATGACAACCATAAAGGACATTCACATTCTCTAGCCTAGCAACAGCCACGTCTGATTTTACGAAGACTGCATGAAATAAATAAATTAAAAAATACTACTTCTCTACACATTTCCGGAGTATCACTTAAAGCCTAATTAACTATAGCGGAATACACCTGTTTCCCATGCAAACCTTTATTTGGAATTAACATGTCCATGTAAACATGAAAGGAATAGGTTTAATTCTGAATAAATAATTCAAAATAAAATTAAAGAAAACACCATGTAAAAATGTTTACCAACTGTCTGTGTATTTTACTTGAAGCTTCAAGGTACAGGTTGTAAAGAGGCAACACTGTCTGCATGAGTGTGTAACAAGGAACCAGTTGTGTCCCTCTCTTATAAGGGAAAAGAAAAATATAATTCATTCATTATGTTACTTGGTGTTAGGATGATATCAGATATGTGCCAGATTGGAATGTGTGGGAGTGAAAAAGAGATAACTCTGTAAAAAGCACCTCTGTGTAACCAGGTGCCCACATATTATCCTGACCCACACAGTTTCAAAACAGTTGTCATGCAATGTGGAGCAGAGTTCACTATTGTATGAACAGTGATCCCTCGTTTATCACGGGGATTATATTTTTAAAAAATAACCTGCAATAAGTGCAACCTGCAAAGTAGTCTGCTTTTCTTTTCTTTTTCTTTTTTTTTTTTTTTTGCAATTATTACCTCTGCCAAGGAGGTTATGTTTTTTGCCCGAGTTTGTTTGTATGTCTGTTTGTCTGTTAGTTAGCAAGATAACTCAAACAGTTATGGACAGATTTTGATAACATTTTCAGGATACCTTGGAAGTGTCACAAGGAACCAATTAGAAACTTTGGGTGGTGATCCAGAAGAGATCCTAGATTCTGGATCACTCTGAAACTTTACATTGCAGCAAAGTGATCCAGAATCCAGGATCTCTTCTGGACCACCAAAATGTAATCATTTGTTCTTTGTAGCAAAGAAGACAATAAGTCATATTTGAAAAGGAGTGAAAAGAGTGTAGCTTATGGGCTCTCACCCCTAAAATGTCTAAACCAGCAACATACTGTATATATATATATGTATATATATATATATATATATATATATATATATATATATATATATATATATAATATATATATATATATATATATATATATATATATATATACAAACACACACACACATTGGTAACTAGAAAAGCACTCCCCCCTCAGGGATTACCACCAAAATCGAATTATTTCCAGATCTCCCCATCTACATTTTTTTTTTTTATTATTTTAAGTATTTGCCTCAGATATGAAACGCACTAAGTCTCACATACTTTAATAAGATTAATCAGAAAACAAATGACAAAAGTGCTGGTTAGCTCATGTTTTTAATATATATGATGGTGTGTTATTCCACATATATGGTGGTTTATATACATGTAAATATTCCACTAGAAACAACCTGTAAGGTGAATGGATCATAATGTGCAGACAGTGTTTTGAAGTAGATCTGAGACCAATATTCCTTTGGAGTAAATCTTATTCTCTTGTTCATTCTAATAATTTCACATGTGGTAAAATGTCATTAGTTCTACTCCAGTGTTATCATTACACCAATACACACACACTATTGCAACAAACTGTAAAAAGACGTTAGACATGAACAACGGTAGCACAGAAATCTTTCTTGGCCGCTGTTCTTTTTCTGTCCAACACGGCGTCGGCACGAAGCCCTTTGACCTGAACAGGTGTTCCATGCTTTTTTTTAATGAGGAGAACCAACCCATCACTGGGCTCATGTGGTCACAAACCTACTGCAATCTTTAGGCAACCCAAACTGTTTCACACACAGCTGAGTTCCAGGACTCCCACTCACAGTTAAGAAATCAATTTGTGGTGGGGGGGAAGAAAAAAAAAAATGAAGTATGAGATTTCCTGTGAGCGAGTGAAGCTCTGAGATTCGTCCTGCATTTGATTGTATGTTTTAAACGTCTGTGGAATAAAACCATTACCAGTGCAGCAGTAGTGACTATATAAGAGGTATTAAACCCAAAGCAAAGTGATGATGTGGTGTCACATCACAGACTATGTAAAAAAAATAAATAAATAAAATTACGTAAAAATAAAGAGATGACTCAACTCTGCTTCTTTTTTATCCTGTTATGTAGAACCACAGCCTCTGCAGGAGAGATAGAGGCGGGACACCTGTCAACCAGCTGAGCTTTAAGATTCACCTCTTCTTACATATTTAATATAAAGCACCTTATTAAAACATATAGTCAAACATATATGTGTTGAATTTAAATGCAAAAAAGAACCGAGAAGGGTGTGAAGAAAAGAATGTGTTGAATATATGATTTTAATTTGCTGCTTTTCCACGAGCGATATGAACTCAACATGACTTTAATTGACTTGGCTCAGTTATAGGCAACCACATTTCCACTGCAGATATATAGTACCACCTCATGTGGGTGGTCATTACATTTCCGTGTTATAAACAATTGTGATTTAATTTTGAAGATGACTGCAGCTGTGGGTAAGAGAAAGACAACAGCTGCAGAAAAGGAAACGCAACACTGTAAATTCAAATTTCCAGATTATAATGTGATTTTTAGATTTTACGAGATGAGACTATATATATATATATATATATATATATATATATATATATATATATATATATATATATATATATATATATATATATATATATATATGATATTTCTTCACATTTGGTTTCTGTCCCATGTTGTAAAATGATGACACATGTAATAAACTGATCTGAACTTATCAATCAGTGATCAATATGATTTTACATCATTTTTACATAGTTTATACTTTAACTCAGTACAGGAGGTGCTCAGGTTAGTAGCTACTCCTCTGTCTCCTCCAGAGTGTAGAGCAGAGGGGTACCTGATGGGGGGAAAAATGCTATTTATGGGTAGTTTTTAGATAAACAAATCTAGATTAATACAAAATGATAATAAACTAGAAAAGCAACTTCCACCAAGGCAGAAGAGAGGTCTGTCAAGGAGGTTGTTTTTTGTTATCTGTCTGTCTGTCTGTCTGTCTGTCTGTCTGTCTGTCTGTCAGTTAGTTAGTTAGTTAGTTAGTTAGGTAGTTAGTTAGGTAGTTAGCAAGACAACTCAGAAAGTTATGGATGGATCTTGATGGAAATTTCATGACGTGTTGGGGGTGTCACAAGGAACAAATAATTAGATTTTGGTGATGATCCGGAAGACGTCCTGGCTCATTTTGAAATTTTACATTGCAGTAAATGGAGAATACATTTCAAAGTGATCCAGAGTGCAGGATCTCTTCCGGATCATCACCAAAATCTTATCATTTATTCCGTATGACACCCCAACATGTTAGGATATTTTCATCAAGATCCATCCATAACTTTTTGAGTTATCTTGCTAACTAACAGACAGACAGACAGACAGACAGACAGACAGACAGACAGACAGGCAGACAGACAGGTAGACAGACAGGTAGACAAACTCCAACAAAAACATAACGTCTGGAGGTTGCTGGAGGTAATAAACTGACGACTCTGAACTGATCAATCTGTGATCTATATGATTTTACATCACATTTAGTTTATACTTTAACTCAGTACAGGAGGTGCTCAGGTTAGGCAGCACTCCACCCACGCTGTTTTGACTTTACAACGTCTGAGGTACGGGTACCTATGGGTACCTGACGGGGAAAAAACTGCTCATTTATGGTTGTTTTATAGATAAATAAATCTAGATTAATACATAATAATAATAAATAAAATAAAAATGAAGGAGGTAGAAGGTATTGTAGGACCCATTCATTCATTTGTTTTTCATTTTAGAGGTGGGGGACCATGGGGGGGGGGGGTGTAGTTGGATTGAATGACTGTCAGGCACACATTATTTTGTCACGCTGTAACCTAATGTCAGTGCATAATTTTAATCACAGTCATGAGATCAATTGGAAAAGACTTTTGTTTCTACCAACCTTCCTTGTTGGAAACGTAGGTAGTGGAGCGTGGGTGGGGGCATATGTCTCAATAATTTTTTCTTCAATTATAATAATTGCAGCCATGTGTGTGCAATTACAAAACCAAGCGTCTTGCGCCTCCCTTTGAGACGTGTTAAATATAGATGCTCAATTACATGTAAACGTCCCATATTACATATTTACTTTGGCAAAAGATTCAAACCTTAGTACACACTGTTAGTAAATTAATATTAGATTTAACATATTATGGAAAACCTACAAAAAAAGAAAGTCTATTTCAAATCATAACTTCATATAGAAAACAAGAGAGATATTATTGTACAGTACTATGAACTGTTACAAAACTGAGAACCACATTACATGAACATTAATATGAAAATGGATGGTTTAGTTTAAAAATTCAGAATAATTCAAGTTTGTTTGTGTTATTTTACAGATAATGATGTACAGGAGACCAAAAGCAACTGATTTAGAAAAAGGAAAAGCCCAAACTAAAACTACTGGAACCAAATTATAACACTAGACATTTATTCCTTTTTCTCTTTTTCTTTTTTTTTTGTTTGTTTTTGCATTTTTCATGTTTTGAGAATATTTATTAGTTTCTGTTGATGTTGTTGCTTATTTTTGTTTATTTCTTCGACATTTTGTTTATTTATTTTCAAAATGTTCTTCAATTGTGTTCTGTTAGCATCTTACTTAGTTCATGCTACATATTATTTTGTTAGTTTAATCTTCATTTTTGTTCATTTTACTAATCCCTTTGGCAGTTTTTGTTCATTTTGTTGATTTTAACATGTTTTGTCTATTTTTTTCCTCCACATATTTGTGTTTCTTTGTGTATTTTTGTGTAAAAAAAGCGGAACAGCCAACTGATATAAAGCGATTTGATGATGATTAATCTACATTAATACAAAGCAACCCTGTAATTAATGTAATCAAAGTTTTTAATCTTTTGACAGCCCTATTATTAATATTACTACCCCTGAATAAAAGGAGAAGGAACATTCAGTGTGTGTGTTTCACCCATAATAATATACAAAATGTTTAATATCCTCTACAGACCTAGTAAGTAAATTGTAAACAACATGATACAACAGTTCTTCCAAATACATTTTTTTAAAAATATAATGTCCTTTACAGCAGACATTTTTATTTATTTATTTTAAAATAAAGCTGTGAAACTCTTGTCCACTACAGAGGACAAAATGCATAGTTGGGTCTCAGGGGGATATTATACCCAGAGGCAGAAGTCCAAACCTCTACCCCTACAATAGCATTGGACTGTGTGTGGGGGTCTCTTCTGTCATGGTTTCCTCATTCCTTCATTTTTTAGGAACAGTAATGGTCATCCTGGGTCAATTTGATCCATTTTAGGTTTGATTATCCAAAACAAATCTGAAACCAAAAAAATCCTAACAAGCGCTATTAGTATTTCATTAGAATAGAATAGAATAGAATAGAATAGAATAGAATAGAATAGAATAGAATAGAAGTACTTCATTGATCTCACAATTAGGAAATTTATTTCCTAATTCCATGAGTAACTAATTACTATCAATATGTTGTGCAATGGTGTCACGTACCATAACAGGTAATGGCAAATTTAGGACAATTCACTTGTTTTTCATTAAAAACAAACAAACACTAATTGTTTCATCACTTTATTACTTTTGGAAAACCAACGTATGAAATAATAATAATAATAATAATAATAATAATAATAATAATAATAATAATAATAATAATAATTCATTATATTTATATACCAGTTTTCTTTGGAAAACATACTCATTGTCACTTTGAAACATAACCTAATATATCTCACAGTTGTAAAGAAATAAATAGTCTGACATTTCTGACAACGTTTTACCTCCAGTTTCACTGCTGGGTCAAATGGACCTGAACAGTATCTATGTCAGACATCTCAAACATGTGGCCCGGGGGCCAAATACAACACTCCAAAGGTTCCAATGTGGCCCCTGGTGTGAATTTGCAAAGTTCAATAATTCAACAGTCAAGGCAGTGGAACTCAATTTAGTTCAGGTTCCACATACAGACCAAATAACAAAAAGCTGCAAAAATGATAAATCCATGTTTTCTTCTGGGTTTGATGTGAAAAACATTTTAGATCATCTTTTTTTTTTTTAGAAAAAAACCCATGAAAATATGGAAATATTTCTATTTATGAACTATAATGTAAAAAATAAAATGTGAAACAGCTGAACAAGTATGAACAACATGAAATGTAGAATTAAAATTCAGTATAATTTTTACAATTTTTGTTTGCTTCTTCATGTAAAAATGATATGTTGGAGCAAAACATTGTTAGAATTGCAGTTATTTTTCCTAAGAAATTTGAGGGGTTTTTTCTGGTTATCACCATCTTTTATTGTTTGTATAGTTTGTAAAAGAAAATATGTTCATAATTTAATGGGGGTGTTTTTCACTAAATAAAAGACAAAAGTTTGGAGTTATTATTATTTACATGTTACTCTACTATTTTACTGGTCCGGCCACTGGAAATCAAATTGGCCTGAATGCGGCCCAGGAAAGAAATGAATTTGAGACCCCTGATCTATGTGATGTAAACATGAAGGGGGTGATCACTAATATGTGAGATGAACCCTTTTCATATTATAAGTTGATTAAACTCATTAAGGTGAAGAAGTTTCATACTGAAAAAAATATACTTTTAACTATTTTTCTTAAATGTTCAAAATTTTAAAACGGGTGAATTTGACCCATAACATAACAAGAGGGTTAAGATGGACTGATATTATCTGTTAAAATGTTGTCTGTTACCCATACTGCACCATGGGAGTGAGTGTCATAATTCAGTTTGATATTTCAGGAACAGTTGAACTCCTTAGGTCATGGTTAGAGGTGCAACATATTAAGAGTTTGACGAAATCAAGGACGAGCTTTGCATATATCACACACACATATATATATATATATATATATATATATATATATATCATTATTTAGCTGTTTTTGCTCGTTGTCAAAATGAGAAATGTTTGTACCGTGACCTGTCGCTGTTAACCTCCTTCACACCTTTCCAAACTTCACTGGCTCTAACTGTAGAGCTGTTGTTGTGCAAAAAGACACTTCAGTCCATTTGAAACTATAAACACATCACCGGCTACATGCTGTGATTTGTTTTTATATTTGATTTGACATTTAATGGCCTTAAGAAACATTTATTTCAGCTGCCGAGGGAAATGTTCACTCAGCCTGTTTTAGTCCCTAAAGTCTTTGTCAACATGTGAATTTGTCTCAGGCTCCGCACTAGATAGAACTAAGTCGACACAAAAGACACAGTCTACAAGTCTTTACAGAGTTTTTTTTATTAAAAAATAGAAGAGTCAAAATAACTTGTATTCTTAATGAGGGAAAAAAATGTAGCCTGAAGTCTTATCTACTTAAGAGAACCAAGCTGTCAGCATGAAATAATACCTTAAATATAAATTACCTCCATTTGCAAAATAAGTTTATTCATTTGGAAACACTTGTACACTCAAGCATCTTAAAAAAATGAATAAAAATTGATTCTGTGCTAAAACATAATCAGTTTTTATTCTTCGTAAGGCCTGAAAAACACAATGACTACATTTATATGGCATTATTTAATTCAGAATTATTTGTTCTGAATAAAATAATTTGGAATTAAAGCTATTTTCTTCATGTTTACATGGAAATGTTAATTCCAAATAAAGGTTTACATGGGAAATGGGCAGGGGCATCTAACCCTTCTGGGGCCCGAGGCAAAATATACAAGTAATGCACATTACGTCATGTGATCCCATGATTCTGTGTGCTGTGACATTGGGTGGAAAGAAAGCACAGCGCTCTATCATTATTCAGTATAATGACGGAAAATGATTGTCTTTCTGACTATTCTTCAAAGTTTTCTCATACTCACAAGGATGACTATTGATGGAAGATTGAGCAGATGGATGTTTTGACCCGTATACGCTACCAAAAATCATGTTGAAGTCGGTTTTCTCAATGACTAGTGATGATGTTTGACAACACTTCCTGGTATCCAGACATTTATAACTATTCAGTTCAGTTAATTTTCAATTTATTTCGAGCACACAAAATCACCAATACATCAATCAACATAGTAACAAACAATATATTTTTAAAAATTATGTACTCGAAAACTACAATAATAATAATTATTATTTTTATTAATGAATTATTACATTAGTTAATATATATTATATATCCTATTTGATCAACAGAACATCTGCATACACAGTCAAGGCAATGACTGATATTTGATTGACGTATTAGCAAATCGATCATTGTAAAGATGATCAGTACAATGATTGGCCAGAGTTTTCCTCTGGTTCCAACCTCTAGACTGAACTAAAACATTTCCTTTTTTTTTGGAAGCATTTTACTTCAGTATGTGCTATGGGACTGAGAAGAGGTTTTCAAGCAATATGGTGAAAAAAATGTTCCAAAAAAAGAGCTGGAGGAACAGAAGGTTCTGATTGAACAGAACAAAAACAATTACCATATAATTGCCATGTTATTAGTGATCTGCAATGTAATGTGTTACCAATAATTCTATATACAGGTTTGTTTTCATAAATATAAATATAAACACAGTATTCATGTGACTAAAATGCATGAAAGAGTTAATGAGGGAGAATGTTAGCGTATTGCAATAATGACAAATATGCTTCAATTTATTTATTTTTTTCATAAATAAATAATATATATTTAAAAAAACCTGAACAAAGTTCAACAGTTTTCACTTCTACATCTTATTTCTCACTTGAGCTTTGATGAAATCTCTCTTTCACACATATTAATTTTATTATGGCATTAATTTGAAAAACTATATTTGAGTTTGTGTTTTGCTTGTTTATTTCTTTTTTTTTTTTTTTTTTTTTTTTTGCTTGAAGTTAATTAATTTGCAGATGTAACCCAAAGAAAATTCATGTGTAAAAACTAATTTGCAAAGCTGGAACTGAGCATCAGACATCAAGACACACGACAGAAAATCAAAGCAGACGCTTGTAAACAGGCCTGAAACATTGGAATCAACAAATCCGCCCTCCGACTTTAAAACCAAAACCGACATATCATTACGCTACAAATATACCAACACGCTCTCCTCATCTTTACATTTTGTGCATTTGGTTCTTTTAAGCTTAGATGGTTATGTGCAATTCTGGCTCACTTTGCATTGATTGTTCTGCCCTGACCATGATAAACAGACCAAAACAAAGCCTGAATCCTAATCTGTCTCACCCATGCATTATGCTTCTGTATTTTCCTTGATTAGTTTGTCAATCAGTGTTATTTACCGGCGGATCTATGTGCAGCATTGTTCACTTTCACGCTCAGGTTCTTGGGTGTGAGGCTGATTGTCTATGCAGCAGGGGTGAGGAGGAAACGGGGGCCATTGTGGGATTTGGATTGATAAGAAATGTAATTTGATAATGTACAAAATTCATCACGCTGCTAAGAGCCTTTATTCTGTCTCCTTAGACAGACTCATCTATTATGCAGAGATCCATAAGTCTGAGGAAAGAGGGAGGGAAAAAGAGAGGGGAAAAAGGGGGGACGGAAGATAGGAAAAAAATGAAAAAATAAAGGACGGTGGAGAAAAAATTGAATAAGATAGATCAGGACGAAGATATTTTGTGAAATCCGTGGTAATTAGATGGATTAATGAATCACAGACAATCCTGCAAAATGGAGATTAATTTCTATGACGTGGCCATCATGTTATGTATTTATCAATGTCAAGCAAGTATTTTATTAATAAGTCATAGATCTGTCCCTGCAGCTAATAAAGGGCTAATATGTATAATTTACAAAGCAACGGATAATGTGGAGAGAAAAGTGATGGGACTTAATCGAGGAAGAGAGTGAAAGAAAGAGGGAAGAGGTGTGAAAATAAGAAGAGGGAAAGGGTCTTTGGCAGGATTTAATCAGAATCATCTTTATATAATGATTTATACTGTTATGACTTCACACATAGGAGTTATCAAACTAATATGCTAATATGTGTGTGTGTGCGATACGCATATGTTAGCATGTGAACAAGATGTCACACATGGAAGGTGGGATGAACTCCAAGAGGTAGTTAAAGGTAGGATCTTATGTGTGCTTGTATTATTATCTTTATGGAGACGTTGATGTGGTTACACATTGATATGATTACACAATTACACTATGGGGACGTCTGACACCATGGGGACCAAATTTCTGGTACCCATGAGGGTTAAATATAAATGTAGGTTCAATGTCAGTTTGAAGGTGTTATTTTTTTTACTTATACATATATTATACACATGATTAGGCTTCTCTAATAATAATAATAATTAATTGGATGTATATAGTTCTGTTCTGTGTACACAAATACTCAAAGCACACAATGGGTCCATTATTCATTCACTCTCGCATGCTCCCTCTCATGGTGGTAAACTATATATATGTAGCCAGAAACATGGCTGCCATTTTGCACCTACTCTGACCACCACCGAACATTCAAACACATCTATACACCAGTGTGTGTGGCACTGGAGACAAGGAGGGTGAAGTGTCTTGCCCAAGGACACAACAGCACATGCCTTTGGTCATCAGACGACGCGCTCTACCATCTGAGCCATAGCTGTCCCCTTCATCCATGAAATAGTTAAATCCACAAATACAGTCATTTTTATGTTCTCTTTTTCATCTGTGTCTTCCTCTGTCTTGCTTTGTTGTTTTTTTCCCCATATTTTCAGTGTTTTACATTATATTTTTTCAGTGTCAGAAACACAACTGAGCCTCTGAATGTGAAAAAATACATGTCAAACATGTCCCATTCAGTGTGTAACTTTTGACATTGACATTTATGACCATGATGCCCAGTTTTTTCCAAAGACTTTCCTCAGACAAATGCCACCTAGAAAAAGGAAAAATACTCAAAATACAGTTTATACTGACAGCTGAGTAGAAATAGATGGGTTTCATGAGGCATATGATGGGTCCTAGTGGAGCCAAAAAAATCATTGAAAAGTAAATCTGTGAAACGATCTTGACATCTGGTGTTGTCTCGTTCACACCAGTGTAATATTTCTGGGTTCTTCTATGAAATTGGTCCTAAAAACAGAACAGAGGGGCCAAAAATCAAACTAGATGTAGACTAATGTTAAGTTTTTCAGCTAAAATATTATTTCTTATATTATTTTTTTATACAAAAAAATCTACGTGTAAATTAAAAATCGCACGCGACTATTTTTTAAAAATCTTTCCTTACTCTCTCATATACATTTTAGGAATCAAATTAATTATGTAATGAAGAGGGTTTCAAAAAATTATAGCTGTTACAAGATCACTTAATTTATTTTGTGTTTAAATGGGCAGGTTCAGTGTGTAACGCTAGAGAGAATGAAACTGCAAAACCATAAAAACCTGCATGTCTGAATTAGAAAAACCACTAGGAGTGACATATTTAATACAGTATATTTACTTATAGTGGTATATAAGACCATTTTAAGCCATTTTTTCCAGATCAAATAGACTGACACAGAGGTATCCTGAACCGTCCATATTTTAATCCTGTTTTTGCCGCAATATTTTATAAAAAAAATATTTTATAAAAAAAATATTTTATTTTGGGATGGCTCAGAGCAAAAGTATCACATTTTGTTTGCATTCACCAGATGCCATCATTAGTTAAATACTGGAGGGAAATATACAAAAATGTTTCTTTTGTTGTTGGGTCTAAAAAGCTGAAAAAGTGCAAGGGATTCAAATGAATCCAAATGTATTATTTGTGTTTCACTGATTTAACTCCTTTACCAAAATAAAAGTAAGAACAAAAAAATGATATATTCTCCATTGTAATAAAATAATATAAAAAATGCATTTTTTTTCTTGCCATGGATGAAATCCTATTTATTTAACAAGGAAAAGTTTCTAAAGTCTCCAAAAATAAAGCCTTTAAAAGTGAGTTACTGTGTAAAAAAATTTGTTTGATCAGGGAGATAAAATAGAGATTAAAAAAAAAGTTTGCATGAGATTTAAAAAAGTAACAAAAATATATATATTTTTAAAAAAGTCATAAATATGACATTAAAAAATGCATAATAAAGTCAAAATTGTGAACTAAAAAGTCAAAATGAGAGCAAAAGTCGTAAAACAAGGTAAAAATGTCATAAATGTTGAAATGATGAGATAAAATGGCACAATTCAGATAAAAAAAGTCATAATTGAGATAAAGAAAGTCATAATTATGAGATAAATAGTCATAATTATGCTCCTCCACTGAGTTTCCCTCTGAATTGACGTATTTTTCCTACTGTCACATGTGTTTGGTTTAAAAAAAATAACATGTCTGTTCTGGGAATGTAAGGAGTATAAAGTACGAACAAATGTAGAAAGGAAAAGTAAAACAATTGCCAGAAAAATAAATACTCACGTAAAGTACAAATACCTTAAAAAAAACCTCCTTTAGTACAGTAACGAAGGACTTGTACTTCATATGACATTGTTAACCATGTTGTGTTAAGCTGCTCTAAAAGGAAAATTGAACAGAAAATAAAACATTTTCATATACATTTCTTCGTATTACTATTATTTGATTTTGTACTTTATTTTTATGGTGTACTGTTCTCCAACAGCCCTTTTTAGCAGATGTGATGTGAAAAAATAAGACAGACAAGCATGTAAATCCAATGTCAGGAAGAAGTGCTGGATGTGAAATTACATAATCATGACCTGTTAAGATGAGTGAGTTGTAGAAAAGTTATAAGTAGTTTTACAGCTGAGTAGATGAAGAATGTTTACCGTTAATACGCAGCTGCTCCTGACAACAAACGACTGTAGCCTGCAGTGAAACTCTCAAAGTGCAGCATTAAGCATTTACAGTGAATGCTGACATAATGCGACCAGCTGTGGGGTTTACTTGGCACAGATCAGCTGTCTCACTGATGTTCACACAACAATATAATAAAGCACTTCTTACCTGTAGAAGTGACGCTTTGAACTAAATGCAAAACACCATTTGATATTTAAACATGACAGTCCACTCTGCACCTTTGTTTATTAACTTGTTTTATTCAAAATTTTTAGCATTTTAGCTCATTTTTAATCATAGCATATTTATTTATTCACATTTATTGGATGTATGTGCTATGTGTATATTTGAAAGTGGTGAGAAATGTGACAACTTAATTTCAACTTAATTGAAACTTAATTTGTGACAACTTAATTTGTGTGTGTTTAGTCACACATAACTTACATATTTTATTACTAATATATTGTTTTATGTTGTACTGACTGAAAGAAGATGCTCAAATATCATTGTACATTGTTGTATGATGGCAATAAAGGCTAACTATCTATTACCGTTAACAAGTCTGTGACTATTTTTTGCAAAAGAGCATTCACGGTTTAGTTGTAAAATGTTTGACATTAAAAAACATTCTGTGGATATAACGCCAACCAGCACATGTGATATTATTTTTCACACCACATTCCTGAGCATCCAACACACAAGCTGTAAAATAATGGCTTATATCACCTAAGATTGATGATAGAAATTATCCTGTTAAATCCCTATAGACCCACTACATTTCCCATGTTGCCCTCCTCCTCCTCCTCCTCCTCCTCCTCCTATGTTTGACTCATGCCTGCAGGGAATATATGTGAGACACAAATAGCAACAGCGCTACATATCATGTGCACATACATACAAATAATGTAACATTTTACTTCTTGGTCCCTTTTCGAACCACAAAATCCATTAGGGTAAATGTTAAAACTTCCAGGCAGTCTAAGCTTTCCCAGAAGCCCATTACACCAAAGAAAAACACACAAAAAAATGACTTCAGAATTCTAAATGTCACTACATGTCCTTGAAACCACTCAGCATTTTGTTCCTTTCTGCTGTCTAGCCCTTCCATCAGTGCTAATTACTGTAAATGACTTTTAATTGGGGATGCTGAAGCCTGCCTGATGTTGGAGATTTAGAGTCAATAGGCATGTAATGGCACTCTGTCTTTGTCCGCCATTAATCAAGGTTATGTATCGAGTGGCACGCTAGAGGATTGGACGAACACGTGTCAATTACCATCAAACATGGGAACACAGTGTTGATGAGGTTTAGAAATAATGCTGCTCCTTAACAGAAACAGAAAACAGACACAGGTTAGACAGGTTAATCTATAATAAAATACATTTAAATAATATAAAATAAAATAAAACAACAAGTTGAATGTTCTACAGGTTTTTGGCTTTACATTATGGATCACAAATAAGGTAGTAATTTAATGGTGATTTTGATATAATTTCATGGTAATAATACCTTTGTAACCACTTATTACAAGTAATGGATCACTAATAAGGTAGTAATTATTTGATAATTTTGATGTCATTTGTGACAGGATAGTGAAATTGTATGAAATGTGCCTGTTGTACCCTCTATCTGTAACACATTGGCTTACTGTATGCTAACATAGCTGCTACTACTAGCTAAGTCCGCTAAGTCGATCTATAATAGCTAGCAGGCTGGCTGATCATTATTGGTTACCATGGTTACTGTCTGCTTTCCCCTTATTTAAGCACAAACTGTACATTTCACAGACATGTTTCCATGGGTTTCAGATCCATCAGTGTTCTAAGGCACAATACAGACACAATTATTGAGCCCAATTAGAAACCCTGAACCCTTATTTCCATAAACTGAATATCAATATATCACTGCCTGAAATCAAACATAAAAAAATATATAAATGTAATATAAACTACAGAAAAGTATATTGTGCCAATTTATTAAAATATATTTAGAAATAAATAAGGAATTGTTGCTTTCCTCCGTATTTTGATACATATATGACAATATATGTACTCAAATATGTTAATATAAAGTTTGTAATACACACACACACACACACACACACACACACACACACACACACACACATATATATATATATAAAACTATCTGTAAAAATATAGGCCAGCCTATTGCAGTATATTGGATAATATATGCAGTACATTTCCATATATGGTAATAATATTTTTTAATACAATGAATTATATTTTTCAATATATTGCCAAATATTTCTATTTCATAAGGGATAGCATCTATATTTTACTGGAACTTTTCCTCTGTATTCACTGAAGAATTACCACCATATTAGTGATCTGTTACATGTAATAACCAGTTGAAATTACATCAAAATGACCATAGAATTACCATCTTATTAGCGATCCACAATGGAAAGTGTTCCTGGGTTTTGTTACGTACACACTTCTACAGTGGAAGAGGCAGCATTAGATAAAGGTAGTACTATTCACAGATCTGAGGATTAAAGAGGACTGACAGCAAGAGCATCAGCAATTTCATTTGGATTGGTCTTCTTTAAAATTTTATGAAAATTCCCCTTAGATACATAAACGTTTTATGGAAGGTCAATTTGTTCTGTAGGGCGAAACGAAAAAGCTCTTTTCCAAATGATGAAGAGGAAAGTTGTGCTGCGAAGTCCATCTCATTAGCTAAAGGTTGGTAAAAAAAAAAAAACCCACAATCTATTCCTAACATCTATGCCTCCAAGAGTCAGAATCTATTGATATTAATACTTTATTTATATGCAATCTAAGTCTGAGTAAGCATGCATTCAAGCTAAACTTTGCTTTATACTAAATGATCTACCAACCCCACTGTGGGTGGACATCAAATAGAATTATGTCTAACATAGTAAGGTCATATTTGGGAGGATCGTAAGAAAACCAGTGACAATAATCAAATAAATATCAATCCTATAACCAAGAACATAACAAGAACAAGCAATAGAACTAGACCCGGAACCAGCAGCTCCACACATGACCACCACCAAACATTTTCACACCAGTGTGAGTGACACTGGAGGCAAGAAGGGTCAAATGTCTTGCACAAGGACACAATGGACAGACGGAATGGGATTCGAACCGCCAACCCTTCAGTTATTGGAAAACCTGCCATGGCCACACCATTTTTGAACTTCATCATCATCATCATCATCATGAACACCACCATCATCTTCATTCCATTTCCCTCCCCACCATCCTCATCACCACCCTCCTCCCCCTCCCAGTTGTTTTGTCGTACCCACTGATTGCGCAGGGTACAAAGTAAGACTTGGTGTTCACGATCTTTATGGGTTAATTCTTATTTTGTGCAGTTGAAAACTTGATGACGTACACAGAGAAGCTACGCGCTAACTTAGGCCTCATCTCCAGACAGTTCGACTCTAATCTCCTTTGAATGTGGCCTTCTAATTTACATTGTCTATTACCATGCCACTAACGACTCTGACCTTCTCCACTGTTAAACACCAGGCCAGCAGAAGACACGGGGACGGGAGGGGTGAAACCCACAGAAAAGAAGGGAGCGAAAGAGAAGGGCAGGATGACAATGAGAAGAAGGAGACAAGATTTTTAGGGCGCTGGCATTCTCTAAAGTCATAAATCTGTGCTTTATAGTGAAATGATGGCAGATAATGTAAGTAAAGGTCAGAGCAGCGTGTCAGCCAACAATAGATCAAATGGACTGATGATTGTGGCCAGATACTGCTGGGGTGGAGTCCTGCCCACTTACATTTTTCTTTTATTCCTCTCTTACATCTCATTCCTTACTTTTCTAGGCTGGGAAATACCAGTTCTTTGGAAAATAATAATAAAGAAATACAACTGTCTTCTGTGGTTTTCCTCAAAAAATGTCCAAGTATATGATGAAGTTGTGTCCTTCAAACTTTGACGATGAAAATGAGTAGATGTTAATGCTATTACTATTACTGTTAGGTTTGACCACGTCCCCAATTCCCAATATTCAATCCCCAATATTCATTTAATTGAATTGAATTGAGTTGAATTCATATTAAATTCATACTTAATTGGGTTTATTTATTTATTTATTTATTTATGCATTTGGTAAACACTTTAATCCAAAGGGACTTATATAGTGTTATCTCATTACAGGTTGGAAACAATAGAATAGAATAGAATAGAATAGAATAGAATAGAATAGAATAGAATAGAATAGAAGCACTTTATTGATACCACAATTTGGAAAGTTAAAATTTTTTTATGATTTTTTTCCTCCGCCAAGGAGGTTATGTTTTTGCCAGCGTTTATCTGTTTGTCTGTTTGTCTGTCTGTGTTCAAGATAACTTGAAAACTTATGGAGGGATTTTGATTAAATTTTCAGGATATGTTGGAAATGTGAACAGGAAGAACTGAAGAACCCCCCTCCCCAGTGATCGGCGTGGGGGGGGTCTACCTTGGCGGAGGTCTGCGCTCTCAGAATGCTCTTCTAGTTTTAAATCTTTTTTTCACCCATTTAGTCACAATGGGCAATATTTCAAATGTCTATAGAAGCAAAACTATTAGTTGAATTTTATAGATTGCCAAAGTAGATGTCATTACATTTTGTAGGTCAAAGTTAAAAATATATATGAACTTTTTAAAAACCTTTTTTTAATTTATTGATATTGGGCAAAATTTCAAATGTCTCTAAAAAGCATCAATTTTGTTTCAATTTTGTTCAAACTTGGTACATACTGTATATAGAAGCAATTAATATGCTGACATGAGCATGTGCATAGACATAACGGCATCGGCTGGATCCATGCCAAAATAATGATAATAACGCTGTGTGCACGGGGAGGGGTTTATTGTTCCTGTTGTTTCTTCCGTTGATGTTCATTCGAATCATCACAACATCTCTTCTCTAACTTGATCAATTTTCTTGTAAAAGTGACTTCGCTAAACTTTTTATTGGTCATACAGTATAATGATATTTCTAAAGTTTGATAACCACTTTTGTGTCTATGCTGATATTTAAAAAAAAAATCCTAGGAAAACTAATTGGTGATCATTTCCTCTAATAATGGGGATATACAATGTTATTGATTAGACTCAAAAATGTCCAAGTATATGATGAAGTTGTGTCCTTCAAATGTTTGTGATGATAATGAGTAGATGTTAATGCTATTACTATTACTGTTAGGTTTTACTGTGTTGCTTGTGATTTGGTTTATTATTTGTTTATTTATATTGTATATTTACATTTGTTTGATTTATTTAACATTCTAGGAACACAACTTTTTGCTGAAAATGAATACACTTATACCCCTCTAACATCTCATTCTTTACTTGCAATCTTGTTAGTTTTCATCCGAGTAACAAACACACACACACACACACACACACACACACACACACACAGTGGTAAAATACCCTGTAGCTTCATTGACTGGATAAATTGTTATTGATAATCACAAGACAAAATGTGTCACCGTCCTGTTTCACAGTTAGTATGAGCCATGGAAATCACATACATTTGTTTTTCCAATTGTCTTTTTTATTTCTGTGAGAAAAAGTAATGATTGGACAATAATTTAGTAATTATAGACCTTGACTTTAAGTATTTGTGTTTCATTTCATGCGCCAGACACTTTAAATTGTTATTCCTGTGGTGAATCCAAAGTCTAATTTTATTTTCACAGTTGAGTCTAATTTTCAACACATCACACCCCTGTATCTGACATATCCTTCAAACATCTCCCAATGTCACCATATAGTTCTATCTGCTTTGTTTATAAGATATATGAATATTGTTATTGATTTCAGACAATGTGCCAAGACTGCAGCTACAAACTTTTTAATTTCTTATGGATAGCACATGCAAAAATATGTTCTTTTTTTGTATTACTGGGGCTTTGTTTTTGATCATTCATTTTATTACTGTAAAGATTATCAGAAAACCAGGGTGATTGATTATTAGTACATATGGATGAGAGGGAGGAAGGGACAGAGATAGATAGATAGATAGATAGATAGATAGATAGATAGATAGATAGATAGATAGATAGATAGATAGATAGATAGATAGATAGATAGATAGATAGATAGATAGATAGATAGATAGATAGATAGATAGATAGATAGATAGATAGATAGATAGATAGATAGATAGATAGATAGATAGATAGATAGATAGATAGATAGATAGATAGATAGATAGATAGATAGATAGATAGATAGATAGATAGATAGATGGATGGATGCTTACAAATGTCATTTAATGTGAGTTTTATTATAAACTCTGCCCTGGAAGAAGACATTCACATTCAAATGCATCTTACACATGAAAGCAGCAGCAGAATGACTCAACATCATATTGAACAGGAACATAACAAAACAGAGGCCTTGTTCCTGCACAGTGAACACTGTTAATACTTACACATTTGTCCTTCAAAGTAAAGTTTTAACTCAAAGACTCACCTTTAGTAGAAGACGTTAACTGTGTATTTGTGCATTTATTTCAGTACAGGATTGAAAACAGTGCACACTTGAATCCAGAGTTGGGAACTATTGAAGTATAAGTACTATGTTACTGCACTTAAGTTTTTTAATTTGTTACGTATCTGTACTTTACTTCAGTATTTATTTTTCTGCCTTTTTTTTTTTTACTTTTACTCCCTATATTTTGTCATAAATATCTGTCCTTTATACTCCTTACATTCTCAGATTACATTTTTTCTTTCTTTGTTTTTTGTTTTTTCTTTTTTTTTGTCTGCATTTTTTTCAAACAAAACAGACGTGACATAATGGAAAACAACTCACAAAATTCTGACTTTATATATATTATTATTATGACTTTTATCTCATGATTGTGACATTCTTTTATCTCAGTATTTCAGTTCTGTATCATAATTATGAATTGTTTATCTCATATTTACAACTTTTTATGTCATACTTATGAATTTTTATCTCAATTGTGCAACTTGATCATAATTTTGCCTCTTTTTCTTCATAATTGTATCTTTTCATCTCATAATTAAGCCTTTTTTTAAATCTCATAATGATGACTTTTTAACCCAAATGTGACTTTTTCCCCCCATTTTTGCAAAATGTCCTGCCCATAACCACAAAACTGTCTTGATTAAACACATTATCTACACATTAACTCACGTTTAAGGTTTTTATTTTTTGATACTTTTCATACTTAATGATTTCATTAGTCAGAACCCTCTGTAAAAATGTTCACTATTCCAAGCTCCTTTTGGAATCTGATGGATTACCCTGAGTTACTAACACATGCTGCGTGGTGTGTCAACTCCACTGGCTGTATTTCCCATTCATAGAAAACAACACAGAGAACGAGTGACTCAGAAAAAGTCTGTCCACTACACGTAGTGTGGACAATGGTGTCACCCATGTGGGGTTTAGCCCCCCCCCCCCCCTATTGCAGCAAATCTGAAGTAGCATTAGCATTAGCATTAGCATCAACAAGAGAGGACGGTGCCACAGTTGCTGGAAAAACTTGAAAAAAAAATGGCGGAGCAAACTGGCTCATGTGCTCGCTGTGGAAATAAAGCACAATTTTTCCCCTGCATGTTTTCAAAACAAGAACAACATTTTTGAGGTTCCAATTTCTTTCTCTTCTTCCTCTCAGTAGAATGTGGAAGAGAGGGGCGGAGTCAGCTGTGGCTCATTTGCATGAAAGCATGAGGCACTAAAAGCAGGTGTTTTAAAAAGGGTTTTTTCTCCAGGTTGAAGAGGCTGCTGTATATCATTATCAATGTGGTATTTTGACCAAAGCATGTGACAGGCAGGTCACTGAGACACCAGGGAATTGTGTTCACTTATAAAAAATTGTTTGCCTCTTCTGAGGGGAAAAATGGCTCATCGTGCTATAATTTTAATCAATTCACAAGAAAACAAGTTGAAGAAGTTCACTTACTTTGAAGTTAGAAGTTGAATACTTAGTTATTGTTGCTTGTTGCATCTTCTATTTGCGTAAGAGCATCTGTTTGTGGCTATAAACACTTTAATTGTATGCACCTGGCCTTATAGTTCAGATGAACATACAGTCTGTTCTCTGACAATAGTTACAACTAAACACGGAATGACAATATATTTGCAATCGTTTGGCAATTTTTTATAATTAACGCTGCTAAAAGAGCCACTTGAGCCTCTAAATAGAGTTTGTTATTTAATAATGTCTGTGTGGTTAAGAAGTGCTTTGATATAAAAGTGCTGTTTTTTTCCATCTCCACCAGAGCCCTATTGTGTACAGGTCTGCATCGACCCACTGCTCCTCACATATACTAACAGCACAGGTCCACACAGAGGAGACTGATGTGGGGATCGACTGCACATTTACGCCACCGAACATTCACCTTTACATTTTTTTTTTTTTTTTTTTACATCAGCATAAATTAGTATTAGCTGAGTCAAATGAAAGTTTTAGCCTCAACACACACGGTCTATTATTACCTGAGCAAAGTGCACGAGTGTAAAACTTCTCTCATTACCCATTCACAGGTCTGTCTTATCATGTATAACCAGACAAGCTGCTTGTTGACTCAACCTTGGCTTCCACAGAGGCAACATTTTGAAGGGAAAAATTATCATTTTGATGGGAATGATGTCTCGCTATGCAGCTGAAGCCACTCTGTCGTCTCCAGCTGATAAAAAACTATAAAACAGTCAGACGCCATATCTCTTGAGATCGAATTGGGATGCAGAGATAAAAAAAAAAAAAAAAACATGAAAAGCTTTTTATTTATGTTGACAATTATATATTTATTTATTGAAAGACAGCAATTCCACAGTACTGATAGAAATTATGGATTTAACTTTTTAGACACGGAGCTCTTTACTAAAGGGAAATACTGGTTCTTTAGAAAATAATGATAAATAAATACAACTTTCTTCTGTGGTTTTCCTCAAAAAGGTCAAAGTATATGATGAAGTCATGTCCTTCAAACTTTGGTTCTGAAAATTAGAAGATGTTAATGCTATTACTATTACTGTATTACTGTCCCCAAAGTGGAGGCAAAGGGAATTGTTTTTGGTTGGTTTATTTATTAACACTCTAGGAACAGAACTTTTAGTTGAATTCATACCTAATTGGGTTTATTTATTTATACACTTTGCAGATGCTTTTATCCAAAGTGACTTACAGGGTTTATTTATTGTTAGTGACAGAATAAATGTTGTTACGGGTTGGGAACAAGAGAATAGAATAGAATAGAATAGAATAGAATAGAATAGAATAGAATAGAATAGAATAGTGAAATAATAAGCAAGCAAACAGACAGGCAGACAAACAAACAGACAGGCAAACAAACAGACAGACAGGCAGACAGACAAGCAAACAGACAGTCAGACAGACAGACAAGCAAACAGACAGACAGGCAAACAAACAGACAGACAGACAGACAGACAGACAAACAAACAAACAGACAGACAAACAAACAAACAGACAGACAGGCAGACAAACAGACCCAAATTGAATACCTCCTTGGCGGAGGTAATAATTCTGTCCGCACGGGGCAGGGTTTGTTATTCTTGTTCCCTCGAATCATCACATCATCTCTTCTGTAACTCGATTAAATTTTCTTATAAAAGTGACTTAACTAAACTTTTCATTGTTCATACACTGTGATGATATTTCTAACGTTTGATAACCACTTTTGAGTCTATGCTGACATTTCAAAAAATCCTAGGGAAACTAATTGGCGATCATTTCCTCTAATAATGGGCATATAAAATGTTATTGATTAGACTCAAAAGAGAGACAGTATATTGATTTTGTTATCTTCTGATGGTAAGTGCCTACATCGTTATTTTCTTGTGTCGCCACCAGTATGACCATTCCAGACTATCCATTACTTTCTTTTCTTTTGGGTTTCTTTGTTCCCTCTGTTCACTTCTTCTTCTTCTTCTTCCTCTTCTTCCCTTTCTCCCATTGTTCCACTCTGTTTCATCTGCTCCTGGCTGAGATGGAACAACCTCATATCTCAATAAGTCTGTCTCATCCCCTCTGGGCTTCCTACAGACAAGCCCTGCTCGTCTTATTCTGCTGCTCTGGTTTCATCTGCTCTGTATGTGGTTTGTGTCGACGTATGTACTTGTGCGCACACTTTGAATGTAGCTGCATGCTTATACACCTGAAGTCTGATATATCTGTAGGAAGAGGCAGGCTGTAGGAGGCTCTATTTCTAACACATTACCTCTGCCATTGTGTGAACATATCTCCTGTGTATCAGAAGGTGTGTGCACATGGACATCTGTGCCAGTATTTGTTAACACGCCTGTAAGAGTGTGTTATATTGTACCATACCTGCTGGGTATGTACTATACTTACATGCTTTTGTATCAAGGTGCTCGGTGTGTATGCAGATATTGTGTGTGTGTGTGTGTGTGTGTGTGTGTGTGTGTGTGTGTGTGTGTGTATGCTTTATCTGGCATCAGCTTGTGTGTTGGAATCTCCTACTCACCCCCCCCCCCACCCCCACACACAGGTGTCACAGTATCATGATAAATGGGCTCGGCACCACAGAGACAACCACAATACCCCATAGCAATATATTTCCATAACTCCTTGCTGCTTTGGAGAAATATATGCCATTTCTTGATAACATTTGGGCACCATTATAGCACATTATGCGATAGACCTTTGGCTCAAAAGTCTTACCTGACTTAGTTTCAACTGGCTTTTCATATATCAAGAAGTTGCAAAAGACTGATGGGTTATACTGTTCATACATAAAACATGTGGCGATGATAGTACATTATTGGCAAACATTTTTATTTTAATTATAGATGCAATCAGATTGTGTTCACTAGTGTCATTAAGGTCTGTTTTATTACACTGATCTACAAGTAAAATGCTTCTGGAATAAAACTAATGATATTTTACTACGTGTTACTGATGAAGAAAATTCAAGTCTTAAATACTGTTTGGCTGACGTTTCCAAGTTAAGTCTGGGGTCAAAATGTAATATTCTTAGAATTAACAAGAGAATAGATTTAGTCCAAAGGAATATTGGTCTTGGATCTACTTCAAAACACTGTCTGCACATTATGATCCATTCACTTTACAGGTTCTTTCTAGTGGAATATTTACAAATTCATTTTATACATGTATATAAACCATCATATATGTGGAATAACACACCATCATATATATTAAAAACTTGAGCTAAAGTACAAGCACTTTTGTCATTTGTTCTCTGATTCATCTTATTAAAATATGTAAGATTTAGCCCATTTAATGTCTGAAGCAGATGTTTTCTAAAAAAAAAAGATAGAACAGTGTTATTGCATCAGCTGATATACATCACACCACATTAAAAAACACATGTGCTGTATTCTTACCACTAGTTTGACTCTGTATCTGACTTAACCATGTCTTCAACAACATTAATTCATATGTAATGCAGTTTCATTTACTAATTTTAGATGTACATGTATTTATACATACACATCATACTAAAACCCAAATGTATGCATGATCATTCTGAAGGCTAATCAGATCAGCATCAACACGACTAACAGCAGACTAGCAAGCAGTGTGTCTCACTCGTTACCAACTGGGACATAGACTAATGGTTAGGTGTATGTGAGACCCTGACAGCAAAGGACAAGGACAGTACTGTAAATCAGATATGTATGCTACACTGATGCACGGGTCGATGCATAAATGACCCGCAACCGACTGCTTGTTTTAACTAGCCTGCCCACAACTTGGATCACAAGAAATATATTTGAAAAGGACGGACCTGACCCACTTCTCGACCCGCATTTTTAAAAAGCAGCACATGACCTTACTCACATACCTGCATTTATTTCTGTGTTAAAATCCCATGTCATTGCTTGCAAGTTAACATGTCGAAAAAACATTTTTGTCCTGCTTCATCATTCAAAAACACTGAAAATTCATGTGATAGAACAGCCTTCACTGTTATTGTCTGTGGAATGAATTGAGGAAATAACAGCTGGTCTGGGATTGAACCCTTGACCTTACTGTTATTAACACCACCCTTGAACCAACTGAGGTAATTGACCCTAATCAGGACAAATGGGTAGATGGTGATAGAACTCTGTAGTGACACACCTCATGTAGCCTATATATGTTCTCCCCCAGACCTGAAGAAGTCAAGCCAGCTGTTATTATTGTCGTCTAGTTCACATATGGTCATTTGAATGAAAGTGTAAGGCACATGACTGAAAAATTCCACTCTGGAGTTTGTCTAAAATGACATTTCTGTGTAAATGGGAGGTCACTACGTCACGTTTCATCCTAAAGTTGTCATCATGTACTGTAAACTGGACAATAAACAGAACATCCAAGAACCCAAGTGAGTGTTTGTGCTAAACTCTGTGGAGTTGTTCTTGAAATGACAAGTACATAACACACCAGGTCACAACTAACCTGACTTACATCATCTGGCTGCGTTACGCTACAGTCACTCAACCATCTGAGTAACATGAGGATCAAATCTACTTCAAAACAAAGGAGCCAATCAGTGTCACAGGGTGGGACTGGTGTGACGTAAAGGAGAAGCGACGGCAGTGTAGTCTTTTCAGATACACAACAATGGCAGCGTGTGTTCAGTATCCGAGAGTCCATATAGACTGGGCTACTTCCACTGTTTTGTCTACTCTACCACATGTTCATTCCTTAAAAGATGAACAGAGGACGGTTTTGGAAACGTTTGTTAATGGAAATGATGTTTTCGCTCTTCTTCCGACTGGGTTTGGAGTTTGATCTATCAGATGGATCCACTGGTGGTTAAAGAAATAGTACCAGCGCAGACACCCAGGGTTATTGTGGTACCCCCTTGGTTGTGTTGGTAGAGGACCAAGTCAAAGAGGCTGGTAAACTAGGGCTGACAGTAATGGAACTGGGAGGAAGAAATGACAACCATGTCCACAGATTCGGTAGCCCTGAGTCATGACTGAAGGATAAATGGAGAACCATGTTTTCTTCTGATGTTTACCAGAAGAATCATAATAGATGAGGTTCACATCACGTATAAATGGTAAGTTTAAACCCCTTCTGTTGATGTGTATATACTAATGAATAACGGATATATTAACGGATTGACTTCACCGTGAGTGGCTGAGGCGCTGCGTCAGTCTTGATGACGGACAGATTTTATATCTGTCCATGTGCACCCAAATGAATGAACTGGAATTTCATATATGGACTATGATAGGTTTGTAGTCTACCTGACTAGACTACCTGAATGAGAGATTGGTATATTTGCTAAAAATAATTCTCACATTCTCACTAGTATTCACCAGTGAGCAAGATGTAGAAGCTTCAAGTCCAAACGTCTGTTTATCTTTTGGTTCAGGTGCTTTGCATTGATGAGTGCTGTGGTGGGAGGCTAATGCTATTTAATATGGACACACTCCACTGTGTTGTCTGCCTTACGCAGCATAAAATGGTTCCACATTTTTGACATTTTTAGTTTTTTATGAACACCACTACTGTTGAGAATACTGCAGAGGTGGTCAAAGTACTCCCATTCTACTTGTGTGAAAAATACTCTGGTAAAAGTAAAAGTACTGATTCAGTAAAAGTAAAAAAAAAAAAAATACAACTTATTAATTGTAATAAAGTAAAAAGTAAAACTGGATGAAATTTAAGCAGGAAAAAACTGAAAAATGTCAAAAATATGCGAAAATAAAGCCTTCAAAAGTGAGCTATTGTGTATATGATGTGTTTTCTTGGGTCATGGTACTCAGTTTTGTGGGTATGGACAGGAACTTTAGGAAAACATTTAAAAAGTTGTAAATAGGAGGAAAAAAAACATAACATAATTATGAAATTAAAAAAAATCTAAACTGTGTGATAAAAAATAAAAATTATGAAATTGAAAGGTCAAAATTATGAGATAAATTTTAAAATTATGAGAAAAAGAGATAAGAAATGGATAATTATGAGATAAATAGTCAAAATTATGATATAGTAAATCACAATTTCTGATTTACGACTTATTTTTCATACTGTCACATTTGTCTAGTTTGAAAAAGTAATGAGTCTATTCTGAGAATGTAAAGAGTATAAAGTACAGATATTTATAAAAAAAAATTTAGAGAGTAAAAGTAAAAATTTCCCAGAAAAATACAATTATACTGGATGTACAAGAGTGATATGGTAGCAACTACATTAATTTAAAAATTAATTAAACAAATTATTTGCATTCCTCAAAGAAGCAGTTGGACATAGAAAGAAGAAACGGTTAAAGATTTTGGTGTTACAATTATCATCATAGAAATAATCTCAGTTTCACAATTACTATGACTGCTTCGTAGGGGAGTTTATATGTGGGGGTGGGGTCCTCACAGTGGGTGCACACAGACCATGTGACTGAAAGTGAAAGTGAAATTTAACAAGTTATTAATTCTTCTGTCTCCAGCTGTTGTGAAGCTCATTAGCCTTTTCCCTAACTCCTCAAACTTAGTTTTTTTGCCCCCCCCCCCTGAGCTGGGCCCACCCTACAGCAGCATCAAACTATTTTAAACAGTTTGCCTTGTGATCAAACAGAGCATGTTACTGCATTAATTCACATGTTAACCTTCCTGAAGCTTGTATGATAGTCTAAACTGCTGGAGAAGAACAGCTTTACTCTATCAAAGCTATGCAGCCAGACTGGTGTGACTGTGTTGCACAATGGTCGCCTTAAGCTACGAGAATAACGGTAGAAAACTGAGCCCACATTGGAAATATATTCAGAAATACATTCACACCCCGAGACAGATGGTCAGTTTTTTTCCTTCTCTGTCATTTTCACTCATGAAATGTTGGAAGCAGCACTTGTATATTGTACAGAAGCGTATGTTGGTGTCAGTTCCACTCTTAATCATATTACACTTTATGAGATGTTTTTTTTTTTTTTACCGTGATTTATAAAATTGTGATTAATTGTAATCGCTACAACCTTACATTTGACCACCACAATCTTTTCAGTCCACTCTTTATTCCAAGTTTACGTCTGTGCTAAGACTTGCCCCATTTTGGAAAACTGTTCCCAAAGCATCACATCATAAGAATGGATGCACCTAAAGCCACTGTTCCCTTGACATTTGACCTCTAAAATAATCAATCAATCAAACTTTATATCATGGTGCATGTACCACAAAGTGCTTTACATCATTATCATGCAATTGTAGGGACAAGGCAAGGCAAATGTATTTGTATAACACATTTCATGTATAGGACAATTCAAGGTGCTTTGCATAAAAATGATTAAGATGCATTCAAAGACAATTAAAATAGCATTTAAAAGCAAATTAAAAGATAAAACAAGTAAAAGATTTACTGAATTTAAAAAAATAGAATAAATATATAATAATGGTAATAAAGTAAAAGTAAATACATTAAATACCAGAGTAAAATAATGTTGACAGTAAAATGTAACTAAAAGCTAAGTTACAAGGGTAGGGTTTCAGTTTACCCTTAAAAATATGAACACTCGCAGTGGACCTCAGATCCTCAGGTCGACTGTATCATAGTTTGGGGAAATAAAAACTGAATGAGGTCTCACCATGTGTTATAGTGTGAACTCTAGGGACAATTGAAAGCTTACTACCCGAAGACCTGAGGGTCTGAGAGGGCTGTTAAAATCAGATCTGATAAATAAATCTTAAAGCTGTCATTCCATGGTTATTTAATTAACATTTCTGTGTTCTCCATTGTTATTGAATACATTGTGTGTTGGTGCTATTTAAAAAAAAAAACGTCCAGATTGCTTTGTTTCCAGCTGTTTTTGCACGGTAGAAAAACGACTTGAGGTCGAACAACAGAGTTTACCAGTACTTCCTCATACATGTCCACGACGCGGTGATGAGACGTTTCTGATTGGCTGAGAATGTGTGAATGAACACTCCCCCCTCCCCTCTGGCTATCTGTATGTGTTTAGCTTTACCAGAGTAACTAGGTTTGGTGCTGTTGCCTTTTCTGAAAACAGCCTTTATTTCCACAGAGCACATGAACCAGTTTGATCCGCCATTTTTTTCATGTTTTTGCAGCAGCTACCGTGGCGCCGTCTTCTCTTGTAGATGCTAATGCTAATGCTACTTCAGATTCCCTGCAATGGGGACAGGATGAACCCCACGTGGGTGATGCTAAAGTCCATCTGACGTCAGATGGACCGGCTTTTTCTGGGTCCCTCATTCCTCTCCTTGTTTTCTGTGAATGCAGTATGCAGCCAGTGGAGGTGACAAACTACTGGTAAGTCGGGGTGACCCATCAGATTCCAAAATGAGCATGGAAAAGTGGTTTAAAGCGGAATGACACCTTTAAAAACCAATAAAAGCACTTTAAAAATAAGTTCAGCTTATCATTGAGGAGAAAATTTGTTGTAACAAATCATTAATGTGATGCTGCATAATCATTATTGGCTGCTGTAATTGTTTGCTTTACATTCAAATGCTTTGTGTTCAGCGGTTGTTGTCATCCTGCTCATTGTGTATTGTGACAGATTTTCAAGACGAATTTCTCTGGCTGTAAATTTAAAACAGGCTAAACACATTACAGATGTTTGCAATTTAAATCAACTTTAGAACCATATGCACCTTCCTGCCACAGTAAATTCACTGAACCCCTCAAATGCAAAAACAATGGCTCTTTCAAAAGGGGATTTATGAGTATGTCTCAGTAATGTGAAGCTTTTCCACAGACTCACAATTGAGTATGTATGTAAATGATCGTTTTCACTGTCTCTTACTGTTTTCATTTCCGTTCATACAACTGAGCATAAATACAATATATTATTTCACAGGTAACACACTGCTGCTGGGGAAGAAAGGAACAGTGAACAGATCCTTTTTTTTTTTTTTTTTTTTTAAACTCTTGCATGTGCTTAATTACTTTATGATTCTTTTTCTTGGCCGTGTCAGTAAAGCAGCAGCAGCCGCTACATTCAGTTGGCAGGTTGATGAAAATCTGTAATGAGGACAGAGAGAAAAATATTGCAACTCTTAGCGTATGATGATCTGCCAGGATCAGTGTGTTTTATTTTTTATTGTTGAAGTCATAGAAATAGATAATTGGACTCCCATTGTCTTTACATATACATAAATTGACGCCCTTACAGTAAGTTTAAGTGCATTAAATGCCACATGCAAAGTGAATGAACAATAAAGATACGCACTATTTTCCAGCTAAACCAGAATAAAAGGGTTACAATCTTTCCTCCAAAACCATTCAGATTCAGAATAATCATCTTGATTAATGTTGGTGGAGGTAAATGTCAATATCCGTTTCCATTTAATTCCCTGTTAACGGATCAAAAACAAATAGGTTTATATGTTAAGCATGTAAGACGTGACTTCAGTTCATCCATAAACGTCATGAGATGCATTTGATTCAAGCGCCATAACACCACGCCCCTATATCAGTAATGAACAGGATGATTAATGTGACTGAAATCCTCCTTAAAATGCCTCCGTCGATAAGGGATGGATGGCATAAGAAGCTTGGATATAGCTAAAGCACTTAAGAAATGAGCATATTAGTTGAACAGATTCCCTTTGTGGACAAGATTTAGCTTCGTTTTCATTTTCAAGGCAAAGCAAATGTCCCGCTCTGTGGTGAATATAACAAGGTTGCAAAAGAAAAAGCAGATTAGGTCTTCCATTATGGTGTGGTGCATTTTAAACAGTGCATGAGTGTGTAAATAAAATGCATAATTACCTTCTAAATCAACAGTGTTGCAGAGGACACAGTATGTTTATTATGCTATTAGCCTTTTGTGGTACTATTTACCTGAGTGTTCAAGAAAAATAAGGTGTTTAAAAGCTATAAGCAACTAATGATTCATATAAAGGATTTTTGTTTTCTTTTGTATTTAATATTTGACAGAAACAGACCAGAAAAAAAAATTATCACAAAATGCTAATACTCCTGAGGAAAGTGAACATTCTTTATTTGGATCAAAGTACACATTTGGCAAAACAACCACGAGTCAATTTATAAAAAGCATCTACAAAAATATTACAATAATACTAAAATATGTTTGATGAGCTGTAAATGGAATTCTATGAGTGAACAGTGCAGAGACACATTAATACTGGTGATGGCACACATAAAAAGACACATTAATATTTTCTTGAGCATTCACACTTTGATGATGAAGTCGTTTAATATTTACTCCGGCTCTACTGCATTTCATCAAATTTGGATAAAAAGAAAATAAAAATGTTTGGATCAAAGGAGCCTGTCAGTCAGATTCCCACTAATTGAACTTATATTATTCTGAGACAACAGTGATTTTTCCTTATAAACGGATCCCTCACAACAACAGAAATTAACATTAAAAATTTGACAATGCTATGTAAATGTCAACCTCACCATCAAAAAAAAAAAAAGTAACATAATATAACACAATTATTCTAAAAAAATATATCATCTTGGCTTATATTTGACAGAGGGAAATAAGTTTAATCATTTTGTCATAAATTGTGCCTTTGGCGCTCACTACTTTACTTAATGGCAATCAAGAATCTGGTGATTTCACTGCATCCAATGTATTATATAAGATATACAAGATAATACAGCATACATTTCTACTGCTGAAATCAGTAAAAGTTCATCAGCAGCTCTCCTAAATATTATTTAACAACTTAAAGGAATGTTTAACTAACTATATATATATATATATATATATATATATATATTAGGCGTGTGACAACACCTCGCGAGATGTAATTTGGCGAGGTGTCAAATCTCTCTCTCTCTCTCTCTCTCTCTCTCTCTCTCTCTCTCTCTCTCTCTCTCTCTCTCACTCTCTCTCCACCTCCACTCTCTCTACTAGTTCATGAAAAGGGGTCATCACCTCAGAAAACGTGGTGTTTTCCTCTCATCTATAATGCATGTCTTTTGTGCAATGATAATATATATGTTTTTCTATCACTTCTCCAATATGGGATGATGTTAACCCTTTGGTGCATGAATTATTAGAACCTTAGTGGAGATTTCTTTCCTGAGTGTTTTTATTTTTCCTCAACTGTGGAACAAACTACCTGGATACCTGAGGTCTGCTCAAACAGTCAGTTCATTTAAATCAGGCCTGAAAACATTATTGTTCACTGGAGCTTTTACTTTGCTTTAAAATGTTTTTATGTCTTGATTTTAATTGTCTTTTAATGCATCTTTATCATTTTAATTTTCTTCTGTTTCTGTTTTTGTGTAAAGCACCTTGAGTTGTCCTGTACATGAAATGTGCTATACAAATAAATTTGCCTTGCCTTGCCTTTAGGCGTGAAAAACACAATATGATTGACATTTTTTATATGAGCCTATTGTTCTTATTGACATTTTTTTTAGTTGAATAAATACCGTGCTGAGGAAGAGAATAGTTTTGCATTTTGTTTCCATACTGTATCGAAAATGAACCGAACCGTGCCTGTTGTGTACCGTTACACACCTACTCAGCACTAATAAACACATATTTTCTTCCTCAATACAAGCTACTTACACTTATGTAATCTTCATTGTGACACACTGAAGCATGATTTCATCTTTGTTATGTGAATGTAACCTGCTCCGTGTCTCAGTCGGTAAGTGCTGTCGTCTTAATACTTCAGACTGGGAATCATTTTTCTTCCAGTGTACTTGACCTGAAGAGGAACCAGCTCAGTCCACCTCAGTTGAAGAAGACGGACTCTAATGACGCATCGGTTTTAGAACGATAAATACATGGACTGTAAAATTAAAGTGAGTAACGTCACATTTATTTCTTGCAGTTTCTTCTTCAGGCTTCAAGCGTCTGTGTCCCGCTGTACTTAATTGCAGTTCTAAGCCGATGTGATGCCCTCCCTGTCTATTACGTCGCGCCTGGCTATGTCTGAATTGTCTGTGTTGATGTGAGTCACTCTAGGAGAGAAATTCAATTATCTCCCCTCTCTACCCAGTCATGGCCCTGCCCAGCCAAGCTGAAGTATGACTGGTATCTGAAGGAGAAAGATGGGAAGAGAAGGAGGTTTGAAGCTGCAGGACTGTGTGTGTTTAAGACACTTTGCAGATGTTGTAAATATAGACTGAAACACATCGGCTACGTTTACATGATGATGTTTAAATAGGAATTATCTATTCTGAATAAAAGTATTTGTGTTTACGTGGAAATGTTAATTCGGAATAAAGCTTGCTATTCCACTTTAGTTAACTGGGCTTTAAGAGCTGGAGGTACAGAGGATTCTGATTGGATGGAATGGCTGCTTTATGTCTGGATGTCGACCACAAGAAAACGATCGGGTCCACTTCCTGTTTTGCATTCAACTCTCAACATGTTTGACTAGATACTACATGTGATTTTGGTCACCTTAAAGAGGAATTAACTTTTATGAATTAAACAGGAATAAAAAGTCATGCAAACAGGCCATTTGAGAGACTGTTAAACAGAGTGATGAAGCACAAAAAAGTAAGATGCAGGATGTACAAATGTATTCCCATGAAAGTATAATCTGACATTCAACGTCCCAGCAATTTGTCCTTGATGTCGGTCTGAACGATATGGGCGTCGCATTCCCAGAAAGACGATTATTGGAAGCTGTTTGGTTTTATTAGATATCAAATAAAAATCCCCAACAAATGGAGCCCTTCTGTCAGCTCCAGCCTCTGCCTCATTTCATAATGTGTAAAACTTTTATGTGTTGAATTTTAAAAAATATTTTAATGTTAATTTTAAGAGTTGTCTCAATATCAACATTAATGAGTGTCAGTCGTGCTTTATGAGATATGAAAAATGATGTTTGAGTCTATAATCTCAGTCTTCACAGAAACACATTTAGCCTAAAGTAGAGAAAGCTTTCTGTTACTTTTGGATTCAAAAAAACATGTACTAAGTTTTTATAAAAACTCAAATTTATGGATAATTTATGACTGAACGTTCTTTCCTTAAAATATTCAGATGTTAGAAACAAACAAACAAACACTGCAGTAGAGTAATATCTAAAGATAAGGATGATAAAAGGGCCAGAGAGTCGGCTGTATTTGAAAAGAAGAATAAAAAGAACAGTTTCTCTTTGTTTTTAACCCATAAAGACCTGGTGCTACTTTTGTAGGTGTTCCCAAATACTTTTTTTCTCCAGATTTCTGCCTTTCATAAATTATTTAGCACCATTTATCATAATATTATCCTCTATATTTTGTGTGTGTGTGTGTTTTATTTAGTGAAACTCATGTATTTAACCCTTTGTTGCATACTGGTCACTTCAGTGGACAGTTTTTCTACAGTTGTTCTCTTGTATATTCATTGGTTTTGTTGTTTCACTTCCATATCAGTCAGTTCATATCATTTTACTGTAACTTGTTGACATGTAAATCAATTGTTTGTTGTTCATTGACTGCAATTAATAGTCTTCTTCAACAAAAAATGCATTAAAATAGTTTTATTTCATAGTGTTCTGAAATTGCATTTTAAATACATGTTTCTTTGCTTCAAAAGTTAACCCTTTAACTGCTGAGACTTTAACAGTTCTAGTCAAAAATGAATAAAATAAGCAACAAAATGGATAATAAAAGCCAAAAATGTAAAATAAACCAACACAATAATAAGTAACATGAACAAACTTAGACACAAATGGCGCAAAGGTGGAGAAAAAATAATAAAATACAATACAAATAATATAAAAAACACAATAAAATATCTTTGTTTTTGTTTTTTTCTCTCCTTCACTGTTCTTACTATATTTTTATCTATATTGTTAAGCACCATGTATCAGCTTTGAAATATCTTTTTCTTTCAGTCTTTTTTGCTTTTATTGTACATGAGAAATTTCAATAAGGTGGGTACAAAAAACTTCGGCTTCAGCCCAAAGCCTGGTTTTTACCTTTTGTTTACCTACTTCTTCCAATTGTTCTGTTTTGTTTTGTTTTTTCACCAAAATGAACAACAGCAAACAAACAAACCAAATAAATATATATTAATTAAATATGATTCTAATTATGTAAGATTAATATATTTATTCCTAAAACAATACATTTCTTTGTTTTGTTTTTTTCCAATTTTATCCTCTGTATATTATTTTATTTGTGTAAATCATATAAATTCCAAAAAGTTGTATGATTGAGGCATTGTGTAACATACGCTGTCTCAATAGACTCTGCAGACTTACATCTAAAGCATTTTCTAAACCAAAAAAGTGTAAAAAGACACCTCACACATAAGAAAAATGAATAGAATCCTGACAGGAGGCCATTTAAAAGCTAATGCAAGGTTATTGCTCTTTATTTAAGTATAATATTAGGAGTAAAAAATTAGGTTCTTGATGACTAGACGTTGTGAATCACATCCTCAACACCTAAATGCCACAATGTTTGATCACTAGCAGATTAGGTAGTCCACATTAATGAAAGAAATGGCACATAATATGTAAATGTTGGCAGCAAGAAAAATGACACTAAATACACTGATACACTGGCTAAACTTCACTCATAAAGACCAAGCGCTGCATTTATAGCAGTTCCCACATTAATTTTTCTCTCTACTTAACCTTTCAGTAGTGATTTCTCATAATTTATATGAATATTACACTCTGCAGTTTATGTATTTTCAGTGAAAATCATGTATTTTCCCATGTTTTATTTACAGATCATGTAGATGTTCAGAAATGAGAAACAGAGTAGGAAACATTTCAGCAAATATATCAACAATTTCCTATGTTATTCATCAAATTCCATGGGTTTTACTAGTTATAGAAGAATGTTGTAGAAGGTGACGGTGTTTCCATGGTAACTACAGAGCCTCTAATGCCCAAATGTGACATACTGTATCTGAGGAGTATAAAAAAGTATGGCAAACTGTATTTTATACCAATGTATTGATAGGATTAATGGATCAACAGGTATTAAACATTTTAGATCAATAATGTTTGGGTGTTTATGGATTGAAATATACAAAATAACTGAGGATTGGATATAATTGGGCACAGAAAGAATTGGTTTAAAGGTAGGAAATGTTAAGACTAAGAGAAGCATAAAGGAAAATAAACTGCAAAAGGAATTAATTCAGATCTATCCAGTGTTCTGCAACAGAATCTGTTCATGCAGCTCTTTTTATTTCAAGCTGTTAACCTATGTGTGTTGTTGACCTCTGGCCACTAAAGTCTAATCAGCTCATTCTGAAATATTGCACTGATGTTGCAAACACACCACTCGGACCACCATAACTTATTCCCAGGCATGCATCTGACACATTCTAGACCCCATTTGATCATTAGAGTCATCTACACCCATGTTTAATCAAACAGACGAGAAAGAAAACTGTTTTAACCCATAAAAACCCAGTTCTACTTTTGTGGTAGTTCCTAAATGAATTAATCCTCTATATGTTTATGAACTAATGTTATATTTTACCAAACCCCCAAATAGAGAGAGGGTTATTGTTTGTTTGTTTGTTTGTTTTTTTTTAATTGTTGTTTTTTTGTCTTGGTCTGGTTTTCAGAAACTTTACGCAAAAACTACTGGACACATTTTCATGAGATTTTCAGGAAAAATGCGAAGTGGTCCTGAATAGATCCAATTAAACTTTGGTGAACGTAGGTCAAATGTCAAAGTCACAGTCACCAATATTTAGATTTTTTTTCGCAATGATAAGACACAGGGCAAATTTGTGTTATTGTGGCAGTGATAGTGGTGGAGGCAGCTGCAAATACAATGGGTTTAATTTAATATTTGTAATAACATATTTATATCACTTGAAGTTATATATTAATTTGAAATAGAGGCCTGTGAAGGACACAAGTCCAGTCCCAGTCCCGCAAAGAATTATGATTATCAGTCCCACTCCCACCAACATCTGCTCCCACTCCCACTCCCACCCACAAGTCCCGCAGTATTCAGACGTGAGTTGAAATGTGGCGTATAGAAGACCGCTCGCCCGGTGTCGCTGAGTGGCCTGAGTCCTTCTGATCGAGACCCAGCTCAGCTCATGGGTGGCGTTTTGCTGGACTGCAGCTTATCACCCCTCCCACCCGCAGTCAGCTTTTAAAATTTCTCCCATCCAGTTATAGTTTAGGTTACAGTCTATGGTTGCTAAATGAACAGGATGGAAACAAAAACAGCTATACTATTTGATTTAATGCCCTTAAACATTAGACTATTTTGTCATTTCTCTGATCTCGACGAAGTGGAAATAATATGATGTAAAGAATACAGAGACTAGAGAATCATTTTGTTTACATATTTATGAAAATAAAATAATTTACATTTTTAATTGACTTTTTTGAGCATGTTTAGGCCAGCAGAGAAGGCCTTGCCACTGAGAATAAGTTTTAGTCCATATTTAGTCCAATATTTATGACTGTCACTGTACTCTTTCTACACCTTAGACCACAGGATAATCTTATTATACATAAGATATTCTGTTTGTCATTTTTGGTCACAAAGGGGGGAAATCAACACAGCCTGATTACACTGGTCTACAAGTAAAATGCTTCTGGATTACAACTAATGACATTCTATTAACTGTGTGTTACTGATAAAGAAAACTCTAAAATGCCAGTTGGTTCAAGTTTCCAAGATAAGTCAAAATGTAAAAATCTTAGAATTAACAAGAGAATAGGTTTTAGTCCAAAGGAATATTGGTCTCAGATCTACTTCAAAACACTGTGTGCACATTATGATCCATTCACTTTACAGGTTCTTTCTAGTGGAATATTTACAAATCCATTGTATACATGTACATAAACCACCATATATGTGGAATAACACCATTATATGTATAAAAAACATCAACTAACCAACACTTTTGTCATTCGTTTTCTGATTCATCTTATTAAAGTTTGTACGATTTAGCACATTTAATGTCTGAAGCAACTTGTAGACCAGTGTTATCTACTAAACACCCACCATTATATGATACTTATATACCTGTCTGACACAGTACCAGTTTAACAGCACTGGCTACTTTTACCCTATGTGAAGAAAAGCAGTCACTAAACAAACATGTAGAGTTCCCCTCAGTGCGGTGAAGGTCTAATCTATGCATCTCTAACTCCAAAATCACAACTTGACACAGACTTTGGATTAGATAAGGTCATATTGACAAGAGGAAGAGAAGTCATTACTCGACAAATACACAACACTTACATCTCCAATGGCTGCCAAAGAGATGTCGCTTGATAGTTTTTCTCATATTTCATAGCTCTTTAGTCCTGAATTTAGATAATCAAAATGGCAGACGGCCAGCTTGTCAAAAGCTTGTCTTAGAACAGCTTGACTCCTGCCTTGGCATTTTTATTCATAAGCATTCTCACTAAGTGCTTTTTGTTGTATGACAAGGCTAAGCTGAGTCCTATTTTCACCCTGCTGGGAGAGCAGTTACTGGAATCAAAGCTAGATCACAGTTGTCACAATGCCATTTCAGTGGGTATTACCATAGCACGCCACCGCCACCAACAATCACAGCGCTGTCACTAAAAGGCGGCAGTGCAAACCTCAGAGCCAACACAATGAAGTGATCCATTTGTTGGAGTTGAACAATGAAAAGCGCCGCCCGGTATGGTTTTTATTTCCCTAAAAAGTTCAGTAAATCATTTGCTAGTGGGAGCTTATATACCATGGTGGGATATGATTGTGACAGAGGTACTGTTTTTATGTTTTGCCTTGGTGTGTAGTGTTTTTTTATTATTACCAATGTGTGCACGCCCCTACGGCTCTGTCAGCTACGAGAGAGCAGCTGAGGTTGATTGTGATGAGCAACACCTGTGCTGGGGGGAGGGGATTTTTAAGCGCCTCACAGGTGAGCCGGACGGGGCAGATCCACGGGGCAGATCCAAGAGGCAGATCCACGAAGAGATCCAGAAGGCAGATCCGGGTGCAGAGCCGGCTGCAGAGCTGGCTGGCTGAGCCGGCAGGCGGACCGCGCCGCGGGGGGACAGACTTACCCAGCCAGCCCGGCCGACCCATCGAGTCACTAGGGTGGACATGTTCACAGGTTCCCTAGCAGCGGTGCCTTTGGGGCCCGGCAGGGGTGACTCGGTGGGTGTGGGTTGGGCGCTGGCCGGCTGGGTGTCCTGTGGGCAGGTTCCCCGCGGTGCGGCGAGACGCCGAGAGACACCGGGAGCAGCGGTGCGGAGAGGCGCCGGAGCAACGGTGCGGCGAGACGCCGAGAGCAGCGGTGCAGCGAGACGCCGGGAGCAGCGGTGCGGCGAGACGCCGAGAGACACCGGGAGCAGCGGTGCGGAGAGGCGCCGGGAGCAGCGGTGCGGCGAGACGCCGAGAGACACCGGGAGCAGCGGTGCGGCGAGACGCCGGGAGCGGCGGTGCGGAGAGGCGCCGGGAGCAGCGGTGCGGCGAGACGCCGGAGCAGCGGTGCGGCGAGACGCCGGAGCAGCGGTGCGGCGAGACGCCGGAGCAGCGGTGCGGCGAGACGCCGGAGCAACGGTGCGGCGAGACGCCGGAGCAACGGTGCGGCGAGACGCCGGAGCAACGGTGCGGCGAGACGCCGGGAGCAGTGGTGCGGCGAGACGCCGAGAGACGCCGGGAGCAGCCGGGAGCAACAAGCGACAGTGAGAGAAACGTGGCCTGGCCCTTGCCAGATTTTAATGAACTTTTAAACCGGGTTTTATTCGTTAGGAAATGTCATTGTTTTAACTGATTTTTTAATAAATCATCCTAGTATGACCGCAATCTCATTCTTGCTTCATCTGGGTTAGCTCTCACTGTGTTTTTAGTTTGATTTTTATTTTTTTTACTCTCTTTACGAGGCCCGCCCCCTTTACATATTTTTGGCGTTGTCGGCAGGATTAAATTATTTATTTGGGCCCCCCTTTACATATTTTTGGCGTTGTCGGCAGGATTAAATTATTTATTTGGGCCATTAGTATTTTTTTTCGTGAGAGCATTTATTTAACCCAGTGAAGCAAAAATGATGATTCCAGTTTATCCCGGTGCCCCACAACAAGAACGGCAACCTGAGAAACTAAACGGTGGACTTCCAATGTTTTGTGGGTTTATACCCCCTGCACCTCCAGCACAGGTGGAGGAAGAGCCAGGACTACCTAGGCGCTCGACCCGGCCAAATTTGGGACAATTACCAGCTCTGTATAGGGAATAAGCATGCACGTTGCAGGGACTGACAACGGAAAGCCGTGGGGGGATGTGACAGAGGTACTGTTTTTATGTTTTGCCTTGGTGTGTAGTGTTTTTTTATTATTACCAATGTGTGCACGCCCCTACGGCTCTGTCAGCTACGAGAGAGCAGCTGAGGTTGATTGTGATGAGCAACACCTGTGCTGGGGGGAGGGGATTTTTAAGCGCCTCACAGGTGAGCCGGACGGGGCAGATCCACGGGGCAGATCCAAGAGGCAGATCCACGAAGAGATCCAGAAGGCAGATCCGGGTGCAGAGCCGGCTGCAGAGCTGGCTGGCTGAGCCGGCAGGCGGACCGCGCCGCGGGGGGACAGACTTACCCAGCCAGCCCGGCCGACCCATCGAGTCACTAGGGTGGACATGTTCACAGGTTCCCTAGCAGCGGTGCCTTTGGGGCCCGGCAGGGGTGACTCGGTGGGTGTGGGTTGGGCGCTGGCCGGCTGGGTGTCCTGTGGGCAGGTTCCCCGCGGTGCGGCGAGACGCCGAGAGACACCGGGAGCAGCGGTGCGGAGAGGCGCCGGAGCAACGGTGCGGCGAGACGCCGAGAGCAGCGGTGCAGCGAGACGCCGGGAGCAGCGGTGCGGCGAGACGCCGAGAGACACCGGGAGCAGCGGTGCGGAGAGGCGCCGGGAGCAGCGGTGCGGCGAGACGCCGAGAGACACCGGGAGCAGCGGTGCGGCGAGACGCCGGGAGCGGCGGTGCGGAGAGGCGCCGGGAGCAGCGGTGCGGCGAGACGCCGGAGCAGCGGTGCGGCGAGACGCCGGAGCAGCGGTGCGGCGAGACGCCGGAGCAGCGGTGCGGCGAGACGCCGGAGCAACGGTGCGGCGAGACGCCGGAGCAACGGTGCGGCGAGACGCTGGAGCAACGGTGCGGCGAGACGCCGGGAGCAGTGGTGCGGCGAGACGCCGAGAGACGCCGGGAGCAGCCGGGAGCAACAAGCGACAGTGAGAGAAACGTGGCCTGGCCCTTGCCAGATTTTAATGAACTTTTAAACCGGGTTTTATTCGTTAGGAAATGTCATTGTTTTAACTGATTTTTTAATAAATCATCCTAGTATGACCGCAATCTCATTCTTGCTTCATCTGGGTTAGCTCTCACTGTGTTTTTAGTTTGATTTTTATTTTTTTTACTCTCTTTACGAGGCCCGCCCCCTTTACATGATGATACAACATTTTCCACCTTTAAATAAATCCCATAATTTTATCAGATGTGTTAAATCCAAAGCCATTTTCTCAGTAGTCTAAAAACACCCAATCTGCCCTAAAACATGTCATTATAGCAGCAAATCCACCAAGGATATGAGTTTATATCATTACCAGCAAGCTGTGCACATCTGATTGTTGCTGCTATTATGACTGTGCAAAGAATCCAATCATCTTTGACTTGTCCGTGTTCTCTGTAATGGAAACAGCAAAGAAGACTGTTGAACAAAACCTCCCATCCAGGATGTGGCTCTTAGAACCCATGTGTCAGTGAACTGGTTGTATGACAGTATAAACAGGTCCACTACATGTAGATTAAACTCCACCCGTGCATTGTCACCATTATGAAAATTGAGTGTTTGTGTCTCGTGCTATGATGTGACTTGTGAGCAATAAGCCTCTGAGAATATGTCCTGCTCCATTATTAAAGTCTGGTTCTGTCTATATTGATTGGTCCCGATGCCCTTGAGGGAGTCAAGCTGTTTAGTGGTGTGACGGGCACACTGAGTCATAAACACAGCGACAGGATGTCAATGAGCCATAAACACTTCTATAAAAACTATCTGTCCCTGTTGCTGCTGAAATTTGTTTTGCATCACATAAAGAGGGAGGTGAACTGCCTCTGTTTCACTACATGCATATTTTTTTTTCCCCCTATAATCTCATTTTGGTTTCATAATATAAATATGTGAAATTGAAAAGAAAATCTGTAAGCATTTCGCAGCAGATAAATAACGCAATACAAAGTGACAAAATAAAAATACATATTGGAAACCGTATTTTGCAAAGGAGCTGTTAACTCACTGACTGAGAGGATATTGGATATTGTAAATTAATTGTGTCCAGTATCGTCTTCATTGTCGTCATCTCTGTTGTCTTTGTCAGCAAATGTCTTTGAATCTGTGTATCATTGGTTTTTCAAAATAAAACCAAAAATAAGACACTGAAAAAACAACTCATTTCTTCATGATTTGTTTCCAAAACCAAAATGACAAAAACAAATAGTGATTTTTTTTTTTTCAGTTTTACTTTTTATCTTTAATTGAATAAGTGAGTTGTTTCCCATTTTATCCCATTTTGATCTGAAGCAAATTGAGTAAACTGGAAATGAATCTTAACAACCCAAAGAAACATGTCCGCTGGACTTGAAGATCATTATGGTATAATTTGACACCAACTTTCTCTGTAGTCATATCTTCAGGTCTTTCCCCAAAGGTTTCCATTTTTGTCACTGCGGGTTAAAGGTCATTTCTGGTTTACTCAATTTCCTTCAGGTCAAAATTGGATAAAACAGCAGTTATCAGTTTCTTTTTTTTTTCTGTTATTCATTTAAACACAAAAAGGAAAACTGAAAATCGTTATCGTTATCCGTTTTTTCATTTTGGTTTTGGGAACAAACAATGAAGAAACAACTTGTTGTTTTGTTGTCTTATTTTTGATTTTACTTTGAAAAACGAATGATACACAGATTTCTTTGTCTTCAAACATCTTCTCTTCTCTCTTCTCATATTGTATTAATTCCAAATTTTATATGTAGTTTCTTTGGGACAGAGTTACTGTTGAGTAGAGTCCTGCACTGAGAGTGGTACCCACTGGTACCTGCAACAATGCTCATTTAGAGGTGTATTTTAAGAGCTTTATTTTATTTTTTTTTCATGGGTTCAGCTCTGGGTGGAAACAAACAACATATTGGTTGAATTGTGGGTTTTATATGAACAAATACAGATTGGTAACACCATGTCATGGCTACACGACCAGCCTTGGTCATGACGAGACCCAGCAAAATTTAATTTTGTTTGATATTTCCAAATGACAATAAATTCTATTCTGACTCTGATTAATACATAAGGATAATAGAATAAAAATTTCTCGGGTCTTTAGCCACACAAACACTTCTGGGTTAAATCAGGCCTGAAAACATTATTGTTCACTGGAGCATTTACTTGGGTTTTCATTTGCTTTTAAATGTTTTTATGTCTCTATTTTAATTGTCTTTTAATGCATCTTTATCATTTAATATTTTATTTTATTTTTTATTTATTTATTTTTTATTTTATATTCATTAATAATTTTATATAAAGCACCTTGAATTGTCCTGTACATGAACAAATGTGCCTTGCCTTAACAAAACAACATTGGCAAAGGCTGTGAAAGTGAAGTTGCAGAGACGAGAACACAGTGTCACTGAAAATTCATCTTCAAGATGACGTAACAGCTCGTAGCTGCTATTGCTGCTCAACACCATCACTCTGGAGTCTAGACATAAAGTAAGTCATATTACCAGAGACAGTCTATTATAAGAAGGACTTTGCTATTACATTTATAAGTTAATTTACAGAGATGTCTGTGGGCGGAACAGTGTGTTCTAAAGGGTTAAAAGTAACAAACGAGTGCTTTTACACTCGTCTAGTTGAATAACACAGGGTTAGGGTTATGATGATGGAGAGGCAGATTTTTATTGAGGGAGCTGCTTCATTCAAGTGCATTCATTCTTCACTCACTGGTACTGTTATAATATGCTGTTCAATAGGTCTGTATAAGCAAATAATTACTTTAAATGCGGGTTATGGGTCGGACTGTGGGTCGTGTTTCAACGGGTTGGGGTACGCGTTTTTAATCTTTATTAATTATACCAGATCTTGAGAAATTCACACATGCTTTTATTACCTTATGACTGTAATGCACTTTACACAAGCACTCGCGATCATCCCTCGCACGTTTACAGCTAGTCCAAAACACAGCAGCCAGGAAAAAAGATGACTTCCTGTGAAGTTTAGAATACAGTACAAAATAGCATTGACAGTTTTTAAAGCACTATATGGATGTGATCCAACATATATAGTGGACATGTTAAGTCTATATGTCCCTTCACGAGCACTGAGATCTGCATCCCAGGGACAGCTGATGGTCCCACGTGCATGTCTTTCCATGAAAGAGGACAGGGCCTTCAGTGTCTCTGGAATAGTCTACCACAAGAACTGAGATCTGCATCTGAGGTGTCACTGTTTAAAACCTCACTTAAAACACACCTGTTTAGACATGCCTTCAATGGCCTTTGAAATTGTGGGATTATGGGATGGAGACCCTATTAGTATATGTATTGTTGTATTGTCATGTTGTTGTTTCCCTGTCCTGTTTGCTCTGTCTCATCTGTAAGGTACTGGTATTTGTAGATTTGTATTATTAATTTTAATGTATTTTATCTTATGTATTCTCTTACTATTTTACTGTGAAGCACTTTGGTTTTAATTGTGCTATACAAATAAATGACTTACTTACTAATTGGTCTGATGCATGGGTTTTGCAGTTCAGGTGCAGGTTTATTCTGCCCTGGGTCAGGGTGGGGTGGATGTTGAAAATTGGACCCGTACAAGACTCTGCTATTGAACACTGAACAGCACCACATTGTTTTTCGATTTATAGTTTTATTTTCTCAAAACAATAAAAAAAAAAATACATACTTCCTACATACAAATCTGGTTTTGTTCACATACTCTTCCTATAAAAACGACAGCTAGATGTGATTTAATCATTAACATAAAAAAATCTTATCAAATAACATAACACAAACAACATTGTATTTTCACTGACAGTTTTTTATGTTGCAATTTTACAACGTTGTTACAATCAATTCTACTGTGCAGTCATTTTTTTTTTTTGCAGTGCAGGACTACAGTGTTTTTTTTTTCTCTTCCACTGTGGAGGTGTTTTCATGAATCATCACTTTCCCACATTGTCTGATGTAGTCAGACCTGAACCACACTGAGAAAGTCCCTCATCATCAACACAAGATCTTGTTAAAAAGGAAAAAAAATGTGATATTTACTGATGTTTCTTACAAATACTTTGTCAATAGAAGCACCTAGCTATGCAATGTAGTGTAGTGTTGTGTGCGTGTGTGTTTTTATTTTTTCCAGATATATATTTGACCGTCTGACCTGCCTTTCAGCCGACATCTTGACCAACCCACTGCCTGTCCTTTCCTGCAATAATACACCTCTTTCAAGTCCTTATTTTTCACCTCCTTGACTTTCTAGACCTAGAAATCAATCTCAGTGGACAACATAGAGGGATACTTCAATTTCTTAAAAAAAAAATTATATACACACACACACACACACACACCCCCCCCACACACACATATATATATATATATATATATATATATATATATATATATATAGAGAGAGAGAGAGAGAGAGAGAGAGAGAGAGAGATTTTTATTTTTTTTTTTAATTTTTGTTTTACAGAAATTGAAGTATCCCTCTATGTTGTGCACTAAGATTAATTTCTATATATAATGTGTATCTATATATAAACAGTTTCCTGTGCAACAGTGGACTCTGGCTAGAAGATCTATGACTGTGGATACACAGGTACATCCTTTGATAAAGACTTTTTATCAAGTGGACCTGAGGTGTGTAACACAGTCACGACACATATTTGGATTATGTAAACTAGGGGCAGGGAATTGAATGAGTAATTAAAACCAATCAAGTACACAATTTGCGTGTCTTACACGAAAGAAAAAAAAAGTTTAAGAGTGCCACATTAACACCACATGATGCCATGTTGTGAAATGAATTAAAAATTAACAATACGATTACATGAATATTGATCTGACAGATCATAAAATCCAGCTGTAACTGTAACTAACAAACGATATAACAGTCAGCAGCAGCAGTTACACATCATGTCTCACCAACACGGGTCTAAAATGATGGCTCAGGGGTAACTATGTGTCATTGTATTAAATGTTTGATGCTCAGTCTGGTCTGGTCGAGTCAGTGAATGAAATACAAGGTAAAGACTGAAGTATGGTACATACATAAAGATAACACTGCTTCAGACATTAAATGCCCTAAATCGTACATATTTTAATAAGATGAATCACAAAACAAATGACAAAAGTGTTGGTTTGCTCATGTTTTTAATATATATGATGGTGTTATTCCACATATATAGTGGTTTATGTACATGTATACAATGCATTTGTATACATGAAAGAACCTGTAAAGTGAATGGATCATAATGTGCAGACAGTGTTTTCAAGTAGATCTGAGACCAATATTCATTTGGACTAAAACCTATTCTCTTGTTAATTTTAAGAGTTTTACATTTTGATCCCAGACTTATCTTGGAAACTTGAACCAACCAGTATTTAAGAGTTTTCTTTATCAGTAACACACAGTTTGTAGAATTAGTTGTAATCTAGAAGCATTTTACTATTAGACCAGTCTAATCAGGCTGCGTTGATTTCCCCCCTTTGCGACCAAGAATGGCAAACATTGGATTATCTTATGTATTATAAGATTATCCTGTGGTCTATGGTGTAGAAAGAGTGCATTTTTCTCCATAATTGGCTCTGAAACAGGTGGGTGCTGACAGTCATAAATATTATTATTTTATATTTAACCCCTTACAATTCCTGGGTGATGTTCCTTAAAACAACTGAAAAATATCTTTCCAAATGAAAATGTCAGCTGTTCTTTAACTGTTTGGAGTACAGAGAAAATAATGGGCTATTTGCAAAAGTAACACTCTATAGTTTGGACCTAAATACTCACTTTTGCTCTTTATTTGACGGGTAAAAAATAGTGTACTTAGAAACAGAAATATATTTAGATTTGTTACCTCCGCCAAGAAGGTTAGGTTTTTTACTGGCATTGGTTGGTTGGTTTGTGTATAAGATAACTCAAAAACATATGGATAGATTTTGATTAAAATGTTCAGGGTAGCTTGGCAATGGGGAGATCTTGAAAGTATGAGATTTTGGAGGTTTGGTGGTTAAGATACAACAGTTAGTTAACGTAGATATAAGGAAATTAATTGTTCAAAGCGTTAACAAATTCAATCTCAGGTTAAAATATTCACTTGTATTCAGTACAGTCTCACATGGCCACAAGCATCTATACATTTTATCTTAGTGAAAGTAAATATAGTCCATAGTGTCAAATATGTTATTTATAACAGAGCAGTTTCACTTTTTTCTTCTGTTACCATGATGTCATGTCCATATATGGTTTTTTCGAGTGAATGTAATGTGCAAAACATCAACAGGCATCTCCTGCATTTCACGAAACAGCCGAATATGTCAGCAAAACATACCATAATGGGCCTTTAAAGCATTAGTGAACTCAGTCTTCAGTGTTTGGACTGTCAGTTTTACACTGCGGAAAGGACATTTTCGTTTGCAAAAGAAAATGTTCACTGCAACCAGAAAAAGACAAGTAAATAAAACCAAATATGTGCAGCTGAGCATGAGTAATTTATCCTGCAAGTGGAAAAAAAAGTGTTTTTTTTTCTTTTTTTTTTACAAGAGTATGGTGTGAGTTGTTATGTGTGGATACTGTGTATACCATGTCCACAGCTTTTAAAATGTTTAGGTTCAGTTATTACAAGGCTTAAGTGAGACATTTTGTGCAGAATCCAAGTAAAATTAAAGTAAAATCCATATTAAGAGCATGTACTTAAAGTGACTGTTTGCACATGTAATGATAGCTGCTTGAGTCTAGGAAAGTTTTTTCTTTTTTTTAATTACCCTGCCCCTCAAAGGGGAGGCGAGGTTTATTGTTTTTGGTTTATTTTGTTTGTTTGCTTGTTTATTCACATATAATCAGAGAAAAATAATACAATGAACAACAAAAGCAGAAGGAAGATAAAAAGCCATAATGGCTTTCCTCTACAACAAAAACAATTGACAAAAATAATGTTAATAGTGAAAAATAAATAAATAATCCTAATTTGAAAATTTCTATCATAACACCTTACATGAGACATAAAGTACAAATGCAGGGAACTTAAAAATGTCAAATATCTACCAAACATCAATTTTGTTTCAATGTACTTCATACTTGGTACATATATAGAAGGTTAAATAGTTTAACCCAAACCATAACCCTAACCTAACTCATACAAAACATGGTATAAAATGAAGTTAATTACATTTCTGACATCATTTTGAGCCACCATGTTCTTGTAGCAGAACCACCAGACTCCCTCATTAACAAAAATAACACCTCAGCTCTTTGAAAACAAATACAAAAGTTTAAAACCCTGAGATGCTTCCACAGAATATCTAAAATCTGTCCATCTGTAGCTCCAGACGTGGACATCTCAATATCTCAGGTCTGTTAAAAATATGGATGTTCACTTGGACTCAAAGATGACCTGATTAGAGTTGGGTGAGCAAAGGTCAAGAGGTCAGTGTTGTTGAATGAGTAATTGGGAGGAGTGCATGACCAGGTTATGATCAGAACCCATAAGGTTGTATACCTCACAGAACACAAAGGAACATTCATATTCTAGTACGAGTACACTAGATAATAGAATATTGATGTGACCACAATCATTCTGTTTCTTTTTGCTGTCTTATTATTTTTTAAATGTGTGTGTTTGAGTCTTTTAGTCTAGATCTATATAGGTACTGTATGTTTTAACTCATGGTCTATTTGTACATATAAAAGCTTTGTAAGACACCAGATATCTTGATTCAATTCCCCAGAGGCAGACACATTCAACTAATAGCAGGTGTATCTATCTTAAACGATGTGCTTTGATAAGTGCTGTAGTGAAACTGCAACCCCTTTAAGCACCGTTTGATTCATTCACTTCATTCATTTCCATTTCAATAACAAAAAATCTAAGCCTACACAGGCCTGTAGAGATTGTCATGGCTGTTAATTCTTGAGTGTAGTGACGGAGACGCTTGTATGTCCCTTTTCATAATGTAATATTTTCTATTATTGAAGATGAACATTTCTGGAATTTAGAATTACAATATATAATTCATGTGCCCTAGTGCAGTTCGGGCTGTATTACTGTAATGAATATTCAGCACAGAGGACTGAACATTGTTTCATATTACTGGAAAATATTGGATATTGAACCAAAAAAAAAAAAAAAATGAAAGAATGAATTCTACTCCCATCTGTCACTGATGACCCTTGTGTCCCATCAGACAGGCTGGAACCCCATATTTCTATGGTAGCTGCTTCTCCTTCTTTTTCTATTTTATTAACTTTTACAGAGTCTATTTTACTTAAATAATCCTCATGTTTCAGAAATACTTTGATATTCATGTAATTATTTTTGAACCAAATGGTAGAGTTCATAGTAAATGGTCATAATGCTAATCGCTAATGCTCATTGCTAATGCTAATCACTAATGATAAAAACACAAAAAGTTAATACATCTAATTTGGACCAAGCCACAAATTTTGTTGGTAAGATTGGTGAAGGAATATTGTTTGAGTTTTAATAATTGAATTAAATTTAGGGTCAGTTAAAAAAAAAAAAAAAGAGCACAATTGATTTATACAGTCAGAATAATAAAAACATTTCTGGTTTCTGTGGTGAGAAGCAGACAGTTATAAGCCTTACAGCACAGGTGTCAAACATAAGACCCATGTTTTCCTACGAATCACCGCATAATGGCAGCTGATGCATAGACTTTGTGCGAGCCCTAAAGGTTCATACTGTCTTCTAAAGATAAATATAAAGTTAGATTATTTTTAACAGACAGGTGTAGTGTTGACAACTGTGTGTTTATCTACAAAGCAGGTAAACAAACACTGTACCTGTCTGTTAAAAACAATCACATTTTACAGTTATTTGTTAATGGTTTGTAACACATGGTTTGTTTATGATGAATTGTGTATGAACAATACATTAACAAACCATTTACAAATAGGTAACAAGTAGTTAATGCATAATGAATAGTGTGTAAGTACAGTATTATAAAGTGTTACCTAGGTTCCACCTACAGACCAGGCTTAGTTCAAGTGAATCATTATAAAAACCTTGAAATATTGACAATTCCAAATATTTCACTTCATGTAAAAAAAGTCATTTATTTACATGAAATTGTTTACATATATATATAAACTATCCTTTCAGAGAAAATGAGAATAACCTGAACAAATATGAATAAAGTCTGCAAAGAACATTTGTTCAGAGTGAAGTCTATTATATATGTATATGCATAATACAAATGGGGACAAGGTGTCAAAATTAAATAAATATAAAGATGCATCATTAAAGAATGAATTAAATATGTCATTAATTACTTAAAATTGGAATTAAATACATAAATGTGTTATTAAATGTGTCATTAATCAGTAGTTGGTTATATTGTTCTCACATCTGGAGATGAGCAGACTCCATTTCTAAAATCGTTATGGGGATTTCTAGTGTGATGTTGATACATGATTACATTCTGTCCGTCTGTCAAAAATCTGTCAAAAATCCTCTTTTAATGGATTAGATACAGGTCGCATGGGGGGGTGGGGGGGGTCTGATTTGGTCCGCATTTACCTGCAGTCTGAACATAACCTAAGAGTGTTAAAAAAACAAACTATAATGAAACGCCTTTACATCACACAGGCTTAGCTGTCAGTTAATAAGATTGTACTATTTCTATTCTGTTATTAACTGCATCAAAGAATGTATTTTGGAGGGCGCCTTCATTTGCTCCTGTCTGATCTATTAGCATGGAATCCACTGTAACACAAATGCACAAAGCAATAAAGACTTCAAGATGTTAACACGCACAACATACTGGAAAAGAAACCCCACGCACATCACCAAGGAGAGCACAACAAACATAGTGTCTTCATTTGTAATCAGTGTGGTGTCAGAGCTGATGCCAAACCTCATGCCAAGGGAGCTCCCATAAGGAGAAGGTCTTGGCAGAGAGCGTATACTGGCAGAAGGTCTCCCAGACCTCTGTCTTTGTCCTTCCGTATTACTTTACTATCTAAGCTCACTCCCTTCATCTGTTTATGCCTCAAACAAGCAGGTGAAAGACGTATGTTATTAGTGTGTGAAGGTAAATTTAAGTTGATTTACTAGCAGAACTGGTCAGTAACATTCTGAAGTCTGGATGAGCTCTGCTACTTGTATTCTATTTTTACACTTATTTATTCAGATGCATCTTGTATTATGCATTTATTTGATTGTGTGGCTTAAGTTCAGAGCTGCTGAATGAAATTTCATTGTGCTTACATAATACTACCCATGAATATCTGGCACAGTTTGGGTATCCACTTAAGTATTATAACCAAGGGCGTAATAATGATGTTGACATTGGCTGCGTTTCCATTACCCTTGGAAATTAGCAAAATTCAAAAAACGCTATAAAAACTGGTAATGGAAACACCTGAATTTTGAAAAAACACTCAAATATCGGAAAAAAGTTTTCACGCTATTCTAATATAATATAATATATATATAATATCTAATAATGAATTCATTCATTCATTATTAGGCAGCCAGCAGTCCGGTACTAATTGATCCACGGACTGGTACTGGTCTGCGGCCTGGTGGTTGGGGACCACTGCCTTAGAGTACAGATTTGTACCTCTACTGTGGCTTTATTTCTGAGACTGTATGAGGGTGATTTAAGTTTAAACAAAAATTGATCAAATAAACCAATAACAATATAGCCAGTGCGTAATAATAAGGATAAAGATAAATAAATAAATACTCAAATAAATCATATTTGTACACACATATGAAATAAATATGAACAGTTTTGAACATGTATTTTTGAATTTTGAAATGCATACATTCTAAATAAATTGAACTAAGCTATGGTGTATTTCAAACTGTTTTCAACCTGTAGTTTGATGCAAACCAGATGATAAGAAAAGCTTAAAATATAGTGAGTAAAGACCTATGCTAATGTCGTAGCTCTAACTAACATCCATGTTAACCCAAAAACAGAACCTTCTCATCGGTCCATTTATTGCACACTTTCTCCATATTATTTTCCAACACTCAGCTAATGCTACATGGTTTTAAAGATAGCAGTACTGCAACATGTGGAATTAGGCGTGGTCTCGATTCTACCAAACACCAAACATCTACGTCATATATTGATTGATTGATTGATTGATGACTTTATTCCAGACTCCAGTGTTCTATAAAAATACAATACAGTTACATATAGTTCCTAGCGAACTAAAAAAGACCCTGCCTGAGAGTAGGAGCGAAAAAGCTTCTAGGAACTATGTAGTTCCTATGCTGTGGGAACATGGAAATATAGTTTCCAGGAACTAAAAAGGTTCCTACAGTGGGAAAGCACCAAATAAATATTCGACATTCTTAAAACGCAGCTCATACTAGTGTGACAACATAACTAGGGCTGTCAAATGATTAATTTAATCAGATTAATCACAGGGTTTCTTCAGATTAATTTTGATTAATCATGATAAAACAACAACTGTTTTGTCTCAGGGGAGTTTACACTCAAATTTTCCACAAAATACACTAACCCAAAAAATAAAAAATAAATCTACAAAACATGCTAAAATTCACACAAAACATAAACTAGCACAAAAAAGTGATGAATAAGGTAAAACATCCAAAAGACAACTATGAATATATATACAATTAACACATTTATTCAACACCATCAACAACTTCAACAAAACAACTGTAAACAAATGTTTAATTTAATTTAGTGAATCATGATGATGGATTAATCTGCATTAGTTTTGACAGCCCTGTACATAACATTAGATTACTTTACTTTTCAGCATTTTTTGGTGAATGGATAAAATTCAAAGCATGTTTAAATATAAATAAGGATGGTGACTTACTACAGCAACATGTCTACTATTGATCAAAAAGAACATACAAATCAATCAATAAATAAAAAGTTTGGATTTGTCCCAGTGACTACCTCATACACATTTATGTCATGAATCTGAAACAGTAGATCTAACTATTTTTGTCAGTTTTTCAGTGTTTATTCTAACTCTGAGATGACTGACTGTTTAACAAACCACATCACACCGCCGCATCATCCACAGCTCTGGTATAAAAACATGATTAATTGCCTGAGAATGCATACCGTAGCTTTAATATTTCCTACCACAACTTGTGTCTGAATAATTGTTTCCATTGGGTTTAATAATTCCAAGAAAATGTCCTTCCTTTTTTCAACAAAAGCGGGATTTCTAACCATATCTGTACGCAGGTTGTGTTGAAACCATTCATTAAGGGAACAGCAGGACGTACAGTACAGAACAGAACAGAACATTATCCAGATTGTAGTGAACGTCATTAATTACACTGACCTTCATGACAAGCTCAATGACAATAATAATAATGCCTATCTAGTTCTAAGTGACATAATTAATTACGGTGTTTAAAACAAAATGGAACAAATACAAAGAATGAAAATTTAAGAGGTGAGTGACCCTCATGTGAACTCTGCTTCTTTTAGTTACTGCTGCTGTTCCTGCAGAGCTCTCAGATTTTCGGATGATAGATTTAAGACCTTGGAATCACAGTAGGCTTCAAAGAATGGTGTCTCATATGTGAGCAAAAAAAAAAAAAAAAAAAAAATACAAAGTAGAATTTGCTGACAATTGATACAAGCAGCTCTGGAGCTCAGTGGATGCTCTGTGACCTGTTTTATGCCTGGTATTAAAAAATGTGATGCATACTGTAAGTGCATCTGGATAATGTATCTGGACACAGATCACATTTTTAATAAACATCCTGATCCTTTTTTTTTTTGTTATCAAATTTTTTTTTTATTTTCAGAATGGAAAGATGCATGTCACAATGTCGGTGCTAAAATCAAGATATCTTTCCTTGTACCCCCCCCCCCCAATCCTCCCAAAGGATCTTCATTGAAAGTACATATTCACAACATTTGTTAAATCACCACTGTACAACACATATCATATGAATCTACATAATCCAAACGTCACCACACATTCAGTTCAGTAGGTCCTTCACCAGAGTAATTGTTGACATCCATGAATCGATTGTCTTTTGGCTAGCTCCATGCATCCTCGCTACTGATATTTCCATGTAGAGAATGCTTTAAAAAAGTTTGTAACCACTGCGTGTGGGAACATCCTGATCCTGTCTTTGAATTTTCATCTCTTTCTTTACCCTCATTGAAAGTGGATATCTGTTCAATTGTGCGTTTATGATTTAACCCTTTAACCCCTGATGCGTTCTGAATGGATGGTTTAAATTCTGAAAAATTCAAGTTTTATTTAGTGTTATTGTACTGATCATTATCTTCATGGAACTGATGTACGAGTGTCAAAAAGCAAGTGATTTAGAAAAAGAAAAAGCCCAAAATAAAACTACTGGAACCAAAATTCTGCCTTTCATAAATGATTTATCACTATTTGTGTGTGTGTTTTAGCGAAACTCATGTATTTAACCCTTTGATCCATACTATCACCTCTCGTGCACAATTATTCTACAGCTGTTCTCTTGTATATTCATGGCTTTTGTTATTTTAGTTCCATATCAGTCAGTTCATACCATTTTACTGTAGCTCAAAACCCTTAGATAAAAAGTCAAAATTATTCGAGGAAAAAGTGAAAATTACGAGATAAAAAGTAAAAATTATGAGATAAAAAGTGCAAATTACGAGATAAAAACTCAAAATTATGACATAAAAAGTATAAATTCCCAGTCACTAAGCACAGCCACAACGAATCCATATATAAGGTGCACTGTGGTTTTTGTAATCCTAACAGTCTACAAAATACAGTAACCTTTAGTTTCCCAAATGTCATATAATTTCCTATTCAAAAATTGGTATGGGCATTTTCGAAACATCCACATATTTGTATGGACATGTCCATAGCGTCCATACGCACTTTTCCGCCCATGAGTGACTGTGCAATGTACAGGTAGGATGAGATACTAGTAACAGCTTAGTAGTGATGAATATGAATGGTTGTGCAATCCTGATGATATACAAGTATAATATGTTTGGACAGTTTTAAAACGGACAGTAACAGAAATGGAACCAAATTACAACAGAGTCAAATAGGTGGGACTTCATCCAGAGCACCTGCGTTCACCACTGGGTCTGATCAGTCCATGTCACAGTGGATCAATATCACAGTCATAACTGTACTGACACCACAGCACAGTGAAAGACATACGCAGTTGTTTAGTTTTTGTTTATCCACTGCTGCAACATTGAGCCGATGGTCAACCTCACCGTGTTTCAATCTAGTGAAATAATTTAGTTTCTAATTAAAATGAATTTTTAAGCAAATACTCGTCCAGAAGTTGAACAGATCAGTTTATTAGCTGATCTGAGGTCTGCGAGATTTAATGGAAAGGTTAATAAACAAGTCCATGCCTCGAAGAGCAGCAGAAAGACTGTAATGGAGGCATTCCAAGAACTATTTTTCATTTGTTCACTGCAGCTGCAAGGTTTTTTAATCAGTTTTTTTTTTTTCCCTATTAAATCCAAGTATAGGGGTGACTTTTTCTTATGACCTAAAAGAAAGTTGAGAATAAGCTGCATTACTGATGTATCTTTATTGTATCTGTGCTGCCGCATTGTACGTTATTGTATGCATAATAATAAGAGGATTTGCAGCAAGGAACAAGAGGAAGGACTTATAACTCTCCGCTGGGATAATAAACTGAAAAACAAACAGGTGCCTTGTTTCCCTTGTGCGCCGCTAAAGCATTTGTTCTAGTGATTGGGAACACAATTTCAACAGACATTCTATATGTGGTAATAAGATTACATGTAATTACCAGAATTAAAGTGGTTTGCATTTCAATTAGTTAAGTGCTAATGCAACACTGACACGCTGTTGAGACATGATCAGTTTCAGTAAATACATTTTTTTTTTAAATCTAACTTTGTTGCATAATTTGCTATGTACAAATGAGTCTCTACCAGAAGACTCCATGCTGTATTTACAGGGGATAATTGATTGATTGATTGATTGATTGATTGATCTTATTTTTTTTTCTCTCTCTCTCTTTCTGATTGATCTATTTACATTAATTTAAGCCATGGGTCTCAAAGTCATTTTCTTCACGGGGTACATTCAGCCAGATTTGATCTCCAATGGGCCGGACGAGTAAAATGAAAACATAATAACCTATAAATAATGACAACTCCAAATTTTTGTCATTGTTTTAGTGTAAAAAAACCCCCATTAAATTATGAAAATGCTTTTATAAATTATCCAAATGCCAAAAAAATTTAAATTTCATAAGGAAAATAAGGGCAATTTTAACAAAATTCTGCCTCAATTTATCATTTGTCTATGTGTTTTATTATGGATCAGTTCTACAAAGACACTAAACTCTTAGTAACAGAAGCAGAAAATGGTTCAAATTTTAGTGGAATTTTATTTAGAGTTGTTCATATTTGTTTAGGTTTTTCACATTTTATTGTTACAGGATAGTTTTCAAATGTAAATATTTTCATAATTTAATATTTTTTGCACTAAAACAATGGCAAAAACATTTGAAGTTGTCATAATTTCAAGGCAAAGAAAAAAACTGAGAAGAAAATATGAAGTTATTTAATCAGTTATTATGCTCTTCATCCCACGGGCCACATTGGAACCATTGAAGGGCCGCATTTGGCCCCTGGGCCACATGTTTGAGACCCCCGATTTAGGCTGTATACAATAGGAAATGGACACTTAACATGTAATCTGTCTTTTCTTCATGTAGAGTGGAAATGTGATTATAATGGTACATACTTGAAAAGCTTAAAATAACCCATGTCTTCATCTTGCAACTATATTGATTAATGCACAGTAAAAACAGTGACAACACAGATCAATTATGACATGGTTAATTGGAACAAACTTTCGACAGGAAATGGATTGGGATTTTAATTATGGACTTGGACATAACACTAAAGTGTCTTGTATTCATATAATAATAGAAGAAGCATCAAAAGTTTCATTCACTTTCCCTGGTGCGCCATTGTTTAAAAACCTAACAATACTGGCCATATATGACATAAACAGACAACAGACAAATTATCTATTTATGTGTAAGATAATAACAAAAAATGTTCCTGTGTTTCTGAAAGTTACCATAACACCTTCTTGACCACACACCACAAAGTCATTACATTACTTAAAGGTGTCATTCCGCTGAAAACTACTTTTCCACGCTCCTTTTGGAATTTAATGAGTTACCCTGAGTTACCAACTCCTGCTGCCTTTGAAAGTGGTTTGTCACTTCCACTGGCTGCATACTGCATTCACAGAAAACAACCACACTAAAGTCCATCTGACGTCAGACGGTCCGGCTTTTTCTGGGTCCCTCGGAATAACACACCATCATATATATTAAAAACATGAGCTAACCAGCACTTTTGTCATTTGCTTTCTGATTTATCTTATTACAGTGTGGAAGATTTAGCACATTTAATGTCTGAAGCAGATACTTTCTAAATTAAAAAAAAAGAAAAAAAAAAGCAGTTACTCAAAAATAATCACCTTTCTGACTCAGACTAAAACACAAAATTGCTGTACATAATATTAAGGATAGGCCGTTCATTCATACAGCAGCACCTCATATTAAAATAAACTCTTTCCTTTTCAAAGCAGCAATAGTGCACATATCGAAAAATAAAATTTCCAGTTCATGATAATAATATGACACAAAACTAGATATTCCTTTACCTTCTATGACTTTCTCTGCAAATAAAATTATATTTTTATTTGACAAACATCATATGGGGTCCCAGCATGGACAGGCTGGCTCTATGATATAACTATATGAGTCACTTCTTCATTAAATGCATATGAAAAGCACATGCTGTACGGAAAGAAAAAAAAAAAAAGTTGTTTTCCCAATCCAAGTGTTGCTCTCACCATGAGAAAAAAAACAGCTCCTCTTTAATGGATCCCTATAATATTCCAGTCACAGTCATTAGGGACTCCGACAGGCACCATATTTAGCGGAAATCTTTGAGTAATTAAAGGAACTGTTTGCCATTGTGAGAAGGGGCTGGCTTTAATGGGAAGTTCTATTAGTCTGTCAGGGTGAAGCCTAATGGCTGACCACCATACCATCATTAGAAACTCTGCCTGTTTGTGTGTGTGTTGGCTAATCGTATAATTAAATGGACTATGATTCATCACAGACAAGTAATGGGAATACAGACCCCTTTTTTTCGCTGCTTCTCCTCATTATCTATCTCTGTCCGTCTGTGTTTTATTTCGGCTGAACTTAGCCGCTGCCTCTGTTTGATTTACACGCCGACTGTCTTCCTCTAACACTTTCTGCCGCATAGTTATTTCTCATTTCTTTGTCCATCCGTTTCCATTTTAGTCGGATTTCTTTTTTACCTCACCCTTCTTTCATTCTGTCACTTTGTATCTCTGTCCCTCTCTCCCCTCTTGTCTGTTTCTTTATACTCCCTCCGTCGTTATCCTCCACTTTCATCTTTCTTCTTCTGTCTACACTCATTCAATTTGCCTTTCTCTTCACTGCTGTCAGCATTTTCTTTTTCCCCATCACTCCAGATCCCATTGCCCCCTCTTCTTCGTCCGACCCTTTCGACTCATTATAATCTCGCAGCAATACTCATGTATCCTATTTGCCAAGCACGGTGTTTTCATATTCTGTTAGCATATGGCGAGCTATCTTAACCATACAGAAGTCATCAGTATTTGTATCGCACCGTCAATCCTTTAAGATGTAAGCAGATGGGTTTTCATTATGAAGTGCTGATGAAGGTGTTCTTAGCTGAACAGTGACTACAAGTATGAGGTTTGACTTTTTTTCTTTTTCCTCTTTTACAAGGTATATTTAAAAGAAACATCCTCATTTTAACTACATCTTAACTTCACCTTTCTGTCTTTTTTTCCCCCCTTAATCCCGTAGTTGCATCTTCATCTTCTTCATCATTCACCTTCTACATTTAACAAGAGAGAAGGAGCTTTTCTTGCTGTGAATTCTTTTTTTCCTCTTCTAAGAAGTGAATATTTTACAATGCTTTAGAACTCTGACCTCTAAAATCCTAAAAGTTTTCTTGATCGTGAGCCACCCAGCTTGATATTTTACTCTGATTTTTAATTTAACAGCTCAGACGTTCCGTTGTGCGATGATTTTTATACAAATATAAAAAGTTAAAAACCATTAATATTACATTTTCAGACCCACGGTTTTAAGAAGATCCTGTCGCTGCCCCCTCCCGAGTATTCAGCATCATCCCACCGCCGTCTTGTAAGATCTGTCTGAGCAGATGGCTGCCCCTCATGAAACCCTGATGGCAGCACAGTAATCTGACTCAACAGAGAAAAGGCTGTCAGATTAACCACTAAATCCATTCAAGTGGAATACTGTCACAGGTGCCTGATATAAAGTTGTAATGCACAACCAGATTCAGTGACTGTGGAAAGAATAAAGCTGCTGCAAGATGGAGACATTAGTGTACTGCTCCCATTTTGACGCACATTAACAAAACATGTATATTAGAGCCCAACTAATATTGAATTATTGGGGGGGGGGGCTGATATCCGGTATTGGCTGATAACCAATATATTTGCCAATATGTGAAATAAGAACATTTATATCCACTGCATATAATAATCTTATATTCTGTAATTATGGACATGTGGATTAATAGTTGTATAAACCCTTTGTTTATTTCACAAATATAATTGACAACATTGAAACCTTGTATAATAAACTGATAGACTAATATTTGATCTATGGGAAACCACAGGTTATAAATGTGGTAGTTTTTATTCTGGGCAGAGCAGAGTAATGATATTGTGAAATAAAAATTGTTACTTTTTGAAAATGTCAGTCAGACCTGCCGTTAATGAGTCCAACTACAAACAAACACAAAAAAATAATTACAGAAAAAATATTATGGAGCATAAAATTATGTTTTCCCTCATAAATGTGGGTGTAAGGACTAAACTGAGCATGTGCAGAGTGAATGAGGTTAGTCCAAAGTTGTTCCTGATTGGAGGAATTACAAGTGTTACAACTGACCCGGGTTTCCATTGTCCCCAGTCTCCCCTACACTTTCTGCAGAAGGAATTGTGAGGTAGATGGGAAGTGCGTGTGTGGGGGTTCATAAGTAGTTCATAAGAGGGGGGGGCTTTCGGACTGAGGGGAAAAGCGCTCCATTCCTGGGAGCGTTCTGGGGAAGAGGTGTAAATCATTTTCCGATAGGGTGGTGGTCCATGTCAGAAGTGGCATGTGTGGTTCAGAGTGGTCTTTGTTGGAAGGGTTCATATATATATATATATATATATATATATATATATATATATATATATATATATATATATATATATATACCCACAAAGCAGTACATATTGTTTACACAGTCACTTACTTTTAAGCTTTATTTTGAGTACTCTTGAAACTTTTCAGATTTTTCCTGGTTAAATAAGTACTATTTCATCCATGGTGAAAAAAAATTTTTTTTTTAATTTTTACTTTTGTACTTTACAAATTGAGAAGAACAAATTTTACTAAAGGCGTAAAGGTGTTGAGTCAGAACTTCTACTTCTATTTTTTCCACATAAGTAGCTGTACTTCTATTCAAGTACAGAATGTGAGTACTATTACCACCTCCAATAACACAGTCTGTTCATGTGAACATACTCATTGAGCTGTAGTGGCTGTCTTGTTGGCCTGGAGACAAACTGGTTGCCATGGTCATCATCAGAACCCTGGGCAGAGGTGAAGTATCTGCAGCAACCATGGTGGAGAATGACACTGAGGGGCCAGATGGGGCAGCAGTGGGGGCTCGGAGTTGGCATCCTGAGCAGACAAAACTAGAACTGAGAAGTGATGCTGATGTAAAAAATAATGAGCTAATGGGAACAGAAGGGTTTTTTTTTTTTGTAACATAAATGATAAAAGGTGTTTAATGAGGAGAAATTATCAAGCAGAATAACAGTTTTAATGATATGTTAAAGACGTCTATCACCACTTTTCCATCCACATGACTCTAGTGTTAATGTATGGGACATTGTTAGTGATGTTTCTGAGTTCATTCATCTCTAAGGCAGTTTTATTTTTACATCAGCTGAGAAAACTGAACTAATACTAAGCACCAGCTTACTCATACCATAAAAGAGTACTTTAAGCAGTGCATAAGAAAGTCATTTACAGTCTTGTTAGATAAATAGACTCTTGTTAAATAAATATTAATATTAATCCCTTTATCTGTGCTGTGCAGTCCATGCCACAGGCAGAATAAACAGGGCACTGCCATTGCCGTCTCTCGTCATCTGAACCTGCTTTATCCTCACTAGGGTCACGGGGGTCTAATCCAGCTACAATGGGTGAAGGCGGGGTACACCCTGTATGAGTCTCCAGTTCATCTCAGGGCTGAACATATATAGACAAACAATCACTCTCACATCCGCACCTATGGACAATTTAATTAACCAGTTAACCTATCAGTGCATGTGTTTGGATGGTGGGAGGAAACTGGAGAAAACCCACGCAGACATGAGGAGAACACACAAACTGCACACAGCAAGGTCTGGTGTGGGAATTGAGCCAGGGACCTTCTTGTTATGAAGCAGGAGTGCTAAACACTGCACCATCGTGCTGCCTTCGCGCCGTTTGCTGTAATTTTTTAATACGTACTGTCATAAAGTTTAAATGACCACACTCTGAAAAACTCTGAAACAATAGTAACTCAGTGATGAATAATAAATAAATATTTGAAAAGAATGGACTCGACCCGCATTTTAAAAATGTAATCAGTGGTCTTTATGAACATCAAATTACTTTACTCACAGACCTGCATTTATTTCCGTGTTAAAATCCGATGTCATTGGGGTCGGTAACCTGTAACACCCAAGGAAACATTTGAACTTGGTTTCCCCAGAAAAAAAAAAACACTGGGAGCTGCTCATCATCTTTAACAATCTCAGTGAATGTGTCCCAAACCTTAACTTTTTTAGGAATGTTTCTGGAGCTTCCACTCTCCTAACTTGACTTTCTCTCTTGCTCCCTCCATACCGTAGGATACTGCCACCTTCACGGACATTCAGTTAATAAAGCATATTTACAGTACCAGGTTATTTTAATGTTCATCTCAAACGACAAATGACCCAACCAACTGCAACCCAAATATCATTAAAAATATTTTGTAATGACCTGGTCAGCCCGCGCATCACCGATACTTACGTATAAAAATTTACATACAGTACTGCATTTATGTCTCAGGGGTTTCAGTTTCATTTCGTAATGTAATTTTCTTTCGTATTCAGAGAGGAAAAATTCAGGCAAAGTTTTTTCGTTCCTTGGATCATTCGTTAGCTGGGTCTTTCATAAGTAGAGGTACCACTGTTCTTGAATTTTAGCTCCTCTGTCCTGTTTTTAGGGACTGGTGTCATCAAAGCACCTATTTATGAACAGGAAATCTGAAATGAATAATAATAAATAATAATAATAATAATAATAATAATGTCTGTATTAATACCAAATGCTCATCTGATCCTGAACTTCGACTATAGAAATGTGGAAAGTTCAAATGATGGAAATGGCTGTATATGAAAAAATGCTGATGAGATTGAATGGTGGAAATGAACCTGTTAATGAACAATGTGTATAAAAGACTGTAATGTGAATTCTATCATATGAATATTTACATGTGAAAATGACCAAACCCACTGAGCACCTACTATATATTAGACCCTCTTAGCTTTTCTTTGGACATTTTATAACAGACATTGCCTGCTGGAAAAAAAACCAGCTTTTTTATTTTTTGTGTTTTGTATGTTTGTCCATGTTTTAAAAAAAAATGAAAAATTCAATAAAAATGAGATTTTTTTTTTTTTCCCCCAAATGTCCGTATTCCTCATTTTACGGCAGCAAATGAATCAGCGTGTCATCCTGTTGATCCTCATGCTGTTATTGTCTAGTGAATGTGAGAGGCACCTTGAACAGTAGTGATGTTCAAACTGCATTAGTACAAGAGGCTTTTCTGACATGTACAGAATGGAGATGACCATTTGTTTTCCACCATGGTCAAAAGTTCAAGTTCTTTTGTGGATATACAAACAACAAACACGCAAAACTGAAACAAAAAAGTACTTGATATTCTGTCTGTTTTTTCTAATAACACTGAGACCTCAACAAGGAGTGCTGGGTTCTTTGTCATGATGGTAGTAAGAATATTTTCATTAGCGCAGAAGCTCAAGGCTAAATTTGTTATGCGAGTTGCATGCTAACAAGTCAGAAGAAACCCTGCAATGCCCCGCCTCGGAGATTTGCAAATGTCATGTTTTCAGATGTTTTTGAATGATTGTCTGTTTCCTTAAAGCTTATATCCGAGGGAACATATTTTCAATAATTATTCCGTGTACTTTTCATTAACCCTTTCATACATACTGGTTACTACAGAGGACAGTTATTCCACAGCTGTTCTCTTGTATATTCATGGCTTTTGTAAGTTATGCATCATCCAATACACTGCAATTCATATTATCATTATTGTAACTTTGCTTTTCTTGATGAATAAAGTTAACAAAAAGGGTTTTTTTTTATAATTTTATAATCATTTAACCTTTTCTATACATCGAAATACTATTGTTACCTTTCTTTTTGTCTGTATAGGATCATGTTTATTAAGTGCCTGAAAGATAGTTTGTGAGGGACATCTAAGGCGGCTGGGGGGTTGTGTGTGTGTTTTCGTTTGTGTTTTTGTTTTTTTGATAGGTTTTTATTTGTACAATTTAAAATTCAATAGAAAATAACTGAAGAAAAAGGGTTTTTTGGCATATAACTCTGTGAAGTAATAAATGAAATAATAACTAACATTAGAATATGTTAAAATATGGGGAAATATCAGATTAACTGAATGGGGTTTATTTTGAAATTCACTTTCTGATGATGGATTTTAAATACACGTCTCTTTTCTTCAGAAATTAAACACATGTCCAGCTGGGAGGACATTTTTGTAATTCCAGGAAAAATAGGTTGATATAAAAAAAAAAGAAAATCAATCACGTTGCATTTCAAATAAGGTTCTAATAATTCATACACAGATGGGGACATGGGGTCCTCTGACAATATGGGGACCAAAATTCAGGTCCCCACTCGTAAAATAGAAATGATGTGACCCTATGAATGCATTAATTATTATTGTTTTTTGACCACATACAGTAAAGCATGAGGGAAACATCATTAAAAACAAAAAAGGTATACATTTAGTTATTATTGTTTTATTTATTTTTATTTATTATTTTCAAAATTTCAAATATTTGTATGTATTTATTTATTTTTAAATTACAGTTTTTGTATTTATTCATTCATTTTTAATTTAAGTAATTTTATTTTTTATAAATATTTCATTTTTATGAACTTTATTATTTACATTATTTTTATTGTATTCATAATTTTTTTTTTACTTTTTTATTTAATTAAATAAAAAAAATACAGATTTTTATTTAATTAAAAAAATAAAATAATTTACACTCATTACTCAATCAATACTTGATTTTCAAATTTGGTCTTTGTGACACATGGAAACGAGAGTGAGTGTGTGTGTGTGTGTGTGTGTGTGTGTGTGTGTGTGTGTGTGTGAACCAAGTGCTGTGTTCGTCCAGTCCATCCTCAGCAGGCCTGTCAGTCCTAGTCATCTTTACCTGAGTGATGCCACCAGGGCTCCATCTGTCACCAGCAGCCGATGCCAGGAGACAGAATATTAGAAAAAGACTGAGAGTGAAGACAGTGGAAAATAGATGCATGAGGAGAAGATGTGAAGCAACTTACTGAGACTGAACAGGCTATACAGTTTAAAATTAAACACAGAAATAGAAAAAATAAAAAAAGAAGAAACAAAGGCAGGCAGGACTCTCTCTCTCTCTCTCTCTCTCTCTCTCTCTCTCTCTCTTTGTAAAAGGACAAAACTCTGGTCCCTTCGTGCAGAGAAGAATATTGAATTTGACTGAACTATAATTCACAGATATAACTTGTTTATTGGCTGGTGCCTGTAAAGCTTGTTTTTACTCCTAAACACACACTTTTCAAAGGATTTCATTCTGGATCTAAAATCTCGCTGTGTGCAAAGTTTTTCAATGGCTTTGAAAGAGAAAAAAAAAAAAAAGCTTGAAAATTCCCTGTCTTTTTCTGACTTGAATTTTTTCCCTTTTATTATAAAACACTAGTGATGAATGACATGCTTGAAGTAGGAAAGTCTTATAAAAAAAACATTGTGAGAGTTAATTGAGTGGAGTATATGTAAGTAATTCAAGGGTTGATTAGTACATATGAAGCAGTTCTTTAACTAGAACATAGGTGTCAAACTCCAGATATTTCCTTCTTCCATCACACATGATTCAGTTTAACCCTTTAACCCCTGAGACTTCAGAAGTTCTACAGTAAATAAGTAAGTGAATGAATAAAATAAGTGACAAAATGAACAAAAGTGGCCAAAGTCATCAATAAAATTAACAAAAATGAATAATAAACCAATAAAATAATTAGTAACATGAACAAAGTGAGACACATATGGAACAAAATTAAAGAAAAAATAATAAAATAAAAAACAAAATGTAGAAATGTAAACAAAAAATGAGCAACAAAATGAATAAAAACTAATAAATATTTACTAAATTATAAATAACATGGAAAAATGTGCCAAAAACTACTAAAAAAGAGTATTAGTATTTGAAATTTGGTCCGAAGGAAGGTATTAAAACTGTTCGCTAAAGGACAACAGGCCAGTGGTGTGGCTGCTTGCAGCATGCATCATTCAAGACTCAGACAAGTCAAGACAACAGAGTTTGTAACTGATTGTAAACTATATTTGTGATATTAAAATCATGAAAAGACAATAAAAAGACTCAAAACAAAAGTTAATTTTACCAGGTCCACTCGTAGGCCATGGATCTTAATTAAGTAGTGTTTTAACTATGCTTAATTATAAAATGTTAGTATATTTTTTTATTAATACAGATGTCATTTTCTGATATTGTTACAACAAAGAAATCTAGGTGACCTGGAACAAAACTCATTAAAACTTTGACAATTACCAAAATAAATACATGTGTGTTTGTCTGATGCACCCACATCAATTGTGTGTAGTTTTCATGATTTCTACATTCACATTTCACATTTTTGGGTTTTCAACCACTAAAAACTACATTTTCATGCAAACAAAAGGCACTTTGGATAAAATATTTTGTAATTTTTAGCCCTGTAAACAGCCCTTTAGTGCATTTTTTTCAGCTGAAGTAGTCTTCCTTGAAAGTGAGAAAAGACAGGAGTGTTTTTTTATGCTACATTTAAGTTCCTCTACGTCTGGAGCAACACATCATTGAAGATATAGATCGGTATATACACTTAAGAAGTGCCGATAGTGTCCCATTAGCCCACGCTGTGCCTCATACACCTGCTGAAGATGCAGTGACCTGGCTGAGCTGCAGGACAACTTTGTGAGTGTTGGATAAAATAAATGAGAGGGGATGTTGCACACACAGGTTTAGATTATCTGTACTGTCAAGTCCTCCTGGCTCAGTCTGTAGATCTTACACACAGATCTATGGACTCTGAAGATTTTTTTTTGTTTGTTTCTTTTCCCAGTATCAAGGTAGCTACACTTTTCTACCTGGACATCAGCCCTCAATCAATGTTCAAGATGACTTTATTTATACCGCAGACAGAGTCATTGCATTTGGCATCGCGACAAAACACACATTGCACCTGTTTGGCAAGTATTTGATCAAGTGTCCAAGATGAAAAGTGCTCAGTGTTCCATCATTCTCCAATCTACTGTAGCGGCGCAAATAAGTACAAGGATAAAATGATTAAAATAAGAAAAATACAAAAGGTCATAAAATATAATTAATAAAAACAAAGGGGCAATAAAACATTAAAAACCTGAAGAAAATTAATTTAAAAAACTTAATTACAAGTAGTAATAATCAATCGTGCAGAGGAACAGGATAAATAAATGAGTAAATAAAGTGGAATATGATCATTTCATTTTCTTACACATGGCGACAGGAACAAAGATTTTTTTTTTTTTAATAATATCTTGGTCACTTGTCGCTTTTTAAGTCGAGGTTAAAAACCCATCTTTTTAGACTGGCTGTTAAACAATAGTACTGTGCCACTTTTATGCTAAACTGATGTGTGTGTTTTTTAGCTTTTTATCTGTGTATTTTTGTTTTATTGTCTTATTTTTTTAATATACAGTGGTACCGTAGATTTAGATTTTAGCCCGTCCAGGCTAATGTCAGTGTCCAGGACAGAAGAGTTGAACCACGTCTCAGTGAGAATGAGGATGCAGCAGTCTGGTGGATCATGTTTGGTGTTTAAATCCAGCTTCAGGTAGTCCAGTTGGTTTTCCAGTGAGCGTACGTTGGCGAGCAGGACTGATGGAAGCGCCGATCGGAATTGGTTACCTTTTAGCTTAGCTGTAAATCCACCACCATAGCCGCGCTTCTACTTCTTCTCATGCTGCTTCTGATGTCTCTGGAGGCGTCCTCTGTGGTGGGGGGGACTCTGCTGTAGGACGCTGTTTACTGTAATTTTTGAATATGTACTGTAATAAAGTTTAAATGAGCACACTCAGAAAAACTCAGGAAACAGTAACTCTGTAATAAATGAGGGTCAAAGGGTAACGAAAGGCATCATAGCCAATGGGATGCTACGTACAGTACGTATGTGATGTATTTACGTACATTACCTAGTTATGTATAGTAATGTACATACAGTACTGTATTTATGTCTTTTCGAAAATAGAATTTTACTGTATTTATGTCTTTTCGTAAATATCATTTTATTGTATTTGTCCTTTCGTAAATAGAATTTTATTTCGTATTCAGAGATGAAAAATTGAGGTAAAGTTAGTTGGATCTTTCCTTAGGTCCGTCTTTCGTAAGTAGAGGTGTTTTACTTCTGTTTTAGATGTAAAGCACTTTGGTCTTCTTTTCTGTTGTAGTGAGGAAAAGTGCTATATAAATAAAATTTAATTGATTAATTGACTGATTGATTGATTGATATAACGTTGTGTCCAGATGTAAGGAGCTGAAATTCACGCCGTAAAGGAAAGGATGGGAGTTATTATGAAGAATTGATGAAACCATCCTATGAACCCATTTAGTGTACAGGGAGGCGGGACGAGACTGGGACTCACCAATCAGGTGAGTGGAGCTGATAACCCCTCTAGGTTGTTGGCTGTGAGGCTCTGTCATGTTCGGCCAATCACTGAACATTTTAAGTAAAATAGTCTCAAAGTTTGAACATATTTTCAGTATGGATGATAACTGCTGCTGCTGATAAACAGTTTTGATGTACTTTTAGAAATGTTATCAAAAATCTTAACCTCAAAATAAAAACAAAGAAACATAAAATCAGGCTCCTCCTCCTTCCTCCAAGAGTCCATCTCAGCTGACATCAGTCCCAGCGAAGCACCTCCTACTTTTAACAATACACTTCTAACCTCACTTTGTTTGGGGTCATCACTTTTTCTCTTATGAATGTATATATTTAATTCTTAAATTATGACAAAGGAAGCTCTTGCCTTCTCTTACTTTTGAAAATAAAGGCTTTTTCAAATGCGATAATTGTATTTACCAGTTTAAATGAAATGTTATTTAAGATTGGATGGAGTATGAAGCTTGCTTCTTTATAGGGCACTCACTGAAACACTCTGAAATTAAAATATCAACTCTAGTTCATATATTAGACATTGTCCCCTACCTCCTTGTTGGTTGCCGTGACAACAGTCTCCCTCCTTTTGCTATAAAACATCCCAGCAGCACTTGCTAAAAAGTAAATACATGCAATAAAACTGTTATGAGGTCATAAACTGACAAAAAAAAAAAAAACAGTCATATTCACCTTGTACAGCTCCAATATTTCTATAAAGTATCTATTCTTGACCTCACTGAGGGTTCGCCCCATATTTAATGTTTGCAGAAATTACTAAAAATAGTCACTTAACTGATAAAAGAGTTGAAGCTTAGACTTGTTCGCGTCTGGAGAATGGAGGTTATTCTGAAGAGAAACATTATGTCAGTTTAATTCATTTTTGTTCAGGTTTGTAAATGAAAGAAATCGATGTTCATGGTGACTTTATTAATACCTGTAAATAGATTTGTCTTGCAGTTTGGAGAAGAGCATCACAAACATTTGACAACATAACATTAAAAACACTGGGCATATGTGTACAATTCAGAACAGCACGGACAAAAGACATGGACAAGGAACACCAGCAGCTCATTGATCAAGGATTAAAAAGATTACCACATTTTCCGCACTATCAGGGTGCACTGGATTATAAGGCGCACTGCCAATAAATGGTTTATTTTCTTTTGTTTGTTTCCATATATGAAAAGCACTGGATTATAAGGCATAATAAGTCAGTCAGTAACATTCTTCATTACAGATTGCTAATAAAATAGTAATAATATGGTATTTTTGGTGTAATTTTATAATGCCTTTGTAACCACTTATTACAAATAGTATCCAGTGCAATTACGGTTTCTAGGTAAATACAGTAGTGATGCAAAGAGCTTTCATTAATATAGGAATTTCTATGGTTATTTTGATGTCATTTCATGGTAATAATTATTAACACAGCTTGGTAATTGAGTATAGGAAAAGGTACTAGGGCATTTTACAGCTCCATTAAATGACTGAACTTGTTCCAGTGTAGTTACAGGCACATCATATCTGTTTTACCATCTTACTACTGCACTGACTAGATTTGGTCTCTTTCTTGCTAATAACTAAATAATTGGGTGGAAACAAGTGATTATACATTTTACAGCCCTGATGCTGTGGATTTTCCTGGAAATTACCTCCTTGTTTTTCATGTAATTAAAGACAAACAAGTAAATCCTGGACTCATTTTCATCATTTTCATCATTTACCATTTTATTAGACTTGAAATTAAAGCTGTTTACATCAATATTACTGCATGGAAATGTTTTGTAATAAACGGTTACAAAGGAATTATTACCATGAAATTGCATCAAAATTACTCCAGAAATTACCACCGTATAAACAATGTAAAGTGTTACCAGTCAGTCAAATATATTCACAATAATTCTCATCTTTGTTCAAACATTAATGAGCGTATTAACAACAACTCCCAACCTTGTTGAGTTGTGTCATGCAACAAAACACACTCTTATACCGCTAAATCAAACATTAGTGTATTCACAGTAACTGTGAAATATTGTTCAGTTATAAAACATACATTACACTCCACTGACTTTTTCAGTTTTTTCCTTATACACACAAACTGTAACAGTATGTATTACTCCACGCCATGAATAATGCAAAATCACTTCATCCCAAATTATATATATATATATATATATATATATATATATATATATATATATATATATATATATATATATATATATATATCATGCTGGATTATAAGGGACACTCATTTTTTGATAAAATGAAAAGCTTTTAAGTGTCCCTTATAGTAGAAAATACGGTAATAAAATACTTGTGTGACTCACAAACATAAATAACTGCCTGGTTTCATGAGCATAAAGGTTGATGACATGCACATTTATACACACACACACACACACACACATTTGTACCTGCAAAGTAGAATTGCCGCCTTTGGGAAAGTGAAGATCATAGCTGTTTTTGGAGCACAGAAAAGTGAAATTGATCTGCTGTGATTAATGGCATAAAACTTCTGCAGTTCATTTAACCTAAAAAAGTGCCTTCATTCTGTGTCTCTTAAGCAGCCATTATCAACCAGAAGAGAAAAAGTAACAAGGCCACCAATACTTACAATTAAAATCACATCTATCAAGTACACACACTTTATTGTGAAGCCTGTGGTGCCATCGTACGCATTCCTTCTGCCAAAAATCATGTCCTTCCCTCACTTTTTTATCAGATTGTGGCAGCATAATTAGCAAAGCAATAGTGTCAAGTGTCTCGTCATCCCTCTGTGAGCTGTAAATGGTGCCATTTCCTTGATATCACCACTTATAAAGAAAGCCAAAAGAAAGGTCAAAGTAATTTCCTCTATCTTTGGTCTTCCATCTGTCCTCGACTCTGTTCTTAGACCATAACAAACAAGTTGAACACATACAACAAAGTTAAGTCCACAATAAAAGTACAAGACGTGTCATTAAGTGCGACTTTTGTGGCAGTTCCCAAGTGATGTTGAAAATTTCCAATCTTTCTTAAACGATTTATCACAGTTTATCCTAATATTATACTCTATATTTTACATTTTTACCCTTTGATGCATCAATTATGAAAACCTTAGTCAAGATTTGTTTTTATTTCTCTTTAGGCATGAAAAAAGCAACGTGATTGAGATATTTATAATGATTTTTCCTGGAATTACATAAATGTCCACTCTGCTATTGTATTGTATTTAAAACACAATATCAGAACACTATAGAAAATAAAACATTTTAATGCAGTTTTTGTTTTAGAGATTGTTAATTACAGTCTAATAAACAATATCAGAACACTAGAAAATAAAACATTTTAATGCAGTTTTTGTTTGAGATATTGTTAATTACAGTCTAATAACAACAAGCAATTGATTTACACATAAACATGTCAGTGCAGATCAGGTATTAACAACAGACCAGTTACAGTAGTAATATGAACTGACTGATATTAAACTAAAAAGACAAAATCCATGAATATACAAGAGAACAACTGTAGAATATCTGTCCACTGGAGTGACCAGTATGGATCAAAGGAGGAAAGGAAAATCAGATATGCTCCTATATTTAATTTATTGATCGTGTAGCTGTTCATAAAAGCCCAGATTAACCCATAAGAACTCATAGTGACTTTTGTGTCAATTCCCAAATGATTTTTTCTTTCTTTTTAACCTTTCCTAAGTGATATATCACAATTTATTTTAATATTATCTTCTAGATTTTGCATATAATTCCAGTGAAAATTGTCTATTTTCCTATGCTTAACGGACTGATTATTTATACTTATAAAAACTCAGAGCAAAGTCAAAGGTTATTGTGTCAAAGAAGAAGAAAAGGCGACTTTATCAGTAAAATATATTAATTGAATTGTGTATTTCTTGAAACATGTCTATCTATCTGTCTGTCTGTCTGTCTGTCTGTCTGTCTGTCTGTCTATCTGTCTGTCTAGTTACATAGTGGCTGAAAACAAACTAGACATCTGATCATGTCTAATTTTTTAACTTTTTTATTGTTCTGTTTTTTATGTTTTAATTGTAATGTTTTGTTTTTGTTTTTATTTTTGTAGCCTGCTTAGGGCTTACTGATGTAAATGAGCTTTTTATCTACAATCTGCCGTATTTACATCTGCTGTAGTTCCAATACAGATGTTCACTAATGTGCACTGAACCTGTTTTCATAGCCTGATATTTCAGCAGTTTTACCAGTGACTGTGACTTTCTTAACTCATCTTTTAATATGATAAACGTCACACATGGAAGTGATGGAATGATTCGACATGTATGACTGTAATATTTTTATTTTTTTATTTTTTTTTACCAAATTAAGGTCCAACAGTCAGAAGGAGTGGGATTTGGACCCTCTATTGAAGACATTTAAAATCTATTACACTAATAAATGTATTCGAATGAAACAAATTAATGCAGCCCCTCCTCAAACCTGGTTGGTGCCTCATTTAATAAAGAAGTTACAGTCAGATTTAACAACAATATATTCAGTTTGATTCAGGTTAGGTGCATATTTTTCCTCTTTTGTAGAAGAAAACACAGCAGTATGACCATGAATTTGTATGTCTGTGTGATTGTTACCCTGTTTTGCCTTTATTTTTTAAACATTTCATTAGCCTCATAGCATAACAAAGTCATCTTTTTTTAAACAGAATATAGAAATCAATGAAAATGAAGCAGCAGGTTGAGGAAATTGGGCAAAAAAATAAATAAATCCAAAATAAAATAACTTTGCGTATTTTCAGGACACTCCGGAGTATACGTTACACCAGCCCCCCCAAAAATAATAGTAATGAAGAAGGAAAAACATATATAAATCACACTGGGATATAAGTCGCATTTTTGGGGGAAATTTATTTGATAAACTCTAACACTAACAACAGAGATTTTATCTTTAACCTTTTAAACTTCTGAGACTGAGGCAATTCCATATTAAAAAAAAGATAAAAAATAAGCAACAAAATGAACAAATACTGCCAAAGTGATCAGTAAAATGGACAAAAATGAATATTAAACTAACAAAATTATATGTAATATGAACTAAATACGACACTAACAGAACACAATGGAAGAAAAATAATAAAATTTTAAAAATGTAGAAAACAATAAAGAAAAAATAAGCAGCAACGCCAACAGAAAGTAATAAATATTCACAAAATAACAAGTAACACTAAAAAACTCAGAGAAAAAAAAATCAAGTTTTAAAAAATAAGGAGTTGTATTTTCGTTCCAGTAATTTTAGTTTGGGCTTTTTTTTTCTAAATCATTTTCTTTTTGACACCTTTACACCAAAATTGTCAGTAAAATAAAAAAAAAAAAAACCTTCAATTATTCACCATCCATTCAGAATGCATCAGTGGTTAAAGGGTTAAGGCAATTTAAAATAAAAATAGAATATAAAACAACGGGCTAAATAGGTGTACAGTATGCTAACATAACACATTCAGCTAACATTACATCATACATAAACAACAAACTGAGAATGTGGCTGGTATTTTAATGTAACATATTAACAGTTATTTAAGAAACCATAGCATAAAGAACATGCTCATACTCCAGAGCGCCCTCATGTGCTTGTCAGTGTGAAAATAACATGCGAAATTAAATAATAATGTATTAATAATTTCACATATAAATCGCACCGCTGGCCAAATTATGAAAAAAAACTGCGACTTGATCCAAAAAATACAGGCTATGAGGCTAATGAAATGCATTTCTTGTGCTGCGGATTCGCTTTAGTGTAAAAGAGCAGAGTCAGTTCAGCCTAAATCATAATTTCATGCTTCTACTTTTACTCTTCCCTTCTCACTTCCTCTCCTTCTTTTCATTGCTACTGTATAGATCACAATAATGTTAGTGGTGACACTCCCTTCCATGGTCATTCATCTGAAACAGAATTACATAAGCCATTTACCACCCAGTCTGCATGATGGATGGCAGGGCCTCCAGCCAAAGCATCCGGGCTCCATCGCTCCGCTTTCCTCAGTGACAAATGTCACCACAAAGACGTTCAAGACCTTCTGATTTCCTTATCTTTTAAATGAGAATATGTTTGCGATGGGAAAACCAAGATAAAATATACATGGGATTTTACATGTCATTCAGGGGACTTCTGTTTAATGTTTAATGTTTTTCCTCTCCTTGCGGTAAATGCTCATACATTTACATGGGCGATAAAAAAAAAAAAAAAAAAAAAAAATACTCAGTTTCCCATCCAAATGAAGGAGAGATATTACCAAATGATCAGAAAATAGCAAAAGAAATGGTCAGGCTTTTTCCCAAATATTGCGATTCCACTTCACTGTAAATTATTTTTTGGCAGTTCATCAAACTTTTTCACCTCAACTAAATGTAAAAAGTAATTTTTTCCCAATATTTCAGTCCTTTTTTCAAGTTACTGACATTTACTCTTGAGGCTTTTTAAGAGTAAATGGAAAATTTGAATAAAAGGGTGGATGGAAATTCACTTACTTTGACCTTTTTATGCCAGGCACGCACAGATTCCTCCCCAGCTCCAGTGTGTATGATAGGGACCAAAATCCACATCTCCATTGTGCTCAATAATGAACTGTAAAATGTAACCAAAGCAGAGGTAGAAGTAAAGAAACCAGTAAAGCTTTCCCTCTGATCCTCTGAAATGTTACATCTGCACACATTTCTATCCATATTTTGTCCATCAGGATGTTGCTTCTATTCTTGAATTTGTTGATTGTTTGCAGCCACATTAAACATATTCATATTCACGTTCTGCATCGACGTCACAATATCACATGACCATTTTTTCCACTGTACGACGGGAGTGCGGAATTGTAAACAGAGAGTTAATGGAGAGAGATACAGCCCAGACAGGAAAATTAACAAGACAAACTTCATTTATAGTTTTTTATATAGATACGTCTGTTCCATTGTCATTAGAGGTGGGTCATCTCGAAGGTGTCCACAATAAATGTTATGATAAACTAAAACTTGCTATGATAAAGACAGATCCCCATCTTCTCCCTCCAGAAAAGTTCACTTATTGGTTACCACACTTCACTTCATATGATTTGTATCAATCTGTCATTAATGGAATATTCCCCAATTTTAAAGTCATTGCAAAAACATTCTGTTTTATCCAGATTCCGTTTTGGGCCTCGACATACAATATATACTCAGCTTTTACAACCAAATTAAAAACATGGCTTGGTGACAAATCCTCCTGCACACACTAGCATATGGCTGTGTGTTATTAGTGTTATGATCATTCATATTGTCTGTTCATATGTGAGGCCTGTTTACATCCATATCTGATTATGTATCGTCTGTGATGACATAGTATGTGCTACTGTTGTATGTTTGGATTATGGGCTGGATCTACCAAAGGTTTGTGTTTATTAAAATATATTCCTTTATTTGTCTAGATTCACAGCAGCAAAATCATAGCATAGCACACAACAGTTATCACTCCTATAAATAAATACATCTATATACAATATAAAGGTTTTTTGTTTGTTTGTTTTTAAATAAATACATACATATTACTAAAAATTCATATACCAGTGAGTGACACTGGAGGTCAAGAGTGTGAAGTGTTTTGGCCATGGCCACCCTGTCTCAAACTTGATATATATTTTGTTTATATAACTAAAAAGTTATTCTTAAAGCGATTATTTCTTAAATTAAGTGTCTTGAGATATTTTGAGTAGAAATGAGAAAAATTTGATTTGGATTTTTTTTCCCCCCGGTTTTGTGCATGTAATGTGAGGAGAAAATGTAAATATAATTTAGAAATATATATTTAACACACGCAAAGTAATTTATCAAACCCAAAAGTGGTTTTGCTGATAGAAACTGTGTCTCAAAGGGAGGTTCAAATGGTTTGTATGTGTAATTGTGCACATATGGTCGCACACTTGATCTGATGATTGTGATTAAAAATATGTACTGACAGTCAGTTATAGTGAGACAAAATTATATGTGCAATTATGTGTCAATCTAACCCCCCCCACACACACACACACACACAAACACTTCTAAAATGGATTGTCATTATTGCCCTTGTGTGTAGATCATTCCAACACACTGTTGCCATTAATGCTGGTGACATTTCACCCCCAGGTCGGCTCATGCTCCAAATGTCCAGGGTCCAAAAAGATCTGTTCCCGTATCCTAGAGCAGTTTTTTTTTTCCAGTCTCCATGACAACAACCAGTGGCACACACAAAAGTAAGCCTGAAATTATTGAGTACTTTAGAGTCAGAGTATTCTATTGAAAATTCCTTCAATTAATCGAGTAATCAGAAAAAAATTACATTTTGCCAAAATTGGTACGTGACACGATAAGAGAAAACTTGTTTAGTTCGGTTGGTGCTTTTGGGGAATGAATCCAACAAACCCAGGTGCACGGCATGCCGCCTAAATCTATGCTTATCACAATTATAATAAACAGCCACACATTGGCCATAATTAACACAAACTTAGCCCTCTACACTGCTAATGTTATGTTAGCAAGGTACATTAATGATAATAAAGGATTTTCCAAGCACCCAAAGCGCTTTACATTCGTGATCTATTATTCATTCACTCTCACATGCTCCCTCTGGTGGTGGTAAACTACATATGTAGTCACAGTTACCCTGGGGCAGACTGGCAGCCATTTTGCACCTACTCTGCCCACCACCAAACATTCATACACATTCGTACACCAGGATGAGTGACACTGGAGGCAAGGAGGGTGAAGTGTCTTGCCCAAGTACACAACGGACAGAGCGGGAATCGAACCGCCAACCCTTCGGTTAATAGACGACTATCAACTGAGCCATGGCCGTCACATTAATGTTAACCTCATTGATATGTGCTACGTTAATTTTATTTCATCTCAAATCCTCTGCTCCATTTTGTGTCTTTGGAGAAGGTGCTTCAACATCACATCTGTACTGTAGTGGTTTGTACTGGTGTTCACCATGGTGAGCAGTCTGAAATACAAATACACTGGACGTTTTCTGTCTTTTCATACTGTGTTTGTTTTGTCTTTCATCGTTGTTTTCACTTGTCTTTTCCATCCTTCCGTTGCGTCAAACGAACACTTCTGCACCTTCCGTCATCTTCCTTCATTTGTGTGACATAAGTGTGTCGTCCATGTCAAATGCTGTGGTTTGAGCTTTCCAATTAAATAAGTGATATCTTGAGGCAGAGAAAATTTTTTTGTAATTTAGGTACTCAAATTATTCGAGGAACCATTTCACCCCTTCACATCATCTTCATTTAAATAGGTCAGTGCAGGATCGGACTGGGAACAAATTTCGGCCCTGGAATTTTGTTCTCTTGACCAGTCCAATATTGTCCCCATGAAACCACCCCCAAACGTGCACTCACACATCCACTCACCTGTCCATACCCAATGCCCATTGAACAAATACTACATATTTAAACATCATGAAAACACACCTTCACTGTCATTTCACTGCCTATGAACTTCAAGCTCTTTAATCTTCAGTGCGTCCTTTCCCTCCACCTGCTCACTGCCAGTCACAGAATCCACATAGAACATAGATATCAATTGGCTTTGAGGCTGGACTAACCTCTCTGGTAAAGCTCGTTGAAGTTCTAGGGATGTCGAGAGCACTAGCAGTAGCATTATTAGTCGAACTACTGGCTGCAGCAAAGACATTATCTACTTTAAAACACCTGCAAGTGTCAGCTTGAAGAGCTTTTTGCTTTTCGTCCCTCTTCTCTTCTCCACTCCCCCTTTTTCTCTTGCTACCTCTTTCCATGATTTATCCAGTGAATATATGTGCAACATGCATCCATCCTTGCACCACTCACAAGTCATCATATCAGACGGAAGACAACAGCCTTTAGAATGCATATCCCATCATGCACCGCAACACATTTTTGCAAAATGTTTGTTGAAGCCAAACTACGATGCTTTTTTTTGTATTTGCTGGATTTTTGTTCAAAGTACTATTTATTATATTTTACTTTGTTGTAAGAATTTTACACTTTAAAAAATTAAATATGAAATTACACCATATGTCCACCATCACAAAGATGTATACTAACTGATAAGGGGTATATAAACTGCTCACCCCAGCTATTATTTATAATAGTACCGGAAAAAAACTCCTTGATTTCCTATTACTAGTGGCCACTCATAGTAATTTTGAAGAATCGCAGTGATAACTTGTGAGGGCCGGCATAAAGCATTTTTAACGTACAGCAGTCCACTAGGAAAATGCCCATGATCACAGCTTACCAGTCCGAGCCTTGATCAGTGTCCAGTGTTGTAAATTGTTCAACCAGTTTTAGTAAATCACCCACAAACCAGAGTTCAACTCCTCCTCAAAATTCTAGATTGTGCGTCTTGTCATGAGGCTGAGGACTACAGCAGGAAACTAGCCATTTTGGTTAAAGCTGCCCTATTTACACTATTGATCCAATAATTAACAGGGATTGTCCACAATATATTAAAATAAACTAAGCTGTAATACATATCACACTGCTACAGCACATTTCTGGCCTTTTTTTTTTTGCCAGGTCGCAATTAAAATGTCAACTTCAGGCCTTAAAGACAGGACTAGACAATAGTGTAACCAGAGGTGATAAAGGAACGGAGTTTTTAATTATATTATGACTTTTACTTTACCTAATGAACAGATTGTCCAATGTGTCCTGAGGATGTGTCCCCAACTGTCAACTGGTATTTAATGTACAATAACAATTTAACAACTTATCAGTGTTTTGTTTTTCTGTTTTAAACCCTGAAGGGGAGACGAGTATTGTGTTTGAGTCTGTTTGTCTGTGTCTGTCTATCTGCTTTTTTGTCTATCTGCCTGCCTGTCTGTTTGTCTATCTATCTGTCTGTCTATATGCCCTTTTTGTATCTCTGCCTGTCTGTCTGTCTGTTTGTCTGTCTGCCTGTCTGTCTCTCTGCCTGTCTGTCTGTTTGTCTATCTGCCTGTCTGTCTGTTTTGTTTGTAAGCAGCTGGACCAATTTTCATGAGATTTTCAGTCAAGCTGTGAGGTATTCCAGAGTAGAGCCCATTACATTTAGGTCAAAGGTCACCGTCACAATCACCAAAAATGTGTTTCCACAATGATAACAGATAAATATAACAGGTAAATAACGTCAAATGTTTGCAAGACGGGGCAGGGTTTGTTGTGCCTGACACCACTTGTTTTTTAAAATATGAAAATAGCACAAACATGTGACTGCAGTTGTTAAAGACTTAATTGTGCTTTGACAAAACACATCGCTGAATGTATAAATTGGACACATACTGTTCCTGCTGATTTGAGATGTGAGTCAAGTTTATTAATCAGCTGCACATGCAGACTTTTACAAGAAAAAAAAATCACTATCAGAATAACACAAGAGAATATTTTTTTTCTCTGCAATTAAATGTGTTTCCTGATTGAAAATGTGAGATGTACTGCGGCTGTGGTGGTGGCGAGGGCGTCTTATCAAATTTCTGAACAGGTGCGTGTGATGGAAATGGGGAAAAAAAAAAAAAAAAAAAAAACCTGCTTGGGAAAAATATCCCAACGCTGCAGCTTTGTGTCTGCTTGGAAATAGAGCCTCGAGTTGATGTGTTTATGAGAGAATATGTCAGCGTAGTAGGCCCAATATCAGACAGATCCATCCAGGAATATGAATATCTGTGTGTATGTGTCAATGTGTGTGTGTGTGTGTGTGTGTGTGTGTGTGTGGGGACATATTTGACTGCATGTATGGCTGGCAGATAGAATTTAGACCACTCTGACAAATGATTTATAGGTGCAATTTTACCCAGCTGTCATTGCACTTTATTCAGCTTGACATGGTCCTTCTGTGTGTTTGTGTGGGCATGTGTGTGTTCCTATGCACCTGTGCTTATCTGAGGACATGCACAAATGTGTACGCACAGGGGGTGCCAGTGTATACAATACATTTGCCAGTGTAAAAAAGCAGTGTCAAAGTTATTTTAATGATGGACAGAGTCAAATTTAACAGTATAACTTCCAGTTTGTGTGAAAATAATTAGGTCTTCGCCGCGGACCACGTCCAGCTCAAGGGCTATTGAGTCTGCGGTGATCACAAGAGACGTATCCCTTCGAGCTCAAATTTGACCCCCTTGACCATGCATGAAAACTCATCAAATTTTGTGCACACTTCAGAAGTGTGAACAATTGTTTGTATGTATAGTTTCGTAAAAGTCGGCAAAGAAATGTGTCTACAGCGCCCCCTTAAGTAGTCAAATATATTGCATTAGGCCAGATCACACCCAAGTGAAGTTAGAACTATGAAAATCGGTACACATGTTCATTATATGATGACAAACAAAAAACCTTATGATGGCCACGCCCATAAACCAACAGGAAGTCCGCCATCTTGGATTGAAATTTTAAAAATTATAAGTCATGAATTTTCGCTGTCTTTGTAATTTAATGAACTCCTCCTTGGCCGTTGGATCCAATGAGCTCAAAATTGGTGAACACGACCTAGACAAGTGGGACATCAAAAGTTATCTAAATTTTTAGGAAAAGCTTTTGCTCTATGATGTCGCAAATTTCAAAAGTTTTTGGGAAATTGCTTCAGCTCGGACATACGAACACAGATTTGGCTGAAATTCGACACAGACGTCTACCTCCCGGGTCTACATCCATTTAGCTAAAGACATTCTGATTTTATACTATAGCGCCCCCTAGAAATGCCCTTTTCTTAAAATGGCTGTAGTTCGGACATACAAACACCGGTTTAGCTGAAATTGGACTCAGGCATCTATCTCCGGGGTCTACACCTGTTTGTCAATAGAAATTATTATTTCACACTATAGAGCCCCCTTCAGATTCACCAAATATCCCATTAGTAAAAAGGCATTATACATTAAACAAAAACCGATCTGGCTGAAATTTGACTCAGACGTCTATTTCCTGGTCCTACATCTGTAGAAATTGTGGTTTTGTTCTAACGCACCCCCTACAAATTCAGCTCCTTCCTGATTGGTCAACACTTTGCATGTCATAGGTCTATAAAATGCATTGAATTGTAGAAATTACAATACTATTAGATATAACTGTTTTAATGTTTCTACTCCTTGGAGTTTGAGTCTTTAATAGAGTCTGCTCAGAAGACACCTGAGCAATTTGCATACAGAGGTGGAATGCATGGGGGATGTAAATATCCAAGGAAGAAGGGACACAAAGGAACGGAAAAACAAGGTTGACAACCCCTAAACCTACAGATACCTGAAGCCAAGAAGGAGGAGGGGTCAGATAGGAACAAAAGATATCGCATGGACAAACAGCTTCAGTGTCATGTCTGCTTCCATGCACTCACGACTGACTTAGACAAACGACTTTGTTACTTTGAAATAATACTTAAATTCTTTGTAACTAAATGTAAACTATATTTGTGATATTAAAATAATGAAAAGACAATGAGACTCAAAGAAGGTTAATCTTACCAACTGCTCGTAGGCCATAGTATATGATCTTAATTAAGCCATAAATATATGATTTCAATTGTGATTTATATTTTTTCATAAGATAATTGTTTTCACTTTTTTAATTACCTGAATAAAATTACTTTTATATGATATTCTAATTTTCCAACTAGTACCTGCAGTGTTGTACCTGAACGCGTTCATTGAACGATCGTTCACGAACTATATCATATTTTTAACGAACGTGAACGACTCGTTCACTTTTGCCAAATGAACGGGAAGTTGTGAACGCGGTTATTCTGGCATTTATTGAACTGTGCTCTTATTTAGTTCACATTTCGTTCTAATCACGTTGCAATTATTGAGTCCTATAAGGAATAAAATGGGATCAAAACACAGCATTATCATAGATGTCATTTTTGTATTATTCGGCGTCGTTGGTGTGTGTGGGGGGGGGGGGGTGCAGAGAGTTTTTGGGAGTGGAGAACAATGAGTTAAATGTCCTTGTGAGAGAGAAGTTAAACCGGGGTAAGGTACTTACTTCCACCTTGGAGGGGCTGCGTTTTCCCCTGATTTGTTGACTACAGGATAACGTCAGAAACGGTTAATAATACGTTTACAATAATAACACAAAAAAGAACGAAAAAAAGAACGAAAAAGTTCATTTTGGGATCCATGAACTTTTAGTTCATAATTTGGAAGAATGAACGATGAACTGAACTAATTCATATTGAGTAACTTGAACTGAACTTTGAACTAGTTCCTAATTAAGGTGAACTTTCCCAACACTGAGTACCTGTAGTTTACACTTTACACAGAGAGACATATTATATACTGTAGCCTATAATACTCTATATTACTCTACATTACACTTCCTGATTGGTCAAACTGAGAATGTGACACTATCCTTGTGTTACAAATGTCCATATACAGTGTGTGTGTGTGTGTGTGTGTGTGTGTGTGTTACCTGGACTCGTCTTCTGAAAATGGTGATATGAGGACATGCACGTTCGCTAAAATGATCGCAGCTTCAGAGTTTGTCTGTTAACTTAAAATCTCCTTTTTCATCTTCACTGTGTAAATCATTCTTATTACGGTAAAATCTTACTTGCTCCATTAAAACTGATACCGTTATGTGCAGTTTCCCTTCTCATTACCTGTTATGGCCTCCTGTCTCACTGTTAATAGAGATGGATGGAAGATACACAGAGGGCACATTTGTCCTCCATTACATACAGAAGGAAAAACTAAGGCCTGGGGTTTGAAGCTCGGAAATGTTTAATTATTTGACAAAGCTGGCAGAAAAATGCTGTCAGTATTTTCACACCATGTACACGGGGTTATTCTAAACCAAAAGCACATTTAGTCTAATAACAACTAAACCGTAGCAGTTGCTAGAACATTTTTGCTTTTCTCAAATACCCAGATGTTTGATGATGGATCAGCATAATGAGGATCTGAACTACAAACTTTGCAGGATTAAGTAATGAATGAATAAATGAAAACAATATGTTTTGGTTGGAATATTATGGAAAGTTGGAGCAGAGAAATAGAGATGTGGAAATAAATTTTTCTGACAGTGTCTTAGTGCTCCATATGTTATGGAAAGTCTGAATAAGTCTTTAAGATAAAGTCAGTTTTATTGTCATTATCAGTAGTATTTGGGTGCTTCTATGAAACTGGGTTCATTTTGGCATTTCTCTCGCTTTTTAGATCCAATAATATAAAATAGAAATTCAAACATATGTCCCCAGGATGTAATTAATGATGTCAGATAAATATTCTCTCTCTCTCTGATGAAGAATTTTAATGTTGTTTTTGTTGTCGTTTTGTTTTTCATTCAGTACTATATTGTCTTAACTGTTTTTTTCTCTCTTCCTTTATCAAGTGTGTATTAAGTCTTGTCTCTGTATATTGAGTGCTATGTGCAATAAAAAATAATTTTAACGCAATTAAATGGAACACTTTTGTTGAAACTGTTAAAGGTGTTGAATGAGCATGTTAATTGCATATATATTCATATTTTTGCATATGTTTTAGGTACTTTATCACAATTTTTGGTGTTTTTTTTATTTTATAAGAGCCCATTTCCAAACACAAACACTATAAATTTGTTTATTTGCATATAATTTTATTATTAACTTGATCACATATTAAAAATGTATACAATATACTCAATCAAAATTGCATTGCAAGTATATAACCTCATATTATTTGAAAGACGCCATAAGAATTTTACACATGATCACACATTTCAAATGTATAAAATACACTCATATTAATTATACTAATTGACCTGTTGGCATTTTGACATCCTTTATATTAGTGAGCAACTCAAATAACTGCTCAAAGTTATGAGTACTTACTTACCTCAGGTGAACTGCTTATCTCTATGATATTCTCATTGATGATGAGTTCTTATTTACCCCAGGTGACAAACCACTGAGGTCTGATTAGAGCCACACTTTGGTGATCTGCTTATGCATCTCTATGATGTGCTCACTGTGTTCACAGCTGAGCTGTGAATTTTCCGGCCACACTGTGGTGATTTTCTTATCTCTATGATGTGTCATGAGATCTTATTTTGGACTCCTTCAAATAATGTGAGGTTATATACTTGCAGTGTAATTTGTATAATTTTGGTACTTTAACTTGAGTATATTGTATACATTTTTAATATGTGATTGAGTGAATAAATAATAATAACAACAACAACATCAATAATAACACCACCACCAATAATAATAATAATAATAATGACAATAACAATAACAATAACAGTAACAGTAACAATAATAATAATAACAGTAACAATAATAATAATAATAATAATAATAATAATAATAATAATAATAATAATAATAATAATAATAATAATAATAATAATAATAATAATAATACTAATAATAATAATAATAATAATAATAATAATAATACTAATACTAATAATAATAATAATAATAATAATAATAATAATAATAATAATAATAGCCTACCTGAAACTTATATAGCGCTTTTTTGGACACTCAAAGACGCTTTACTTAACAGACAACAAGCAATGCATTAAAAATAATTAAATATGTAAAATAAGATAAATCTACCAAATCTGAATCAATAAAGTAAAGTAAAGTAAAATCTAAGTGAAACCCAAAAATTCTATGCAAATAAACACATTTATGGTGTTTGTTTTTGAAAATATGATTTGTCAGAAAAGTCCTACTCTGCAAAAAGTGCAGTCGGAAACATCCTAGTCTGGAACGTCCTACATTCATAAGAAGTAACACCCATTGTGTTATTGATATTCAACACTGAAGAGTTCAGTGTTAAGAAATAACTGTTGTAGTGTGAAACCTACTTAACACTAACACTGTCCATAAATAAATTACTCCAAAAACTGTTGATTTGCCACTATTTCAAAACACAACATAACTTTATTTTTGTCATAGTTTGACTATGAATGTCTTGTTTTGTTAGTTTTTGTGCATCTTCCTGTATTTTTTTTTCTGTCATTGTTAGTGTCTGGGCTTTTATTTTGTCACGTTGGCTCATGTTCACTGTGTCTTGTTTTACTTCCTGTCACCCAGTTAATTTAACCGTGTCTCACCTGTCGTCTGGGGTATAAATATTAAACTTTCCCGGGGATTAAACACGAGATTGTTTGCCTCCATGGATCAGTTGAGTGTTTGTCATTCATCTTGGGATTCCTCGTGTACCATCTGGTTCTGGATATTTGGTTCTGTCTTGTCTGTTTTGTTGCTCCATCTGATCTCCCAGTTTTGGACCCTGTTTCTGCCCCAGGCTTTATGCTCATCGTTTGAACCTCTCTTGCTTCCCGGACCCTTCTCTGGCATATGATAACATTATCTGGACTGCTCTGTTTTTGCTGGTTTTGACCCGGTTCCATCCCCTGACTTTTCTTCTGTCTTGTTCCCTAAGTCACTGTTATCAGCACAGTCCAGCTGATCTGCTCACAGACAGTAACACAGTCCATTTCCTTTGTTAAACACCACAATAAACTGTTTTAATTCTACCTCTGTCTTGGAGTCTGCATTTGGATCCTTATGTTCTGAAACCTATATCAAGTGTTTAGTTAGTTTTTCAATGTCCAACCACTCCCTCAGTTTAAGTGCAGAGGCTAGTGGGCGGGGCTTTTCAGGGTCATTATCTTTTAACACTAAAATATATCTTACTCTTATCAGTGTTAAATGGAATCTCTCTATTTTAACACTACATATATGACAGTGACAGTGTAAAACTGTTAATAACTGTTAATTACAATTATTTTCACCAACACTAGAAATTATCTTGTTAAATTTAAAGGAAATATTTTGAAACTGCATTTTTTTTTTTTTTTTTACACTGGGATATTTACTGTTTACTGCCTATTCTTTAGCCAATTTACTTAGAACTTTTGTTCTTTATTAGACATGATTTCTCTTTTGCATTTTTATAAAAGTAAAAAAAAAAGGCTCACCAAAGCTTCAAGAAACACATTCAGAGGTAATTACTGTGTTACCCAGTCTGCACTTACAACACTGGAGTCATAACAATTAATAATCCATGTGTGCAAGCTCTTCTATTTACTGAGTATAAATATATATTGTTACATTAAAAAAAAATAAAAATTCCCTGAGTGCAAATAGTATTTGCCTTGTTAGGAATGTAAAAATGCATGATATGTTTTTTCCAATTAAACATAAGAATATAAATTTCTGTTGTTGTTTCTCTCAAGTATATTAAATATATATTTCTTCTTGACAGAATAATTTATTTGTGTACGGCCATCTGAAGCTATTTCTAAAGGTTCAAGGTTTCATTATTTATACCAGTTATTCATATATTACACACACACACACACACACACTTGTGTTCAAAAGTTTACATACACTAGTAAAGGTAATGTCATGGCCGCCTTGAGTTTCCAATAATTCCTGCAACTTTTATTTTTCTGTGATAGTGATTGAAACACACACTTTTTCTGTCACAAGAAACATTCATGTAGTTTGGTATATTTAATTTATTATGGCTCTACTCAAAATGTGACCAAATATGCATAAGAATTAAGTTTGCCGAACTGCATCGATTCTGTCAAGAGCCGTAGTAGAAAGTTTCAATCAGAAGTGTGTGGATGTCGACCAAAAGCATCTTATTGCAGTGAAAATGGCCAAGAGACATGTAACCAAATATTAGCTTTGCTGTATGTATATTTTTGACCCAGTCGATTTGGTCACATTTTCAATAGATCCATAATATATTCATAAAAGAACCAAACTTAATCAAAGTTTTTTTTATATATATTTATGTTTCAATCACTCTATCACAGAAAAATAAGAGGTGTAGGAATTATTCAAAACTCAACACAGTCATGACATTATGTACTTTACAAGTGTATGTAAACTTTTGACCACAACTGTGTGTGTATTAAACACCTTTGACAGTTTCAACAAAACTACTGTAAGCACTGCGTTTGCATCCAAAATCAGATTAATCACGATAATGGATTAATCTTATGTTAAATTTGACAGCGCTAGTGTTTTTGAATATGTTTTGAACTTTTCAAAGCTTGGTTTCTTGTTACAGTAATTTAGTCTTTTGTGAATTTTAGCATTGTAACGTGAGGGTTCGTTCATGGTTTAGGGTGCACTATTTATAAAATAAGACTGCAGGATGAAGACGGATTTCTTCAGAACTAGCTAATGTAGCTAATGTTTTACACTTCCTGACAACTAACCCTCACATGACTCAACCAACCAATCAGGAGCCAGCAGCACCTAGAATAACAAATATGATCCAGAAAGGCAGATTCAACAAATAATAAAATGAGAATAATTAAATGTGTAAATCACAGTTCTGTAAACAACAAATGTAAATAGTCCACTAGGTGAACACTACCAAAACACAACTTTAAAAAAACCCATAAACAAATATACAGTATGAATGAATCCATTTTCATCAAACATCAACTCTCTTAACTCGTCCTTACAGCATGTTTTGTAGATTGCTTTTTTCTCTCCATTTGTTTTGTGTTTCTTAATGTATTTGTGTATTTAAGGAGAAATTAATCAATAATTGTGTTACTTTATTACATTTTGTACTCATGATTTTATTGTTTTAGTGTATTATTAAATATGAACTTTTATTATATTTAAGTTATTACATTACAGTGATAAGAGCAACACGAGATTTTGAGGGTGATCCGTATCATTGTGTGGATCCAGGAGTTTTTTGAAGGATTATTTACTTTTGGGAGATTTTGACCGGTACTGACAAAAATTATTCTAACGTAATATATAATACTGGCGGATGTCTGCACTCTGAGAGCTTTTCTAGTTAATAACCTGCACTTGCTATAAGACATTATATATGAATAAAGTATGAAAGACCACATAGTGTTTTATTCAGTCTGTGGTTGGGGTGGATTTCAGTTGACAATAAGCGCCTATAGTCAGGACTAAAGCGGTTATTTTTAGGCTGTTGCTATAGTACCGGATGGTCAGTCTTTTTCCCAAAGTACTTTGAAGCTTTGACAGAGCTTTGCCAAAGAGTCGGGGCAACATTCCTCACAAGAGGGTTAGAGAGCCTTGAAAACAAGTCTTTTGTTTACTTGACTGTTTCTCTGCGTCTGCTTTTCTCTGCAAATCCACACGCATTCACTCACAATAGCTTTAGGCAAGGACACCAGCACAAGGCTCAGAAATGGTGGTGGGCAAGAGGTCATTTTTTTCTAAGAGTGGGACAAATACATCATTACACTATAGGGTCAATAACATTCAGAGGTTTGTTCCAGCTAAAGTATACGGTCAAATGGTCTGAAATAGTGTTCTGTGAAATACTGAAGCAAAAAATATCAATATTACCAAGTATATGTTTGTCATTTGAAGTCACAAAAATGTCTCATCGCACTTCAAAATAAGACATAAAAACCCAGAGTGAGTTTGAATTAAGCAAAAATGACTAGATACATTTTGAATTAAGCAAAAATAACTCTGTTAATGGAACAAGTGAATATTATCTGCATAAAATTTCCTCAAATAAAATCTACTTTTTAAAATATATATTTTAGTATTATTTTTAATATAATTTAACCTTTTTCTCAGCAAAAAAAGGGTTTAATTTGGGAAAAGAAAAAAATAAATAAATTTATTTATATATATATATATATATATATATATATACACTCACTACCCAATAACTATTTTACCTACGAGTGATCATTACAAACTTGGTCCTCATGAGATGTTGGAACGTGTGTGCGTGTGTGTGTGTGTGTGTGTGTGTGTGTGTGTGTGCATGTGCGTGTGTGTGTGTGTTAGGATGGATGTGGCCTTTGTGCTCAGCTCTGCCGGTTGAGTGGACAGTGTCCAGAATGATGAATTGAAAGTTCAGAAAAATATCTGTTAGAATTTGAAAGCCATGGAAGGAGAAAATTGCCGACGTTGTCTAAGGCAGAATCTTTCACACCCTCCATTCATCATCTTGAGATAAAAGGTTAGATGGGTAGCTATAGTGAGCACATATGTGTTTGTGCTTCATTTCCTTTTTATATGTGGGCCTGCTCACAGTGGGTATGGTGTGATATTTAGTCTTTAATTATTAATCATTTCCATTTAGATTGGGTTTGTTCTGTGCACTGGGATCACTGCAGGTATGTGTGTTTGTGCTCGTATTGACAGAAAAATAAAAAGGCAAGACCTTGTCTTTTTTCACTGACAACACGGTCGGTCATTGTGTTATCGGGCTAATATTTAACTAAACCCACTTTTATTAATTTTTGGTTCATTTATTTGTGGATATTTGGATATTAATAGTTCCAAAAGTTTGAATTTGAACCTTCCAGATTCTGTAAAGCTACAGTATCTTTATTTTAATTTTGACAAGTGTATTGGCATTTGCATTCCTGCTTAATTTGTTATGTCTATAAGTAGTTACGTCACAACATTTGCACATAGACTACCTGGCCAAAAGAAAAATGTAATGTAACATTTCACTACACCACCTTTGGTTTTGATTACAAGAGACTTACACTGGATTTAACTAAGAAAATAATTCAGATTCAAACATCCATCTAAATATTACAGTGGTTAATTACATGGGTCTATGAGTAAAATACTTCTACAATAAATCTAATGAAATTAAAAACTCAGGACATTTTACCACATGTGTGTTACTGAGAATAATAAATAAAGCTCAAGTCTTAAATGCTGGTTGGCTCAAGTTTCCAAGATAAATCTGGGGTCAAAATGTGAAATTCTTAGAAATAAAAAGAGAATAGGTTTTAGTCCAAATGAATATTGATGTCAGATCTACTGCACATTATGATCTATTCACTTTACAGGTTCTTTCCAGTGGAATATTTACAAATCCATTGTGTACATGTACATAAACCACTATATATATTCAAACCATGAGCTGTATCTGCTGCAGATATTAAATACACTAAATCTTACACACTTTAATAAGATGAATCAGAAAACAACGACAGAAGTGAAGTGGTGGTTAGCTCATGTTTTTAATATATATGATGATGGTGTGTGATTGACTGGGTGTGATTTGCTGGGGGGGGGGGGGGGGTCTCTGTGGACCAGAACCCCACAGGGCTCAGGTCCAAAAATCCCCAAATTCCGGGTCTGAATCAATGATATCTTCTTAGGTGGCTCCACTCTGAAAAAATGAGTTGGACTTCGCAACATCATTTGACTCCATCTTCTAATTGGACCTCACCTATATGTGTGTGTGTGTGTGTGTGTGTTTGTGTGTTTTGATTACCTCAGCCAAGGTGGTTATGTTTTGGCTGGAGTTTGTGTGTTTGTCAGCAACATTACTCAAAACGTTAGGGATAGATTTTGAGTGTGTTTGGAGTGTCACAAGTGACATCATCATTTGACTTTTCCAGTGTTAAACCTACTGAAAACAACATGTTTATAAATAAATGACTCCAAATAGTGTTGATTTTTAACTATTTTGAAAACATGACATAACTTTATTCTTACTCAGAGTGAAAAAACAAAAGCAAGAGTAAAAAAAAAAAAAAAACTTGCCCAAATGTTTTCAATGTCCAACTTCTCACTTTTCAGACTCACTATTGTTTCAATACTGAAAGGTATCCTGCACTTTCTGGTGTTCAATTACTTGTTTAGTTTAGTTTTCACATTTAAAAGTATAAGTATAAATACAAATACAATATAACAGCCATGTCTCCTGTTTGGGCGGCTGTGGATCAGTTTGTAGAGTGGGTCGCCCAATGACCGAGAGGTTGGCGGTTTGCGTCCCGGCTCTGGCTGTCCACATGTCGAAGTGTCCTTGGGCAAGACACTGAACCCTGACTTAGGCCCCCAGTAGGTCTTACCGTAGACCTTAGAAACCTACTGGTGTATGAGTGTGTGTGTGAATGGGTGAATGAGAGGCTAATGTAAAGCGCTTTGAGCACCGTGAAGGTGGAAAACCGCTATATAAATGCAGTCCATTTACCATTCCTGTTTGACTGGTCTGTGTTTATGCGCCGAGGCAGAGAAAGAATAACATGTGACTTGTCGACTTCGCCAAATTTATGTCGACTTGTGCTACGGGAGTCGACGTGTTGACTAGTCGATGTTTCTGTTAAAGCCCTAATGCACAGTGACCAGGGCTCAGACCCCAACGTGCCGAAAACACACCACGACGATAGAGAAAAATGGCGGATCTCCAAGTCCGAGCAGAGGTCATTGTGACCAGTAGGTGGGCTGGTGGGGTGGGGTATTCAAATTAATCTATGCATGTGACATACGAAGCCCCTCCAACAAGAATCGGATCAGGAGAAAAGGATGGTGGATGTTTTTTTTTTTGTGTGTGTTTTTTTCATAATTTACAGGTCTCCTCACACACAGACAACATATATTTGTGTTGTAAAAACATTAAAAAAAGTGCATTTTGCTTCATATGTCCCTTTTAAACTCACTACATCAGAACCAGGTGTTTGTTTGTAGGGAAGGGATTGTGTTCGTATACACACACACACACACACACACACACACAGATACAATGAGAGCACAGCATTTGTGGCCTACTTCATAAACATTCAGCGACACAGTCTCACAGCAGGTGGTTCATTACACGGCGTGTAATTAGGCTGACTTGACTTTCTCCTGCTCCTGATTACAAATACATATGGGTTTCAGCAGAGCATGGAAACAAGACGTTTTTTAAATCATTTTTATTTTGGTGATTTATTTGCTGCTTTCCTCTGCTGTGGGTGCACTGTAGCCGCTGCTGTTTTCACAAAGAACATCACTTTAAAAGCAAAAAATGGTTTCATGTTAAGACTAGGGCTGTCAAAATTAGTGCAATAATATGGATCAATCCATTGTCACGATAAATGGACTCCACTTATATAGCGATTTTCCACCTTCATTGTGATCAAAGCACTTTACATTAGCCTTACATTCACCCATTCACACACCAGTAGGTTTCTAAGGTTCTGTCAGTCCTACTGGGAGACTAAGTCAGGGTTCAGTGACTTGCCCAAGGACACTTCAACATGTGGACACCAACCACCAACCCTTCAGTCACTGGACGATCCGCTCTACCAACTGAACCACAGCCGCGCATTATTATTCTGATTTTAAAAGTTAACACAATTCAATTGAATACATGTTTATTTTTCCAAGTTGTTTCTTTTAAACTGATGAATAAACATGTTTGTTGGATTATATATATATATATATATATATATATATATATGAATAAATGATGATGCATATTTTTGCATATGATTTGGATATTTTATAATTTTTTTAGGTGTTTTTTGTTTGGATTTTAGAAGAATTTTCATTGTTTTGGGTTTTTATTTGAATTTTTATGGGTTTTTTTTCACATATTTATTCTTCATAAATTAGTGTATTTTGTGGGATATTTGAGTAAAAAAAACAAAAAAACAAAAATGAGACAAAACAGTTGACCGACAAAGTGTTTTAATCATCTCTGGTAAAATAGCAGAACCCCTTAACAACTGAATTTATATATAAGTATATATAAAAAAGGAGGGTTGTCAAAATGAACGCAGATTAATCCATCAATCAGATCTGATTTCAAATTGTTGAATAAACATGTTCATTGCATATATATTCATATTTAAGCATATGTTTTGAATATTTTATTTAAAAAAAGTGTGTTTTTCTTCTTTTTTTATTTTATTTTAGAAGACTTTTTGAATATGTTTTGAATATTTCAGCACTTTTTTGTGCTAGTTTATTTTTTGGTGAATTTCAGCAGATTTTAACATGTTTGTTTTATTCGCTTATTTCTTGAGTCTGTTTGTTCATGCAAAATAAAACTCAATTAATATAGATTTTATATGAATATTAAACCATGATAAAAAAAATAATAAATTAAACCACAGGAACCCTGTAATTAATCTGATTAAAAATCTTAATTATTTGGCAGCCCTAGTAGAAACTATTAGTCATAATCATAAACTTCTACATGACAGAACACATCTGAAACTGCGTCATATAGCGCCATCTTTGCTAGCGTGACCATTGTTCTTTCTCTGTGACATCATGTTTCTGTATTATTCTTCAGTGTTTATCCTTTTCTGAAGGAAAGATGTGTCAGAATGAAATTTTAAAGAATTACTGAAACTTTTATGCCACTCAGCATCGTGCCGTGCTTGTTACTGGAAAAAAGGCTTTTGAATAATGTAACTTAATGCTCTGCTCAGGTTAAAGACCCAGGAATTTATTTAAACATGCTTTAAACTTTTATTGTCCATTCAGTGTTCAGTTAGTATTAATACTGTAGTTAAGTTAAATAATTTTGTTACTTACTAAATTAAAGCTGCGTTTTTCAACCTTGGGGTCAAGACCTTACGTGGGGTTACCTAGAATTTCTAGTAATTGATTAAAAAGTAATAATAAAAAAAAATACATGGTGAGTTGAGAGACAATCCCAGTCCGTAACAGACATGACAAACAATAAAGCAGAAACTTAAGGACTTTCCACACTATAAGGCGCACTGGATTATAAGGCACATTAAGTGAAGCAAAACAGTCAAAATAACGCTCAACCTTGTTGAGTTGTAACATGGAACAAAACACACTCTTTTTCTGCTAAATCAAACTTTAAAAGAGTCCAAATTATGAGATAAAAAAAAAAAAAAATATATATATATATATATATATATATATAAAATGCTGCAAAACCTTCAAAAAATTGGTTAATTCTCCTACATTTTTAATGTAAATCAATATTTTTTCCGTTCCTCCTGTAGTTTTGCGACTGTCAGCTCTGATATTTCCATATGATGAGTTGAGAGAAATAACAGTGATCAGCTTCCTTTTTACCTCTGGCGATCACAGTTATGATGTGACTCACTAAGTGCTGCCTGACCTAGATACAGCACTAGGTAAGAACATGTGTAGCTGGAATGGTGAAGTGGATTGAAGGCTATAAACTCTTTCTGTAAAACACATTTGGCTGACGGCTGCGCTTTTGTCTGGACTTAACCCCATCTGTTCCGGCTGGCAGATAAAATGACAGTAGCCCTGTTTACATGGGAGTTTTTATTCCTGTTTAATTCTGAATAAAAGTTAATTCCCCTTTACGATTGTTTCAGAATCAGATTTGTTGGTGAAGTATGAACACATACAAGGAATTTGCATTTGGTTTTTCTTTTTTAATTCCCTTTCATGAATGGAAAATCCAAATACCAAAATATAAGTGACCCAAAAGTAACGTTATTCCAAATAAATAATTCAGAATTAAAAATAATAATAATAATCATGTAAATGTAGCAACTAAATGAGTTTTGGTTGTGGTTGGACTGTGCTCCAGCTTTAATTTCAGCACCATGGACAGTGACAGCAGCTCTTAGACATTCAGCCCAGAGAGGAAGAGATGCAAAGAAGAGGTGTCAGGATAAAGTCAAGCAGGAAATATTACGTTTGTGAATGGAACGAGACGTGTGTTTTATCTGAACAGTCACCTTCTCTGACGATGATACAGCTGGATCGTCTTCTGCTGCTCTGTGGAGATATTTGGAGCTCAGATTCAGTCACGTCAATAACTCTCTATTAATTAATAAGCATCATAACCAACACTGGAACAGATGTGGATGTGTTTATCTTTGTTTGACTACGTTTGCATTGTTTGACAAACTTCACAGAAATCACCGGCATGTTTCACTGCTCAGATAGTGAATGCACACAAATGCCAATCAACAAGATGTTTCATTCTAATTTAACAGGAACCATCAGAGGACGACACGTCACCCGAGCCCCCGACAAATCAAAAGGTGGCGCTTGTCTCTCATGTTAGCCTAGTTTCATTTACTTTACTCACTGACAGCAGAGACGAGGAGGAGGTTTATATGTAGCTGAGGCAGAAGGGTGAAAATAATTTTCATGTTCTGCTCTACGAGTGGAATGATAAGTGGAATCACAGTGACAACAAACCAAAGAGGAAACTAATTCAATACATACAATGGCGGTCAAAATTACACTGGTCTATAATTTTTTAGAAAGTATCTGCCTCAGACATTAAATGTGCTCAATCTTCAGAATCAGAATGACTTTATTGATCCAGAGGGGGCATTACTTTTAATTACAAGACGTCCTACTCAAGATTAAAGTGTTAACATAAAAGAGTCATAAGGGCAATACAAATATTATCAGTATAAATAAACATTAAGCAATAAAAATTGCAATAGAATATAGAATCATTTGACTAAATATAATAAATATACACAGTGAAAATGAATCAAGGTTATTGCATAATTTTGTTAATATAGTTATTGCACATAAGGAAATATTGCACGTACTGTAGACCTAAATCACTGACACTCACAGTTTGTACAGATTGATGGCCACATAGGAAAGATTTCCTTACATACTTTAATAAGATGAAACCAAAATAATTTTTCTGTTATGTTTGGGTCAAATCTGACTGATTTACTATTTAAAACACTCATAAATATTGTGTTTTTCATCTGATTGCCTCAAGGCCTAATGTTATCTTCCACACTGTGCACTTGAACATATAAAAGTGATGATCACATCGTTCACTAAATTTTGAGGGTTTTAATCAACCTTGTTACACCTGTGGTGTTCCCGGTTAAAAGTGACTGCCATAGGAAATTAATGGGTATCCAGATTATATTCATCCATCAGACACAAAACATCCCCTCACTCACTCACTCACTCACTCACTCACTCACTCCAGACTGAACAATGTCCATCCTTGAATCATTCGTTCATTTGATTTTCAAAATAAAACCAAAAATAAGACAACGTAAAAACAAGTTGGTTCTTCATTATTTGTTTCCAAAACCAAACTGAAAAATCAACTTTGTAAACATGCATCATATTTGGGGAAACTAAGAGGGTCACCCTAAGACCTGAAGATATAACCATGAGGAAAACTGGTGTCATATCATACCATAATGATAAGTCCAGTGGACATGTTTCTTTCGGTTGTTAAGACTCATTGCCAGTTTTCTCAATTTGCTTCAGATCAAAATTGGATAAAACAGAAGACGGCCATTTTCCGGTTTTCCATTATTCATTTAAACACAAAAAGGAAAACTGAAAAAAAAAATACATCACTTTTTGTTCTTTTCATTTTGTTTTTGGAAACAAATAATGAAGTTGTTTTTTCATTGTCTTATTTTTGGTTTTATTTTGAAAAACAAATGAACAAATGACACACACACAATGTATTTTATGGATAGATTCCTCTGTCTTGCACTTATGTACCCATCCCCCCCCCCCCCCCCCCCCCCCCCCCCCCAAAAAAAAGAACATTTGAAGAAAGTCTTTTAGATTTTTCTACATGATCAATCAAAAAAACCCTGGCCCTATTTGTCATTTTTCTTCCTGATAAAACATCCGTAATGCTCCACTGTGGGTTCGGCATCCTCACGCCGACACAAATCCAATAAAGCGGCTTTGACTCCTGTAAGACTTTAACCAAGAGTGTCCTGGTGTTTCCTGGCTGACGCTCCCCTTTCTGCTCACCCCTCCAAACAGTAATATGTGAACAGAGTCATCCTTTATGATGGCACACCAGAAACAATTTCCGTGTGACCCTAGGAGCAAAGGGAGAACAGGCTTGAAATAAGATAATGAGAAGCACGCCGACGATGACAATAGCGCGGCTAACGGCGTCGAAACCTCAGACACGACACAGTTTCCCATCAGTGGACATCTGAGGCCGGGTGGGTGTTTGCACTGCCTGAACCCTTTACTTGGACTGGATCACCTCACCTGCCCCTTCACCGCCACACAGCGTCGCTCGGCCTGCCTCCTTATTACTTTTCTCCTCAGTTCACCAGTCAGCTCTTTTGTTTGTACTTTCTTCTTCACATCACTGCCCTCAGCTCACAGTGTGTGTTTTGTTTTATACCAGTATTTCCCAAAAACGCACACTAGAAGAACTTTCAAAGCGAATGTGACCAATATAGTTCAACTAAAGCTAAACAATCTGCTGTTGTTTCTTGAGGAAACTGGTGGATTATAGTCTTTATTTTACTCATTCTAATACACACACTGGTTGATTCACAGTACAAAGGATTTTAGGGGTTGGTAAAGGCATAATATTGAAATCTCTTGTTTTATGAAATCTTTATTTTGAACATGTAGAAAATTAAATCAGAACAAATTAAGCAACAAAGCATCAATAATGAAGCTGATAGGTAAACAAAATAAATTAAAACTGCAAGCGGTCTCAATGGCCTTCACCCCCCCCCCACGTGACTGCTGACGACAGCCGACGGCGAGACGACATTGTACTATGCGCGGGATGAGACATTCTGCCAGAAGCGCACTGTCATGACATTTCCTCCAGTGACCTCTGCCCGGGGGGTGACCACACCGCTCCGCCCAAAGGTTCTTGTGCCTGTCTGGGGGCGTCAGGAGCCGCCACTTAGGAGGAGGGTAATGTCACGACCTTTCCTCCAGTGACCTTTGCCCCACTGCTCTCCACATCACCTGGCCCGCACTGTGCAGCTGCAAGCCGTTGCTGATCTGCAACTATATAAGCAGTGAGGCTTGCAGTGTCCAGTGCAGGACAGCACTGTCACCTGCATCACCTGGACACGCTGCCATTTTGTTTGCCAAAATAATCTGGACAATTTTCACACCATGGACTCTGGCTGATCTACCTCCAGGTTTTGTCTGTGTCATGATTGTACTTTTTTTTTATTAATAAATAATTTTTCCCTTCAGCACTGTGCACCTGAGTCCTCTCTCCACCCCACCCCTCATGACACGCACGCTTTTGTATATGTAGTGACTTATTTGAAATGTTGCATGAGTTCTACACTGAGCTAAATGTCAGCTTGATCCAGACGTGCTGTTAAAACTCCCAGTTGTTGTCTGTACCTGGGACACACTTGCACCCCAATTCATTAAATTGTAACACATCATATTATTTCCAGAGTAATGATGATACAGTTATGGATAAAGTAATTAAGAAATTACTCCGTTACTCGAAATGTGGCTGTGGTAGTAACACCGTTATACTCTAACGGTGTTATTCCCAGCACTGCTTCTCACAGTGTAAAACATGTTTGACACTAATTAGTGTAGTGTCAAATATTAACTCTTCCTAGACTATATAAATGCAACGCTACAGTAGGTTCAGAGTCAATTTTACACTCTGTAGATAGCAACCATATTCACTGAGGTAGTGTTAAAATGAATTTTTTAAGTGTTATATTAACACTAGTGACTTTGCTTTGTATTATAGTAGAATATATATTACAATTAAAGTTGTTTTTGCTTGGCTGCCATTTACTGCTGTCCAGACTCTGGACATTTAAAGCCCCTGAGCACAAACATAAAAGGAACTGATTATGTATTTGGTGCATTTTGCTCAAACCGTAGTGTTTAATGATTTTGTTTCCTCTTACAGGTCGATGAAGCTCAGAACAAGTCGACTCATTGTCAGGTTTCAGACGATAATCAAGAGTAAAATTCAAGGTTAAGTGGATGTTTGATGAAGCGCAGTTGAACGTGGGGGTCTGTAGGCTGGAGCAGGGTGGGGAGGGGGCTCTGGTGAAAAGGGGCTGGTGTTCTGAGAGAGGTGACCTGTGGGGATGGAGGAGGTAAACAGTAGTCATGTGATGGCAGCTGGTTCAGGGGAGGACTGACCCAGATTAATGTACTGACATAGACACCAGCAAAACCACAGGAAATGGGAAACACAGACTGGAGCTGCAGGTCTGAGTGATGGACGTGGATCCCAAAGCAGGACTGCAGCGCATAGGGTCAGTATATGTTTTTACCCCGTCAACTGAACTGGAGAGGGGTATTCTCTAACTGCACAGACACCAAACTGAGAAAAATTAACTGAAAGTTCCGTTGTTGTTCAGCCCCAGTAGTTGTAGGTAGATTATTGGATATGAGGCAGTTATCGTTACTGCATATTATCTAGTTCTGCAAAACGCACAGAGTGGCTTAGAAATTGATTAATTCTGGTAGTGCGTAGTGACTGGGAATTTTTACTTTTTATCTGATAATTGGAACTTTTTATCTCATCATTTTGACTTCACTTAATGCGCCTTATATATGAAAAGCCTTCATAAAAAAACATTCATTGACAGTGTGCCTTATAGTCCAATGTACCTTATAGTGCGGAAAATACAGTAAATACATAATCTGTTTCAGTCTAATACAGAGATTGACTGTAAACTATTGGGGCAGGGTCCTAAATGGATATTGGTAAGAATACAATAATGGTCCTTACTGCCTGTTTTGTTTTACTAGTACTTTTTTTCAGTTACTGTACAAACACCCACCGACTTTCTCCAAAATTACTGACATTTGAGATTAGATATTTTGTTACATGATGAAGAAAAACAAAAATGCAGTCACTGCGGTTTTGCTTGGTTGTGTTTGAGTCTGTTTGATTGTAAGCAGCTTTACACCAAAACTACTGAAAACAATGTCGATGAAATTGTCAAGAAAGGTGCAAGGTGGTCCGGAATACATCCAATTAATTTTGGTGAATGTAGGTCAAAGGTCACAATCACCAAAAATGTGTTTTCTTAATGATAAGAGACAGAACAAATTAGATTAAATGTGTGTGAGGGGAGCAGGGTTTGTTGTGGCTGGCACCACTTGTTTAACTGGATTTACTTTTCAGAAGCAAAAGAAAAATTAGTGTTTAATTGATTTCCTTTTCAAATTGAAGTGTGAAAATTTAATTTAGAGGTGTTTTTTTTTCTTTTTCGGTCTTCAAACAGATAAACCAAATTAAAAACAAAACAAAAACAGATTTGTTTTCACTTTGTCTTTCAGGAAAGAAAAAATAAAGTTACTACCTCAGAGGAAAATGGACCAAATATGCCTGTTTTTTTTTTTGTTTGTGTTTCATTGTTTTTCTCAGTCATCATTTACAACGATCTTTGTGACCTCTACATTAGCGCCTTTTTCATAACAATGATATTCGGTTTTAGAAAATGGAAAAAGCAGGTGGTTCAGCTATGTTTTCCCATTTCTTTCAAGAACTAACTTTCTTTTTTGTACGAAAGAGAAAACAAAAATTTAATCTTTTTTTTATTATTATTTAATTTATCTGTTTGGACACTTAAAGGAAAAAAAGCCTTGAAATTCAATTTAAATTCTTCTATTTTAAAGAAAAAAAATCTAATTAAACACTATTTTTCCCCTTTTGTTTCTGAAAATAAAAAGCAATTACCTAAAGATACACTGACCCCGGTGCTCCATGACATATGAAGCAATAGAGAAGATACAGAAGAAACTGATACTACCTGATCTATAACAGAAACTGTGCATTGATGTGAATAAACCTTCACGTCTATTTGTGTTTCAAAACTAAATGTGTTCTAGATTATTTTACATTATTCTTCTATCACAGAGGTCTGCAGCCCTGGTCCTATAACCACTATCTTGCATGTTTTAGATGTTTCCAACACCCCTGATTCACAAGATCATCCTATCATCAACCTCTGCAGAAGAAGGATAACAACTGTCGGCTGTTTAAAAATACATGTTTGGCTTTGCACTTCTTTCCTTGATGATTTACGGGTACGTCCGGGAAAAAAAACTGTATTTATCATATGCATAAATGTCCATACTTCACACAGATTTATATTTTACAAGTGGGGACCTATATTTATATATGTTTTTGGTCCCCATAGCATGACTATGTAAACCTGTCAATGTATATATGGGAATAAATAAATATAGGAATACAACACACACACACACACCTAGTTTGTAATCAAGTAGCCATTGGGGAGCATAATAATAATAATAATAATAATAATAATAATAATAATAATAATAATAATAATAATAATAATAATAATAATAATAATAATAATAATAATAATAATAATAATCAGAATAAATTAATTACATTTTCAAAAATAAAAATGAAGGAATACATTTAAAAATATAAAAAAAAAATAATTCAATAAATATGAATGAATAAAAATAAGTGAAAAATAAAGAATGAATTAAAAAATGAATAAATAAAGAAAGTAAATAAATAAACAAATACTTTTTTCTTTAAGTAAACACATCTTCAAACCTTTGGAAAGTACTTCTTTCACTTTGCATCCATTTCCCCCATGTTTTATGGGGACTACTGGAAAAAAAAAATTATGTATTTATAGGGCCACATCATTTCTATTTTACTACTGGGGACTTTTATTTATATTTGACCTTCGTGGGGACCTGTATTTTGATCCTCATAGTGTCAGAGGTCTCCATAGTGTGACTGCGTAAACATAGTGTCCCCATAGAGATAGGAATACAAGTGTTCACGTGCACACACATACACATTTGGCCAAGTAGATAAAATGCAAAAACAGGGTCAGAATGGAAGAAGATTGGTTTTACATGTGCAAATAGACAGAGAGAAAACACAGAGAGAAAGAGACAGAGAATGATGTGTGAGTCAGAAGAAGTGCATTGAAGATCTGAATGATACCAGATTATACACGAGATATTTGAGGAGCAGAACCGCACATGTAGGACCAGCAAGAATTAGCCACACAATAACAGCAACAACAGAAAAAACATGATTCAGATCGACTATTTTTATGTTTAAGACCCAGCTCGGTGTTCAATTTACCACTGTGAGTGTAAATGTGTATGTGCATCTCCCCATAGTCTTGCTGTTACACACACACACCTCCAGAAGAAAGCACCTCAGGACATGAATAACCTTCTTCCTGAAGGTGAGGACATGCAAATTTAACCCCCGAATTTAATGAGAAGGAAAGGAGTTGAGGCAAGACAGATGTGGAGACACGAACACACACACACACACACACACACACACACTGGGAGAAAAAGATAAGGTAAAGCAGACAGCTGCTATAAATGTGTCATATAGCACAAAATGCCACTAAACACAAGCGCCCATGCTTTAGTGAGCAGCTGCAAAGGTTCTCCTGGACTGGAAAATGTACTCCGCATTAAAAGCATGAAACATTGCTATTCGTACCAGCACAGAGGAATATCATTTAAGTTATCAAGACCTGTAACACAATATGAAGTCCTTACATCAGCACACCCCGTTAAGTTGTCACAGGCCTGACATAAGTTATAACAGAGAAGCCGACATGACAGAAGCCATAAAGCTGTCTGCTAGTATGACTCTGTCATAAACTGTACTAGCCACTTTAGCTCGGCCGCTTTGATAGAAACATATGTCAGTGGAGCGCCAGCGCAAAGTGTCAAGGCGCTGGGGGTAATGATCATCCCTACTGAGGAATGCCTTAAACCATTAGAAAAGTATGATAATCAACTTGTGTGCAGTAGGAACAGACACGTTGAACATGTTGAAGATCAGGCACCTTCAAACTCATGCTAGATTTTATTTTGGCTGAATCCCAAATCATTGGATTCTGGGAGATATGAGATAAAGACATGAAAGAACAGGACGAGGGAGGGGGGCGGGGGGGTGAGTCAGTGAATAAATGTTATCAGTTGGTTTCTGTTATGAGTTATAGAGACCAGCAGTTACTTGTCGACCACTGTTATCTCTCTACACAAATGCTGATGATATTTTGTCCTGTGTATTTCTGCCCACTTAAAACACAAACAAGTAGAAAAAGTTAAAACTGCTTAGATGAACGGTTGTTCCTGAAGTGCGGACACAGTGGATAACATTAGATGAAGCAGACAGAGGCTTTAATCTGCCACGAAGGTGAGCAGCAATAACAAGTTAAGTTACACACTGATGTGACCTTAAGTGTTGGCTCAGCCTGGTGAAGTGTATTCTTCATCATAATGTCTGGCCCATGTCCCAAAGGTATCATCCTGCAGCTCATACACTGATTTATATACCTAGCTTTGATGTTCCAGGTGCATGGTCATTGCACAAAGCCATAATAGACACAGAATGAGGTGTGACGCCATTGTTTTCTAATCTCTAACTGCCTGAAGTTTGGAACCCATGGACGTCACCAAACACTGACTTTCCTCCTACTGATGCTTTGTCAGGCCGTTTACTAGGCAACGCAAGCACCATTCAAACATTTCAAAGTGCTTTATGAAGGCATGAAACCAAAGTGAATTAAAGGAAATCATTAAACAAAAGGAAAGTGCTGAAAGTCTAAATAAAGAAAGAAATTAAAATTAAAATAAGAGCCAGTTAAAACAAAAGGTAAAAACAGTCGAGTAAAATTAAGATTTTTAGTATTAACCCCTTGATGCATGAAAAAAAGCAATGTGATTGAAATCTTTTTAAGAAATAAAAAACATTCCTAAAATGGCAAAAACAAAATGATACGTTATTTGAATTTTTTTTAGCCGTATTCTTATTTACTTAATTACTGTTGCCGTCTTTTGCAAGGAAGTCGTCAAATTATGTCCCCACCAATGTCAACATCATGATTCCTCCAATGCTTCAGATTCGCTGCAAACGAGCTTAACCCTGTGACATGCAGTGGACAGACTTTTCTGAGTGACTCGTTTCTCTGTGTTGTTTACTATTAATGGTAAATCCAGCCAGTGGAGGTCCATTACCCTTGGAAATTCACAAAAAGTATAAAATATCGATATAAAAACTGGTACTGGAAACACTGGAATTTCGAAAAAACTCAAATATCGATAAAACGTTTCCACGCTTTCATGAGGTAGTTTTTCAGACGTGCCGATATTGTAATTTATCGCAAAAGTGCAATGGAAACACTTTTTCCACAATTATATGTCACATGATCTCTTCTCTCGGAGTGAAAATGGCAGCCGCAGTCTCTGTAACCATGGCAACCATTGGCTGCTGGGACGCGATAACTAAGGCAGTCTTGATGATGAGTGATGATCAAGGTGATTCCTACAATAGACAGTGTTTACTTTTATTATCTGTTAGTTTTTGAATATTTAAGTTGTTGTTTTTTTTATAGATAAATATATTCTCTGTTCTGTAAAGTGTCAAGTGCAGCACTGTGTAAAAAAAACACTACATATATTTATCATTTAAGTGCTGAGCATATTTACACTTAATATTTTGACCTGACAATGTTGGGACCATATGTACAGACCCTTAGAACCTTAACCAGCTGGTTTGTTTGACATGTTAGTGTATTTAAAGACTTCGCCAGAGCATTTACCGATGAGAGAATTAGCCGATTCATTTGTGCTAATGCTATTACATGCTAATCTGCGCTTGTCATTTAAACGCATCTAAAGCATATTTTAACTTAACATTTTGACCTGAATGTAGGGACCACATGTACAGACCCTTAGAACCTTAACCAACTGGTTTGTATGACATGTTAGTGCCTTTAAAGAGTTCAGCGGGGACTTTTACCGTCAAGAGAATTAGCCGATTTATTCATTTTAATACTTTCACAACAGTGAAATCTCATAGGATGCTTGCCTACAACATATTTGGAAACGCATTCAAAGCACAAATATACTTTGCCGAAATTTTTGGAATATCAATATTGTTTTGCGACAAACCGTAATGGAAACGCAGCTTCAGTCGGTAACTCGGGGTGACCCATCAGATTCCAAAAGGAGTCTGGAAAAGTGGTTTTCAGAGGAATGACACCTTTAATACCATGAAATTACATCAAAATAACCATAGAGTTGCCAACTTATTAGCGATCCGTCATGTAAAGTGTTAGTGAATAAACAATAGTTCATTAGAAATAACTTCCCCTTTTAGCGGGAACAGTGGAATCAATTACCTCCAGTTTAGTCTTCAGTAGATGACAAGCTGCTCTGTTGGGATGACATCAGCTGACTTCACCACTGAAGAACATCTCACTTCTTTATCTTCAAAAGCTCCTGGGTGCATCAACAGTATGATTGGAATCATTATCCATCTGCAGTGAGACTTGCCAGCCAATCAGATTTGCAGCATTTGTGTGAATCTGAGAAGACAAGGATAGACCTGGATACTTCACAATTCATCCTGTTACTTCTATCAGCATCACATCATCAATAAACACCAGTGACCCACTTCCACTGGCCGTGACATAACACACACGCTCTCCATCATGTTGGACACATGACATCATCTGCTTTGGATAATGAGCTATTCCTTTCCTTTTCCAGATGTTATCTAATCACTATTATTCTGGTACAAGTTTGTCTTGTCTTGTTTTTCTGTCAGGGTCATCCAATAACTGAAGGGGTGGGGGTTTGAATCCTGCTCTGTCCTGCAAAAAATAGAAAACTTACCAAGATTTCTTTAAGTTTTTTGGTTTATTTTTTTGTTTTTCATGTCTTTTTCCACAAATACATTATTATTATTATTTATTATTATTGAGTGTTGTTGTTGCTTCTGTATTTATTCTTGTGTATGGTTTTCATTTTATGTTATATGCATGTATATATTGGAAATAGTTAAATCTAGTGTGCTTTTCTTTTGGAGGAAGGGGATTTTGTTAGAAAAGTTGATACAGTAAGAAGAGGTGGTAGTGTTAACTTCCACCCACTCCTTTTGAACATGCTTGGTTGTTGTTTTTTTTAAATGTATGTTTTCTTTTTCATTATTATTATTATTATTGGGTTTGTTCAAATAAATCAAATAAATCAAAAAGTAGGGCTGCACGATGTAAGAAGAAACTGGAATATATATATTGTACAGTCTCGTCTCATCATCTGAACCCGCTTTATCCTCACTAGGGTCACTGGGGGTCACTGGGGGCCTAATCCAGCTACAATGGGTAAAGGTGGGGTACACCCTGTATGAGTCTCCAGTTCATCTCAGGGCTGAACATATATAGACAAACAATCACTCTCACATTCACACCTATGGGTAATTTAGATTAACCAATTAACCTATCAGTGAATGTGTTTGGATGGTGGTAGGAAACTGGAGAAAACCCACGCAGACACGGGGAGAACATACAATTATTGTACAGTAATATGAAAAAATACTCAGGAGTACACTTGGTAAGATGGATATTTTTTCCAGTACAGTGCTGCTACTCAGTGGTGTGTGAATGTTTGCTGGTGGTTAAAGGAAGCTGAAGTAAAGGGAGATGCAAATTGTCAGTCACACTTCTGTCAAAAGGCCCCCCAGGGCAGCTGTGGGTACTATGGTGGTTTAACACCACCAGAGTGTGAATATGTGAGCGAATGAATAATGGATCCACTTCACACCATTTGAGTATGTGTTCATAGAAAAGCAATATATACACATCTAATCCACCATTATTAATTCTAATCAGTCCTTAGATGTTTTCTGTTTAAATATAGTACAGTATGTCCTTCTGTTGTCAAATGCTTTACAACTTGGATAGTGACGATGCATATTCATGCACGAGTATGGTCAAGTGCAAAAGTGTCCTGGTTTCAGACAAGGGAAATCTGGTCACCCTAGGCTAACCATGATCGATTACCATGGTTACTGTCTGCTTTTCCATTGTGTAAGCACTAACTGTATATTTTAGAGACATGTTTCCATGGGTTTCAGATCCTTCAGTGTTCTAAAGCAGAATACAATGCAATTATTCATCCCAATTACAAACATGGCTTCATTGCATCCGTACTTTGTAGAAACTTTTCCTCCTTAACTTTTCGGAGCTTCACTGAAAAATTACCACCGTATTAGCCATCTGTTACGCGTAATAAGCAGTTACAAATGCATTATTACCATGAAATTATATCTAAATTACCATAGAATTACCACCTTATTAGCGATCCATAATGTAAAGCGTTACAGATTTCACTAGTAACGATTATTAAAGAAGACTTAATTTGTGGAACTACAATTTAGCAGTTTCTCTCTCCAGCACCATCATGAAATAAATAAAACATTCAAACTCAAATAGAATTTCATAAAAGCTAAAACCAGCAATCTAAATGAAAAAATAAATACCTATATACACGTATATACACAACAGATAATAAAATTATTATTACTGATTAAAGTCTATTATTACTGAATAAAATGTAACTGGTTTCCATCATTTTATATTTACCAACCCACAGCATCCTTTTTTACAGTGCAGACCTTTGTTGGCCATTTCTGAACTAACAAGTTGAACCTTTTTTAAGGATATACCACATGGTGATGTTACCACAGCTACAGTTTTTTCTGTCTTGCTGATAGATTTATTTAGTTTTTTCAGCTTCATCACAGCCTCCGTCACTTGCACTGACATCTCTTTGGACCCCAGATGGTGAATTCCACTGAACAGCTGCTCAATGTAAATTCAACATTTCAAATCAGCTTTCATCTGTTTCATTTGTCATAGGATAATAACCAGGGACCAGGACACATCTGGATGTGAAGCTACATGTCAGTCTGGGAAAATGGAGGGACTTTATTTAAAATGGTTGTAATTCTTAATCGGTGTACACCAGTGGTTTTTCAAATAGTGAGGTGGTGATCAGTTGAGGTATGTGGGGGGTGGGGGCACACATGTGAGTTTCATTTGATTGGTCAGGGCAGGCCACTGCTCACAGAAGTGAAGGGGGGGGGGCTGATCTGCACTGTCTGAATGTTTTTCTAGTTGGAACTTTAATTCTATTATAACTATTAAGGATGTGACATGAATAATAAAAATTGTGACATCTTCATCATTCAAATACAATTGTGATTTTGTTTAATGCATTACACCTGTAGTTATTTTTTGTATTTTATTTTGTTGTTTCCAAGAGAATAAATGTGGTAAATGTGCTGACTGACAAATGATGCTGAATTTCCATCAATGTCAGCTCCAAATAGGTAACATCATTTTAAAAATTGCAGAAAAAAAACAAGTTGAACACCATTCCATTTTTTTTTTCTGACAAAGTTTTGTTTTTATTCATTTATTGATTTATTTAATGTTCTTTGATACCCTATTTAGAGTGCTTCTTCAGGTTGTGTATATATATATATATATATATATATATATATATATATATATATATATATATATATATATATATATATATATATATATATATATATATATATATATATATATTTACAAAGGTGAATTGTGATTGAATATACCTTGTATTAATGTTCAGTAAAAATATTGGGGGAGAAAAAACAATATTTAATCATTATTAATCAAATGTATTTCAGTCTAAACCTGTGATTTAGTGTTAATCATTTTGACAGAACTCCTTTAAAGTAAATCCATTTTTCTTTCATGCATAGACCTTTACCTGTAACATCATAATTTTCAGACGTCAAACATTACATCACGTTACGTTTTCTTACTTCATTAAGTAACAAATGCAGTTCAAGGCTATCAGTGTTTATTGGGTTCCAGCTGTTGCTAAGCCACTGTCGAAAGGCTGTAGAATTATGGTCTGTCTGCTCACCATTAACAGACATCTCCATATGCTGGCTCCAGATGCCCAGTGTCTCTGCTACTTGCTCATTATCTGCTCTCCGTTTATGAGCTGGCAGAGTGGAAATCATCTCTCATTCCAAAGTGCAGATGGGAACACATGAATATGATGCTTTTAATTTGTTTTTAAGAGTATGTTTTGCGTATTGAAAACAGTTGTATCTGTTTTGATCCAAGGAAATCACATACTTTTTCTTCAGACTTCAACAAGACAGTAAATTACTAATATCTAGTCCTTTTTTCTACAGAGAGCAAAACAAAAAAAAAAATGCAGTGCTTGTGTCTTTCAGTCACCACATTTATGGCTTATGGAAAAGGATTTGAATGACAGAACCAAATACATATCATGAAACATGAAAAAGTTGGACAGAGATGGAATATAAACGGTTCTAAAACTATTTTCCATTAAATTATGATATCCTTTTTTAGTTTCATCATTGAGAATCCAATGGACAGTGACGTTATAAAGTGTATCTGTATCTTTGTCTGAACAAAGCTGATTCTGTGCACATCAGTAAACAGGATTTATTTACCAGAGATGAAAGTACATTGTTGGGTTTAATTATGGAGCTGAACTGCTGTGCAGAGCAGCAGGATGCTTCCAAAAGGTAAAGTGGACAGGATCATGTGAAGACAGTTCAACGCATTTAGAACAGTGTGTCGTCCTGCACCTGTTGTTAATATCTAAAACAAAAACACCAAATATAATACTGAAACATAAGAGCATGTTCTGTTGATAAGATGACATCTTTAAATTGTGTGTGTGTATATATATATATATATATATATATATATATATATATATATATATATATATATATATATATGCATGGATAAAAATAAAGAGATAAAATAATAAATGAAAAATTTAAATAAATAAAATAAGTGAAGGTTCTTTTTGAGGGCGTTTCAAGTTTTTTAAAAAGTACTTTAAGGGCATTTAAAGGGTTTTTTAAAAGTGTAATTTCGCTGAAAACCACTTTTCAATGCTGCTTGTGGAATCTGAAGGGTCACCCTGTGTTACCAATATATGCTGCGTTTTCTACGTGGTGTGTCACCTCCACTGGCTGTATTTACCATTCATAGAGAACAAAGCAGAAACGAGCCACTCAGAAAAAGCCTGTCCACGACACGTCAAAAGGATATTGGTGTCACTAACGTGGGGTTAAGCCTGTATCCCATTACAGCGAATTTGAAGTAGCATTAGCATCTACAAAAGAAGACAGGGCCACAGTAGCTGCTGCACAAACTTGAAAACAAATGGCAGAGCAAACTGGTTCATGTGCTCTGTGTGGAAATAAAGTGTCGTTTCTTTTCCCTGCACATTTTCAAAACAAGTGACAGCACGAAACCTATGGTTATGGTAAGTCAATATAGCAAGTGTTCACAAGGGTTCTGTTTGTTATACCACGTGTTACAAGACACGTTCTGGCACACGTGATATAATAAACAGACATAGATACCTAGCTGGATGCTACTCTGGGATGGTAAACACACACAGAGCCAGAGGGAAGGGGAGAGTGTTGGAACAGAACAGAACAGAATTAGTGCTGTCATATGATTAAAATTTTAATCAGATTAAACACAGGGTTGTTTTGGATTAAGTTCAATTAATTCTGATTCAATATAGGAGACGCATTAGCTGAAGTGTTAGCAGACCCAAACTAACGTATGCTTTACGTTAATGTGTTTTTTTTCCAGAAAATGCACAAAAAAAAAAAGAAATGCAGAGAAAAAAATACTACAATCTACTAAAATTCATAAAAAATAAAGTATCACAAAAAAGTTCAACATGTTTACTTCCAATTTATGTTAAATGAGATGTATATAACAATACGTGTCACAGTGGAAAATATTAAAACATAATAAACAGGACTCAGATTATGTTGAAGTTAGTTGTGTTTAGGAATATTGTGCAGCATCCTTTTCCAGATTTCTGGTTCATGCCACAGAACTAACTCGTCCTCCTCCCATAAAGAATCATCCTGTTCAGTGTCACCTTCATGCATACAAACAATGAGATATAATTGGTGCTGTCAAATGATTTAACATTTTAATCATTTGACAGGGTTGCTGAGTATTTATTTTGATTAATCATGGTTAAATATCATTCATTTTTAATTTTGTATGACTCATGTTTCATTTTGCATGAGCAAACAAACTAAAAAAAAAAGAAGAATATGCACTACGTGTATTTATTAAACATTTTCAGCAAAACTTGAAACAGTTGCTGCGTCCGCATATTACCATCCAGGCGCCAACATGCCATTTAGCATCTTCAGACTTTATGGTTTGGTTCTGCTGCCCGTCACTACTGCATCAACTGCCCATTTGTCCATGCATGACTGTAATTCTAATTACACAAACTGCCTGAAATGTGTTTCCAGAGACTTTCAGAGCCATTTTGCAATGTTTTCTTCAGATTAATCATGATGAAGGATTAATACGCTACAATTTTGACAGCCTTTACTTCTTAATGCCTACTGTCACAAATATGCAACATACCAGAAAATCTATCAATTGTTTGTGCTATAGTCAAAATAATTATCTCCACTTAACCTAGCATCACTTTTTATATATGGATGACCCCACCAAAATTTTTGGTCTTTGAAACGTAACAATAAATACATGAATAAGAAGTACATCGTTATATGTCAAAAATCACAATTGATTTTTGGTGATCTTGATAATAAATATTCATAATATTTCAAGAAAAAGGTCATGTCCATGAGTCATTCTGATTACTGCAATATATTTGAGAACTGCATTGGAAAAACTATAGAAATTTGAATATGAGCTGTAACTACCCACAATGCATCTGTACTTACAGAATATCCAAGATGGCTACATGGTAAGTCACCTTTATTTTATGTTCCTGTGAAATTTTATTCTTTGTCTCATAACTGCATGATCACAACAAGACTGATTCTGATTACCTTAATTTGTCAGCATTTCATAATGATTTTTTTGTTTGTTTGGTAATAGGTTTGGTAATAATTTTCAGAATGTGACAAAGGTCGTTAATTAGCTAGGTCATAATAGCTAATGCTACAGTTAGCATTATTGTGCGGAGTCATCACATCACTGCAATGCACTTTCTCATTACATCAATAGTTTAACCTTTCATGAGAATCATCCATCTTCTTATATGGAAATTCTGGTGTTAAGGTGCTAATATAATATAGCAATTATTATGATTTAAATGTTCACCATATGTATCGTCATATAAAAATGGACAGAAAAAGATGCATCTCATTTTTAAAAAACCTTCAAAACATTGCAAGTATTAAAAAAAAAGATTCATAGTGCAATTTATTGGTGACCCACCACAAAGGAGCAAACAATTCCAGTAAATAATTAAACTAAGTTTCACTATAAACAAAACAAAAGCCTTGTATCTTGTAACAAACCGATGGCATTTTCACACTTTGTGTCTTAAACACATCCCATGTAAATGTTACAGTGATTGGCCTCATTTGGCTCATTTTTCATTATGACTCTATTCTTCTCTTATCGTATAAAAAGCCTCCTGCTCCCAAAGACCATCAGTCTGTTTCTGTTAAGGAACATGTGACCGATAACAGAGCTGTGTTCAATTAAAAAGACTCTTTTTAGGAGGAATCCTGATAACTTTGACCCTGTGTAAGAAAAATTAAAGCCCAGCGCTGATGTAGAAGGACGGACACACTTCCTTCTTCTGTAAGTTGCATCCTTACAATAATCCCTCACTACATTCCTGTACTTTGTGTCCTCTTTACTTTTGTCTGCTTTCCTTTTCCTCATCAGCACTACTTCGGCTCTCCACTCATTCCTTTCTCTCCATTGTCCCCCTTTAACCCCCCTCATCCTCCACTTTTCCTCTGGATCTTGTTTTGTTTTGCCTTTGAAATTTGCACTTTATAGTGTGATAATAAGCCGTCTGTCTGGGCGTGCAATGGTCCCCAAGAGCTGTGCTGTACATGACCGTGTGTGTGTGATCTTGTATTCCTATCTTTCTGGGGACACAGTCACACCATGGGGACCAAAATTCAGGTCCCCACTAGGGTTAAATATAGATGTAGGTCCACACTAGTAAAATATAAATCTGTGTGAAGAATGGAAATGTACGCAAATGATGTGGCCCTATAACTTGTTTTTTTTCCGAAAGTCCCCATAAAGCATGAGGGAAACAGGTGCAAAAGGAAACATGCATATTTCCAAGGATTGAAGATGTGTTTATTTGTAAAAAATGTAAAATGTATTTATTAGGAAAAAGAACATGTGTTTATGCTATCTATTTAATGGACACTTTACCTACAAGTGATGGTTACAAATGGGGATGGTTAGTCCCCATGAGACATGGAAACCAATGTGTTTGTGTGTGTTTGTGGGTGTGTTTGTGTGTGTGTGTGTGTGTGTGTGTCAAACAGAAAAGACACTGGAATTGCTAAGTGTTTGTATAAGTGACTGTTTGCGTGTGTTTGTGTGCATGTAATTGTGTGACTGAAAGTGACAATGACATTAAATGTGTGTATCTGCAAGTGTGTGTGTGTGTGTGTGTGTGTGCATGACATCCATCAGTTTCTTTCCGAGTGTGAAGACGACCCACAGAGCAGGAAGAAGGGATAAGGCGCCACACCCCCCGCTGGTGAAAGAGAGAATGAGCAGGGCAGATAATGCCCTCTTATCTCACCCACCACCCCCCTCGCCTCCCTTTTTTTTCGCCCCCAACCCGCCTCCACTCGCTCACACAAACATACACACACTGACAAACTCCCACTTCTCCTCCCAACTCTCTCACAGCAGGGAGCGAAAGCTTTAAGTTGGATTTGGCGGTGATGGGAGGTGGTGTGTTGTGATGCTCACGTTGCAAAATGCCAAACGCATAACTCGCAGAAACACTCACTTTTAATCTAAATGGAAAACAAACTCACTCTCACATATGCAAACACACCGTCTCCTTCACTTGTGACAGCCGTGTGTGTGTATGTGTATTGTGTAGTTAGTAGCTAACTCCAGATAGAACATTTGTATTCACAATAATCATTCTGCAAAAGATGACTTGATGTGTGCAGGACCAGGTGTTTGTGTGTATGATGAGGATTATATGAAACACACACACAAAGACAAAATAAGTCAGTTGAAACAACATAGCTGCAGAAAAGTAAATAAATATAACTGACTTTGGGTTTGTGAAAAATGTATCTAAAAATTCATCAACCCTCTTGTTATGTTACGGTTTAAATTGACGCCTTTGGGACATCTGGGAAAAATAGTTAAATATATTTTGTCAGTGTGAAACGTCTTCTGCCTGCCATATTTAGTGCAATTTGTGATCACCCCTTTTATATATTTATATCACATAGATGCTGGTTCGGGTCAATTTGACCCAGCAGTCAAACTGGAGATAAAAGAGTGTCAGAAATCCTTCCTTCCACAAACCATCGCACTGTTCAATAAATCATAATCACATCTTACTTCTACTGTAACTCTGCACTTTCTGTAAATAAAGAATACTGTAATTGCATTTTTTACTACTTTACTTTGCACTACTCACTTATTCTGTATCACATAATATTACTAGGACGATTTTTGCACGTCACTGTGTGTTTTAGTCATATGTTGAATGATCCTGGTGTCATGAAGCAATTTCCTAAATGTGGGATCACAGTCGCTGCCTGGCAAAAGCCCACAGGATTTTAAAAGACCCTACCCACCCCTGTTTATGGACTGTTCATTCATCTGCCCTCTGGCAGAAGGTTCCAGTCCATCAGATCCAGAACAACCAGATTTTTAAAAAGCTTCCTCCCTACTGCAATAAGACTATTCAATTCAGTACACTAATCTGCACTTTTAAAACATTGTACTTTTAAGGATTTTGCTAGGGTTTTTAGGGGTTTTAAATGCATTGTTTTTACTTATTTATTTATTGTAATTGTAGAGTTTATCATGTACAAAATCTCATATGTACATATTTTAATTTAAGAAGGATGTTTTTTTTTAAATTGGGCCAGACAAACGAAGTTTTGTTCCACAGGGTACCTGTCTGGTACATGTTGAATGACAATAAAGGAATCTTGAATCTCGAATCTCATGGTCAAAAATGCAGAAATATTGCCGTTACACATCGTTACATGTCGGTGGGAGGGTGAACGCTGGGGCACTCGTGCTCTGTGTGTGTGTGTGTGTGTGTGTGTCTGTCTCTTTCATTCCTGCCAAGGCGCCAAAAAGGTTAAGACGAGACACCACTTTTGCATCTTCTCTTCTGATCGCATCTCTATAAACGTAGCTTATTTCTTTGGGACTGTGGGACATATGATGTTGTGTTTTATCGTTGTGTTTTATATGTTGGTCTTTCAAAAGTAATACAGTGATGAAACATTTTTAAAAAGTTTGAACACGTATTTTTTAATGAAAGACATTTTAATTTTCCTAATTGAATCATTACCTGTTAGAGGTAAGGAACACCATTGCACTAAATAGTGATAGAATAGTTAGTAATGGAAATTGTAACGAAATATTTGCCTGCGCTTGTTTGGATATTTGGGGGGTTTTGGTCATTTTTTTGGATAATTAAACATGCACTGGGTCAAATTGACCCAGAAATACTATTGCTCTTCCGGACAAATGAAAAGGAGGGTTAATTCCGTCCTAAATCAATTTTCTTATTCAGAACTTTGCCAGTATTGTCAAACAGGATAAGAATCTTCTAGCACACTCACTTGAGTTCAGTTCATTTACGAAAAAGGCCGCAAGACTAAACACTCGTTTGTCGGTCGTGTAAGGTGACAAAGCCATTCTTTGACTGTTATTTGTGGGTGGTTTTATGTCTTCATTTGATCGCAGAAAGTGGAGAGCACCAGGAAATGAGGGGGAAGAGAGTCAGGAAACAACATGCAGCAAATCGAATCACAGACTAGCTGCTCAGGGCATTTTTTCGCCCGTGCGGTGCGCGCCCTAACCACTAAGCTATCGGGTCGCCTTTTAATAATTTATCAAACTAATATCACAGACACAATCTTCAGACGCCGGCCCCACACTATGCAATTGTACGCTATCAAATCAGCCAATCTCTTGATAAAATTAATCGCTTCAAGTCTGCTGATGCTAATAATCTCCTGACTGTATTATCTTCACAAGCCCCCAGTGGGAATCTGTGTGTGTTAGAGCAGTCATTATTATGTTTATACATGCGGTTGGGAGGGAATAGAAATGAACTGATTTTAAGGGGGATTCGGAGAGCGAAAGAGAGAGAGAGACATAGTGAGTATACGCGCGTCTGCATCCCATTATCTTTGTCATTAACGGCAATAATGGCACTCGTTGTGGGCACCTCGGGCTATGTTTTGAGCATCACACACACACACACACTCTCTCTCTCTTTCTCCTGGCCTGCATCTCTGCTTAATTGGGAAGGGAATAGTCTCGGTGTGGGCGATCACACCTAGAGCCCCTAGCTCATTGACACAAGGTTAAAGACCCATTAACTTGACCACCAGAAAAGCTGAAGAGCAGGCAAAAGGTGGCGGAAAAGAGAAAGGGATGGGGGGGGCACATAAAGCTGTGAAAACATCGTAATACAGCCGTTACTCACATCACATTTTCCGTCGTTATTATCAATCGTGGGAAATCCTTTTGACCAGACCAAAAGTAAAAAATTCCTGTCCCATAAATATAATAACTTCCCACAAATATAATAAAAAATTGTAGTAATTATTACATTTGTAGGAAATTATATATAAATTATATATAAATATATATATTTATGGTAGGTGACTAGTATTATGTTTGTGGTGAAGTTATTACATTTTGTAAGATTACAAATGTTAAATGTTTAAAACCTGGAAATGTTTATTACGTTTGTGTGGCTTATTTCCCACAAACATAATAATCATAAAATTTGTAGGAAAAATAGTTATATTTAGGCAGTAGGCAGCTGTTATGTTTGTGGGAATGTTATTACATTTGTGGAATTATGTTAAAAGCTGTAAACTTTTATTATGTTTGCGGGTTATTACATTTGTAGGAGTTATTTCATCAACCTCATTTCCCACAAACATAATTATTATATTTGTAGGAAATTCGGTGTAGACGACTACTATTACAATTGTGGTAAAGTTATCATTATTACATTTGTGGGATTATTACATTAAAAGCAGCATTAATTACGTTTGTGTGAGTTATGTTTGCGGGTGTTATTACATCCACCTAATTTCCTACAAACATGCAGTGTTGGGCAAGTTACTCGTAAAGTGTAGTGAACTAAGCTATCAGTTACTCAACAATAAATTGATCTTCACTACAGAAAAGCTACCACCTACAGAAATATAGCAAGCCAAGTTACACAAATGTGGCAAAAGTAATTCACTACATCAAAAAGCCACTTCACGTTGTACCAATTTAATGTCGGATGAATTCAAAATGACAGTCAGGTACACTGTTTAAGGCATATATTAAAAAGATCTAGGACCTACAATACTGCCATTTAGCTAGTTTCCCTCTGCTAGCTAGCTGCATTAATGTTCGTTATGACGTTATTCTTTCTTTTTTTTTTACTAATTTGTAACATTAAATTAAAATGAGTTGGGTTTTATACAAGGACTATACAAGGTCAGTTGACTGGTGTTCTTCCTCTCCTTCTGTCTCCTCCATCGTGTGTCTGTGTCAGTCTGGGTTCTAATTCCACTGCCGTACAAATGCAGATGTTTCCATAGACACAGTACATGGAAGAAGCAGAATAGAAACTCCTGCATGAACATGTTGAAAAGGTTTCATTCATTCACTTTGATTGTTGTTTCAAAGTCATACATAGTCTACTGCAGAGCAAACCTGTTTTTCTCAGTCATGTCCTGAAATGTGTAGCTTTTGTGGTCGCTACGTCACTACTTAATCAAAAAAATAACTACAGCACAGGTGTCAAACTCCAGTCCTCGAGGGCCAGTGTCCTGCATGTTTTAGATATTTCCCTCTTCCATGTGATTCAGTTTAACCCTTTAACTCCTGAGAACTAACAAAATAATTGGTAACATGAGCAAAGTAAGACAAATGGCAGAAAATCAAAGAAAATTTAAAAAATTTAAAGAACCAAAATGTAGAAAAATAAACAAAATTAACAAAAACTAATAAATATTTACAAAATGACAAATAATGTGGACAACTTTGGGGGAAAAATTACTAAAGAAGAAAACTAGTATGACATTTGGTCACAGCAATTTTAAAAAAAAAATGGTGAAATAAAATAATTTAAAAAAACACCTCTTGCTTTTTGGCACCTTTTCCATACACAAAATAAAGTAAAACTGTTGAATTTTTTTGAATATTTAAACTAAATCATCCATTCAGATTGCATCAGCACTGACACTTTAAGAGTTAATAATCAGCTCCTCATCAGACTGATAATGATGCAATGGCCTCTAGGTGTATTGGAAGAGGGAACCATCTAAAACATGCAGGACACCGGCCCTCGAGGACTGCAGTTTGACACCCCTGAACCACAAGAAAGTTACTTGATTCATGAAGCAGCGACGCTACGGTCAAGCTACCGGAAAATGTAGTTTAATCAATAGCTTTGCTACATGTAGTGACGCTACTGCACATCACTGCAAACATGATTATTACATTTGTGAGAGTTGTTATGGTAGCTAACTGCTATTACATTACACCCACCTTTCGTTGTACTTGTTACAATGACAAATAGGGACCACATCTTCGCTGAGGTAGTGTTAAAATTAACTCCAAGTGTCATATTAACACCGGCAATTTTACTACTTGCATATTGAACAAACACACTGCACACCATTTACTCTCCTCAACGCCTTCACTTTGTATTTATGAAGCAAAATTTATGCATGTATGTATTCATGCTGCCCACTGAGAGATCGCATGTTCAGATCTGATGCCAGAGTCTGGAATCTGTCTGAGACAGCGGGAGGTTCTGGTTCGCTTAAACACTACATGTGCTGAGATGCGAAAAATAAATAATGAAATTAAAAATATGAGCATTGATTGTAATCTGTGTAGAATCGTGTGGTAAATGCAAAGTTCAGCTCTGATTTTCACACGGAAGAAGCTTTGACCTTTTTCAGGTTTTTCCTTGTGTATGATGAATAAAATATCAGTTTACAAAGCAGCATCGTGTCACCGAATATGACATTAGTCGTCTCGTCAGTGTGTATGTGTGCGTCACTCGTAGTTCCTGACATTCGCTGTGTGCTTCTTCACAAACGGGTGCATCTCCTTTGCCCCCTGTCTGTCAAGAAAAGGGCCGTGTCACTGAGCACCCTGTGAAGAGGAAGATGTGCTTTTTTTTTTTTTTTTTTTTTTTTAAGCTTCTGAGTAAAAACTGCTGAAGTCAAAGTCAGAAAAGTCCAGAGGGTGAAGGGCTGGGTAAATCAATTCCTTTTGAGCCCAGCTTTTGTGTGCTGTCTAATAAAGATGCATGTTTTTTTTCTTTTGAAATCAAGTCAGATAGCTTAGAAACGGAATATTCATGTAGAGAGAATAATTAAGGGGGAAAAGTCTGTTTCTGAAAGAAATCCTAATGCAGCTTTACCAGTGTGGCGTCTCCACTAGATAAATGTGGAGGTCAGCTGATGTGAAGTGTGTTTGATACTTTAAAAGTCTGTGTCTTCTTAAACACAATTTTATTAAATGAAAATCAAACTCACTCTATGTTATTACAAGTGTAGCTGGTGAAGTTCAACAAATTCTGTTTGGAATTTTTATTTTTTATTTTTTATTTTTTTCTTACTCTCGTGACAACCTTACCCACTTTTGGCCCAGATTCACTCACACTGACAGAAAACCTCCATCTTTTCTTAATTACCTCCGCCAAGGAGATTATATTTTCGGTGGAGTTTGTCTGTCAGCAACATTACTCAAAGTTCTGGATCGATTTTGATAACATTTTCAGGACATGTTGGGTGTGCACAAGGATCTAACGATTACATTTAATTCAATCAAATAAAATTTTGGTGGTGATCTGGAAGAGATCCTACATTGTGGATCACTTTGAAATGTATTCTCCATTTACTGGAAGGTAACATTTAATGTAGAAGACATACAATAAATGCACAATTTCTCAACAGAAACGTACTGCACAGTTAACATGTATTGTAGCTTCTTTTGGTATCAATCCACTTAGTACCCAAGTCTCTATTTCAACTTGTTTGCCACTATAGCCCATTTCACTTTTTTAAGTATTGACCAAGTGACCCCTGACCTCTTTGGTGAACCTTAGCGATGACCGAAATACAAAACCCATCTGCAGGATTTGCTGACTTTCACTTTGGATAATGTGATCCTATTCAAAATACCACAATATAGTCCAAAAACAGTGTATTATTTATTGGACACCATTGACAAATGGCATTCTACAAGAAAACAAAAGGTTTTTGTTTTTTGCTTTGTTTTGGTTTCTAAATAAAGTAATGTTTTCAGATAGGTTTAGTGTTTCACCCATCGAGGTCAAAATCTATACATATGCATATAGACAACTGATATATCATACAGTGCAGAATTGAAAGACAAGCATTTCTGTGCTCACAAGAAATCTCTAGGATGAATAGTTCAGACGTTATACTCCAAATTTAATTTGGATCTTTGTTGTTACCTTGACCTTTGACCTAGAGTCTTCAAATTTGTCCTCCAAGGTTCCGATGTTAATGCACATCAACAGCGAGAACAAATGTCTTTTTAATGCACCACACACATTCACAGCTTGGGAGTAGGTCTGGGATGACTCGGGGAACTTGGGCCAGTGTAGGCTGCAGAGTAGCCATCCTCTGTGGTCCTCTGGCCTGCCCCCTGGATGCCTCGCCCAGCCTCTCCACTTTTAATGCACCACATGACACTCAGGGTTACACTATCACGGTGCAGGGATAATGTCTCCAGTCAGGGATCTGGAGACATATTAATAGGGAGTAATGGGGGGCGGTTTCACTAATATGGTGTCGCTGGTGGGACCCGGCCCCCTTGTGGCCATGAGGTAGCGGGGGTGGACTACCATCCATGTTGCTGTGGCTGTGGCTCTTGGGGGGGCTGCTGGGGCTGGATTGGCCGTTCTGGTGGCCGCTGTGGCTGTATTGCGGGCTGGTGGTGTGGTGGCTCTGTCCTGGTGGGTTGTTGTTCACGGTGGCCCCGGTGGCTCTCTGGGGGTGGTGCCCTGTAGCTCCTACGGCCCGGGATGAGGGGTGCCCTGTTAGCTTGGCCCTGCCTTGCCGTGATTGCTGTTCTGGGCTTTGGGGTCCTTCACACGTGCATGTTTGATCGGGTCTCGCCAGCTACTGCTGAGAATCTCTCCAGAATCTCTACCCTAAACTCATTCTCTTCTTGCACTAGTGTCCCCTTCTGGCCTATTCTATTCTATTGCATTCTATTTTACACTATCAAGTCATCCACAATTATGGTGCTCACTACCATTTTGTTTAATTATTTATTTATTGAATCTCTTTTTCTTTTGTGCCGTTTTGGTTTTCTTCTCTTTTTTCGATTTATTTATCTATTTTTATTGATGGACAGTTAGTAGTTGGGAATAACACACCACCTTACAATCTTTAACTGCAATAGCACCGCCTGTTAATTTCTTTCCCTGTTCGTCTTGTCCGTCCTGTCCAGTCTTTATTTCCCCCACACATCACTGAGGTGTAGCACTGCCCTCCCTGGCTTATAATAGAGAGTTCTAATAAAGGATGTCTGCTCAGCTTTCAGGGAGGACCGATGATGGTCACACACATGCACTAAATATTAAAATATTTGGCTGCAAGTCTAAAAAAATGCATTGATCTCAAACAAGGTTGACACCCTCTCTGTGGTGTTAAACAATGAGAACAAATGCAGACCAAAAAAAAACCCAAAACAAAACAGAGAGAACAAATAGAAGCTCCATGCAAAACTGAGTGTACAGGAATGAAAAGGAAATTCCTGTTTTACCCCATCTCTGATTACAAAAACACATTTAGGTGACATTGTTCTTTGACCTACATTCATCAAAAATGTATGGTATCTATTCTGAACCATCTCACACCTTTCCTGAAAATATGATGGAAATTGATCCAGTACTTTTTGTATAAAGGTGTTGACAGACGAACAAAAAATTAAAAATACCCTCGACCCTCCTTAATAATAAAATGTATGCACACTAACACTGATATATCTTTAAGTCTCAACCACACAGCTGTCGTTTCTATAGTCAGTGTCCAGAATTACTATAATACAATAAAATTATATGGTTTCTGTCTCTGCAGAATAAACTCCCACTGGCAAAAAAAACACAAACATAAAACACAATATAGACACAAGCAACAACGTTACATGGCAGCCATACATTGCCGTCTCCTCCATGGTAACCCATATGCCATCACAGCAATCAACGCTGTGAAGTGAATGTTCTTATAGAGCTAATAATAACTCTCAACTCAAACCTTTGATTAACTGCAAGGAATGAAAAAAAACAGAGCAGGAAACATACAAGGAAACAGGTGAACATTCATCTAATTTCCTACAAACATGCAGTTTTGGGCAAGTTACTTGCAAAGTGTAGTGAGCTAAGCTATTAGTTACTCAAATTAAATTTTACTACACAAAAACAGAAATACAGAAATATAGCAAGTCAAATTACACAAATGTGGCAAAAGTAGTTCACTACATCAGAAGCTACTTCATGTTGTACCAACTTAATGTCAGATTAATTCAAAATGACAGGTAAACTGTTTAAGGCATTTATTAAAAAGATCTAGGACCTACTGCCATTTGGCTAGTTTCCTTCTGCTAGCTAGCTGGGTTAATGTTCGTTATGTTATTCTTTTTTTTTTTTTTTTTTTTTTAACGTTTAATTAAAATGAGTTTTATACGGTTTTATACAAAGACACTTCATGGTCAGTTGACTGGTGTTCTTTCTCTCCTTCTGTAATTAGTGTAACAGTAAAATGATATGGTTTCGGTCTCTGCAGAATAAACTCCCACTGGGAAAAAAAAACACAAACGTAAAACAATATAAACAACTTACTTCTATTATTCAAGCAACAGCACTACATGGCAGCCATATGTTGCCATCTCCTACATGGTAACCCATATGCCATCACAGCAATCAACGCTGTGAGATGAATGTTCTTATAGAGCTAATAATAACTCAACTCAAACCTTTGATCCACTTCATGGAATGAAAAAAAAAAAAAAAACAGAGCAGGAAACATACAAGGAAACAGGTGAACAGTTACTTACAATTTGACACTTTTGGTACATTTAATAAGTACCAGTGTGTTACGTCAAGGTTATACTATGCAAAAATGTTTTTAAAAAGCCCTTAATTATTCGTACAAATTTACTTTGAACTGAGCTGAGGTTCATTTTACTTCACAGATAAATAAGCTTAAAAACAATTAATTCTGTCACTTCAGAAGCACAAACAAAGATGAATATCTGTAATAGGGACACTGACTTCATCTTGTTATGAATTAGCACTTTGTTTATTACACTGTTGCACTTGAAAATGTCACCCTCTATATTTGTCAAGGTATAAAATAAATCTAACATGTCTATGATGGATTTGTACTTTGTAGTTAAACTAGGTTTAAACAACACCAACACTGAACGCTGATGACGCACATATTCAGTGCTGCTGGCCCGGCATTAAAAATATGGTGATTCAGCCGAGCTGCTGCTTTGTAAGTATCTGATCTTCCAAGTTGCTAGTTGAAATGAGTGCAAAACAGGAAGTGGATGCGATCATTTCCTTCCGGTAGGCTCCCAGACATTAAGCAGCTGTACTGTCCAATCACAAACGTCTGGGGTCATTCAGGCAATACGTTACAAAAAAAAGAAAAAAACAAATGGGCTACGATGGAAAAACAGGTGGCGATAGAGACTTAGTTACTATTATTAACCTGACACGTGCTTCAAAATGACATCATGACCTTTGGCATTGACTGACCTTGAAAGGTCAAAATCAAGGTCACATGATTTTAAACAGTCATTACTCCAAATAAAGTGGTACTCAGTTGCTATTATTGACAGATAGGAATCTACATGCAGGCTCCAAAAAAGCCATCATGACCTTTGACCTTGAAAGGTCAAACCCATGGTATGATGTTTTGAGAGGGAAATGTCCATTAAGACATAAAACATTTGCAAGGGGTGGGGGTTGTGGTGGAGACACCCCCCCTCCAGTGTGTCCTGCTTCTTCTCCACAACTCATAAATACAGATACAGTAGGAACACCGATCATCTCACATTTTGGATCAGCTCCACCTTCACCACAGACGGCTGCCTCTTTCAGCCAAATGAATCTCAACCTCCATCCTTCCTTCACTTGTGAAAAACACCCCAAAATGTTCGTGCTTCCACGCTTAAGGCAGTAACTCACCTCCCAAACCAGAGTGGCCACTCCACCCACCTCCTACTGAGAACCTCTGACCGACTCTGCTTCTCACTCATCTGTACACCTCTCCAGTTGGGAGCAGGAGGTCACAGTTTAACAACAGGAACAACATCTGCCAAAAGTAGAGATGTGATCTTGAAGCTGCTGAACTAAAAACCCTCCACCACTCGACAAAATGGTAAATCAACTTAAAAATACTTTACATTGAAGAACATATAATGATATTTTGAGTGTATGTAATGTAAGTCATTACTACTTTTAAGGCAAATCCTAAAAAAATGTTCCCATATATTTTCACTTTTCTTAATTGATTTATTATAACATTATTTTCTGCATTTCGGTGAAAATCAAAGATTATCCAATATTAAATTCACTGCTCATGTACAGTAGATCTTCATGAAAACCCACTGATACTTTTGTGCCTAAAGAGATTTTTCTCTCTTTTTAACCGTTCTTTAATAAATCATTACCTTTTATTGTAATATTCTTTTTACTTGAAGTTTTTTCAGCGTGAATCAGGTATTTTCCTACATTTAAATTTACTGATCATGTGGATATTTATAAAAGGTCAGTGTAAATTCAAATATTATTATATCAATTTAGAAAAGCAAAATAGGAAGAAGTTACTTCTTCAGCAAAATATCATTGACTGAACAGTGTCTCCACTCACTGTCATTGATCCAACTCCATGGGTTTTACACGTGAATTAATGTTGTACAAAACGATAGTGTTTCCATGGTAACTACTTAGCCTCTCTGAACATCCGAATGGATCACATCTGATGAGCATGAAAAAATGACAAACTGCATTTTACACCAAGTATTTCAATGCATTAATACAATTAATAGTTGGGTGGTGCAGTGGTTGGCACTTGACCCTGGTTCGAACCCCACACCAGACCATTCTGTGTGGAGTTTGCATGTTCTCCTCGTGTCTGTGTGGGTTTTCTCCAGGTACTCCAGTTTCCTCCCACCATCCAAACACATGCACTGATAGGTTAATTGGTTAATCTAAGTTGTCCATAGGTGTGAATGTGAGACTGTTTGTCTATATATGTTCAGCCCTGAAATGAACTGGAGACTCATACAGTGTGTACCCCGCCTTCACCCATTGTAGCTGGATTAGACCCCCAGTGACCCTAGTGAGGATAAAGCGGGTTCAGTAGACAAGACGAGATGAGAGACAATAGTTATTAAACAAAAAGGTAAGTTTTCAGTTTACCTTTAAAAATATGAACACTTGCAGTGAACCTCAGATCCTATATGTCATAAGTTTCATTAAGTGTTGTTTCTGGGTTATTTTAACAACGAATATTCATACTATTTGAAAGAAAACATCATGTCCGTGAGTTGTAATTTTCATTACTGCAATATATTTGAGAACTGCATTGAAAAGCTATAGGAATTTCAATATAAGCTGAAACTACCCACAATGCATCTGTACCAACAAAAGATCCAAGATGGCTACAAGGTGAGACATTTATTTTATTATCCTGTAATGTTTTATGATTTGTCTCATAACTGCATTGGCACGACCAGACTGATTGTCTTTACCCAATTTAGTCAGTACTTCATAATGTTTTGGGTTTTTTTGTAATAGGGTTTTACTTTTCAGACGTCATTATTTAGCTAGGTCATAATAGTCTATAATAGTAGTTTGTCTGTCTCTCAGCAGGATTACGCAAAAAGTTCTGAACAGATTTTGATGAAACTTTCAGGAATGATAGATAATGGTTGAAGGAAGAACCCATTAGATTTTTAGTAATTAAGGTCACACTAAAGGTCAACAGCTAAAACATGTCAGTGGTAATATCTCAGGATTCAGACAAGATAGAACTTGGCGTTTTTTTGTTTTTTTTCCCCATTCACATAGTCTCACCTTTAGACACCACACCTATGGCTCTATCATGTCACGTTTTGACATCATATGATGCCATATCAAGGCTTGGCAGAGGTCTGCTGTCTCTGACTACCTTGTTTGATTTGATTCTGGGAGCAACCGCACAAAAGGTTCCCGTGTGTGTCCTGCAGAAACGGAAAATAAACTATATTCTTTTCTACATTACTAGATTATTTTTGTTGTCAGTGGATGATTGGGTCTTTATGGGTTAAACAAAAAGGTGACAGTATTGAGTTTGTTATTTTTTTTTCCCAGTTAATTTATTCAGAATAAACATGAGTCTACAGGAGATTAGAGTAGAGGGAAAAGAAAAAAAAGGAGTGGAGTAAGACAAGAGACAGAAAGATGTACAGCAAAGGAAGAGAAGTGAACAGATGGTGGTGTGCTCTCAGGTGTACTGAGACCTGCAGAGAAAGATCTGTTACTCAGAGGGAGAGAGAGAGAGGCAGCAATGGAAGGATAGGTGAGGAGTGGAAGGCTATGAAAGAGAGAGATACATGGCAGAAGTGAAAGAGAAAAAAAAAAAACCTCGGGGGAAGAGGATGATGACGAAGGATAGATCGGAAGAGAGGACGAGAGAGAACGGAAGCTGGCTGCAGTAAAGGGACGGATGGAGGCATGTTGAGCAGGTTAGAAGTTGAGGTGAGAAGCAGCAGGGGGGTGACGTGACCAAAAGAGATGAAAGTGGAGTTGGTTGGAGAGAGAGGGGAAAAAAAAAACCAAATTTAAACTACTCAGATCTGCTCCGGAAGAAGAGGGACAAAAGTGCGTAGAGTTCACAGCATGCAAGTATGAAGAGGATAAAAAGGACAGAATAAAGACGTGAAAGAAAAGGAAAAGACAAACAAGGATGGTGGATTATTCCGATGTGTAATGTCTGGAAAAAAAATAAAACTGGGACAAAAGGCTGGAATATATAGACAAAGATTTCCAGCTGTTCATCCTCTGTCCTTTGTCTCCTGTAGCTTATAAATATGGAAAGCTTTCTAATCTTTTCTTCCTTCTTTTCCACTTCGCTCGCTTGTTTCTTCTGTCATCTTTATTTATTGGCACCCCCCCCCTCCAATCATTTCTTCTTTTCTCCAGTTCTTCTCCACAAACACCTCTTTACACCCTCCAAGTACCTCTAATTACTTGTTTTCTTTTCTGAGCAATGCAACCTTTACAAAACCAATTTTATAACAGCAGTGAACATTTCTAGGAACGTTTTTCTGCAGGTGGGGTTGGACAATATGTTGAATTAATTACATTTAATTAGTTTTTCCTTACTGACAATTCCCGGATTATTTATTCAAGGTATTTTTTTGTGTGCAATTGAATGCATTTCTTGTACCACATATAGTTTTATTTAAATAGAAACATCTTTTGTCATCATGCAGGAAAACAAACTAAAAAACTACAAACTGACTACACTTAATATATTTCTTACATCTTAACAGTGTTTTAGCTGTATTTTTCATTTGTATTTCAATTGTTTTGCACTGCAAAGCACTTTGTGATGTCTGAAAGATGCTGTATAAATAAAAAATACTTTAAAAAGACATTTAAAAAATCATGAATCATATAGAACACTTTCACTTTCCACATTAATTTGTCTTTATTTAACCTTTCTTAAGTGATTTATCACCATTTATTATATTTTGTATTTCCACAAAAATGTGGTATTTTCTCCCATTTAACCCATAAAGACCCAGTGCTAATTTTGTAGCAGAGCACAAATTTATCTTTCTCTATATTTTAACCTTTCTTAAACAATGTATTAACATTTCATTTTATCCTTGACATTTTCCACTTTTTTAATGAAAAATTAGGTATTTAATATATTTAACCTATAAAGACCCAGTGCTACTTTTATAACACTTTATAACATACTGTATTGGTGTGTGGTTCTTCAGTTGCACAGCAAAGGAGCGTCACTACAGCCCAGAAAATCACCGGTTGTCTTCTCCCCTCCTTGGATAATCTGCACCACCATCACTGCCTCAGGAAGGAGAAACATCCTCAAAGATGCTTCCCATCCTGCACATGATCTTTTTGAGCTGCTACCCTCTGGTAGACGCTATAACGCACTGAAAAAAAAACTCAGCCAGATTCACCAACAGTTTTTATATAAGAGTCATTAAGGCACTAAACACCTGAATATATGCAATACAAATATGTGCAATATTTTTATGGAAATAGTGTGAGTGAACTGCTGTTGAAGGACCATTGTGTGAATGCTGTAGGTTAGTCTGTATTGTTATTCCTATTTATAACTTGCAATCTTTTACTTTTTATATTTTATCTTATTACTCTGTGTGTGTACACCGAGTACACATATACATATACTGTATATATTTTTTTAGAATGACACCAGATGATGATGGCATGTTTAAATTTCGTTGTGCTTTTGTATAATGACAATAAAGATATTTTATTCTAAATTATTTTTCCTCTTTATTTAACCTTTCAGTGATTTATTGCCATTATTGAAATATCTTTTGTATTTTGTGCTTTTTTCCTCGAAAAAAATCATGCATTTTGTTTAATTTAGACCAGTGCTACTTTTTTTTAGTAGATCCTAAATTTATTTTTTCTCTATATTTTAATCCTTTAAGCAGTGTATACTGTATTATTCTTGGTAGTTTTTATTTTTCCACGAAACTTTTGTATTTTCCCATTATATATTTATCCTATAGAGGAGCAGTGCTACTTTTACATTACTTTTCAAATACATTTTTCCTCTTTATTTAATCTTTAAGTATTTTCTCACTATTTATTATATTATTCTTGGTATGTTGCATATTTTCCCCATGAAAATATGGTATTTTTCTTTATTTAAATTCGGTCAGATCTATCTGCAGATATGATGCATGTTACATTTACTCCACAGGGTCAGATATGTGTGACATATTTCAGATGTGTCAGCATTTCTGCATTTTCAGTTTTTAAAATTAGCTGCAGTGGTTCACATAGGCTTCAGTCTTATATGCATATTGTTCAGTAAAAGTCCCACTCCACCCACGGCATGATTCTGAAAACTGCAAAGTTGGAAAAACGCAGAGATGGAGGTGATTGGTGTCTGAGTGAAGGTGTCGGGATGAGTTCAGGCACATCCGTAAAACACAGAACCACAAGACGCACTGACAGGCTTAAATTGAGTTTGTATTCCAATTTTATCATACAAAAAAAAAAAAAGAAAGAAAAAAGTCCTGTCTAAAATTAACATTGCTGTAACCCATAAAGACCCAAACATCCACTGTCGACTAAAATAATCTACTGGTGTGAACTGTTTAATACTTGTTTATTTACTAATCAGTACATGTAAATTAAATACAGTTTGTCGTCCTTTCATGGTCATCAGTTGTGTCCCATTTGGACATCCATAGGCTCTGTAGTTACCATGGAAACACCATCTTCTACAACAGGGGTGTCAAAATTCATTAACTCAGGGGCCACATTGATGTAAATGTGGGCCAGACTAGGAAAATAATATAAATAGTAGGTAAAAAAAAAATGAATAATGCCAATTTCAATGTTTTTTTTTCTACATTTGACTGAAAAAAAAAATCAAATTTCACTCTGAAATGGTTTACATCTATTAACTGCACTTTAACATAAGATGAACAAATATCCACAATAAGTGCAGTCTTAATATTAAGCCGGACCACGCGGGCCTTTCTGTGGCATGAAGGATGGGTTAAATGCAGAGGACAAATTTCATTGTACAGTGTATAATGACAAAATAAAGTACTTTACTTTTAGCTAACTTTAACGTATCACTAATAAGGTGGCATTTTGATGTAATTTGTGACAAGACAGTGAAATTGTATGAAATGTGCCTGTTGTTCCACCTATCTTTAACACACTGGCTTACTATATGCTAACATAGCTGCTACTGCTAGCTAAGTCCGCTACCTAACTTGAACAGGCTGGCTAACCATTATGGATTACTATTGTATCGTCTGCTTTTCCATTGTGTAAGAACAAACTGTATATTTCACAGACATGTTTCCATATGTTTCAGATCATTTAGTGGCAGAATACAAACCAAATTATTGAGCCAAATTAGAAATGTGGCTTCATAGCATAGAATAGATGTAAACTTTATTGCCTGTCCCAGAATGTGACAGAAATGAGTCTTTGACAGGCTCAAAACCACACAAGACACGTTCATAAAAAAGACCATAGTACATTAAAAAACAACACAATAAAAAGAACAGGACCCTTAATATCAGCTGTTTAAAATGGCAACTGCTTTAGGAACAAATCATTTTCTATATGTGTTTTTGCGGCGAGGGGTACCTTATAACGCCTGCCTGATGGGAGCAGCATAAAGTAACTGAAGTGGGTGTGGGGGGTCCTCAGTAATCTGAGTAACCTTCCTCAGCACTGAGTGACTATGGAGTTCACATGGAGGGGTTTAGGTTGTACCAGTAATTTTAGAGGCAATACGTGAAAGTCTAGTTTTAGATTTAATTGTCAAGAAACCAAAACATAAAGTGATGCTGAAAGTGATTATGGACTTACAAATTTGTAAACCAGTGTTAAAATGTCATTTTTTACATGAAGTGATCTGAATTTCCTTACCAGGTGAAGGCGCTTTTGTGGCTTTTTGTCCACGCATCTGTACTGTGCAGAAACCTTCCCTTTTTACCTTTCTGAGCTTCACTGAAGAATTACCTCTAACAATTACCACCTTATTAGCAATCCTTTACTTGTAATAAGGGCTTACAAAGGCATTATTACCATGAAATTACATCAAAATTACCATAGAATTACTACCTCAATAGCGATCTGTAATGTAAAGTGTTACCAAAATTTCAATCGCATTTTGTTTTTCATGCCTAAAGAAGAATAAAAACACTCGACTGAGGTTCTCATAATTCAGGAACGACAGGTTTAACTTTATTATCACTGTATGAAAACAAGACTTTGTTTTATTTCCTGGACATTTCCATGAAAAACAGTGTGACGCCCTCATATTGTACAGTATGTGGACTATACACGCTCTCTGCCAAGGTCATTTCATTTACACACTACGAGGCATCTGAATGTTAGAACATGCCTGCCCAGTGTGTTACAGAGATGAGTAAGAAAGAAAAAGGTCAAAGACAAAAGGGACAAACGAAGAGAAATTCCATTTTGTGTACTTTGGATTTTTTCCTGTTTTCTTTTTTTTTTTTTCCTCTCAGAGAAGTCGATCAATACAATTAGCAGCCGAGGCACTGACATGGCAACTCACACATCAAGGCTGAACTCATGAACATCAGTCATGAAATGGACTGAAATGCACATACACTGTACACACTAACACATGGAGCCTATTCCACATGAAGGCTGTCTTAGAGCGTGAGGACATGCTGATTGATTGTCGCCTGGAGGGGGGGTTGTCCCTTCCTATTAACATCTCCTTGTTGGTGGGAATGTGTGAATGGATATTTTGCCACCAGCAACACAAGGATCTGTTTGAGCATGTGCAGATGAGGGGTTCACCTCTGCCTCAGCTGTGTGTGTTTGTGTCAGAGGTGTAAAGTAACTAAGGTAAAGTACTTTGTTACTGTACTTAAGTAGATTTATTTCTTTTTCTGGCAACTTTTTACTTTCCCTCTACATTTTTGTATAAATATCTGTACATCCTCAGAATAGACTTGTTACTTTTACAAACTAAACAGATGTGAAACTACAGAAAATAAGTCACTTCAGAGGAAAATCAGTGCAGGAGAGAACCTGACTTTATATTTTATAGTTATATGACTCACAATCTTGACTTTTTCTCTTAAAATAATGCATTTATATCTCATATTTTTCTTTTTTTTTTTTAAATCTCTTGACTTTTTATCTCAATTGGCACTTTTCTTCCCCCATTTTTCCAAAATTTCTTGCCCATGTCCGCAAAACGGAGTCACTGTGACTCAAACACATTATCTACACAGTAACTCACTTTTAAAGGTTTTATTTTAGATACTGTTGAAACTTTTCTGATTTTATTTCCTTAAGTATTATTGCGTTCATGACAAAAAAACAAAGCAGTTTCACCTTTTAGTTTGGGATTTTATTACAATTCATGAGTTGTACTTATTTACTTTTACTTAAGTAGAAGAGTTGAATCAGTATTTGCTTTATTTTTTCACACAAGTAGCATGTACAATACAGAATGTGAGTACTTTGACCACCTCTGGTTTGTGTGTGTACCTATGTTTGAGGATTTTAAACAAAAAACTTTTAATATCATAAATGAATCATCATCCACTGACGTCGTATGGATAGATACAATTGATTGATTAATTGATTTGTTTATTTCAATAGCATTCACAGAATACATGCAAGTCAAAGACAAAGAAGAGACACCCAAGAAGGTGTAGGAAGAAGAAAAAAAGCATTTAAGTATGAATATCGAGCCACAGACAAGAAGCAAATGTGAGTGAAAGCTTGAGTAAGTAGATAGTGCTGAGAATTATGTTGTCAAATCAATAATTCATGTACAAAAATTGGTATTTACTTAATTTGAACTAATGTATCATATGGGTTTTGTAGTGAAGCCGTTTATCTGCACAATACATCTGCACTCCAAACACAATAGTTATAAGCCTGGTCATGCTATTTATTGTTTGACATGTTCTATTTTTAGACAGTATTTCCCATTAATTTCACAGACAGTCGAGTTTAATCCATGCATCATTTGTTCACTAGTTTTTCAAAATAAAACCAAAAATAAGAAACAACTTGTTTCTTCATTATTTGTTTCCGAAACCAAAATGAAAAAATGGATAGCATTGCGGGTTTTTTTTCAGTTTTCCTCTTTGTGTCTGAATGAATAATGGAAAAACGTTTCCCGTTTTATCCAATTTTGACCTGAAGCAAATGCAGGTAAAAAAAAAATCTAATATGTACATCCAGTCTATCATGTTTTACACAAAAATAACATACCTGGAATATGTTCTCTGTCGTCATATCTTCAGGTCTTAGTGTGACCCTCTTAATTTCCTGAAATAGGGCGTACATTTCTATCTTGGTCAATGCAGGTCAAAGGTCATTTCCGGTTTACTCACCTTGTTTCAGGTCAAAATTGAATAAAATGAAAAACGGCCATTATTCGTTTTTCCATTGTTGATTTAAACACAAAAAGGAAAACTGAAAAACCGCATCATTATCAGTTTTTTCATTTTGGTTTTCACTCACTGTGACTTGTAGCACAGTGTGCCACTATACATGGGAAAACTGGGTTTAATTTATGATTAAAAACAGTCACGTAGGTTGTAATGGAGCATCATTTTACTCACATCACATATCCAGCCCTTAGTAATCAAACATAAATGTCAATGATATCATGGTAAATAACACATAACATATGATTAATGTAATGGTAAGCATGATAGAACAAATTAACATAATAAAATATGCATATAATGTTCAGATTATGGCAGAAACAGACTTGACATTAAAAAAAACCCTGAAATATGGCCAATAGATCTAATATCTATCTATCTATTATATAAAGCTGTAAATTTTGACATGACATTTGACACAAATTTAGCAAAAAAAACCCCAAAAAAACACTGCATAGATATATCTATGCATAACTGAAACAGTTGCTGGAATGAACATACATCTTACACTGTAATCAAATCCCAACTACATGTATTAAGGGATAGAATGAAAAATCTTAAGGCTATGACACACTGTGAAAAACATCCAGCAACTTCAGAAGAAAAAAAACCTTGCATGAAAGTGTATTTATTTCACATGTATCTCAGGTACAATTACTACTTTCAATAGAAAAAAAAATAGAGAGGAGCTGTTGACTTTTTTTGACCACTTTTATGAATGTTTAGAATTGCTGATCAAACTCATGCTATATCCTCCTGAGTCCCAGCAATGCATCTTTGTCCTCTGTGACTTTCACAGCAATGTCCAAGAAATAAAGAAAAGAAAAGTTGTCCACTGCAAAAGACATCCCATAATTCTTGATTTTTTTAAATCTGTGAAACGTGCTTCAAACAAGTATTAAAAAACCTATCGAATTACATTTTCATCCATGAACCATGTTTGAAAGGGAGTAAGAAATACAATTTATTTAATCTTGCCCCCTATTTTCATACTTTATATTAACCGCCCCTCATTGTTAGTCATGAATTCCACAATATCAAAACAATTTATTTACACACAGCCGACCTTTAAGTCCATCTGATTGTCCATTTAATAGTCTATATTCTCTATAATTCACACAGTATACATACATATTGTAACGCTTGGAATGTTTAATGTGTTTTGAATGATTAATGCATTTTATTGTGAAGGACAAGATGGGGAGCGGGGCGTTGACCCCAGGTTGATTTCTGGTTCCGGGTCAAAGTTAGAGACGCGAGTTTGTCCGATGTGCATTCTGTTAGGCGTGCATTATGGCCAACAATAGCCCCATTATTAAAACTAAAGAAATGCACATTCTTATCCTGGTGCTGTTTGGGATAACTACAATATATAGTTAATTACTTTCCTTCAGTGGACTTTGGGAAAATAATTTGTCAGAATTTCGCTTTAATTTTGAACTGATTTTGTTCCATAATCTCAGTCCATTAACCATGATGCTCATTTTCAATTAATTGTTCTGTAGTAATATATCAGGATTCGGAAAAGATAGAATCTCACAGTTTTTCATTTACATCGTCTTACGTTCAGACATCAGATGGTCACCAGCTATGGCTCGATCACGTCACGTGTGAATGAAAAATCAAGCCTTGGCGGAGGTCTGCTGTCTCTGACTGCGTTGTATTCAACCTATTACACTGACATGTCACTGAAAATACAGCCAGAGGTTGTGTACATGAAAACAGCACAACTGAAAAATATAGGTTTATACTTCAAAAACATTAGTTTTTGCACATAACAGAGACTGTGTGAAATGCAAACTGTAGAAAAGAACACCCACAGCCCCCGAAGGTGAAAAACCTGTCCTATCTACATGTCAAATTTATATTGCTTTGACCTTTTCCCTTAGGTGCTCCTATTTCTCAGTGCATGCAGAGATTCACTAAACTGCTGATGTCTGCACCACCTTGCCTCTCTCTACACGTTTGGATAAAGGGGTGGGTGTGTGGTAAGGGGTGCAATATCTACACCAGCACTTTCAGCTCTTAATTCACACAGATAGGACACATGAATGGCAAAGTGAATTCCCTGGAGCATTTTTCTTCACTGGTGTGTGTGTGTGTGTGTGTTTTCTCCCCCTTATAATAAACAGATGGAAAAATATTTTAGAGGGTGAAAATTGGTTTGCTATTTGTGTATATGTTTGCACACAAAATGTGCTTTGGCCTCAGTCGACTGAATCTATGTGGGTTCTCAAGGACTTCAAAGGGCAGCCGTAGACAGTTCTACAGTTTGTTTACCTTCAGTTATTATTTGTAATGATAATGCTGCGGGTGCGGAGTCGCTGTGAAATAAAGCTGTGATAAATTGAAATTATGTAGCTGTGACCTGTGGCCTTGGAAGCAAATAACTGGTTTCCAGGATGAAATGGGACAATTTCTTTCAACCCACACAACTACGCAATGTCATCCTCCACTGTAATTACTTTTTTTTTTTCTCCTTTTTTTTTGGTGCAATTGCTTACACACTTGTTGCAGACTTCAGCTCATTGTATATAACCTCTGCACAAAAGCCAATAAGTCATTTATAGGTCAAAACTCATTTGTGCAATAAAAGCCTAACATTCGTTCATTCATTTATTTATCTCACTGAGGTTATAGGAGCTGCTGAAGTCTGATGTCAAAAGTCATCACATTCATTAGTCTAGTACAAGTAGAGATACTAGAGTTTAAGATGCAGTACCAACTCAAGCTTTATACTCAAATAAAAGTGTAAAAGTACTGGTTTCATGCATGGTGGTCACTACAGTCGACAGTTATTCCACATCTGTTCTATAGTATATTCATGGGTTCAGTGGGTTATGCATCATCCAATACACTGCAATTCATACCATTACTGTAGCTTTACTGTTCTAGGTCAGCAATATATATATATATATATATATATATATATATATATAATTTCTAAGATTTCTATAGCACTTTTCAAGGCATCCAAAGCGCTTTACATTAGTGATCCATTATCCAGTCACTCTCACATGCTCCCTCTGGTGGTGGTAAACTAAATATGTAGTCACAGTTGCTCTGGGTCAGACTGACAGAAGCATGGCTGCCATTTCATGCCACATGCCCCTCTGACCACCACCGAACATTTATACGCATTCATACACCAGTGTGAGTGACACTGGAGGCAAGGAGGGTGAAGTGCCCAAGGACACAACGGGCTGACTAGGACAGAGCGGGGATTGAACCGCCAACCCTTCAGTTAATGGACAACCTGCTCTACCAACTGAGTCATGGCCACCCTATATATTAAGACCCCATCCCATTTCTCCCCCTCAAAACTTCCACTTGGTTTTAAGTGCCCTAAAAAGTAAATTCCACTCATCAAGGGGAAATAATTTCCCCTGAAAATGGGACACCACTCGCGAAGTGAACGTAACAAACGTGCTCACATCACACGCTGACAAGTCTACCCCGCCAAATATGAAACCACCCCTCCGCGAGACTGACTACTATTTACACGGAGGACAAATGCCGGTCCCAGCTGTGTTGCCTGTTGTGTTGGCTCTGTTTATTTACCTTCGGGATGCGCAGAGAAGAAATGCGGCAAACAGAAGATGCATTCGCCGTCTACTTTGCCTTTCAGTCTTGTCTCAGGTATGTTGATTTATTTAAATATTTGTATGTATTTTTTCTTCAAATTTCAAAATTTTAACATGATTATTTGCCAAAATATACTTACAACGAAATTGTTCATCTCCAGTTCCTCCAGCTGCGGCCGCCATTTTTGTTGTCAGAAATCAGACGGCTCGCTGAGCTCGCAGTGCATCATGGGTAATTTCATCTTCCACTCAAAACGAAGTCCGCAACCAACCTCACTACATTTTGAGGGTTGATTTTAAGGGCAAAATCGCACTCCCACTTGCTCCCCTAGGTAATGGGACACCCTACCCCTACACATGAACGCGCAAAATCTAGGGTTAGGGGAAATTTTAGGGTTAGGGGGAGAAATGGGACAGGGCCTAAGTCTAAATATATATTTACCCATGGGTAAAGTTGTTGTCACAGCCTTACACATGCAGACTCCATCACAAATAGGGCAAGGACATTAGGCAATACATGTAACAGGAGGGCACAGAGAAAACACAACAACCAAAGGGTTGGTGGTTTGAATCCCACTCTGTCTTAGTCCTGTGCTGTTGTGACATTTCATGCTCCATTGCCCCCAGTGCTCACACTGGTGTATGGATGCATGTGAATATTTGGTGGTGGTCAGAGAGGCCATAGGTGCAAAATGTCAGCAACCTTTCTGTCAGTCTGTTCCAGGACAACTGTGGATACATATGTAGTTTACCACTACCAGAGGGAGAATGTGAGAGTGAAAGAATTATGGATCGACTGTGTGCTTTGAGTATGTGTGCACAAAGTAAAGCATTATAGAAATTGAATCCATTATATTATTATTTCGGCCAACACAATGGGACACTGGTGTCATCGATAAATGACGAGGTCACATATTGACAAATCTAACGTTCTAACTCAACTTATGATTTTATCTGCAATAAACTAAGATATACCATTAGATTTGCAAAGAACACTGCAGCTATGTGAAATGAAAATGTACATTTTCCATGTGATTCAGGCATTTTTAAAACGGGGACTTAGGAAAAATTTAAGTGTTTGCAACATATCATGGGTGGTGCAAAGCATTATGGGCGGTAAATTCTTGCTGTGATGCAGCCAAAGCCTAACAGTATTTTCAAATGGCATTTCTAGAACATACATTATTTGAATTACTGTTAAAAGTAGTTCACTGAAATATTGTTGCCTTTAAGATCTTGTGTGCATTTTTGCCGTTATAAAAACAAAAAAGAGAAGTCGGCTTTATAATCTGTAGCTTTTTACACATTTGAAGCTGCGTTTTAAAACTAAAATGAAGACCTGAAGTCGTCTGTAGCTGTAGGAGTGTTGCCCACTGAAAGATAGACTCTAAACTTTTTTGGTCTTCTCTTTCTGTGCTGCTGTTTTATAACATGCACAGGTAGAAAATGTAAAAAGTGTTAATGCATTGTAAAGATTACTGTGTGTATATGTGTGTGTGTGTGTGTATGTGTGTGTGTGTGTATGTGTGTGTGTGTGCGTGTGGTGGTGAGGGGGGGTGAGGGGTTGGAGTAAAGTGGTGGAATAACTCGACTGTCTGCCTCCATCTGCGTCACAGATGACTGTTTCCTAACGTCCTTTGATTCACTGTCCTCTTGTCACAACTACAGGGACAAGTTAACACATCAGTGCATGTGCATCTGCATGTGTGTTTATGTGTGACCCTCGGCAAGTGTCAGCATCCATGATCAAAACTCCCCACCTCCAAGCGTGACACATTAGCCAGTGGCAGCTGAGGGCAAGGACACTATATGTGGCTTATATAAAAAGTCTGGATGTGGCTTTTTCTGCACATGTACTGTTTTACACTGGATGAGAGTATATTTTACTGTAGGCCTATATACAGTCACAGAAAAAATTATTAGACCATCAAAAGTCATTAATCAGAAAAAAGACAAAAGTGCTGGTTAGCTCATGTTTTTAATTTATATGATGGTGTGTTATTCCACATATATGCTGGTTTATGTACATGTATACAATGCATTTGTAAATATTCCACTAGAAAAAACCTGTAAAGTGAATGGATCATAATGTGCACACAGTGTTTTGAAGTAGATCTGAGAACAATATTTTGACTAAAACTTGTTCTCTTGTTAATTCTAAGAGTTTCACATTTTAACCATAGACTTATTTTGGAAACTTGAGGAAGACTTGAGTTTTCTTTATCAGTAACACACATGTGGTAACATATCAGTTTTATGTGACTAAAACAAACAAAACAAGGAATGAAGAAAAACAGTTTTTCCCCCCCAATACAATACCACAGATATTAATCCAAGAAGAATCACCCCCCCACACCAACTGTCATCAGCCTGTTAAAACTCATGCATAATTCTTTAGTGCATATTTTTATTTAATTTTATTTTCTTTTAGTATTATATATTACTGTACAACATCTGTTTTTTTTTACTGTATTATATTATTACATATACATTGTGGTTTTAATTTAGATCCTTTTTATGATTGATTGTTTCATTTATTGCTTTGAAAGCTGCTATTTTCTATTTTTGACTGCCACAGTAAGATGTTTTTATATTATTCCATATCTGTGTTGATATGGTGTCTGAATGACAGTCAAGTTCATCTCGAATCTTTGGTGATTATCAAGAAAACCATAGAAAATGGATAGATAACAGCTGTGAAATGAGTTTGTATTTAGTTCATATTTAGTGAAAGTCTCTTTGGCTCATTGTATTTTTGTTATTGTATAAAATTGTATTTTTGTTATTTTATGTATAAGATTTTAACTTGAAAACATTTCCTTCATTTTTGAAATATTGACTTTTAAGTTGCTTGCTTACATTTGTACTTAAATTAAACCTTTGTTAATTTGTGTTCTATGGAAGGTGTTACGATACCATACGATAATTAGTGTTATTCAATAAGTGTTCATTTAATTTATTTTATTATGACTTATTATTTTTGTTGTTTGTCAAATTTTATTGTTGTCAGGGGAAGATCCCAGACGAACCATGATGGTTTTCATCTCCCCCCTTGTATGTTCATTTTATTATTTGTATTTGATTATATGCAAATAAATAAACAAACAAAAACTGTTAAACTACCATGAGCTATTTTTGTTATATTTGCCCAAACAAATGCACCTTTAGTTATACCAGGCATTAAAACAACCAAGAAATTGAAGAAAACAAGGATGGTTTAATACTATTTTCCATGACTCCACACTTCTTTTGTGCAATAATAATTTTGTGCAATGTTCAGTTTTGAATAAATAACTACTGTATTTGATATACATATTTTATGATGTGAAATCCCAAACACTGAATAGTCTGTGTTCTCTAAATAAATAAGTGGCGTAAATTATTTCTGATACGCTTTTATTGACAAAATTCAACCAGTACAGAACATTAATTTAAATTAATCATTATAACCATGAGATGAAAGTTACATTTCCAATTTAAAATGTCTTCTTCCAGATTACACTGCTCTGCAATATTGTAGAAAGTACCTGCTTCACACATTAAATGTGTTTAAATCTTAGAGACTTTAAAGAGATTAATCAGCAAACAAATGACCAAAGTGCTGGTTAGCAAATGTTTTTAACATATATGATCAGGGCCGTTGACAGCTTTGGCTGGGCCTGGGACACAATAATCTGAGTGGGCCCCCCCTGCACACACACACACACACACACACACACACACACACACACCCAATCCCTCTTTTCAGTCTCTATTCACTCCAACCCTTAAATAAGGGTTAAATAGTATTCTAAACCCATTAGAACAGTCAACCATTTTATTTCAACATGTCATCATTTAAAACATGATCTAAGCAGAATGTCTCGCCCTAGATTTGAATCCCTAGCAACATAAAACCAACTTGTGGTTCTACATCGTCACCACTAGGGTATCTGATAAAGTTAACATCAGGGTCTGATATCTGATATCTGTGCAGTGAGCCCCTGAGGCTCTTGGCTTCTTCATCTCTTTGCTCCTGAACGTTGCATGTTGGCAAACGAGCTCACACACTTATTGTCTAATGGTACGGCCAAACCAAACACGAATTTTCACATTCACACATGCAGATTACACACAAAGTCAATGGAGAGATGAGTCTCGAGACAGGTTTACCCGAGGCGGCACATTAGAGGCGTTCCTGCGTTTCTCCAAATACACGTAACGCTGGAGTTGAAAATATTGAACTTTTCATGCAAATTTGTGTGACACTGTGCTATAAAAGCCAATCAGTGTTGAGATGTTGCCAAAGTCATAATTGACCAGGACCGACCCGGAAGGTGGCAGAAAGAAAAACTGAGCCTGAAATACCCTTGAAAGGGGACTTCATCCAGACAGAGGAGGAGGTGGAATTCCCCTCTTCTAGGATTGGGTGAACCCAAAAGCTACGGCGTCTGGCCCTCAGACGTATGGGACCTCCAGAGCAGGTACAGAGCAGAAATCCACGTGATCTGAGCCATAGTTGAGGAGAGACGAAAATGGCGGGCCAGATTTTAATCTGTGTTCACCCAGCGTCCAGACTCAGGTGTTTTCAGGGGGCGCGTCTCAGGCGTACACGCGTAAATTCGTGTTGGGTGTATGCCATGGCCACACCAAACATGAATTTTATGGACAGCTAAGCAAGCGTGCCCAATCAGAAGCAGAGTAGCTGCTGTGGCCAGAGGCGCTTCATACGCTTACTTAGCTGTCTGTCAAACATAAATAAACCAATAGTAATCCACCAAAGGACATCCCACCCCCACCAGCCACATTTGTGTCAAAACTGCAATCAAAACATCAGGGAGCGCAAACAATAAGGCTGGAGTCGTAATAAAGGAAAAAGGCAACAACCAAAAATGAGAAAGATGTAAAGGCAAATATTTTACACCATCTGTGCATTTTTTCATGACAGTCTTGTAGTTTTCATTTGACTAATTTTTTTTTATTAATATTTTGAATTGATATTTTTTGTTTGCACTTTTAAAAATCTTCTTTGAACTTATTGATACAAATTGAACACCATAGCTGGGTGTTTTTGAATTTCTTTTAGAAGACAATATGAGGGACTAGTTCTGGACGACATACCCGTTTGTGTTTGTCCTAAAGACAATTGACTTCAAACACTGAACAAAAGACTTTTAACTTAAAACTTTGTAACTTTGAAATAATCTTTAAATTCTTTGAAACTAATTGTAAACTATATTTGTAATATTAAAATAATGAAAAGACTCAAGAAAAGTTCATTCTTATCAGGTTCGCTCATAGCCCAAATAAGTATATGAGCTTAATTAAGTAAGATTTATATTTTTTTCCTAAAACAACTAGATTATGTGCTCATGATTTTATCACATTATGAGTTAATTATTGCAGTATTAACTTGTTTTACATATAAGTTACTACAGCTTGACTAAATGTGTTATCTATCTCTTGACAACTTTGATTCTAAGAGCAAGTAGTTGCTGTCAAAATGAACAAGTATGCACATGTCAAATTCAACAGCAATTTGTTGGAGATCACATCATAATAAGATTCTACCCAAATGCGAGGGCTCGAACTGAACTCTGAACACTTAAGCTGATTCAGCTGTACAGGAGTCACTCCTTTGCCCTTTGGGGTGCACACAGAAGCCCTCTCCACATTATATTAGTAATCCTCATATCACCTGTTAAAACCTGCCTATTGGAATTTAAAGAGCCAGTTGGCTGACATTGACCACTGAGGACAAATAGAAGCATTTTACCGGCTTTATTCACCTTCAAATAAAGAGGCCTCTCGCTGCACACACTAAGTTTATCATGTACAAGCACACATTCTAATAAAGACTGATCCCTAAGCACCACATAAAGACTACCTGATCTACACAGCCATTCAGGCTTTAACCAGCTGATTAACACCCACCAGCACACTCACACAAAGCGCGTAAATATTAGAGAACACTCTCGGATGCATGGGAAATACGGAGACAATATAATGCTGAGCAAGGGGGAGAAATGAATAGGCACAGACACACACACACACACACACACACAAAAGCATAACAAACTATGTTCTGCTGCCAGACTTGGCTCACACCAAGGTTATAGAGAACGAGGGATGACTGGTGAGTGGTTGTGTAAGTAGCATAAATGCTTTGCTTGAATTGAATAGATCAAAGTAAGTGGGTCTGTAACGCTACCTATTCTGATGTATTGTTACAATGAAAAGACTTGAAAACACATGTTAAGGGCCGCTTCAGGAGAGAGGAGGAAACTGGGAAACAAAGAGGAGAAGAAGAAGAAGAAGAATGAAAATGAAAAAAAAATGCCAGAAATGCACAACGGAAAAAGACGGGGAGGAGAGTTTAAAGAGGAGGACGTGCTGGGCAGGTGGAATGTAAAGTGGGGGATAGACCATAATAGAGACGTCTTGCCGTGGAAGCTTTAATGCTCCTTTGAGAGCTGCAGACACAAATACTACGAGGATCAACTACAAACCTCAGACTAGGGCTGCATGATTCTGGAAAATATGTGTATCACGGTTTTGTTGATAAAAATGGATATCACGATTCTCTGCACGATTGTTTTTTAATTAAGTTAAATTTTTATTCAACTCAAATCCAAAATGTGCATACTTTTAATTTGCATCGCAAAATATTTAACTATTGAACTAAAATTTAACTATTGTTGAACTATTGATTTAGCCATTCATTCAGTGTAATATCATTATATATTGATAAATAGATAATTATTATCACTAAGCTTAGTTGATAATTATTGCCGTTTGGTTATGAAATAACTTTAAAATGCCATGGAGTATAGTTAATGTAATGTTTTGAGATTTGTATTTTTTAATTCAACATGCTTTATCATGTAATAAATGGGGCCATGTCTAACGATATGTTAAGTGATTGCTGCAGTTTTTTTTCCTTTTTGCCTGCTGGAGCTGGGCGGATAGGGTGTCGCATTGTATAGTGTCTGTTATAGATGTGTGTTTATTTTTGAACATGCATTTTCAGGGGTTTTGTTTCGTACTGTTCCTTCATACTGGCGTTTGAGCTGACTAAACAGGGTGGTTGTATTGTCCAGCTTTGCGGCTACTACAGCAGAACACATGTACTGTAATGTTGACATGTTAGCCTCCCGTTAGCTGAGAAGCTAACTGAGCTAACAGCTGTTATGTTTCTGTCCGTGAACACCAATTTGATTTGTGACTGGTCTTAAATGATTCTGGACATTCTCAGCTTTCTGACACTGTATGGCATGACTATATTAAGGCATGGCGTTTCAGCTTTTAACTAAAGTGCCTAGCATTCCATTTCCAACTTCAAGGAGACCATCAGCGCTACAGCAGTGACAACAGTCGGAATAAATGCGAAGCACAATAACATTCCGTTTTTTCTGACCCACTTAATAACTTAACTTGAAAACACATTCGGGCTTTCATCCATTTTCCTCATGCAGACTTCACTTATCTCCTCACTCACTCATGCCGTCTGTAAGGGTTCATTGATGGTTTATGGTGCACCATTTATAAAATGAAACTACAGGATGAAGAGGGCTTTCTTTAGAACGGTGCTTTACTTGGCACCCATGTAGCTAACGTTTTTTCACTTCCTGACAACAACTCACATGACTCAACCAGCCAACCAGGAGCCAGCTACCTCAAATTAGTAAATATGATACAGAAAGGCAGATTCAACAAATAATTAAATGTGTAAATCATAATTCTGTAAACATAAATATAAACAGTCTATTGGGTGAATGCTGCCAATATATTATTTTTAAACAAATATGTGATTCCTCTTAACTCTTACATTGTGCTTAGTCTTTCTGCCGTGTCCCCCTGCTGAATCACATGACATGTAGGTCCATTCATGATTGGTTTAGGGAGAAAGCCTGCTGCTACCTACAATCACATGATGTGCAGGTGTATTTATGATTGGTTGAGTGGGGAACCAGCAACGGTGGACTTTACAGAAGCAGAGGGAAAATTAAGTGTTACACAGCTGATGGTGGAAAACAAACAAACAGAAAAACCATCTCTCATCAAAAAGTGAATCATGTGTCGGTGTGAACCGAGATCAGGTTTTTTTTAACGATATATTGTGTAGCTCTACCTCAGACCTTTTATTGTCTCCGTCTGCTCTCGATCACTAGTTTTATCACTTAGAGGTTCAGCTCTTTCGTCTCCTTGATTCTGAACACACAGACACACACACACACACACATTACCATCTTCAAACTACAACTTCACAATGCAACCAAGACAAGCCTGCTTTTTATGGATCGCGCTCCTGTTCTGATCTACTTCTGTCTTTCTTGCTCTTGATACAGAAATATTCACCTGCTTCAACTTATAGACGGAGCTGAGTGATCATACGGTGTTTGTTTCAGGGATGAACCTGATACACCAACTGAATATCAATTCAAGGATGTCAATTGCAACTGTAGCCGTCGTACTCTTGCGTTGTGTTCTTTGCTTTTTCTTTATGACCACAGACACTCTCTTTGGTTTCAAACGTCCTGTTTATTCAGTATACGGTACCAGGTGTACAAAAATATGAGTCCGTCTTTGTTGCATCAGTAGCAGCACATATGCACACACACACACACACACACACACACACACCTGTCTGAAATTAAATGGAGGGAAAACCAGTTAGCTAACAAATTAAGAAACTAAGTCAATTTGTTTATGAAAAATAAACCCAAACAGTCCTAATTATTATGAAACCGAATTGATAGCAAATTGTGAATTAAAATACACATTTAACAATAAAAACTTTAATATAATTTTGTCATGTTTTAAGCAAACAGCGGAGCTCGTTGGGGTCATACATACCCAGAGGACGGCCGGGTGCTACCGTTACTATCCTCCGGGTTGTATGACCCCAACGAGCAGGGCTGCTGCGTTCAAAGACCCTCGGAGATAACTAAACCGTATGTATGCATGTGCTTTTTGGGATGGCAAGAGGAATCGGACAACTTTTACTCTGTTACACAACCAAATTCCAAGTTTTTGTCTCTGGTTCATGGAGGCTGATGTTGTATGTGATGTGCTTTTGTTGTCCTTATCGGACTAAAAAGCTATGTTTTTGCATTAACAAAATTTTACAATTTTTTTTTTTTTTTTTTTTAACAATACTACCTGCACAATCCCTCTGAATATTAGCTCATAGGACAAATTAAAATCAATTAAAAACTATGATCATGAGATCCCCAAGTCTCCGTTATAGACATAGAAATACCAAGATGTCCTTAAAGCAGTAAAAATTTGACTTTGAAAAGAAAGGATTCTTTGAACGGATGTGGCGACAGTTTGTTACATGTAACACAGTGTAAATGTTAACTGCATTAATTATACAAGAAAAAAAACAATATCATATCGACTGTGGTGTAAAAAGAAACCGCTGTCTGAAGACATGATGTATGTCATAATCAAAACCGTCTCATTTCCTGCTCATGGTTGTGTGTGTTTAAGAAACTGTCTCCCCTGTTAAGCTGATAAAAGACCATACACACACTGTGCTCATATCACACCAATTTTCACCTTCAACTATGAGACTGAAACAAAACTCTAAAATTAAGACATGAAATTCCCACCCTGTTTTTAGATTACCTCTAAATGTCACGCTGTGTTCTTACTGTATCAACCTTTATAATTTACTTTTTGTGGTACATGGGGTGTAATAATTGGGAGGTTGTTTTGGCAGAGCAGTGGATGCAATTATGTGCAAACACAAGCTATCTGTGAATTACTTTTCTTATTGAGTTTCTGAGAGATCTGAGCAAAAGGAAAAGTTTTGGTGGTTGATGAAAACAGCCTGATATTGTTCGACTCCCGGAGGCTCGACGCAAAACAGGCACTTATCCAAAAAACAGACACAGAAGCCCAAACTTTTTATGTGAAGACACATATATGCCCCCCACACACACACACACACACACACACACATTTTTGATCGGAGCAGCTTGTCTTAGTGACTAATACACAAGTCTTTACGGACCATTAACTTGCTCCAATTAAAACATGGAGCAATATGTTGTTTTCCAAGCAAGAGTTTTTGCATACTCCTTCGTCAGCCCTGAGGGACGACACCTTGAGTCTATTTCTGCCTCTTATCCCTCCAGTCATTCACATATGGTTGTTTTGCATAGTGCAGAAAATACTAAAGGAAGATGTGGTCACTTATAAAAGCTTGTCATTAATGTATGGGCTTAGTAAGTATGTTTACATGAGTTTAGAGAGATTTCAATCACTGCCTTACTCAGATTAAAATAGACACTTCCAAAACAATGTATACACCTTAATCGGAGTATAATCAATTCATTTCATTGTATTTATTCATTTATTCAAATAGGTAAAACAAAATAAGTAAAACCTACAAAGTGTCTGAGCAGAAATTAAAACGATACCTCTTTAGCATCCTAGATAACTATACCTTGTTCCAAAGGGTGTAGAATGAAGTTAACAAAACATCAAGTTTGAGAAGTTGGAATAACCAAGTCAGAAGGAGGTCCTTGGGCTATGAACAAGTTCAGTTTCTACGCTGGTGACATAACCTGAATTTCTCACACAAATTAACTCTTGAATACCTCCTATATCTGTCTGCATCTGGCCTTTCTGTGGCCTCTTGATGATATTCATCTTCATTTACATCATAATGAATTTCCTCTTTGTTGGACTAGCATTGCTAGAAGTTCCTGCTTTCTTTTTTGGGCCATGAAAAAGGAGGACGTTATGAGACTGGTGAGGTTGTTCCTTTTAGTGTGTCAGCGGTGAGTGACGCGTGCGTGTGGGTATGGGTGAGCGGTGGAGCAGCGCTGAGTTCAAGTGTGTTTATGCATAAGAGTAAGACTGAAAAACAAGTGTATGCTAATGTCCATGTACAGTATAAAACTAAAGCTGCTGTCTGAGACCAACAAGCCCAGTCTACTGCTTCCACTGTTGAAGAGAGGAGTTCTCCCCTGTGCTCTTTGACCAGACGAGCTGAACAACAACATTTAACAAGGGTGAAAAAGGTGAAGATAACAAGAAAATGGAGACAAAATGGCATCATGACTCAGGCGTCATTAAGTCAAAACAGCATAGGTCGAATACAGAGTAACCTGAGGACCTCCTGTAATGTGATTATAATCGAATTTCTCCCTGCATGTTAACGTTACCGAACCTTCAGTGTTGCCAAATAAATAAATCACCAGAAGTTGCTATATTGCATTGTGACGCAACCATGTACATACACCATGGACGTAATCGTAGTCAAGCGTAATTGTAATTTAAGTGCCTCACCATATTTAACCATCAGATGTCGGTGTTTCACCAATTTTAAAGTTAGTTTGGTTTGATCCGACAACACTGTCCATCAAAGTGGATATTAATTCATGCGGCATTCCTTTTTTTTTTTTTATTGAAAACCAGGAAGTCCCTAGGTTGCATTGCCCAAAAGTTGATCGAGGATTTTTTTTGTCACCAGACGTGGCCAAATGTTGATAAATGTAGCGACAGAGTCGGCAACACTGCCAACCTTAGTTCAAATATGACTGCCCTGGAAACGCCCCCTTCTTGAAGTGACCAGAGACACAGCATGACAACATACATGTTACATTTAATAAATCAGAGTTTATGAGAATGTACGAACTATACTGAGCTGCTGCATGATCGTTGTCCAAATCTTCTGAGTGTTGTCCTTCTACTACATCTGCTTCAAAACTTTTGTTTAGTTATTGTTCTTCTATGGCAGGGGTCTGCAACTCTGACCCTAGAGAGCCACTGTCCTGCATGTTTTAGATGTATCTCTTCCAACACACCTGATTCAAATGATCAGCCTATCATTAAGCTCCACAGAAGCCTCATAACAACCATCAGGTGTGCTGGAAGAGGGAAACATCTAAAACATGGCAGATAGTGGCTATCTAGAACCAGAGTTACAGACCCCTGTTCTATGGTAAATGTCTGCACTTCTATAGCTTTTCCACTTACATGGTGCTCAAAGCTCTTTACATTAGCCTCACAGTCACCCATTCACACACTCATACACCAGTAGATTTCTAAGGTTCCGTCAGTCCTACTGGGAGCAGAAGTTAGGGTTCAGTGTCTTGCCCAAAGACACTTCGACATGTGGACAGCCAGAGCTGGGATCTGAACCACCAACCTCTTGGTCATTGGGTGACCCACTCTACCAACTGCCCCGCCCACCCCAATAGTGCTAGCTGGAAACATGCTCACGCATAAAAGCATGTAGCACCACCTAGTGTCTGGGAGTCCAACAGACCTCATTCAATCGTTTGAATTTCTCCAGTGCATGTAACTCCAGTTAAGTCCTTAATTGGAGTAAGGCAATAATTCAAATTTCTAAGTGCATGTAAAAGTACCAAGTGTTTCCATGAGTTTCACATAGCAGCCGGAAAACTGAAAATACAATGTCGTGATCTTTAGTCCCACTGTGAACGACTGACTGCTTTAATGACTCTGAAATTATTCATCCCCACACTAAGTGATCACTGTGGTGTAGCAGCACATTCAGATGTAAAATGGAAGATGCCTCCGATATCTTAATCAGTCTTTTAGGATGACGCTGGCAGCCCTTTGCCTCTGCTGACCGCTCTGTTGTTTCACATATGCCAGGAAGCGATAGAGCCTGGCAACCGCAAACACACATCCACTATGTAATATTTTTAATGGCATTTAAACTGCCCTATGCAGCACATTATTTTTTCCAGATTTCACTACCATTTCTTTTCTTCATTTATTCCTCCATCTTCTCATGTTGCTTAGAGAAGCTTAATGTTTTATTTACAAGTATATTAACAGAATACATTTTGTGAGAACCATAAAAGTGTGTAAGAAGAAATATAAGATGCATTTAGTGGCCGAGGACGTCATATTATTGTTGGTTATGAGATGGAAATGTCACAAATCAAACATCTGCAGAATTTTATTGTGTAACCCTCATTATTTCCAAATTAAAATGAGAATATATTACATCTTCCGAGACTGTATAATTGCAACAGCTGGACATTTAACTTGTTTGTTGCTGATCTAATAACTTTTCATTCCACTTCTAAATGCGATTCCTTTACAGCTCAAGCAATAAAAGTGACCTATGTGACTACAAACCAGGGATTGTGCATCTCAGAGCAGACACCTCACTCAGCATAAGTTATTTTTCCAAACTTAATGATAGGGTTCTTTGAGGTTATTTAACGAATATGGAAAAGCCCAGCATGATGTCCAAAGTCACGGGAAGATTGTGGACCTGTGTGTGTGTATGTGAATGACATACTGTATACATACATGGAGAGCTGAGAAGTGTCTTGAAATCAATCTCAGGTGTGAGGATTTACTCTACAGGGGGTTGGAAGGGTCCGTTCCCCGACTCCTGGCCATGAAGTATGTCATTTTGAGTTCCATTCATAGAGCTCAATTTGCAAGAACTGGACAAGTATGTAGCTTTTTTTTTTCTTTTACATTAAACAGTTATTTTGACTGGAAACTGCACAATGCAACAGTTTTTTTCAAATACCTTTTTAAAAATATTTGTATTTATTCATCATTTATCTTTTTAATGGAATGTAATTTGCAATGGACATAATTTTTAAGCAAAACTGTGAAACCTTTGTCTCCTACAGAGGACAAGAATGCATTACTCAGTGTCAAATGATAGGTGGAAGAGGGAGAAGAAGAGGGGGGGTCAAAAAGAACAGAATGAGACAAAAATACGCATTATTCAGAGTGTTTTAACAAATAATACCTTCCTTTTTCACTCCCACACTTGTGTAGTTCACACAGTAGAGGAACATCATTGGATTTCCAAACAGCCTTTTCAATGGTGTCAATATTAGTCAGGCGTTTTGCTCCGGAATGAAATATCACCTACAGTATTAGATGAATTGCAAACAAAACTGATTTGGACAACACCGCTGTCCTTAGAATTAATCCAATTTGTCCATTTGTTTTTCCAATTAAGACTTCCACAAAGAATGAAACTCCATGGCGGCTCTGCTGTATGCCTGGTATTTGATATTACTGTACCTGGTAGACAGGAACACCATGGTATTACTCTCATTGTGTGTGTGACCAGTACAGTGTCATGACCAACTTTTAATGTCACAGGCGTTGAATTAACTCATAAAGATCCAAACATCCAACTTCGACCACAAGCATCTATTGATATAACTGTGTTTAATACTAGTTGAGGCACTAAACATATTTTTAGCTTATTTTGAATCTCATTAGCTGCTGCACACCACAGGTGCTACACTTTCTGGGGTCAACAAGAACCTAACGAAGAAAGTGCCACGATTTCCATAACTCGCTCAACAGAGAGGACTAGAAGGCCACACAGATCATGGCAACTTCACAAATCATATGAAATCTGCAATTTGTCCAATCACAAATACATCATTATCACGCATTGCCATGTTAAATCAGCACTACATGTTGAAAATGGCAAATCTCTGCTGTGACCTTGATGCGAAAATTCAATATGGCGCTAGACCGGAAGTAATGAGTTGATGCAGCTGAAATTTGGTCCGTTTCATTCTTGTATCCGTCCCCTTGTACACACAAAATTTCAGAACGATGATCTAAGACTTGTCTTGGAAACTTGAAAGGAAGGAAGATCTGCCGTTTATTTAGCAACACTGAAGGTTGGGTGACGTTTACACGCACGGAGAAATTCGATTAAAATCACATTACAGGAGGTCCTCGGTTACACAGTATTTGACCTATGCTGTTTTGACTTAATAACGCCCGAGTCCGAAAATTCAATATGGCATCAGGCCAGAAGTAGTGAGTCAATTCAGCTAAAATTTGGTCCATTTCATCCTTGTATCTGTCACCATGTACATGCAAAATTTCACAACGATGATGTAAGACTTATCTTGGAAACTAGAGCCAACCAGTATTCAAGACATTTAAGTTACTTTAGCATTTAATTACTTTTTATTCTGGAAGCATTTTACTTGTAGACCAGTGCAATTGGTGTAAAATACACTGTAATCTTTACATGTACATGTTAGCAATAGCTGAAGGGTTAAAGTCAAAGTGGTAAGACAGCACCTAATTTCAGAAACCAAATACAGTACTTCAATCTGCAGTCCCTACGTAACTGCCCCGGAATCAATACAGTATATTTCACTTTTTCAACTGTGCTAACCTTGGTATAAACCTAACAGCAGCTGCCTCTGCCTGTTTATGTATCTGCTTCCCCCAGACTTATGGGATGTGGTTTGTGTACAGTTGGTGGTATTCGAGGTACAGCTGAAACACACAACTGGTCAAGGAGTCAGGGGGTCAGTTCCCAGGCTGCATCATTAAATTTCCAGGTGCCCGCGAACACCCGGCTGGGGGTGAACGATGGGTGGTCCCACATCAGCTATTATTACTGCAAATGCTGGGTTACAGCTGGTTGGGGTAGTCGAGGGCAGATCCCACATCAGATCATTAATGCCTCCTGCAGAGCTGGACTCAGGAAGGGAGGAGGTGAGAGGGAAATGTAGAGGAGGAGGAGAAGAAGATACAGCTATAAATCTAATCTCTTCTCACACGTGGACTATTGGTTATCATCCCTGTAGGGAAGTCATGATCACGTTTGCTCCATTGCTGTGTGGGTTTTCACATTAACAAGTGGTGCCAGGCACTACAAGCCCCGCCCCTCACACGTACTGTAGCTTGGTTTTGGGATGGATCCAGCTGACGTTACGTACATGCATGTCATGATGTCAGCATATTAACTGCTTGTATATATGTGCAAGTTTGAAGTAAATTATATGTTTATAGACATTTGAAATGTTGTCCTTATGAGTAAAAGGGGGGAAAAAACGATTTTTCAGCACAGATTTTTTTTTTTTTTTTTTTACCTACTTCTTCCAAAATGTGATGTGACCTATTCTGGGTCAAAAACCCAATTTAGTATGAATTCAATCAATAGTTTTGCTGCTACCGACATTTGAACTTCTGTCCTATTATAAGTATAAAAGGAGGATTTTTTTTCATTCATGAAATTTTTTTTACTTTTACCTACTTTTTCCAAAATGTGATTAGATCTATTCTTTGTCAATGGCAATATATACATCATATACAACCAGTCTAAGTAAATGGGAATTTATTTATTTTTGTTTTTTGTAATTTATTCATTTCATGACATTTTTTATTTTTATCCAATATTCCCAAAATGAGACGCAATCTATTCTGGGCCACTAGCAATGTACAAACCCAATTTGGCATGAATTCAACTAATAGTTTTGCTGCTCCCGCCATTTCAACTTCTGCCTCCATCATGTGTGTGTGTGTGTGTGTGTGTGTGTGTGTGGGGGGGGGGGGTTATATCCGTTTTGGGTCAATGACAACTTAAACTAACTTGGTATGAATCCAACCCATAGTATTCCTGCTACAGACCTTTCAACTTCCGCCCATTATAAGTAAAAATACAGTACGGTGGTACCTCTACTTACAAAAGACCCAGCTAACAAATAATCCCAGTAACGAAAAACCTTTACCTCCATTTTTTGTCTCTGAATATGAAAGAAAATTCTATTTGCGAAAGGAAACCAAAAACTCAGACATGTACGTACTGTACATAATGTACATGAATATGTCATGTACATAGCATTCCATTGGCTATGAGGGAGCTACTCATGATGCTTTTCGTGAGCCTTTGACCCTCATTCATTGACCCGTACTTGTGTCTCCGAGTGCGTCCACCAAAACCCCACTACAGCACACTTTCATTATCCATCACGAGCCCAAAGAAAGTGATTCCTGGTGCGAATGAAAAGAAGAAGTGGTCTGCGTTATCAATAGAAGTCACTCCACCAGCACGAACAAAAGACATGCCGGCGAAATCCCACGAACCCCCTGAATTCGTGGGGAAAAAAATCCCTGAAAACATGTCCACTAAACAGGTCATCGCCCACCTGACGACGTATATGCCCTGCGCACCCCAGGAAGATCACGAAAACTCAAAGGTAATCGTCTCTGGATCTACACACCACTGAAGGTGAAAGTGACAATTTAAACAAGCACAATGGTATGAAAATGACCCACATGTCTGGTTCATTTTAATGGTTTAATGTTCAGTCAGTGTTTTTTCTTTGCTGTTATTTAACCCTGAGGTTTCTGAGGTGAGATGTATCATCCTCGTGAGGATTTTCAGCTGCAGTTTACAGGTGGACAGAATAAAACGGAATAATGTGGACAAGTAGCAGATTAATAGAACTGCATGTAATTATATGCACATACTGTATACATAATTAGAGTTGTCAAAATTCACATATTAAATTAATTAAAACATGATTAATCTGATTAAAATGTAAAAATATAACGCAATTAAATTGAACACTTGTTTTGTTGAAACTTAATTGTGTTGAATGAACATGTTAATTGTATTCATACTTTTGGTGTTTTTTTTTCTGTATTGTAGAAGGTTTTAGAATATGATTTGGATATTTCACTTTATATTTTTTGTGAATTGTTTTTTTGATGGTGTGTCTTTTTCACCAAAGCACTTCCAGCTTAAAATACCACATGAACGCAAACTATGTGTTCGATGGCGATTCTGCAAGTACTTTGGAGTAGTACTTAGTACTTAAATATTTCCTCCTCTCTTGAGTCTGGTTGCTCATGGAAAATGAAATGCATTTAACAGATTAAATTTTCATTTTTAATCATCATTAATCCAAGGAAACCCAATGATCAATTTGCTTAAAAATTGCAATAATTTGACAGCCCTACATATAATACATACAGACTATGTTTCCATGGGAAAAAAGTCATGTGGTCTGTCTGATGAGTCCAGATTGACACTGTTCCAGAATTAATGGTGCATCAGGGTGAAAAGGGAAGATATAGTGATTACTCATCATGACTAGTGTCAATGTACAAGCCTGTGGGGGCAGTGTTATAGTCTGGTGTTTCTTCAGGTGGTCAGTTCCAGGTGCAGTAATGTTATGCGTCTAAAATATGACATAATCTAAACCTGAATATACTCAATGACCGTGGATTTTTTTATGCACATTACAAGATAAGAAGGGTCAGTTTATGAGTTTTTATTCCTCAGAATAAAGGTTAATTTCTCTTTAAGATGGCCACCTAATTCCAGTTGAAAATGACAATTCTGAATTCAACTTAATTGTGAATAAACTCATTGGTGTAGTCTGACCTTAATTCCGAATTTGAAAATTCCTCTTTCATGTAAGCAGTTAATTCTGCTTTAACTTTATTCCTGTCATTCTGCTCATGCTCCCATTCCATGCTCCCAGCATTAATGTGCTGATTTCATCTAACTGTTTTGTAAAAATTTTAAAAATGAATGCGAAAATCACATACAGTATCTGTACTTCCATGTTAATAGTTGAAAGAAAAGCAAAACAAGAAGTGGATGCAGACATTTTCTTCGGGTAGACATCCAGATGTTTAGTGGCTGTTCTGTCCAATCAGAACCCTCTGTACCGCCAGCTCTTAAAGCCTAATTAACGAGAGCAGAATACACCTGTTTGCCATGTAAACCTTTATTCGGAATTAACATGTAAACACGAACGAAATAGCTTTAATTCTGAATTATTTTATTCAGAATAAATCATTCTGAGTTTAAAAAATATTATGTAAGCATAGCCAATATGAGTGGTTGGGAGAATATGACAAATCATTTCCACACATGGATTACTCTCCATGGAGTCCAGATCTGAACCCTATTGAGGATCTATGGGATGTGGTTTACCCTGCAGTCTGACTCTCCCACCATCCATACAGAAAAATGAATTAAAATGTGGCTGGAAATAAATGTGTGGATGCTGTATAAGGGTTGCATGGCATAAACATCATAGAGAATGTGCTGTAATCCCAGTCCAATGAAATGTTCTAAATGTATATATAGATATAAGTGTGTGTGGTTTTTTCCCTTTTGGTGCCGAGTTGTGTGTGTTTCCGCCTCACAAGCAAATGAAAAAAATAGATCAATGTCAACCCCGGTTGTTACGTCTGTTATGTCTTTGGAGATTCTAAGAATAGGACATGACAACCTATCATGTCGACCAAATTTATGCGACTGACAGAGTGAATTTAATCGACAGCCTTAAAAAGTTTTGGCATGTTTCATCCATGGGAGATTCCAAAGAAACATGACATGAGGCGTGACAAATCGTCATGTCGCCTTAGTTGACACCATTTATTTTTTCCATCAAGGACACGAGTGTGCGTTTCAGCTACACCTAATCTGTGGTTTCAGGTTCTTAACCCTTCTGTTGTGTTCATTTGTCAAGAACAGCAGTGGTGTTCCTGGGTCAATTTGACCCTGTGCATGTTTTATTTCTACAAAACCTAACAAGCACTGTTAATATTTCATTATTAATTCCATTACTAACTATTCTATCAATATTTCGTGCAATGGTGTTCTTTACCTCTAATTGTTAAAATTCTGTTTTTCTTAAAAAAAAATACATGTTCAAACTTTTTTTTCCCCAATGTTTCACCACTTTATTACTTTTGAAAGACCAACATATAAAACTCATATGTCCCACAGTCGTAAAGAAAGAAATAGGCTATTTTTATATGAAAAGACTAACCTATAAAACAACAAAATATGGCTCAACGTTGTAAAGAAAGAGATAGTCTGACATTAACACCCTTTTACCTCCAGTTTGACTGCTGGGTCAAATGGACCCAAACAGTATCTATACAATATAAGCATGAAGGGCATGATAATTAATATGCGAGATGAACCATTGTTATATTAAATTTTGATTACACTCAGTCTAGCAGAAGAAGATTAATAAAAAGCTATTTTTCTTAGATATTCAAAATTTAAAATGGGTGAATTTGACCCATAACAGGAGGGTTAAATCACACTTTTAAGGCAATCAGATAAAGTCACTCCACTAAACTGCTGGGGTCTTATATTTTACATGAAACTCACTGACTGCATTCGCACCAATGTCCTTATAGCAACTACAAATTTATAATTGACAACACTTTAGAACCTGGCAGATATCAATGACACCTTGAGTTGTTAAAAAGACAACTGGGCTCCACATGCAACCAAAGAAGCGGAGGTCAATTATTGCAGCAATCAGCAGAGGTCAGTGTGTGTATCGAGGGGTGAATGACAATAACGATGGGAAGAGAAAACGAGAAAAAGAGAAAAAAGGAGGGGGTGGGTGGGTGCAAAGACAGAGACATCAATCATCTCAATGCCCCCTGTGTTCTGCCGTACCTGTCCTGTTTCTGACACCGGCAAAGCCAAGCCTTCTGGGTAGTAATCAATCAGTCACACTCCGACAAGCTGGCGGAACTGAATGGTCTGCCTGCCCGTCTGTATGTGTGTGTGTTTAAGTGCATTTTGGTGTGGGGGCGAGGAGGGGGAGGGCACATTAGACAGGCAAAGGATGAGAACAGACACAGATAATAGTGTGTTGAGGTGAAGAAAACAAAATGAAGTGAACGAAAAGGTTCAGACAATAAATAAATAAATATATCACCTTTACACGTGCACATTAAATCGTCTCGGACCTTGTGTGCATTTATTGGGAAGGAAAGATAGATCTGCGCAATATATCACAAAAAATATATATTGTTACCGCGATAATGGAGTGTGCAACATTCATATCATACAGATGTGCAAGAACACTGCTCTACAATTTTAGAATTTTAGAAGGCACCGGTTAGTTTATGTTTTTAATATATATGATGGTGTGTTATTCCACATATATGGTGGTTTATGTATATGTATACAATGGATTTGTAAATATTCCACAAGAAAGAACCTGTAAAGTGAATGGATCATAATGTGCAGACAGTGTTTTTAAGTAGATCTGAGACCAATATTCCTTTGGACTAAAACATATCCTCTTGTTAATTCTAACAACTTCACATTTTGACCGTAGACTTATTTTGGAAACTTGAGCCAATTAGCATTGAACACTTGGGTGGTAAATGTTAGTTTTCATTTGTAGACCAGAGTATTTCTAGTGCTTTGACGAGAAAAAAACGGAAAAAATAATTTTTCTTAAAATGGGTGAAATTTTAAATGTTTCTAAAAACATCACTTTTGTTTGAATTTACTTCATATATCGAGACAACTGATATGGAGACATCAGCACACACAGTACAGTATAGACATGACGACAGCAGCTGGGTCAATGCCAAAATAAGTTGCAATATGTGCCAGGGGCGGGGCTTGTTGTGCCTGGTAACACTTGGTTAGGGCTCCAACACAGTCCAAACATTGGTACACATATGCGGCCACAAGGCTACGCATTATGCGGTGATGTGTAGGAAAACACATCCTCTCAACTTTTGAGACGTGACGATACACACACACAATACCTTGCATTGTCGGTGGGGGCGATGTTCCAAATATTTAACATATTTTCAGGTATTTGTTATATTCATAGAAGAAGTGGCTGGACAAGAAGAGAAGCTGTGTGACGTGAACAGACAATTTGTACGACAGTACGTCGCAATTACACAGTAATAAAAATGTCTCTCCTCATCTATGCCTCACATTGGGTGCAACAGAGAAACAAACTCTCCATCCAGGTCTCTGCAGATGTTCAAAGGGCGAACAGACCACCGCCGTTTGTACTGTTGTTCTTTTATGTCATTGATGTAAACGTAGCAACAGAATGCACTCCTCTTCAGTTGTCATTTTGACTGATGTCACCCGCAATGACAACCCACAAAGGCCATACAATAGGTGATTCTGCTACCACCTACTGCCTCAGTGGTGAATTGCAGTTGACGCTTGCGTCGACATGTACAAATATGAAAAAGGGGCACGTGGTCACTCGCGTCATTTGTGTGTTGTTTATGTTGTATAAACCCGGCCTTATTTTGTATTCAACACATGTACGTTACTTTCAATGTACTTTTCCCCAAAATATTTCATGTACTCCTTGGGCTTCTCCCAAGGCTTCACCTCTGCGGATAACGTGTTACCCCAATTTGAGAAAGACTGCTTTATACAAACCATGTCCCTTGCTCATATGGTGCACAGTTTAGAGAAACGTGGAGAAAAAAAACAAAAAAACATGCAGGTGTTCATCTATTTAAAATCTAACTGAGTTTTATTGGTGATCTTGGTTCACCTAGAAATAAAAAGGAACTCAATTAAAGGGCCACTATCAAATGCTGCATATTGACACAAAAACACCACACAAACTGAACACCGAGGGGAGTTTACAGTAAACAAGTAAACACTGCAAACAGTAAACTCCTGAAACAAACATCAAAATCTGCCCCTCTGGACGTTAAGAAACACGATGGTCCTGTGAAAAAATACATACTTACAAAAGTCCAGTCTTTAAGGTATCAACTTCATAAACACAACTTTAAAAAGAAAAAAAGAAATGTAAATATTTTTTTTTCCATCTGTTTTTCTGCAGTTTCTCTCATTCAGTCGCTTTATTTTTTCCCAGGTTTACTGTGGATAAAATGCAGCCCTTTGCATTTTTGTTTGGCTTGAATATGATCCGTGCTTATGTGTTCAGACCAATTACAGAGAAGCACCAACAATAAATGTAAAATGCTCCCAGTTCAAGAGGTTTTAAAATGCATATTAAGAAGTTGTTTCCTTCAGCCTCCTGAAACATCCTCCCACTGGGACACTGACCCACCCCCCACCAACATAACAATAAACCAGCCCTCGTAAATCACCAAGGATCTCTATTGAATTAGCTCAGAAGCCAGATCAAATCTAACATAATTGGTTAAATGCATTACGTTGATTAATCGGTCCCACTAGTTGTAATAAAGTAACAAGCACAACGAGGGCAGATGTGTATTTTTCTTGGCCTTTCTTTTACTCTTTTGTTGCAAAATCTTTACAAATGACCCAACAGATGACAGATTTCAACCTCCTCCCTTTGCTCAGTCTCTCACTTAGCTCTTTTTTTTTTCGTTCCTCCATTCTGCATCTTCTTGTAAAAGCTCTTTCTACCGCCACCGTCTATCACATTATCTCCCTCTCCATCTACTGATGCATAGGCTTTTAGGAATGAAAAACTTTCCAAAGCAACACAACTGTCCATTCTAATGAGGAAAATTACATTCCTCTTCAGTCTAATCACAACCCCTCCATCAGTGAATGCTGCTCACTTTGCCGGCTGAATTTTTTACAAATTGTGCGTTGAATAATGCCATAATTACACGGGAAAAAAAGGAGCCACCAAATCTTTTATGCTAGAGACACTAAATGGACTTCTACTGGAGAGGGACAAAGCTACTTACAACTGTCACTTACAACTTCCTTTCAGCAAAAAACAAAAAAAACAAAACAAATGTTTACTCCACACATAAGCTAAGGCTCGATCCTTTGTATTTACTATATATATGTGTCGCTGTAGAGAGCACTAGTTTTTTTCCTGCCAGCTTAAATTTTTATTGAACAACATGCCATAGAAAAATGCATGTTCCAGTTATTACAGGATGTCCCCATACATAGGAAAAATAAATGTTTCTTGACCTAAATAATTTTTATTTCTATAATATGCTCCATATGACTGACATATCCATTTGTTGCTGTTTATTCAAATGCATTCTTTGGGTTACCTGAAATATAAAGAAATGCGTATTAGAACCATATGGGTGATTCTCATTCAACTTTAAAAAAAAAAAAAAAAAAAAAAAAAATCAATGGCTCTGAGGTTTTAGTGCTTAATTATTAAATAAATCATATATATCGCATTTTACTGTAGTGTAAAATGTGGGGTTTTTTTATTTCACACTAGGTCTTTTTTTTTTCTTTTTTAATTTTCACTTTTTATACATTTTCTGGGAAATTTCTGATTACCGAAATGTGGCCCAAACACAATTTCTGCTTTGAATCATCCAAAGAAAAATTCAGAACCGTCAGAGTTTGGTCTGTTCAATAAATGCCCAACTTGGCAAAGATAATATCATATAATAATAATAATAATAATAATAATAATAATAATAATAATAATAATAACTTCACAATCTCACCGGTGTACAAAAAACCCCCAAAAACTGCAGCTTTAATATTTAATTCCATTCTTTCCATTCAGTTGTGCGTCTAGTGCTTCTAGTTTTTTGTTGTTGTTGTTTGTTTTAATCACTGTGCCACTTTCTATGAATGTACAGTAAAAGTTGTTTCTTACTGGTTCTCATCCCACCTCTTCCATTTCTGGTGATCTGGTCAAAGCCCCTGTAGCATTAGGTTTAGTGCACAGGCGTCAAACAGGCGTCAAACTCCCGTCCTTGAGGGCCGGCGTCCTGCATGTTTTAGATAGTTCCCTCTTCCACATGATTCAGTTTAACCCTGTAACTCCTGAGACTTTAGCAGTTCCACAGTGAAACAAAAGACTAAAATAAGCAACAAAATGAACAAAAATGGCCAAAGTCATCAATAAAATGACTCAAAATTAATAACAAAAGTAATTGGTAACATGAACAAATGGAAGAAAATTAAAGAAAAAAAATTATTAAAAGTAGGAAAATAAACAAAATGAACAAAATTGTAAAGAACATGGAAAAAATAAAAATAAAGAGAAAAAAAAGAGAATTAGTATTGAAATTTGCTCCCAGCAGTTTTATTTTTGTCTTTTTCTAAATCAATTGCCTTTTCACACCTGTTTGATGAACAAAACTCAGTAAAAAAGAAATAAAAAGACAGAAAATGGTTGAATTTTTATGAATATTTAAACTAAACCATCCATAGTTTGGTGATGGTTCAGCACTGACCCTTAAGAGCTCCTCATCAGTTCAGCAGGTTTACAGGTGCACTGGAAAAGGGAAATACCTAAAACATGCAGGACACTAGCCCTCAAGGAATAGAGTTTGACACCCCTGGTTTTGTGACTCCTTACTCCTTCTGGTGGTTCCTATCTCTAGAGTCCAATACATCTTTTAAATCATTTCCAGACTCCTTATTCTGAACATAATTTAGGAAGTCAGAGGAAGCGACTATTTGGAAAATGTGCTGCAGCAACTGGCACAAAAATCACAAATTTTCCCCCCGTAAATATGAAGCCTGTGTGTGTCTAATAGTCGAGGCATCTTTTCCTTTATACCTCCTATGAAGCAACCTTTACATCTGAAAATGAATGAAAATCAGCCACTGACAACTGGCGTGAATAATGTGGGTTGCCCGGCAACATGACTAATGGGAACAGGGATATCAGAAATTTGGATGCCAGATAGAAGAAATTGCCTTTGGTTCAAGAGCCAGGGCCAATATGAATGCCACAAGTCCTGGCTTCGAACTGCACATTACACAGCAAAACTGGAAGGTTTGGCACTCACGACACAAAACAGGCAATCACATTGGTCATACATGGAGAAACCATGTAATTTAATGGAGAAAATTAATATAGTACTGCAAGGCTTACTGTGTTTAATTCACACTTTGCCAGTTATTGCTTACTGTGTCGCGCCCCCCCCCCAACAGTGTTTAGGATTCACTCAAGTACAGTATTACTGGGAAAAACACAAGTCTTTTTGTCACATTTATGTACTATTTAGCAGATATAATACATATGAAAGCCTCCTTTTGGTGCGTTTTTCCTCAGTTGTTGATATTTTTCCGGTTTAAATGGAATTATGCATTTTAAAACATTTCCCTGTGACCTTTACATAAACTGTAAATGCTCTGTTTGGGACTGAATTCTTCATTAATTCAACCCCACATGTCCTTCTTCAAACCTGTTTGAGCAATGACATCAAAAAGGTTGTTTTAAAGACTGGCTCTTTAAATGCAAATGAGCCTGTTCATGTCCCGCCCCCTCCAGGTTATTGGTTGTCCTGTTCTGTTCCTTCCAACTTAACATTTTAGATATCAGCTCGAAGTTTGAACATATTTTCAGTGTTTATTAAAATATTAAAATAGGATGTAGAAATTAAGTTTTTGCCAGATTGAATATAAAGATGGCTTTACCGCACCTGGAGGTTTCAAAATCAAACTTTATCATCTACAGTATGAGGGTCCAAATATAAAAATAATAATTAGGTGATTCTAATGAAACTCCAAAAATGAACAAATAAAAAAAAATCAATGGCCCTTAAGCGTTAATGGTTATTTATGAAATAAATCCTATATATAGCATCATTTTACTGTAGAGAAAAATGTGTTTTTTCTTTCACACTAGGTTATTTTAAAACGTTAATTTTCACTTTTTATAGCGTTTGAGCAAATTCTCATTACCGAAATGCAACCCAAACAATTTGAATTTGGGAAAATAAATACAACTGCAAATATATTGTTATACTTCATACATTTCATTAAGTGCTTTTTGGTTATTTTCATAAAGAATATTCATAATATTTCTAGGGAAGATCATGTCCATGAGTATATACTCTAATTATTGCCATTTTTTTGAGAACTGCATTGAATAGCTATAGGAATTTGACTTGAAACTACCCACAATGCATCTGTACTAACAGAAGATCCAAGAAGGCTACAAGGGGAGACATCTTTATTTTATGCTCCTGTAAAATTTTCAGATTTTGTCTCATAACTGCATCAGCATGACAACACCGATTCTCATTACTGTAATTAGTCAGCATTTCATTATAAAAATGTTTTTTTTATTTTATTTCAAATGTGTTTGGTAAAAGGGTATTATTTTTACCTCGGCCAAGGAGGTTATGTTTTTGCCGGCGTTTATCTGTTTGTCTGTCTGTGTTCAAGATAACTTGAAAAGTTATGGACGGATTTTGATGAAATTTTCAGGATATGTTGGAAATGTGAACAGGAAGAACTGATTTCATTTTGGGGGTGATCCAGGTGGGGGTGGGGGTGTACCTTGGTGGATGTCTGTGCTCTCAGAGTGCTTTTCTAGTTCAGAATGTGACAAAGGTCATTATTTAGCTAGGTCATAATAGCTGATGCTAACGTTAGCATCACTGTAATGCACTCTCATTACCACAGTGGTTTCTCATTTTTAAAGAATCAGCCAGCTGTTAGTTTAACAAAATGTGACCAGTTTAAAGCTTCACTTCCTGTAAATATAATTTTGTGACAATTATTTAAGTGACCTGGACCGGCGGCCTGATTTTTTCCCCATACATACTTGGCAAAGACTTGCTGCTACTGTATTCACCCTCTGATTGGTGATGGTCTGTTGCTTGGATAAGTATATAGTTAAATGGATGGTTAGATATTTGGATTAGAAAATGTGTGCATGCATTACTCTCATATGCTAATGTATTTGATCTTTTTTTTTTTTATTATTATGTTACCAGTAGTGGTGTGAAAATGTAAATGACTGTTTTCCATCTACCTAAAATTTATACAGTAAAAACACTCATTGATTTCTTTGGCCTCAGCTGGACAATAAAGTTATGTTGCTGTATTGCTTTTCTTGCATTGGATTATGGGTAAATGTCAAGCTGATGTTACTTTTGTGTCGAGATGAGGCAGAGTAAATCAGACCCAAACCAGGCCAACAACACATTTTTGCAGCTAAGTCACAGTGTGATAACTGAATATTATGGTCTAATTTGCACCACTTTGATTTTTATATTTACCAGATGTTACATTTTGTATTACTGTGTTTTTTCTTTTGATTTTGTGACCACACTGGATGAAATCGAAATCTTACAAAGTGCATTTCTCATTTCTAGTCAAAATATCTCATCACACTGAAAATAAGACATAATCACCTAAACAGTAACTTCAGTGAGAACTTATTTTTAGACAAAAACAATCTGCCAATGGAACAGGTAAAAATGATCTCGGTAAGATTTCTATCATTTTTTTTTATTTTTTTTTGGCCTAAATTAAGCAAACAAAATTCTTGAATTAATCAAAAAATAAATGTTAAAAAAAAAAAAAAAAGTCTACCAAAGGAACAAGTAAAAATGATCCTTAATGATGCTAGCTTGAGATTTGTTCTCTGGAAAAAAGACCCCTCTAAAATCAGTAAATGACAAACTAATACAAGATATTTTGCTTGAATTATTGTATTATATATTAATAATTAATTAATATTAAGTTGTTGAATCTTTAGTTAAGCAGAAAAAACACCTGCCAATGGAAAAAGTGAAAATTATTTTGGCAAGACTTCTCAAATCAACATTTTAAAGATTTGTTGTCTAAAAATAAGTTCTTTATATCTCACTGAAAAGTTCTTTAGCAAGCAAGGTTTATTTATATACTGTACCACAATTGATACATGGGACTATTCACAGTTCTTTACAAAAATAAAAACAGATGTTAAAAAAAAAAAAAACTTACAGTTAAAACACAATCAATAAAACATACATTAAATCAAAACAAAGTAAAAGAGAACAGTGCAGATAAAACCATTTCCGTTATATGTGATTCTGTCATATTTAAAGTGTGATGAGACGTTATGATTAAAAATTTGAAAAATACATTTGCTGAGGTTTGGATTTTTTCCAGTGTAGTGTTGAAGGACTTTTGTTAAACCTAACCCAACAAATCAGACCAGAACTTATTCCATTATAGAAAATGTGTTTGACCACCAGCAGTATTATATTTGTACTCCAGAAGTGAGTCAAGGTAATGGTATGATATTTGCACTGTTTATTTCTGGAAGTGGTGTTCCCCACGCTGCTAGGTGGAATAAAACTTCATTTTTTTATTGATTCTACATGTAGCGCACGTCTGCAGATGGATATGGGTTTGATTTTTGTAATACACATACTGGCGTGAAGAACTACACTGGACTATATATTGAAAAACATTTGTAAATAATAGCTGACTGTATTAACTGTAAAATAAAAGTGGAAGTGTATGGAAGCAAACATGTTTCATTTGATTTAGATTTTTAGAAGCCCTTGAATTAAAAAGACCCCAATGCATTTCCACTTGTCCACGATCGCACCCTAGGTGGAACTGCAACTATTTAAGCTACAATGGGAAGCAATGGAAAGTCTTCAGGCTCTATTAGAAATGTTCTGCTACTGATTTCCCAGTAGACCTAACATTATCAATGGTGCAGATACTGTTTAAATAACCATATCTGGCTTAATTTTCAAATAGATTGTTTTGTTTTAACGGTTTAAACTTTTTGCGGCAGATTTTTTTTTAACATAGTTGAATTCAGAGACAAAGCAATTGTGATATTTAATTTCAGTGCAAAACAATATACCTCAGTGTTAAAAATTCAAAATCGGATCAAACAGATTTGCTTCCATAGGGGTGAAATAAAGCAACATGAAGACCAGTGGTGAATCTTTTACAGGTGAATCGTAACCAAACTGTGTGACCAGTCAAGACTCTCACTCCTAATGACCAGTGTTTCCTGCAGAATTAATTTTTCCTTCCGATGTTCTTGGGTGGGTGGGCTCCACTCACTGACTGAAGTCACTGTCTAAGACAATTAATTGGGAACCACACTTCACAGGGCTGTAGTGTCAGTAAGCATTTGACTGTATAATATATATCTATTCTATTCTAACGTCAGATCGGTTTGACAGGTAACACTTCACTCAAACTCCTCACCTGTGAATGTGCAGAGCTTCTTCACGCCTTCTCAACAAATGAGAGAAAAGGGTGAGATGCAAATGATCTCAGTTTTTCTGCTAAAATTAGGTCTCCCACTGACACAATGTTCACAGTTCATTATCAAACAACAACATGGTGCAGCCTCCCCCAGGTAAGACATACTGAACATACTTCACATATTAAAAGGGATAGTTCACGGTTTTTCAAATCCATTTTTAGGGCATCAGCATCTGTACTCTGGTGCACCCACAGTGACTTACCCCCAACAGTGTCCTGTGAGCCCAGTTCTGATCCGGTTTTGGTCAAAGCAAAAGTAGTCCCGGGAGGTTTCCTGGGGTCAACAAAATATGATGGTCAACAAACAGTATGTGTTAGAATGAGTGATTTATTACCTCTGCAAAGGAGGTTATGTTTTTGCCAGAGTTCGTCTGTCTGTCTGTTAGCAAGATAACTCAAAATCATATGAACAGAGTTTTATTACATTATCAGGTTGGTAATGAAGAGATCTAGAAATGATTAGATTGCGGTGGTTATCCGGGGAGGGGGGTGGGGGGGGTCTACCTTGGCGGAGGTCTGCGCTCTCAGAGGGTTTTTTTTACCTTTTGTATAGCCAATAAAACACATGTCTGCAAGTGGTTTTTCTGTTCAGTTATTGTGAGAATTTATAACAAAAAATGTCTCCATGTATGAATCTTTCTTGTTGAATAAAGAGACAATTGAATTCATAAAATCACCAGAAAATGCTAATGGTTTATTTAGCATGTCTATAGATATTCCCCATTCAGTTTAGCATTGAGCTAGGGATTTATTTATTTTCATTTCAATGTGATATGGCATATAAATGTGCTACAACAATGAATTTAACAGACATATTCTGTATGTTTGCAGTTTTACACAAAGTCAAATCAAGGATGGAACCAAACTTATCTGCTGAGCTACTGGCTACACAGCCAAGCAGGAGCAGAATACTGTACTTCATTGTAAAATTATAATGTGTGTATAAGGACTGAACTGGAAACGTCAGTGTATTGTGTTGTATTTTACATGATATAACTTAATTTTTGACAGTTACTGTGAATATGTTAACTTTTGATAGTGTTTTAGTTCTACTTCGTGTTGATGCCTTTATTTGTCCTTATGTTTTTTTCCACATTTATTCCTGCGTTGTTAGTTATTCAGATGTCTTCCCTTTTCTTACTTATTTCTCCATTATTTTCATCTGTCATCTTAATATCTCTATAATAGTGATCAATGACTTATTAATGCATTTTAGGGTAAACTAAATGTGTTATGTGTTATTTTCTAAAATGGTGTTTTTTCTTGAAAAAATAAATAATAATAAAAAAAATTAAGTTTACACACTTTTCCAGGGGCCACTACATCACTACTCAGAGGTGAAAATAAAGGATATATATTAAATACTTGTAATGAGAAACTTCATTGTGGAGAAAATTATGGTAGAATAGCTAAAACGAATGTTTGCGCAGTTTAGTTATTTACTGTAAATCCAGTTATTCCAGTGCATGTAATCGTTTCATTCCCGGTCTGAACTCCAGGCAAATCTAGCCTCCACTCTTTGCCTCAGTTTCTGCAGTAACATTAATACTGTGGCACATGAGAATAAATATTTATCATGTATGGAATGTGCTCATCATCCACAGTAATATCACAGTTTGTTCTTCCAGCAGAAAATGTAGAAGCCAAGTACCAATGCTTGTTTCCAACATTCATCCACATATAAAACTCTAAGCTGACCCTAAGCTGCTGTGCTATTATTCCACTAAGCAATGTAGGATTCAACACGACACCGTGAGGAAACAGCCCAGTTTCTAAACCATCATCACAAAGAGGCCTATCACTATCTACGCTCTCATGCAGTAGAGACTTTATCTGATAGATTATGCTTTTACCAGAATTCATTGGCAAGATACCAGAAGCATTTATTCCCCGAATAACAGCCTTTAAGGGTATCCTTCTCCAACATATGTAGCACTTCACTGAGATTACATCCCTCCAATCATGTTTGTGGCTGTGTCACTCTCTGGTCATTTGTCATTTTTCAGAAGCTAAAATAAATATGTGTGTCATTTTCTGCATGGATTCACATGGGTTCAATAGATTATATTCAAAACATTTAGAATGTGGCAAAATCATTGAGTGATATTTGCTTAAAAAGTAACGGGCTGTCTAAAATTGTACTGTATATATATGTACTGTATATACTGTTTGTATTGTTCTGTTCAAGGACCCCCTCTAAAATGAGATGAGACATCTCAATTGGTTTATCCTTTCAAAAAAAGACAAAAAAATAAAAAATAAAATAAAGTTTATAAATTGGTGCCAGGCGAAAACCTCACCGGCTCACAAATATTTTAGCCCTCAGTAGATCATGGGTATTAGCCGCCATGGCTGCTCAAAGTCATGTTACCATTTTGGAGAATACATGTAGGTTCCTATCTGTCAATAACAGTATCACCAGTCTTTTTAGAGTTAGGACCATTTAAAATCATGTGACCTTGATTTTGACCTTTCAACTTCAGTCAAGGTCAAAGGTCATGGTGTAATTTTGAAGCCCATGCCAGGTTTCCTAACTGTCAATAATAGTACAGGGTTTCTACAGCTCAGGGCAAGTTAAATTCAAGACTTTTTAAGACATTTTTAATGTCATTTCAAATTAAATTTAAGACCAGGCCGACAATGAACCAAAATTGAAAAGGCAAAAAAAAAAAAAAAAAAAACACCACATGAAATACCTAGAGGCAGTTTTACCCACATGTTAATTTTAAATAGAACATGACATTTTGGTCCAGTTGCTGCTACATTCATGAACCATTTTCATCAAGCAGCATAACTTTGACATTTTTAATATATAATACACACACACACAGTATGAGACCCCTGATCTAAATGAAGACAATCACATGGTGGGGTCTTCAAAGGAGACCAGGGGCCCCGAGGGAAGAAACCATGAAGAAAAAAAAAGATAGTATTTGATGAAAACGGTGTCTTGATCTTCATCATATCTGTAGACTAGGAAATGTTAACACCTCATTGTTTTATGAGACAAGGACTCAAGGGACTCAGTTTCAGCAGCACGTGTCGTCACATGGTTGAACATGTGCACTTTTATGTCTGTTTTCCCTTTAAGTCACCAGAAAAATAACACTGGTCTACAAGTAAAATGCGTCTGGAATAAAACTAATAAGCAAGTAACTAAAATGTATACAGCACCTTTCATACACAAATGAGGTCACAAAGTGCTTCACAAAGAGTCAAAAAATACAAATATTATTATTTACTTAAGAAGTAAATTTCATGTGAAATTAAAACTTAACAGGATATTTGTTCGGAGCTGTGACAATGTAATGTGCCAATTATCGATCCAAATGGTGTACACAACACATGATGTTTTGTCCTGATATTTCTGTTAGCATAGCAGTGTGTACATTATACACAAAAACATGTGGTAACTGGGATATTTGTTTGACCTGATGAGAGACAGTCTTTAATATTAGCCACGATAACAACGGCACAGCAACTTTCAATTTTCCTTTTTTTTTTTTTTTTTTTTTTTTTTTTTTTAACAGTGTACCACTCACTCACAGCAATACGCAATCCAAGTTGAAGCTAACTAGCTGCAGGTTAGGTTTTCATCAACTTTAGTTCAGTTCAGTTTGCAATGCCATGACTGTGAAGGTCAAAGAATATGAAGCGTATATTTTCATATCCGTCAATCCATTTGTGCCCTTTGGAAAGACGCATTACACTGGGAGAAACACTCATCAAGATAGAATGGATCATCACAGGATAAAGGCAGCCGCTCAGAACTCTGAATCGATGCGGGTTTCCATCTAAAGGGGACAAGTGGGCTCAAAAACTCCAGGTAAAATGACCCCCAGAAACGCCACATCCCCTCGCTGTAGAGGTCAAGCATCCAAGCCTGGAAGGTTCTACCAATTATCAAGAACATGGCGGTGGATGACTCATCTGACCACATCTCTGTCGACCAGGGCTGATCTTTTAAACCACTGAACTCCTTCCTTGACCGTTGTCTCCGTAGCGAGGGCTTTACACTACCGAAGCCCAACTAGAGTATCATTTTAGGATATAATTGTTGCCGCTGACAATCTCTCCCCATCTGCTGTTTTTTCTTGTATTTCATCGAAATGCACAAGAATAACAAGTAAATGTTTGCCGTCAGCTCTAACCTCTAACACCATTTACAGACGTCTTTTCCATAGATCTAAATGCAGATGTCACTTTAGTCGCTGCAGAAACACTAGAGATGAGCCAGACTTTGTGCTTCAAGTTTCTGCCATCTGTGCCCCCATGATGAACTCTTTCAACGTCACTCAGATCAGAAGAATTTGAGCCCGTCAGGCATTTTTATTGTCCATGCCACAGAGCAGGGCCGTTTCCTAGTTTTGTGGGGGCCCCTAGTTTGTCAAATTATGATGAAGATGGGGTGTCAAACTCCAGTCCTGGAGGGCAGGTGTCCTGCACAGTTTAGATATGTCCCTCTTCCACATGATTCAGTTTAACCCTTTAGCAGTTCCATAGTAAAAATATTTAAATAAGTGACAAAATTAACAAAAACAGCCAACGTCATCAATATAATTAATAATAACCATGAATTAAGACAAATGGAACAAAATTCAAGAAAAGATAAAACAAAATGAACAAAAATTAATATTTATGAAAAAAAAATCACTTAAAGGAAAATGTTTTTTTTTTAAATATTCAAAGTACACCATCCATAATAATTCACTCTTTTAAGGTTTTTTTTTTTTGCAAATTTTCCCATGTTATTTATATAGTCGTAAATATGAGTTTTTGTCGATTGTTTATTTTTGTTCATTTTATTGATGGCTTTGGCCATTTCTTGTAAATATTAGTTTGTTAGTTTTGTTGCTCATTTTTAGTTTTCAACCTTTATTTTTTTATTATAGTATGTTTTCCTTTACTTTTGTTCCATTCGTGTCTTAATTTGTTCATGTTACCAACTATTTTGTTGATTTATTGTTCATTTCATTCATGATATTGGCAGTTTTTGTTAATTTTGTCTCTTATTTTATATTTTTTTACTATGGAACTGCTACAGTCTCAGGACTTAAAGGGTAAAACTGAATCATGTGAAAGAAGGAAATATCCAAAACATGCAGGACAGAGTTTGACACCCTGGCTTTAGATGGTCTAGTAAGATACAGTTATCTATTATAACAAACCAATTTGCACTTGTATTCATTCACCCAATGAGAATCAATAAGCAATCAGATCAATAAGCAAAATGGATAATAGAATTGGATTAAATTCTCTGTGGATCAAAGCGTTCATTTGTTGAGTGTGTGTGAGCATCTCCAGTCCAAACAGTATGTGTTTAAGGGAATAGCGTAAGCGAGAACATGTGTATGAACACACATTAAACACTGCACTGTGGAAGCAAATCATTAATATTTGCACAGTTTGAACACGCTGCCCAATTTGCATTTGGACACAACTTTTTAAACAGCTCAAACAAAAGCGAGGAGCGTGTTGAGCGTCTCCAGTACATGCAGATGCACACACCAGCGCACCTGTCCCACACTCCTGGTCCTCAGGATAATATAAGAGCTGCCAATACTTAGTTGATAATACTTTCTCTTGTTAGCTCAATAAATAATGCAGCCCGCCAAATGATTCCAGCAGTTGTAGTAAATGGATATTTTCATATCCACAGAGTCCATAAAAATGTATTTTAATTAAAACCTACAGTATTTGTTATTATTCAAAAACATTAATTCTGCATTTGCCTCACCAGGCACATTGCAGGCATGCCAAGATTTTAATTGACATCTGTTTGTTTCTCTTTACAGCCTTTTTTTTTTACTTTTGGTGCCTCATTTTCCTTAATTCTTAATTCTTTTTTCTTTCTTTATTTTTTTTTCCAACAATTGCTGAGCAACATCTACTGATTACAAAATGTAAATCCACACATTCAAACCTGCAATAGACTTTCAGTTTTGATTTGGATATATTCGATGTTTAATGTCATTTTCTGTTCATTTTATCATGAAGTTTGGTTGGTTACACTAAACATAAGTCTGTTCAGACGCTTAATGGCTTATGATGGACTTCTTTGTTTGTTTTTACCTTTATTTAACTAGGAAAAAGATCCCATTTAGATTAAGTACCTCTCTTCCAAGGGAGTCCTGGCCATACAATACAAAACACAGGTACAACATACAATAATTTACATGACAAGAAACATAAATATAAGTCATTGGGTTAGTTGGTTTGGATTTAAAAGCATTTAGCGATGTCTGAAATACACATGGCATCTGTTTTTGAAATCAATAATTTTACCATCATAAACTTTTGTTGATGAAAAAGAAAAACTCAATATTAGTTAAAACATCCTTTAAGTTCTTAAATAAGATTCAGGATGGCTGCCGTTTATATCGATTTCAGCATAAATGTCTGCCTTCATGGCTTTATTTTATTGTAACAATTTAACCCTTTGATCCACACTGGTCACTACAGTGGACAGTTATTCTACAGTTCTCTTGTATATTCATGGTTTAGTCGTTTTAGTTCCTTATCAGTCAGTTCTTAAGTGTAAATTAATTGCTTGTTATTAGACTGTAATTAAAAGTCTCTTTAAAAAAGCTGCATTAAAAAAAATTATTTCATTGTGATTTGATAATACATTTTAAAAACATGTTTCTTTGCTTTAAAGTTTAAACACATGTTGTCCAGCTGAGTGGACATTTTTGTTACTTTATTAAAAAAAAATAGGTTAATTAAAAATATTTCAATCACATTGCTTTATTCATAATTAGAGAGGAAAACACACTTAGGGGAAAAACATTGTTCACTAAGGTTCTCATAATTCATGTATCAAAGGGTTAAAATCAATTCAAGGCATTTTCTTTTATTTACAAAATGGTTAAACCCATTTACCTTTGTAAAATAAAGCTATAGATCAGGGCTGTCAAACTCATCTTAGTTCAGGGGCCACATTAAATCTAATTTTATCTGAATTGGGACATACCACTAAAATAATAATATATCAATAATATCAACTCCAAATTTTCCTCTATGTTTTAGTTCAATTATGTGATGAAAATGTTCACATCTACCAACTGTCCTTTAAAACAATGTGAATAACATGAATAAACTGACACTTCTTCAGAAAAGTAAAGCAACTTTAACAAGATCATGTCTCAGTTTTATCTTTTACACATGTGAATTACAACATACAGATTATTTGTTAGTGGATCTACAAATACACAAAACATTTAATAACAGGCTGAACATTGTTAAACATTTCAAAATGTTAATTGTTCAGGTTGTTATAGCTTTTTCTATTAAGTAAAATGACATGAAAAGTTTTAAATTAACAAAGAGCAAAACATGGAGTTGTACGTATTTATAGGTTTTTATGATAGTATTTTAATGATCCAACCCATTTTGATTTGTATGTGGAACCTGAAATAATATTAATACATTTACTATCACTTTTGTATTTCACAAATTTATCACAGGGGCTGAACTGGACCTTTTGGTGAGTCGGATGTGGCCCTCGGGCCGCATGCTTGACACCTCTGGTAGAGATAATACAGTTAAAAAATAATTTTGTTATATTATATGGGACTATTTTGTGAGGTTGAGGTTAACATATACATGGAATGACTCTTCAGTCAGTTTTGTGTCTTGTAGCCATCTTGGCTCTTCTGTTAGTACAGATGCATTGTGGGTAGTTTCAGTTCATATTCAAATTCCTATAGCTTTTCAATGCAGCTATTGCGGTAATGAGAATAACGACTCACGGACATGATCTTTTCTTGAAATATGAATATTCATTATTAAAATAACCAAAAATAACACTTAATGAAACTTATGACATATAACAATACATAAATAAAATACAGCTAGAAGTACATTGTTATGTTTTGGCCCAATTCAAAGTCCAGAAATTTTGGTCAGGCCACCTATCGGTACCCAGAAAATGTATAAAAAGCAGAAAATAAAGACAGAATGTTTTAAGATGACCTAGTGTGAAATAAAAGCTGCATAAATAACACAAGCTGGATTGGTGCCAAAATAAGCTCTAATACATATGACAGAAGGGTTTGTGGTGTCTGGCACTACATATTAATAAATGTTATTAGTGCTATCAGATGAAAGACACAAGTAAATGTGATTTTTATTTATTAGGTAACAAGAGTAAAGCCTTGTAAAAACCACTGGAAGACAAAAACCATGCCCTGAACCAATCGGACACATGGATCTGTGCATTTACAGAAGAAGTGGTTGGCTAAGCTCGATGCATTTGCATGCTCATATGATCCGACAGTTCCCTGCTTAATCAGGTTTTTTTTCCTGCAGATATTGTTGCCATTTACAGACAGACAAGAACAAAAACAAGTTTTCAAATCAGCAAAGTGACTATTATAGTTTATACGCACCGTCTGGAAAAGACTAGTCTGAGCCCCTCCCACCACCACCGACCCAAAAACAGAGCTATATTTGTACGACCAGTATATTAATGGGATTGCAGTCCCACAAAATATTCCTGGATGTTACAATTTAATGCTCTCGTTATTTTATTAACTTTACCTCATTTATTTATTTTAAGATGAAAGTCCAAACGCAATCAGCATTCATCTCATTTCCGTCACAAGAGCAGCCAAAAATCATTGGGTGACTGTGCATCAATTGTGGATACGGAGTGAGCGAAATGAAAAACATTTCAAACAGAAATACCATCTGCCAAAAATCAAGGTTTAGAAAGTGCATTGTTGTGACACTGATGTAAATAAATGATGTAGTAACTCATGTCAGTACTCTAGGCTTCATAATCATGTCACAAAGTCAGTGTTTATTTGCCTTTATCCTCAAATCAACCTCACGCATGACTGCATATCACACACACACACACACACACACACTCGATTCCATGTCTCATGAGGACACCGTTTGTGATCAAGTGGCCATTGGGTAGTGAGTGTAAAGACATCTATTTTCTGTTTAATATAATAAAATTTAAATAAAATGTGAAAATGTAATTACATTTAAAATGAATGAAAATGAATAAAAAATATATTTTTTTAAAAAGAGGAAACCTCTTCAATCCTTTAAAAAAATACATATTCTGCTTTGCTCCCATTTCCCTCATGCTTTATGGGGACTTTCGGAGGAGAAAAAAAAAATGTATTTATCAGGCCACATAATTTATTTTTTACTAGTGGGGACCTCTATATTTAACCCTAGCGGTGACCTGAATTTTGGTCCCCATAGTGTCAGGGGTCTCCATGATGCGACTGTGTAAACATATCAATGTCCCCATACAGATAGAAATATGACATGCACACACAGATTTCCATGTCTCATGAGGACCAAGTTTGTAATCATCAAGTCTAGGTAAAGTAGCCACTGGGCAGAGTGTAACACAAACCCCCCACCCCAAAAAAGAAAAATATATAATTGTTTATATCAACTACAAATAAAATAAATCCCAAATTGTTTTCAATAAAAAAAAAAAAAAATCTTGAATCCGTTGAAAAATACACGTTTTGTTTGCACTTCCAGAAAACACAAGTTAATGTGTGTATAGAAGACATACTTCACACAGATTTCACCTACATTTATATTTAACCCTCGTGGGGACCTGAATTTTAGTCCCCATAGTGTGACTCTGTAAACAGATCAATGTCCCCATAAAGATAGGAATACAAGAACACACACGCACAGATGAAATCCAAGTGCATCTGTAGAAAAGTCATTGTGATTGCTGACAGCAAAATTAAATAATCAGAGGGAGAAGAGAAAATCACATCTTTCACATTGCTTGGATGTGAAATAATAAAATCCACTTGACCTTCAATCTGTTGGTACCCTGAAGGCCTTATGCCAGATCTGTCCATCAATCTCACATTGGAGAGACAGAGAAATGGATTAACTTCATATTTCTTCTCAAGTACATGTTGCTGTGTGTTTCTGTAAAAAAAAAAAAAAAAAACTCATTGTCCGACACTCTGCCTCAAGCTTCAGAAAATTACACTGTGTCACTTTTGGGCACAGTTTTACAATGAGATGGACACGGGATTAGAAACTGGATTAACCTTCAGTTGATATCGTACCAGACCACATGAGAATTTTTTTTTTCTCGTTGTCATGCCTACCAGTGGCTACGGCTCCACAGACGTGTTATTACAGAGGCCGAGGTTAGACGCCTTCCCTCCTCTTTAGTTTCCGGTTCAGCTGAAGCCTTTACACGTATCTGATGTCACCCTCGTGCACCCACCCACTAATTTTTCTGGATCCTATAAACCAAGGGTGTCAAACATGCAACTCTGTTACAATGCGGCCCCTGGGATGAATTTGCAAAGTGCAATGATTCCACAGTCAAGGAACTCATTCTAGTTCAGGTTCTACATACAGACCAATATTATCTAAGAGTCAAATAACATAAAAACATACAAAAAATAAATCTATATTTTCTTCTCAGTTTGATGTGAAAATGTTTTATATTATGCTGATAATGACAACTTCACACTTTTATCTTTGTTTTAAGAAAATAACATGAAAAGGTTTACAATCTATGGAAAATCTGATCAAGTATTAACATGAAGTCCAGTAAAATTTGACAGAATTTTTTTGCTTCATCATGTAAAAAATAATGTTGAAGCAAAATGTTAAAATTGCATTCATTTTCCTAGGACATTGTTTTTTTCCTGATTGTCCCTATTTTTTTTGTTTGTAAAAGAAAATATGTTTGCCATTTAATGGGGGTGTTTTGCACCAATTCAAAAATAAAACTTTGGAGTTATTATCTACATGCTGTTCCATTATTTTACTGGAAATCAAATGGGGCTGAATGTGGCCCTTGAAAGAAAATGAGTTTGAAACCCCTGCTATAAACCCTCGGCATCATCGCATTATCAGAAATCAAACAGCGCAACCAGTCGCTCTGAGACGCCTTTGCTGTGCTGACAAACACTCAATCCTCCAGTGTTCATCATTAATTAATATGATTTATTCAACCACCTGTTTCCATAATTTCCATTATTCAGACGCTGTTTTGCACGTCCCTCTGCGACTAACGCCGACTGTTGTGCTGACTCTGGGTGTAAACTCAAATTAATGTGTCTACTTCTATTGCCTGAAAGAGGTTTTTATTTCAACAGAATGTCTTGCCATAACCCATGGAGACATCCACCAGTGTCCACATTCATCTACTGATCTAAAATGTGGAATCAATTCTGCTCCACTAAATAAATGGTAAATGGACTGGACTTATATAGTGCTTTTCAAAAGCTTCTCAAAACACTGTACGTTAGCCTCACATTCACACCACCACTGTCAGCCCTACTGGGAGCCCAAGTCAGGGTTCTGTGTCTTGCCCAAGGACACTTCGAACATGTGGACAGCCAGAGCCGGGAAGTGAACAGCCGAACCTTCGATCATTGGATGACCCGCTCTACCAACTGAGCCACAGTCGCCCTATACTATATATACACTATCAAGGCATTTAAAGGTGTCATTCCATGGTTATTTCCTTAATATTACTGTGTCCATTGTTATTGAATACATTGTGTGTTGATTCTATTTAAAAAAAACGTCCGGATTGTTTTGTTTCCAGCTGTTTTTTCACAGTAGAAAAATCACTTAAGGTTGAACAACAAAGTTCACCGGTACTTCCTCATACATGACCATGATGCGGTGACGAAGCGTCTCTGATTGGCTCAGAATGCGTGAAGGAACACTGCCCCCTCCCCTCTCGCTCTGTGTGTGTTTACCTTTACCAGAGTAACATCCAGCTAGGTTTCGTGTTCTGAAAACGTGCAGGGAAAAAATTAGGCTTTATTTCCACGGACAGCACATGAACCAGCTTGATCTGCCATTTTTTTCCAGTTTGTGCAGCAGTTACTGTGGTGCCATCTTTTCTTGTAGATGCTAATGCTACTTCAGATTCGCAGTGATGGGGGATGGGCTTAACCCCACACAGGTGACACGAAAGTCCATCTGATGTCAGATGTACTGGCTTTTGCTGGGTCCTTCGTTCCTCTGGTTGTTTTCTGTGGATGCGGTATGCAGCCAGTGGAGGTGACAAATCACTTTCAAAGGCAGCACGTGTTGGTAAGTTCAGATTCAATCAGATTCCAAAAGGAGCATGGAAAAGTGATATTCAGTGCAATGACACCTTAAAAAATGTAGAGTAAGAGATCTTGGACAAACTGTCCCTGCAAGCTAAAAGCTGCTGCAGAAATGACACTGGGTCTTTACAGGTTAAAAATAATTCACAATCCATCAGAACAGACACGATCATGCACATGAAACACAGAAGGGCTTTGGTTTTCCAGGCTCCGGCTACAATAAGACATTTAAGTCAGTATTAACTCTACAGTAAAAAGTGCAGAGATCATCTTGTTTCTATGGAGAAAATACTGGCCGAGCACAACAAACCCTAATCAGGAAGTGTTAATCAGAAAACTGTCCATAGTCCTCAATTTGCTTGACAATACCATGATAATGACACTGAAATGAATGAGATCAGATGCCTATTCTTTAACCATTTTCTGATGAAGTACAGAGAAGGAGAACAAAAACGTATAAACAGAGCAGCTAACCAGGAACAGCAGTGGGGAAAAACCAGAGAAGAAAACTTATTTTATTAGTCTATCAATTGTCATTTATCTAAAAAAAAACTAATATCAGATTCCACCTCATTTAATGTTAGTATTTCCAAGTTTATTTGCTTTAGTTAATTAGGATTGACATGTTCAATAATCTGTAGTTTTAAAGATAAATCAAGTAATGTATTCATCATAAAAATAAAATGAATGGACAATGACAATCATTAGTTACAGCCCTGGATTAGGAGACACAGCCATTTGAAATAATTAAAATATTTATACATTATTGGATCAAAATCATTAAGCTGAGATTTTATCATATTTGTCAAAGTCAGCCTGTCTTTAAAAGACTGCAACAAATAAATAAGAAAACTCAAGTCTTAAATGCTGGTTGGCTCAAGTTTCCAAGATAAGTCTTGGGTCAAAATGTAAAATTCTTACAATTAAGAGAATAGGTTTTAGTCCAAATGAATATTGGTCTCAGGTCTACTTCAAAACACTGTCTCCACATTATGATCCATTCACATTACAGGTTATTTCGAGTGGAATATTTACAAATCCATTGTATACATGTATATAAACCACCATATATGTGGAATAACACACCATCATATATATTAAAAACATGAGCTAACCAGCACTTGTCATTTGTTTTCCAATTCATCTTATTAAAGATTTTAATTTTAGCATATTTAATGTCTGAAAACAAATACTTTCTTAAAAATGTTTTTTTTTTTTTTTTAAATGTAGACCACTGCTGCTGATGAAGCAAATAAAAATTGTCCATATATGTTGGATAAGTGTTGCGGCTTCAATTTAAATAACTGCACAGGTAATAAAAGCAGCGTATCGTATTATTAGAACCGACATAAAAGGAACACAATATAGTAGATGCAAATAACAAATGGGATAAACAGATTAGTTATTCATACTTCCACTGACAACTTTTAATAGCTGATATTATTGCACTTGAACGCCCTGAGCCCTAGCGCATCATAATGACAGTGCTACAGCCATAGTTTTCATATTTATGTAGATTTGTTTGTGTGTTGTCATGTTGCCATCTCAACCTCACACCTACCAACAGAACATCTCTCTCCAGTGATTCACTACTTTGCATGATTTGCCATGATACAATACTGCTGTTATCTGAATGAGCCTTAATAATGACACCGAGATGAACGCGACAAAATGTGGAAATGAAATCAGACATCTATTCTTGAACTACAATGCCCTGATGGGGAGGAGTGTGGGGGTGGGGGGCAAAACAGGAGGAGGGAGAAGGAGGAAGGAAGAGAATGCACAGGTAAATTAGATTGAAAGAGAGAGAGCGAGACAGAGAGGAGGCCAGGCAGCAGAATGTGGAAGAAATAGAAATAAATCAAAAGTGTGAAAAAGAAATTATATACTGAGCTAAGATGGAAATAGGAGAGAAGCAGGGGGAGGTAGTGGGCAGGCGGGTGGTGAGCAAGCTCTGAAGAGGAAATCAGCTGCTTTCTAATGGGCACTGATTACATCTCCTCCTAAATGTCAAGTACATTTCCATTTAAAGTGCCTTGGTGCTTAAAAAGGCATGAAGAGTGACACACCCAGACCACACATGTGAGCTGATGGGTACACTTTAACAGTCTATATGTGCAAAACGTGCAAATATTTAAGCGAGCGGCGCAAAAACTGCACACGGTTGAAGAAACATCCCCATGCAGACTGTGAAAGCATGTGTGCACGCATCGTTTCCTCAAACTTCTCGCTCTCTTTGTACGTCCATGAATCACAGCAAAGTGCCACAGTAGCCACAGTACACTTTAGTCTCATCAATAAAATCCACACGCCACACGCACTTCTTTATCCTTCATTTCAACCCTCCCTCAAATCTGCTTTGAGCCAATGAGGCGTGTCCTCCCACCGGGGTTTGGTAATGACTGCCAATCAGGATCACCATAGCTGTGCCCAACAGCGAAAACCAGAAAGATAGATGAGTGGCCCCGAGGCCCTGCTGCAGTGGAGCGAACAGAGCTTAGGGATAGATTCAATATGTCACACTAACACACACATGCTCTTACACTCCAACACGAGGGGAAAAAAGAAAAAAGCAAAGAGGCTGGTGTGTGAGAAGACTTTTGTTGTGTTTCTTTTTTCCTCAGTTCTATATAAAAATCAGATTCTGCTTCAGTTTCATTTTGCCGTAATTGACAGTAACATGCAGTTGATGAAACGGACAGATCAAAAATGTCAGCGATGCATGACTGAGTTTTTTTTTTTTAGAATTTTAACTATTTTTTTGACATGCACCAGTGCAGATGAACAACAACAAAGCAGAGTCAAACAAGACAAGCAAGACTGAAATATTATGGATTCCAGAGGTTCATTTGAATGGTAGTTTGGTTCCTTTTGGAGCTGAGCAAATTAGTGTTGCCGAGGGACACTTCATAACATGCATGAGGCTCAGCTTGGTTTTCTACTGGCTTTATTATGAGTTTTGATAAATCCACATTTCGATGCCAGATGGAAAAAAAAGGGGAGGGGGTGTCCCCTCACAGGACAATATCAACATTATCAGAAGCACTGTTATGCTTATGCTTATTATGGTCTTTTTATCTGTGTGTTATGGTTTTTATTGTCTTTTTTTTATTATTCGATTAAGTTGGTTTATCCTGTGTTTTACTTGTGTTTTAAATGTAAAGAACTCTGGTCTTTTATGTTGGTATAAAGTGCTAAATAAACTTTAATTGAACATTACAAACGAAACCAATCATGATAGTAACAACAACTAGTCCAGCTGCACTAGACCCCCCTTGCAGCGGCAAATCTAATGTGCTACAGTAGTACTCTAGTTCTGCTCAATGTAACTTTTGGCTAGAGTTCCCTGTCACTGGCCGACCAATCACGATGAAGTATGTAGTCAGAAGGCGGTGTGACAAAGTGACGCAACGATTCGGAGAGAAACAACAGGAAACAACCAAAGAAGAAGAACACATGGCGATTTCCTTTTATCAAAGATGAGTGAAAAAAATTTCAGAAATCTTTAAATTCTTTTTACAGAAGCGACAACATAATCCACCATTTTGTTTAGTCATTCATAACTTTCTCTGGACTCCTCCATGTACTTTCCAGCGCTCTAACTACGTCATCCTAAAGATTACGCTGATTGGTTGTCGTACCATCCTATTGCATGCAGAGGATTTGAAAGACAAGCTTTTAGTCCCGCCTCCTCTGCCTATGAAGCATTCCTAGACCTATACATGTAATGAATAGGGATAGCGCGGCCAGGCTAAACAACAACCAGAACAAGAACTGGGCAAAAAAACTAAAAAAAAACTAGAAACACCCCTCCAAGGACCAAGAGATGCACATTTTAAACACAAGACTGTACTCAAGTCCAGAATATTTAGATAGTAAAGAGGGTTCCTACTAATTCCCTTTAAGACTATAACAGAATTGTTAATTCCACAGCCTATTTCAGGACTAAACTATTATTTACTACTATATTATTATACGATATTCATAGACGTAACTACACTGATAAATACGTGAGTAAATCTGACCATTTTCATTAAAGAGGTAATATTAGCTTTAGATTAAGATATCCACGAAATCTAAATTAATATTACAAATACAAGATACCCGTCTATTCATAAGTTTACAGTAAACTATTTGCTAGCATACTTTTACTGACACTTTGTGGATCAGACTAAGTGAATCAGTTACATTTCAACTTCAAGTACAATAGCAGCAAATTGTCTGGATAAGTATGAACCGCTATTGTGCCATAAAATGGTCTATGTCAGTGTTTTGCTAAATGGTGTATTAATGGATATGTTGAATATTACTGCTGTAGATGTTTAACGCTACAGCTGAAGTCATTTAATTACTTTACACTCTGTTGGACTCAGCACTCACTCAGAAAAACAGTGCTTTTTAATCTGTGTGACAATGTAATTTACAGATAACCTACGTTTTTAATTGGTTAGAGCAGCGATTCTCAACACACCCCACTGTGGCGGTGGTGGTGGGGGGTGGGGTACTCTCCTGAGGGGTGAGAGCACATGGAGGGGTGGGGGTGGGGGTGACATCATTGTGTCTGCATCCAGATGTGTTAGTGACCACAAAATTATAAATCACCTGGTACAATCTCTCCCCCCACTCATGGATTGAACAGTGTGTGTGTGTGTGTATTTATATCTTTATGGGGAGATCATCCGTTTACACAGTCACACCATGGAAACCTCTGACACTGTGGGGACCAAAATTCAGGTCCACATATGTAAGTCCCCACTAGTAAAATATAAATCCGTGTGAAGTATGGAAATTTATGCAAATTATCTCCTTATAAATACATCTTTTTTTTTTCCTGGAAGTCCCCATAAAGCATGGTGCAAAGCTAAACATGAAGAAACAAAGATGTGTGTACTTTTTAAAACTTTAAAAAGATATAAAGGAGATTAAAAGCTACATTTTGAGATAAAAAGTCACAATTTTTAGATAAAAACAATCAGAAATATGAGAAAAGAACTTCATAATTATGAGATAAACAGTCACAATATTCTGGGATAAAGGTATTTCTCATCATGAGAAAAAAGTAATAAATATGAGGAACAAAAATGAAGCAGATTAGAACATTTTAAAAAATCACAAGATAAGAGTCAATCATTGAGATAAGATATAATTATGACATAAGTCACAATAATGAGATAAAAAGTCATAATTATAGAAAGTCAGTGTCTCTCCACTTATTTTTCGTACTGTCGCATCCGTTTAGTTTGAAAAAGTAATGAGTCTATTCTGAGAATGTAAGGAATATAAAGTACAGATATTTATGCAAAAATGTAGGAAGTAAATGTAAAAAGTTTCCACAAAAATAAACATGTAAAGTACAGATATCCAGGGTGCGATTTATAAAAAAAAAAAAAAAAAAAAAAAAGAAAAAAACAGAGGGGCACAGAAAAAAAAGCTTACGTTGGATGTTATAACCCTCATTCCCGATTGAAAGTCTATTACTAAACCGAGGAACAGACAGGATCCCCTCAGTAGCAGCGAGCAAAGAGGGAAGAGCCCAGCATGGAATCCCCTTCCCACGGGCGGTCATGGGCAATGTGGCGTATAGAAGACAGTTTACCAGAATGTGACAAGGGTCATAATAGCTAATGCTACAGTTAGCATTATTGTGTTCAGTCATTGCATCACTGCAATACACGTTCTCCTTATAATAGCTTCATAAGAATCACCCAGGAACATTAGACTGAGCTACCAACAGCCACAATAGTGAAAGAAAATGTTCTAATGTATATGAATAAAGAAAAAGAAACATCCTGTACCTGTGTAGAAGGAAGAGGGACAAGTCCAGCTCTGTTTTCAGTCCATTCCTTTTTATCTATAGGTTCAATCCAGTGCAGAGGTTTCCTGGTGTGTTAGTCCATCATCTATAACTGCAGGTTTTCTTTCTTCCAGGCCAGCTCCAGTTCCACTTCCTTTGTCCACCATCACAACTAATCACAGGAGTCTAAAGTGACTCTGTACTTAAGTAGTAGTAGTAGTAGTAGCAGTAGTTATGTTAGTACTTCTGTTTCTTTCTCACTAAACTCTGGTGGTCTGTGTGGTGTCATAGTGATGTCCTGCATGTTGTAGATGGTTCCCACTTCCAACACACCTGCAAGTCATTACATCATTATCAGGCTTCTGCAGAGTTTAATGAGCTGATCATTAATTGAAGCAGGTGTGATGGAAGAGGGAAATATCTAAAACATGAAGGATACCACACCACGAGGACTGGATTTGACAACTCAGAGTGACGTAAGGCTGCCGTAAATCAGTCCAATTTTGTCCGAACCAAACTTGAGAGATGTAAATAGTGTTTGGAAATAACTTTTTTTGATGGTAATAATCACATTGTAAGTCATATGGGCCAAAACATAGTATTTGAATGTCTACGATGGGACAATTTAGAGACTATTTGATAGATCAGTGCTGCTAAATGACCCAGATTTTTAATTTTAAAGTAATTTTTGCTTTAGTTGAACTAACTAAAGCAACTAAACTACTACTTTATGTACATATATATATATATATATATATATATATATATATATATATATATATATATATATATATATATATATATATATATATATATATTTATAAATGACACATTTAATAAGACAGTTATCTATTCAGTTTGAATTAATTAGTTTTATTCTGGAAGCATTTTACTTGTAGACCAGTGTATGACTCTTTTTAGGTTTAATAATGTCAGACATTTGTGATCAGAAATGTTCCAGACTACATCCTGGATGAACAATCATGAACTGACTCTGTGATTGGTTGATAGGTGATGGGCGGAGCATCAACCCCAACACAAAATGTGAACATAAACCTTATTCAGGGGCTGAAAGTGAACTTTTGAAATGTAAATATATTCTGTCTGTTGTACAACTGTCAGTGATTCCTTAAGGTCTGGTGACAGTCAGGGATCATTTATGATTAGTGCGAACAAAATTCCAACATACAGCACCTTTAATGAATATATAATCAATGAACTCTGAGGTCAGCCGGTAAAATTTATTGGATTAGAAGTTGAAAACTTTCAAATGAGTTAAATAATTTATTGGTAGCTTCCAGCGATAATACAAAGTAAAGCAAGAGAAGGAAGGTGCACTCTAAAAAGTGTGACTGGGCTTAATTAATATTAAAAAAATACATTATATTAAACTCTACATGAAAAACAAAAGACTTTGTACAGTTTGGTATATTGTTATGTTGACTTAATGACATTTTACTTATTTATCAATTGCATTTTATTGGTTTTTGTTTGAATAATATCAGCTGAAAATCACTGAGTAAAAATGAACATCATCCAGATATTTCTGAATATTAATTATCCCACCTTAGTTTTTTTTTTCCACAGATATTTGGTATATCTGAATTAGTATTTTACAGATAATTATTAAATATTGGACCGTTTTCCCCCTAAAATAGATGTGGATTTACTCAACATGTGCTAAATCTTAAGTAAATCCAAAATACTTCAACTAATAATTTGATTATTTTGGATGTAATGATTATGTTTAAATGAACTTAATCAAAATTTAAATACTTAAAATCTATTCAATTATTTTAATTGTCACTTTGTTGCCATAATTTATTTAGGTAGACCATAGTCAAACTTTTCTGAGCATGTGTGGGATGTGATGGAGGTGGTTGTGGGTGTAAAAGAAATGAAAGCAGAGGAGTCGAAAATAAATAAATAAATAAATGAAATTATTCTAAGATAATATGGTTGTCAGTGGGAGAGAAGACATTCAGGGAAGTGGTGGGAGTCTGCAGTTTAACTTTTCTAATTAATGCTCCATCCACCCACCTGCAACAGCACAGTTATGAAGCAGATGCATATTTGGCATAAATAAGTGACGGAAAAATTCGCCTCGCTATCCATATCCTTATAAATTTGAGAAATGGGTGAGTACATACATTTCTAAACAAGCCAAGTATATATTATCGTTATGATGTGATGTGTAGAAACAATGTGTTGCATTTCCAGACTAAATGGTGAACAGATACAGGGAAGAGTTCAGCCATGCCTGTCACTGATTGTAACCCTGTCTCATTCTGCTCATTGTATCTAAATGAAGCCTTGCTGTCTCTTCTGCCCTTGTCAGCACTTGTTAACCCCCGCATTGATTCTCCTGCACTAATGTACATCTCCTTTAATTAAAGACACCGCCTAATCTGGCATTCCACCAAGCTGTATTTGCGAGCATGTAGCTGTCATCTGCAGATGATTATACCTAAACATAGCGTTAGAAATTTACATGTATTGACGGAATGAGTTACAGGGTCAGCAGAGGATTGATAGAACTAGTTTGACCTCCAGTGAGTTCCACCAAGACTTTGGCCGTTGTTCACTTTTGACCTGAAAAGTGCACGATGGACAAGGTGGAAAAAAAGAAATGAGGAAAAAGCTTAGAGATTCTAGATAGATAGATAGATAGATAGATAGATAGATAGATAGATAGATAGATAGATAGATAGATAGATAGATAGATAGATAGATAGATAGATAGATAGATAGATAGATAGATTTGTATTGTTATCATACAACAGTGTACAATGATATTTGAGCTTCTCCTTAGTTTTAGAGTTACTAAGGAGATGATCAAATATCATTGTACATTTTTGTATGACTTTACGTTGAAATAATGTTGGTCCCACCAGATACCCTTCATGTGAACACCATAACTTGAATAAAATTTGGTTTAGAAATGTCATATTTACCATATGACTGAATATCATAGAGAGGAAGAACTGATTCAATGTTGGATGATTTATCATTTCTGGATTGCCCATACGGGGGTGCTCAAAAAGTTTAAAATCACTAAACACTCTTCAAATCAAGTGCAAATGAAAGGTCATGACCTGGGGATGCCTCATGTCATGACATCATTAAGGATTGGGGGCATTTGGGGATAAACCCCTAGCTGTCATTTCTGATGGCATAAGCTTAGTTGATACATGACGATTGAAGCCCTCCAGGTGATCTGGGTGATATGTTTTATCTCAAAAACCCTGATGCATACAATTAGATACATGCAATACATGAGTAATTCACCAGGGACAAGAATGCATTAACCAGGGGCTTTTCAGTGACACCAAAAAGTCTGTCAGGAAGCAGAATGTGTAAAACATGTTTGCATTATACTTTTTTTTATTTTCAAAAAGAATTATTTGCGCTTTGGGATCCAATGTATCAAATATGATAAAATGGGCAGTTTTTTTGGTTGATGAGAAGGTTTGATAAAGGTTCCAATTTCAAAGAACTGGAATTTTCTGTCAATTATTGCATGGTTCAGATTTTTAGAGGGGTAGCCTTTTAAAGTTCCATTCAATTTCACTTAAATTTCTTAATAAATTTGCTAAATAAATGCTGCTCTTGAACCATTTTTGATAACATGCGATTTTACTTTGCTCATATTATACATGAAAATATGAAGATGAAAACCAGCAGGTCACATTAAATGATGCAGCAGCTATTTATGGATATTTATTGATGTTTTGGACTACATTTGGACTACATCATTTTTAGTTTGGATGTTTTTGTTGGAATATCATTCCTGTGTGGATAATTATATGAGACGTAAAAGATAAGATATGCTGTTTGCTGTTGTTTGAACAAATAAATGATTGTACCCACTGTGATTTTCTTTCATCTTAAAGTGGCTTCTACCAGCCCCAACACCTGAGAATCTCCGTTGTCAAACTACATTATTATCATTACTATTTACTGGAGCTTTTACTTAGATTCTCAATTGTTTTTTAAATGTTGTTATGTCTTTTATTTTAACTGTCTTTTAATGCATCTTAATCATTTCAATTTTCTTATATGTTTTATGTAAAGCACCTTGAAATGTCTTGTACATGAAATGTGCTTCTGTACACAAATAAATTTGCCTTGCTTTACATTGACTGTATGCGCAGTCGAGCCAGCAGGTCTGTTCACAAATTTTGAGTGACTATTTCCAGCCCATCTGTTGGTCATTGGAAGTTTAAAGGGTTATTAAAATATTCTTTAATCATAAAAAAATAATAATATAGTATTCAGGCTTGGCTGGACTAAAAAAGACATACACTAGTTGACAGCGTGTGTAGATAATAGCATATGCTTCCACAATTATTTTCCAGAAACAGTTATGTTCTGGGGTGGAAAAAATACATATATATATAATTTTAAAAAATCATAGTTTTTGCATGTGTTTCATCTTTCAGTCCCTGTGGAGGGAGACAAAAGGGAAATATGATCAACTTACCTTTTACAATTATTAAAAGATCTACTAGAGACAGCTTGAAGGTTTGGCAAAGCTAATTAGATTTAATAATGGTTCAGCGGCACTGATAAAGTGTTTTAGTAAATGAACTAATAAAAATGGTGTTTGGATGCTGGGGCACATTGACAATGAAAATGGCCATCATGAGGGGGGACAGTGTAAGGACACAATACAGTACGGTGTTACATGCATACAGACGACATGAGTAAGTGACGGCGGCTGGTGTGTGAGAGATGAGAACAGAGCACGAAAAAGGGCCCATTTGAGCATCGATCACTTTTATGCCTCTGGTCTGTTTGCATATTTTAGACCTATAAACAACATGAATGATGTGCCGTGTAATGCACCATAATCGAGATTTATTCAATCCGGGGTGGAGGGTTAGGGGGAGGAGATGTTCACAAATCCAGAATCAGGAGGGGCTGTTGTGGCTGTGTGTGCGTACGTGTGTGTGTGTGTGCACGCACTGTGATTTATTTGATTTAATTAGATCGCCGATGTAAAACAGCTCGTAGGGAAAAAAAAGGTAAAGACGAGTGCCGAGGGAGGCATAAATAACACTGAGCTTTTTCCCCTACTTCTTCTTCTATGCCTTTCGTACCAACCCTGCCTCTCATTCGCTCTAAACTCTCTGATCCTTCCCCTATCAATATACTGTACAATCTTTCCTGTCTTTTGTCACCTTTTTTTTTTTCTTTTTCTTTTTTTTGGCTTGTCTCCTCCATTCTAGCCCCCCCCCCTACCCATCCCTCTCCTCTCTCCTCTGTCCTCGTCCTCCCCCTGCAATGCTCCTACCACCCCCCCCCCCCCTGTGCTGGGCTCCCAGCTGAATAATGATAGGGGGTAAACACCTCATTAGGCTAAAAGGCCCACAGGAACAATCAGAGACATGGTATTCCATCGAACCTGTTACTCTGAACACTCACAAAGACATTCTGAACACAGACAGACAAGGCAAGAAGGCATCACAGGAAGCGGGGAGGGGCAGAGCGGGCCATACAATTGAAAGGTTACTTAAGATAATATGCTTTAGAAATATCATCCATGCATCTTCTGGTCGAGGTTTAAAAACGTCTTGTTGTTCTGCGTCTTTTCTTTTGTCTTTTACAGATACACAGTCATGAGAAAAAAAAACTGATTTATAGTTGGTGAAAAGGGTATAAAAGGATATAAATCCACAACCTCCTGAGTAGTAAAGGTGGTTTATTTGACACAAACACGTGTAGATCTTTTACTCCAGATTTCACTCAAAGTCTCAACTCTTTCCATATTATTTTCCTTGTAGAGTTCCTGCTTCCTGCGATGTTTTGTTTTTAATTAGTATGCATCACTTGCCAAAATGTTTATTAAATTACTTTACTTAAAAATGCAGCTCTACTCAGCAGTAGCCTTGGCTTTCAGTAGCTTTCAAAGACCGTATCACCTGGAAAGAAGGAAAAAATAAGGGCCCTAATTACTTCATTTTAGGATTATCACATCCAATATTATGCATTTTTACAATTAGCAGTGTTACTGTTTTTCATCCAATATCCAATAAAGTTAATTAATTGTCACGGTTTAGTTGAATTCTCTGACTGGTCTGTTATTTCTGTATAACAACCTTAGCTGTACTTATTCATATTTTAATTATCAGAAGGAATACAATTATTTTCAAATCAATCATATAATTTTTTTCTTTTTTATTCAGATAATTGATTTTCTTAGCAAAGGGCCGTGTAACAAGTAAGATAATGTATGGTGAGCAGGTCATTATTGTGAAATAAACCCCTCTGGTGTGATTTTCAAGACTCCTCCACTTTGAACATTGGATCCTGCATCAACCTGTCGTGATTTATTTTACAATAATGACCAAGTAGCTCGCTGTATATTCTCCCTTAATTAAAATGTGCATCTTTGAAGCTGATGCAGCTAATTCTCAGCTTTTGCATTCATCTCTCAAGTAATGTCCCGCCCACAGAACCATCTGATTGGCCACATGTCACAGTTAACAGCTTATGGACACTAATATAAGGACAAAATAGTTATTTAGTTGTGATGTGAACAATGACAGAAAATACTGTTGGGTTTTATTGGATTTTCACAGACAGATTAAAGGCATTTCACCAAAGTTTAATGATGGTTTTGTTTAACTGTAAATTAAACTATGGGTTGTACCCACAAAGAATGGATTGCACTTGCAAAAATTGTAGGAAATTGTGCCGCGTTTCTTATTTTTCTGAGCATTTTTCTACATTTCGGCACACGTTGGTCTATAATAAAAACTGCAAAATTACAAAATATATACATTCTTAAATTGTTTGTCTTTAATGAGATGTGATGTATATACACACACACACACACAAACATAGCTCCACACCAAACTAATGTGTAATACTTCTACAGTATTACACAACTCTAACACATTTTACTGTACTTTATATGTATTATATTGTATGTATTTTATTGTACACATTTTACTGATATGTGCATCAAAGGAGGGTACAGCATATTATGTAATTTAAGGAGGTCTGAATTTGATTAAAGTATAACTGTTAAAATAACATTCTGTCACTGAGAGTATCTGTTATTTTAAAGAAACATTGGTATTGTAGTTCTGTGATCACAGCTGGATGTGTGTCATAACAACTGATCTATGAAAGACACTGGACATTTGTTCTTGGGATTTTGCTTTTATTTGACAAATGAACTCAAACAAGAGAAAATGAGGATCCATCCATCCAAACCGCCCACCCATCCATCCATCCATCCACCCATCCATCCATCCATCCACCCACCCACCCATCCATCCATCCATGGCGCAGTGGGACATCCAGTCGGAGGGTTGGTGGTTCAAATCCAGCTCTGTCCTCGTCGGTCACCCTCCTTGCCTCCACACTGGTGTATGAATGTTTGGTGGTGGCAGAAAATGGTTACCACGCTTCTGTCAGTCTGCCCCAGGGTAGCTGTGGCTATGTATGTAGTTTACCACCACCAGAGGGAGTATGTAAGAGTGAATGAATGATGGGTCACTAATGTGAAGTGTTTTGAATGGCCAAAAAAGTGCTATACAAATCCAATCCATTATTATATCATCCATCCTCTTTTAGCTCCTCCAACAGGGAGACCGAGGTGTTCCCAGGCTAGCCCATAGACATACTCCCTCTAGCATCTCCTGGGCCCACCCTGGGGCCTCCTTCCTGTTGGACATACCTGAAGCACCCCTCCAGGGTGGTGTCTCAGAGGCATCCTTACTAAAGACCCAAATCACTTCAACTGGCTCTTTTCAAGGTTGCATTTAAATCGAAACCTTTCACCTATTTTCACCTACTGTCATAAAGTGCTTGACTGCATAGTTTGCACTCCACTCAAACCTTTGCAGACTGAATTACAGGCTATATTTTAGTGTCATTTGGACTGGTTTTCCCACAATCTTTTTGGTTTTCTGACCCTGTAAATCTACATCACTACCCAGAAATCTCTTTAGCTTCATTATAGATAATCAGTACCTAAAAATGAGTCAGCTCCTGCTTAAGAAACTTGGAGAAGGTTGTAAAAAACATCCATTACAGTAAGGTAATTACAACCTGAACATATAAATAATGGCATGATTTCCTATGTCATTACTCTATAAAACATGCTTCTCCTCTCCATTTTCATCATGCTATACTCATGAAGACCATTAAGAGCATTAAAAATTTCCTCTTGGGTTAAATTCACAATCTAAAATATAAACTAATATAATACAGCCACGATATCATGCATGGAATTACATTGAATTTGTGAATATGAAACCAATATTCTTACTTATTTTGCAGAATATATGTTTTAAATAAAATGTGAGGGTTATTTGATTAATGAGCAAAGCGTAGCATTGTACAACAAAACTGGACTATAAGTTATGAGTCTTCTATTTGACTTTCACACCTATTCTGGGTAGTCAGCACAAATATACATAATGAATAGCTTTATGATTTATGCATGCTAAGCAATAATGTATGGCAACAAATCTTTAGAAATTCCAATAGCATTTGTCTGTATAGCAATAGTCTTGTGGTTCATTGTCATTAAATATGATATCTGACAATCCACTGCTCAAGACGATGTCAAAAAGCAGACTTAATACACGTAAACCCATAGTCTTTAGCGTAACTTGTCATAATACTGTAGGCTTTACAGTATGACCAGTGTGATGGGAACAACAAAACATTTTTAATCTTTTTCATTTATACGTAGGAAAGACATATGGATCATGTGGATGGATGATAAGTGTTGTAAGAGTAACATGCTTTGCAAACTCATCACCCAGTTTCAACATTAATACCCTTTTAATTGTGTTTGATTAGCAGAGCGGTTTATACAGATGCAAATGATCCGCACAAAAACGAAAGAAAAAAAACAACAACAAAAAAACAGCTGAATCAGTGTGTTAAATTTGTTGCTACAGAAAGTGAAGAATGAAAAAAGAAGCATATACACAAGTCCATTTTAGGTTGTTTTTTTTTCCCCACACACACTTTAGAGCGGTCACCTTCCTCCGAACTGTAACAATGAGAGAAATATGAGAAAATGACTCAGCATATTGAGCAAATAAATGTCATATTCAAAAAATTTACAAGTTATTAGATGCTTTAATAAGTAAATTAGCTGTGAAATGAACTTTTGGTGCAGTAAAAATACCCCCCAAAAAAACAAGATTACCAAAACAATTGTTCTACTCCTCTATTGTGTTTTCTGATTTGGTGGCAAGTTTGAGTTCAGGCACATACACATAAACAACCACACATAAAATAAACACAAACTGGAAAGACCACTTAAATAAATAAATAAATAAATGTGAGGATGGATGAGTATTGCCAGTAGGAGAAGGATCCAACAAGCTATAAATATGAAATACTTCAGTGATTATTGTCATTAACACAATTAATCTAAGGCATCTTGTTTAGAAAATCTCTTCAGGCTTCGTTGTGAAGTGGAAACACGAGTGGAACAGCTGTAAATAAGAAGTTCATAATGATGCCACAGCCAGCCCCTTTGATTAATAGCCAAAGTAAAATAATTCAATAATTGAATAATAGCACTCACTCATTATCTATTATACATTCAGCTGAGATGGATAAAAGCATTAATATTCATGAGATGAATTTAAATGTGATGACCTCCACGTTGACCTTTTATCCAACTCACCTCTCACCCCTACACTCTGACCTGCTAAAGAGCTCTATGAAGCGCTCGGAGCAATGAAGTGTTGGGTGAGACGCCGATAATAGTCCTCTGTGCCATTACGGGGCCAGGAGCCACACGAGGGGAACCGTAGGGGTCCAGGGGGTTGTGGAGAGTCGCGTTGAAGGTCCCCTTCAGGACTGTGTTCATCATACTTGGACTCAGCTGCAGAGACACAGAATACATACGAACAAGACAAAATAATGGGGTTTTTATTGACATACGTAGTGTAATATGTATATTTTTTTTTATTTACTCTTTTATTGAGTCTGTTTTAAATGTATTTTTTATTTCTTGGTTTGGGTCTCTAACTGAAAAATAGGAACCGGCTGGGACATATTGTTGCTGGTTTTAATATGGACAAAGTCTCATTTATTTCAGACTAGAGCAACTAAGGCTACATTCACACATCAGGTCTCAATGCATGATTTGGATTTTCTTTTTTTTCTTTTTTTTGTGAAATTAGATTTTTTTGTTCATATTACACTTTAAATTACTCCTACAGGATTACATTATGGAATGATGATTACCGCATTAGTGCATGTCTTTAGGTGGTGGGAAGAAGCTGAAGTAACCATGCTGACATGGGGGCAACATGCAAACTCCACACAGAAAGGTCCCTCCCACCCCCCCATCCATCCATGGGGGTCATTTGAGCCTATTCCAGCTGGGGTTCACCCTGGACATGTTGTCACTCCATCGCAACGCTGAACATAGGTATATAGACAAACACTGGTCTACAAGTAAAATGTGTCTGGAATAAAACTAATGATACTTTACCACATGTGTGTTACTGATAAAGAAAACTCAAGTCTTAAATGCTGGTTGGCTCAAGTTTCCAAGATAAGTCTGGGGTCAAAATGTTAAATTATTACAATGAACAAGAGAATAGGTTTTAGTCCAAATGAATATTGGTGTCAGATCTAAAACATTATCTGCACATTATGATCCATTCACTTTGCAGGTTCTTTCTAGTGAAATATTTACAAATCCATTGTATACATGTACATAAACCAGCATGTGGAATAACACACCATTATATATGAAAAACATGAACTAACCTTTTGTCATTTGTTTTGTGATTCATCGTATAGAGTAGAATAGAATAGAATAGAATAGATTTATTGTCATTATATCACTCAATCAACAAACAATGAAATTAAAAGTCCAATCCAAGGTGCATGGCTGATAAATAAATAAATAAATAAATAAATAAATAAATAAATAAATAAATAAATAAATAAATAAAAACCAATAATACCTACAAATCATAAATAGTTTTTTTTTTTTAAAAACTAACAACAATAAAAAAAAGACATAAAAAGATACCTTATTAAAGTATGTAAGGTTTAGCACATTTACAGTAATGTCTGAAGCAGATACTTTCAAAAAAATAGACCAGTGTTCATCCATGCATGATGGATGAACCTGCATGCAGAGACAGAAAGAGAACAGAACAGAAATAACAGAACAAGAATCAAACCTTGAACATTCTTGCTGTGAAACAGAAGTGCTAACCACTACACCGCTGTGTCGCCCGTTAGGTGAACTGTAATAGGTTCATTAGTGACTCTAAATCACCAGTTGGTGTGAATGTGTGTGAATGGTTGTAAATGTCTGTGTGTCAGCCCAGTGACGAACTGGCGAGGTATCCAGCCTCCCTGTGAGTCTCCAGAGGATTAACCAGATTGGAAAATGACTGAATGAATCCAGATGTTTGTGCGTCTGCTCTTGATAACAGTGACTCCAGATGATTACATTATGACTATTTTACATTAAAGGTCAAGGAAGAATTCAGTAAAAACTCAAATAAAACTGCATACATGTCAAAAGATTTAGTCAATAGATGGTTTAGAGAAACACAAAGCCATTTCCTGTATCAGTGTCACATGGTTTCTCCACTGTCCCATCAATCTAATTAAAAACTGGAGCCATTTTTCACCAGCTACATATTCCCTGAACATATGACATTTCATAAATATGTCAAGAATAAAGGAACTTGAGAAGGCTTCACCGAACCACTAGCCATGAATGAAAGAAAAGGTTTTGTATTATCATTTATATTATGTGAAAAATGTCCAAATGATCAGAAATTCTGCTAAGGTATATATAAACTTATGAGTTATACTGTATAATTATTATCCTTTGTAGACTCCATGAAGCTCATATTATTACTGGTATATTTGTATGTATGTTGTTGCTTTGCCAGAGATTCACATCATCCTAATACGTTTTAGACATTTATGTTTTGACTTATGACCGGTGTCATGGTCTGTAAAACAGACTACACTGTAACGGGGTTGTTTTTAGTCCAATAAAATTAGTTGCAAGGCAAAAAAAAAACATATTCCAGAGAAAAATAGAGACAAAATATTCCACTGCAAAATTGTATTTATTATTTATTCTGGTTTTCACAATAATTTGATGCTAAGCAACATTAGCCTTTGTTACAGAGACAACACACTGCCTCTGTATTTGCACTTCACTGAAGTGTTAATTTAGATTTTGAGTGACTCCTCAGTCCAGGCCACTTTAAATATCAGTAGTAAATGAATATCAGATTCATTAACACTGCTATATATAAAGCAGCATAAGGGTGAATTAATTTAATGTATGTATTTAACATATGTCACTCACTTTAGTAACTGTTATGGATTAGGTTAAAAAGAAAACCTTATGTAATCTGGAACGAGACACATTTTATCAGTCGTCCTCCCATAACTGCATAGAACAGAAACCTTTACATTTACAAACATACCCACGGTTATATTTTAACACATGATTTACATATTAAGAGCATATTGCAGCATTTAAAATTCTGATAACACAGTCATTAAAATTCATCTGTCAAAGCGTAGCCACAAATATCTATTTAAACAGAGAAACACGGCACTGAATAAATAAAAGAGTAAACAACAGGAAGTCAGTGTGTGGGCAAAATATGATTTTCTAAGAAGTGATGCATGGTTGTCTTCCTATATGTGAATACCAATACTTGTTTTTCACTAATCGCTTATTTACTGCATTAAATAGACAAAAACCTGCATATTTTCAAGTGACTTCATGTTGCTTTACACAGTCTTCTGTGAAATGGACAGGTAAGACAATTTATTTTCAAATCTATAAATCTATTTGTGAGCTGAAGCAAAAATTAAAATAGACTTTTTTTTAAAAATTATATGTATTGCTTGCTTGCCTTTTTTTTTAACTACACGCCCTAAATGGGTAGTCAAGGGGTGTTGTTTATGGTTAACACTCACACAGCAAAACTATTATTTGTATTTATACCAAGTCTTGGTCATAGATTACCAGTGAACTAGAATAGGTCTGATTCAATTTTGGGAAAAGTCGAGTCAAAATTAAAATTTTTCATGAATTTTTCATGAATTTTAGAGGAATGACCATAATTATACCAGAACACAGTCAAAATAGACACATTTCACCGTCATGAAAAAATGATGATAATTACTGTAGTAAATGTTGATAATGGTACATTTTCAGTTTATCGCCCTAACCCTAATATCCAGTGGAAAACCAACTAGTGATGTTCTGCACATGTTTGTTTGCCTGTATCATTTAGAAATTAGAAAAGCACTCCGCCAAGGCAGACCTTACCCCCTTCAAATGAAGAGAGGTCCACCAGGAAGGATACGTTTTTGCCAGAATTTGTTTGTCTGTTAGTTTTTTGTTGTTTGTTTTTTTGGGGGTGGGGTCAAGATAACTCAAAAACCTATGGACGGATTTTGCTGAAATTTTCAGGAGGTTTTAGTAGTGTCACAAGGAACAAATGACAACATTTTGGTAGTGATCCAGAAGAGATCTTGGATCATTTTGGATCATTCTGGATCACTTTGAAATGTATTCTCCATTTACCACAATGTACAATTTCTAAGTGATCCAGAATCCAGGATCTCTTTCGGATCACCACCAAAATCAAAGATCATTTCTAGATCTGTTCATGACTAGTCACCTGGTGTCCCCTTTCCCCCCTCCCCCCCTGGGGGGAGTGGTGGCTCTCCTGACAGTGCCTGCACGGGAGCCATGGACGACAGGATCTGGAGTATCTCGCCTGTGCTGACCTGTGACCCCGGACCACCGCCCCTGCCTGTCTGGACCAGCCCCCCTTCCTGCATTTATACATGGACGTTCATTTATAGCCTGTCCGTCCATGGGAGTGGATCTCTCCTTCAATGTGGTTCTCCTCAAGATTTCTTCTTTTTCCCACTGGGTTTTGAAGTTTTTTCTTGCCGAGAAGGAGGGTCTAAGGACAGGGGATGCCTGGGACTTTTCATGTATTTCTGTAGTTGATTATGTTTTTGTAAAGCCCTCTGAGACGACTTTGTTGTGATTTAGGGCTTTATAAATAAAATTGAATTGAAATTGAATTCTAGATCTCCCCATTACCAACCGACCCTGTAAATTTCATCAAGTTCACTCCATAACTTTTTGTGTGATCTTGCTAACTAACAGACAAACAGACGCAAAGGAAGATGTTCCTCCATGGCAACAAGAAGCAACAGAAAGAATGATATATTCTACATGTACGTGAGCTCTTTTAAAGGAAACAACATACTTTGTAATTACTGACCAGTAACTCCTCATTATACATATTTTCACACAGTAACTAACAGATAGAAAAGACATTTGTTTTGTAATTTAATCTATTAAAGTATTGAACGTAACTACCCAGTATTAGTCACATCACACAAACCGTACTGGGGTTAATGATGAAACATTAGAAAAGCAGACAAGAAGAAATAAAATAAAACAAAGTGAATCTTATAAGCACTTCAAAGTCTAACCTTAAAGTCACCTCCATATCAAAGTTGTTAAAAAAAAAAAACCAAATGTCTTTTTTTCCCCTCCTTCTCCTGCACACACATACATATATGCTCTATATGCACACACCTTATCCACCCTCCTTTCTACCTGAGCACTGCCTGAGGAATGCACCTCCTCTATGTTATCAAAGCTCCTTCTTTCTTTAACTTCGTACCACCTCCCCCCTGCTGTAGTGAACACACACACACACACACACACACACACACACACACACACACACACACACATATCAGTATGCCAAAGATACAACGGCAGGATTTAGGCACATTGGCGGAGCCGCTCACATCTCGATATTGATCCTAATGGGAAAAGGGTTGCGGGTTCAACTCCAGGTCACCCTCAGGGTTGCCCAGGAGGTCGTGGAGATGAGGAAGAACCCTTGGAAGTTACAACAGCATCAGCATGGCAATGATGGGGGAGATTATGGGATGTTTCAGTAGGTCAAAGAGGGCAGAAGGAAAATGGGGGATCTATGCAGGGAGTTGGTGATTATGTTATTCAGCTTCGACACAGACGTGTACAAGTGTACACACAGGCGCACAAGAAAGAGGGCTTTCCCACAACAGACACCCAGTACATGACACATACAGAACACAGCTTTACACATACACACGTCACACCTACTTTATGTCCATTCCCTTTAGGATTTCACAGGAACTTGCCTTCATATTGACTTATCTTTGTACTAGCAGATACTGGAGTATAAGTCACACCAGCCAAAAAATACATAAGAAGGGGAAAAAAAACATATATTAGTCACACTGGAGTATAAGTTGCATTTTTAGGGGGAACATAATTTGATAAAATCCAACAACAAAAACAGACATTTCATCTTGAAAGGCAATTTAAAATAAAAACTAGAATAGAGAACAACAGGCTGATTAGGTGTACAGTATTGTAACGTAACACATTCAGCTAACGTTACATGATGCATAATCAACGAACTGGGACTGTGCCTGGTATGTTAATGTAACATATTAACAGTTATTTAGAAAACTATAGCATAAAGAATATGCTCGTGCTCAAGAGCGCCCTCTTGCCAGTTTTCAGTGTTAAAATAACATGGGAATTTATGTAATAATATGTTAAGAATTTTATTTAGTTGCACCCTCAGCCAAACTATGAAAAAAATTAGACTTATAGCCCAAAAAATAAAAAGTAGGGCATTTTTTGGAATGGGAAGGCTAAGTCACGCCCTTTTACTTCCGGCCCATGGGTGCTTAACTCGCAAAAAAATTGAATGGGAGTGAATGGAGCGGGTCAAGCTAAATTTTGATTCCGTTTGACAAGTGCTCTGAAATTCGCGTATGATAGCGGTTAATAAGAAATATTTGATGTGGCATAGGCAAACCACCCATTTTTAATGGGAAGAAAAAGTGATGTTAGGTTTCATGGCGGCTTAGTAAGAGACTACAATGCCTTGCGTATATGACGTCACACTCCGCTCAGCTGTGGTGTGGAGTCTGTGGTGACGTCAGGCGTGTAGTCCAAATTATTAACGTGTTTTACTCACGAATGAAGCCATTGGTTAACAGAAGCAGTTGAAACTCACATCAATAATTATCATTTATTATGAGGTACAACATGTGTGTGATTCAGGGCACATGACAAACCAGATACGAGTTTAACATTTTATTTCCCATTTAACACCATTCATTAATTTTCCGAACTCAGGCCCCATGAGCCTCCTGGAAGGGGCGGAGACTTAAGCTCCCCATAGTAAAAAGTGAAATGCACTTCTCCCCCTTTCATAAGAACATTATTACTTATGCATCATTACACACTCACTGCTTGATTTTGCTAATTTGGAAAAGAAGGAGACCCCCAAATTATATCCACTGGGTTAGGGCAATGATGCTGCGATTGGATCTTGAAAAATGTAGATACTCAACAAGTGTGGAAGACAAATATTATAAATCCCTGGTCCTCATTTATTGTATATATTAACAGATGATGTTAGGTGGACATTCTTCAGCTGACTAGTTTCACTTTGAGCCTTTCATTGTCTTGTCGCTCTGTTTCACATGTGTGTATAACCTTTTCTCCCCCACTATTAACAATGTTGTTATTAATAGTGGGGGATGTGTCTGTTGTATGTTTTTTTCGCCTATGTTTATGTTGGTAACCCCTGGAGGAGGGACGGATATAATGTCCTGTGTTAATGTGTCTTGATACATTTAAAAATATTCAATAAAATGATAAAGTTGTTTAAAAAAAAAGTACAGCTGTCAAATAATAAAAATACTTCATCAGATTAATCACTGATTTGCTTGGGATTAATTTTGATTAATCATGATTGAAACAATTTATGTCTTGGGGTTTTTTTTATTATTATTTATATTTCTCACAAAATATACAAAAATAGACTAACACAAAAAATATATAAAACATGCTAAGAACAACTAAAATATAAATATATATTTATTGATTTATTTATTCAACAACTTAAACTATTTCAACAAAACAGTTGTTCCATTTAATTGCATTAAAATTTTTAATCAGATTAATCATGATGATGGATTAATCTGCATTTAATATGATAATTTTGACAGCACTAATAATTCCCAAAACCAATTTTTGTAGGAGTTTTTTGTTTTGTTTTTGTCTTCAAAATGATACACATGGAACAAAAACAATTCAGATCTACAGAACCAAAAACTCAATTAACTGGCAATTAAACCTCAAAAATCACTGTTGTGTCTATGAAGCCTGTCACAGTTACAGAATTGTAATTTGAGCAAATTGGTATGATTTTAGATGTAATTAAGATAATCGTCTCCACTCAACTATCTGAAACTAACAGATATATATGTCCTCACTATTCCCACATTGTGCCAGCTATGGCTGACACTCCTTTATTGGCATCACTGCATTGTGCCCCTTTTTGGTACCTGTCATTATCAGTAATTTCACTGACTAAGCTTTGTATGTGTAATTCTTTTCTGTCAAATCTGCTCTGTGTGATTTTTGTTTACAAAAGGGGAGCAGAAATTGATGTACTGTATGTGTTCCTGAACTCAGTGCCAGTAAATGACATTTCTTCAATAGGTGTATTGTTTGTGTATAAATCTATAACACTCTAGTGGCATAAAATGGTGTAAAAAAAAATAAAAATAAGGAAATGAAATTGTTAATCACAATATTTTTTTATTACAGTTAGTCATCAATTCATAGTTCATTATAGTGCCAGAACCTAGTGATGCTGCTCATCACCATTAAAACACTACAATACAAATGTTCAAAATCATGTGAATGTGGCATGAAGTGTGGAAGTGGTAACCTGGGGCCAACCATTTTCATTTAAATCCCTCAGGAATTTGGAGCACTCAGTTTGTTCTACATCAAATAAGCAATTTAAAAAGTAAGTTTTCATTTTTTAGAACTTTTTTTTAGCTTTAGGGGGACTCAATTATTACAACAATTCATTAAAAAAAAAGAAAAAATTGCTTACGTGCCATTTGCCAGTACAATGGCAGTGTGATAAAATAACCACTCAATCAGAAACAATTATTTAAATTAGCTTCTGAGTGCTTGTACTTGCTTCAAGCTCATGAGAAACAAGAGAGCGCCTGACACTTGGGAGTCCATTTGTGTCAGTCCAGCGCTGTCACAAGAGAGGTCCCTGGGCTAGAACATGTAAACATCATTTACACGTCATTGAAACATTGAAGAGTTAACCAGTGCTGTTGTCCAGCTGATAATAATAATAATAATAATAATGGATTCGATTTTTATAGCGCTTTTCAAGGCACCCAAAGCGGTTTCTATGATTGATCCATTATTCATTCACTCTCTCATTCTCCCTCTGGTGGTGGTGAACTACATATGTATCCACAGTTACCCTGGGGCAGACTGAGAGAACTGTGGCCACCACCCGTTTGACCACCACCGAACATTCATACCCATCCATACACTAGTGTGAGTGGAGGAGGCAATGAGGGTGAAGTGCCTTGCCCAAAGACACAACAACACATGACTAGGACAGAGCGGGATTCGAACCGAGTAGAATAGAACACTGCACTGCATATGTGTCGTGGTCATTCCGTTATTGGACAAACTGCAATTCGGTAAAGTATATACAGCGTGACTAACGGAGATCAGACTTCTGACATGTAATAATCTGTTAAAGGGGACACTTTGCACATGCACTTTTTAATGTTTTTACAACATAAATATGTGTTGTCTGTGTATGAGGAGACCTTTAAATTATGAAAACAAAACATCCACTGTCCTTTTCTCTTGATCCATTTCTTGTTTGAGGGGGATGAAAATGCTCTGTTTTGGATTTTTTATGCTTGGTACATCACATGCATAGATTCATTTGAATACCCCACCCCACCAGCTCTTCTAATCCTACCTACTTGTCACAATGACCTCTCCTCGGACTTGGAGATCTGCCATTATTCTCTATCGTAGTCTCCATGTGCGTCTAGTGTGTTGGGGTCTGAGCCCTGGTTAGTCTGACTCGGGTTGATGGGACGTGCTGGTCCGTGGGTGGCACTGAGACTGTGGTGTCATGACTCATCTGGCTAGCCTGGGTCCAGACGACCTGGACCCAAACGTGCACCAGGGCTGTTAACGGTCCAGGACCTGAAGGCCAGGGCAGTTACACCGGGGCTGTAAAACTCAGCACTCAGTTCTCTTTGATTCTCTCCAGCTGATTTTATTTCATTTTTGTCTCTTTTTCTCTGCCTCAACTTTTTCAGGTTCAATTTCTTTCTCTTCTTCCTGTCTGTAGAATGTGGAAGAGAGGGGCGGAGTCAGCTGTGGCTCATTTGCATGAAAGCATGAGGCACTAAAACCAAGAGTTTTTTAAAAAGGCTGTTTCTCCAGGTTGAAGAGGCTGCTGTATCGCTTCATCAATATGATATTTTGACCAAAGCATGTGACAGACAGGTCACTGAGACACCAGGGAACTGTGTTCGCTGGTGGAAAATGGACATGATATGTCCCCTTTAAATATCGCTACATCTGTGGTATCATGTTAACAACCAAACACTGCTGCTTTGGTGTGTGCCAGACTGACTTGCGATATTCTTATCGTCATCATATGAAGGATGTTTTTTTCATTTTTTTTCTCAAGCTGAGAAGGAATCAAAAGAAATGCTGGTGTTGGGTACAAGCTGGCAAGCAAGAGAGATTTACAGTGAAAAATGTGTCTATGACTTCACTGCATTTCGTCAGTGGAAAGGGGCCAACCGTTGATAATTCAGACCCAATACCAGCAACCGCAACCATTAAACACCAACAATTATTCACTCATTGATTTGTGTTCCGTATCTGCTTTTGTCTGTCTCTGGGGGGAGCCCAGAAACCGCATGAATTCATTATGTAAACTCCAACCTGTAGTGTCTTGAACATGCAAACCTCACAGAAGAAACCTTGTAAAGGCTGTTTGTAATGACTTACACAACAATAGAGGTAATTGGGGGTGGGGGTGGCATATTGCATATTAATTTATAATAAAAGGAATATAACCTCACTGTCCTTGTAGGAAAAAAATCATAATTAAAAAGTCTCATGTTGTAGTATTTCAAACTTGAAAGCTCTAAAAATAAAAGAACAACAAAAAAACCTCACATGCACTCACAGCACTCTCTGAGGAAGGGTTGATGAAATGTCATCTGTGTTAAGGACACCTTCTGTTCTGACTCATAATGAAGATAAACCTGTGCTTTTCTTGTGTTTTTTTTGTGCCCTTGTGTGACTTATACACAGGCAAAAATCACAGTATTTAATTAATATTTGTTTTTGCTTGACATCTCCTCCCTGTGTCCTTCTTGTGTTCCATCTGTACTTCTCTCTCTCTCTTTCTCTCTCTCTCTCTCTCTCTCTCCCTCTCTCTCCCTGTTAAATTAAGCTTAACCAATAAGAACATTTCCATGTGTGAGAAAGGTAATCAAGCCTACTTTCCAGAAGCAGGTATCACACATGGTGCATTTAATGGAAGCACTAAATGAATCCTCACTGTGGCCTAATGCCACTCAAGTAGATAGCTTTGTGACATTACACACACATATCTATGGATGCACAAATGCACACACTGCTGCTGCTTCTGCTGCAATAGCTTCTATTCCATTATGTCACCGATTACTGCTTCAGATTGCACGCCCTCAGAACACATTTCAGCTGTTTTGAATTTAACTACCCTCTTCAACTGCTCCATTCGCTGCTGTCTGTCGCTCTGCTTAATTTCCCCTCGTCGTTTGCTGCACTTTGAAATCACCGTCTCACCTCTGTCCCTGTCTCCCCTTTCCCTCCAACCCTTTCCTGCCTCTTGGATAGGGATCACCCTGCTGTCCCTGCCTACTTGTCTTCCACACTCTCTTATCTCGCTCTTTCTCTGCACCACTTCACACCATCTTTAACTCTGTATGGCCTGTGGTGTCGTATAGATTCACAGTCACAGGGCTAATTACTGAGACGAGAGCTTAGACATGCAGTCACTGGCAGAAAAAAAAAGGGGAAACAGTGCTTCTGAAGCTGAATAGAGTCATAGAGTCTTTCACAGTGTGCGGCATTAGAGTCTATCAGGCCTGAATCAGACGAGACATCTTTGTTCGTGAGTAGAGTCTCTATATAAACTCCACTGGACACCTTAGGTTTTAGGTATCTGATGCAAGAAATAGAAAAAAATATGCTTCCCATCCTTTGAGTCACTATTATATGTCAACTCACAAGTTATGTTACCACTACATACACTATATTACACATTATTATACATATTATATTGCTCACCTGCCTTGAAACTACTTTTTTTCCCCACTTAAGTGACATCCCATTCTTAATTCATACAGTTGAATACGACATTGCGGTGTTCTGCAACTGTATGTGTGTGTGTATTTGTATTCCTATCTTTATGGGGACATTGATCTGTTTACAACATGGGGACCTCTGACATCACGGAGACAAAAACTCAGGTCCCCCATAAGGGTTAAATATGAATGTAGGTTCCCAATAGTAAACTATAATTCTGTGTTGAGTGACGTAAATTGTACTCGTACTCGTCGTTTCCCGCTTCATCCGGGTCCAGATCGTGGGGGCAGCAGCGTCAGCAAAGTAGCCCAGACTTCCCTCACCCCAGCCAACTCAGCCAGCTCCTCCAGGGGAATCCCGAGGTGTTCCCAGGCCAGCCGAGAGATATAATCCCTCCAGCGTGTACCGTGTTGACCCCGAGGTCTCCTCCCGGATGGACATGCCTGGAAAACCTCCCCAGGGAGGCGTCCAGGAGCCATCCACACAAGGTAAATTGTACATTAAATAATTTTTCCAGGAGTCTCCATAAATCATGGGGGAAACAGGTGCAAATTGAAACATGTATTTGTCAAAGAATTGAAGATGTGTTTAGTTTTTTAAATTAAACCCTCCGTTCTTGAGTTATAACCCATAATGTGATTTTGACCTTTTAGTTAATTGTGACCTTGACCTTTGACCTTTAGTTAAATGGATCATTGCATCTGATACACATTAGCTATATACGCAAATGTAATTTCATGGTAATATCTCAAGTACTCATTAAGTTATAGTATGATATGTCATATGTCTCTGCGGACACACACAGACAGACACACATACAAGGTGATAACAATAATCTCACTCAATCAATGTTGGATGAGATTAACAAACTCCTAAACCTTCTGGAAAACCTGCCCAGAAGGGATGAAGGTATTATAGCTGTAAAGGGTGAACCAGTATCATATTAAACCCTACAGAATAAGAATGGGAAGTCAAGTTCATATGTAACTCAAGGGCAGGTGAGACAATACTTTTGGCAATGTAGTGTATTTCATGAATTAATTTGTCTCTCGAGCAATCTGACTGAGTAACACATTAAATGAGAGGGGAGGTGGGAGGAGGAGGAGGAGTCTTTAGGAAGCTGATTTTGTTAATATTACTTTTTAGCTAATCTCCCTACCTATCTATCTATCTATCTATCTATCTACCTACCTACCTACCTACCTACCTACCTACCTACCTACCTACCTACCTACCTACCTACCTACCTACCTACCTACCTATCTATCTATCTATCTATCTATCTACCTACCTACCTATCTTCAGGATGGTCAGACAATAACAGGGTTTATTTAACCAATAATCAACCATAACATAACTTCTGCTTTGAACACTTTTCTTTCATTTGATTCTCCTGCTACTGTTGTTTCCTGTTATCACTCAGAGATCATTAAGTCAAGGCAGAATGCCAAAATGGAATAAAAATAATAACAGTTTAACCAAAGCAACATATTTTCCTTTTGAGCTAAAGAGCTGTCTAGCATAAAAAAGTGCTCTTTGGTTTAGTAACAGCAGACAAACACTTGACAAGCCAGGAGGGAGAATTTTGACTTTTAATGCCATAGTTGAATTAATTCAGTTGAATTAATTACTTTTATGGGGGAGTTTTCCACCTTTAAGAGGGAGGAGAGGATCCTACGAGACACTATGAGACATTTTTACTCTCTACTGTCATTGGAAAAGTTCCTGAAGCACTTTCCTTATAAGCGAGAGTCACGGACTAGAGATAATAGAGCAAAGAACACAGCACACACCATGTGAATACAGTATATCTACACAGGAAGACAGGTTATAAAAATCTATCTAAAAATATGTACTAGCGTTCTATCTGTACTACTCAGATTTAGTACTCACACACTGCAGTAGTGCTAATCCCACTCAAAGACAACGAATTCACATGTAACAGGCATTTCGAGATCATCTTTTCTTAGTCATGAGAAAATCACAAAGATGCTTATTTTAACATATGTAGATTTACGGTAGATTATAGTTAATTCCTTTGACAACCATCAAACTCCTGAGAGAACATGAATCCTTACACACACACACACACACACACACATATACATATATATATATATATATATATATATATATATATATACGAAAAAGCGAAAAAGGAAATACATCTGTAATGAAAATTTGTCGGCATAATTTATGGTACATTTCAGAGGGAAAAGGGAAAAATGCTAAACTTAGGGGAGAGATGGTAGGGGTTAAGCATAAAAAGAAAAGGGTTCTTGTCATTGGAATCTGATTAAATTAACCTTACGCACAAAAACACCACACAGCAAAATAATCATATTTAGATTCATAAGCAGTATGCAGGAAATTATTTAACTCCACTTCTTTTTCATCACCAGCTCTTTAAGACTGGAGCAACAGCCAATATGAAATATATCCAGGAAGAATCTGCCACTGCTCCTATATTGGCATATTCAGTCTTGTGAGTTGGGCAACTGAACTTTACCTAAATAACTAAGAGAAATAAGAAAGAAAGGCATACAGACTATAAAGGAAATGGTGCACTGGATACATTGAAATCTTACTGAGTGTATTTTTCTCATTTCTGGTCAAAATATCTCACACTTACAGTAAGAAATAATCACCTACACTGACCATGGTCGATGTGAATAAATTATTAGTATTATAATTATAAGTTTTAAGTATTTCAACTTTGATTAAAAGCCATTGATTTTATTAAGTACATTTAAACATAACAATTAAATACAAAATAATGAAATTATTAGCTGAATTATTTTGGATTTACTTAAGATATGGCACATATTGAGTAAATCCAAATCAATTTTAGGGGGAAAACTGTCCAATATTTAGTAGGTTTCCAGAAAATACTAATTCAGATATACCTCATATCTGCAAAAAAAATATTTTGACTTACTAAGGTGGGATTAATTCATATTTCTAAATATCTGGATGATATTGATTTATATGTTGTTGACTTTACTGATAAAATATGATTAAGTTTTATTTTCACTGAAGCACTTCCAACTTCCAACTAACAAGTCCAGATATTCACTTCTTTCTTGACTCTGTTTGCTCATGTAAAACTGTAGCAATTAATATAGATTACAAATTCAGTCCATAACTTTTTGAGTTATCTTGCTAACAAACAAACAAACGCACGGGAAAACATAAAATGCTGAAACAGATTAGTCATGGTGATGGATTAATCAGCATTAATGCGTTAATTTTGACAGCCTTAAAAATTACACTTAGTTAGATTTACATTTTTTCCAGTGCACCGGGGGAAAAAGAGACAGTGAGACAAGCAGAGACAATGAAGTACAGAAAAAAGCTGTGGGGATAAAATCCACAGAAACTACTTACTGAGAGACAGACAGAGTGAAAGGGAAGAAAGCCCTGTGATAACATTGCACCCATGGACATAGACATGATCATGACTATGAACTTTGTAGTGAGGTTTCAGTCAGACTTTGGTTTTGTCTTTGATGTTCACCACTCAAAGTCAGCAGACACTGGAAGCAGCGTTCGTTCTCTCAATCATCTCACACACACATTCACCAGCAGCTGTAACCCAAAGCTGCCAATTCTACATCATTACAGTAAAATGTACTGAAAATAGAGCAGAGAGAGATTAAGTTCTGCTTAGGTTTCATTACAGCTGTATTATAGTTCAACTATTAAGTACATTTGTCTTTGTCAGTGTTCTAACATGGCTACATTAAACAACATGACACTGAATAAAAATGCACTCACTTTCCCTGGTTTTATTTAACCAAACGGGTTAATTAAGAACAGATTCTACCACAAACTAAAAGCTTCTTTGAGCAGGAAACTCCATCATTCAGCCTCGGGTTACATCGGTGGAGAAAATGGAGTTTGGTCGAAAACCACAGACACTTATTGAAGTTTGGATTTTTTTTATTTTTTTTTACGAGGCAATCAATGTCTTCCGCACAGCTCAAGGTCAAAGAGAGAAATCTGATAGGATCGCAACATCAGATAGTGTCAGACATATTTGTGGCCCCCTGATGCACAAACCAGACACAAACACACCACAAAGAGGTCCAACATACTCTCATTTATAGAGATAATGATATAGACTTATTAAAACCCAAGGACACACACATACAAGACTGTGATGGAGACTAACAGAGTTGTATGAGAGAAACCATAACTTTAATAGCATGTTTACCTGATAAGCACCGGGTCCAGGATTGGTGTTCATAGGGACTTTGAATCGATCTTCCCTGGAGGAGATCAGAGTCATTTGTGGGAAGGATTTCACACTCGGGTTGTAGTGTCCAGGACCTGAAGAACACAACAGGCCTGTTTACATGAGAGTTTTTATTCCTGATTAATTCAAAATAAAGATTAATTCCTCGTTAAGATGACCATGTAAACACCTAATTCCAGTTGAAAATGACCATTCCGAATGAAACTTAATTCCAAATAAACTCACTGGTTTGGCAAATAAAGCAGCTATGAGCACTCAGGAGATTGTGGAAACAAAATTTTACTCAGGTGCTCATCTGTATTGGGTGAGGTCTAAGTCCAGACAAGGAAAAAAAAAAGGCAGAGGCACTCAGAGATTTTCAAAAATATATATCAACAATGCATTTAATGAAACTATGTAAAAGCTAAAAACACATCCGCGGCCAAGGGCCTTCATCAGGGAAAACTCACTGGTTTATTCCGATCTCGATTCCAAATTTGATAATTCCTCTGAAATGTAAACAGTTACTTCATCTTTTAGTATTCTTCCTGTCATTCCGTGCACGCTCCTCGTCTTATCATGTTGATGCACATTGTTGTGAAGGATTAGTATGGAGCAATTTTTGGGACAAAATTAAGCGTATTCACAGGAAAGTAGACATCCGGTAGACATCCAAACGTTAAGCTGTAGTTTCCCATGGAAGCCTTTATTTGGATTAAACATTTCCAGATAAACACTAAAGAAATAGCTTTACTTCCTAATTATTTTATTCAGAATAAAAAAATTCAGAATTAAAAAATATCATGTAAATGTAGCCACAGAGACATGCAGAATCTAGCTTCAGATACAACCATATATTACCACAGGGGGTAAGTTACTATATCAGAAAAAAAAGAAGCTATATATAGCTTTTTTCCCCACATGGCTTGCTACATCTCACTCATACAATCTGTAAAAGTACGACAGTATAAGTTTAAAGCCACCAGGGCTTCCTCGTCCTTTTCATCTGTATCATGATCAAAGCTCAGACTAACCAAACAGCCCTCCTGTCAAACACCTAGACGTGGCATACAGGCACAGATAGGTCAGCCAGTTGAAAAGGGTATAAAGACAGATGGAGGTCATATGGAGATAAGAAACTTGATCAAAAACCCACACTGAGTCTGATAAAAAAAAAAAAAAAAACACCAAACAAAATGGACAAACATTCATTCTCAGTGCAAGTAAAAACAAACCTCCTCTGCAGCCATTATAATTCAAGGAGATGCTATTCATATTGAAATTGGAAAATGCTACCAAACAGAGTAAGCTAAGCCTCAGGATAAAGGACCTGAAGATGTTGAACATGAATAGAGGAGGGAAGAAAAGACATAATGCTGTAGATGAACAAAAATAGTAGTGTCAATTATTGTCACCATGTATGAGGTTTTGGTGAAAAGGTGTCACGACTGAACTAGAGTTTGAACCTAAAGGCACAACTCAAAAAAGTCGATGTTAAAAAAAAATGTATATTCAATGACAAAGTATAACATAAAATGCTCATACAAAGGAATTCTAACAAATAACAAAAGAATCAAATAAAAATCACTCTTATCGAGGAAAAAACATTCTGTGACAAAGTACAGTATTAACTTAAATTCACTCTCTTGGAGGAAAAACTGTTAAATGACAAAGTATCAAAGGAAAAATTTAAGATAAAACTAGACAAATAAAGAATCAAAAAACTCTACAAGACAACACAGGTTAAACAAGACGAACTAGCGAAGGACATGGACTATGTACATACACATAAGGGCGGAGATACAACAAGACACAGGTGACACACATCAGGACAAAACAATCAGCATGCGCATGGGAAACAAGGGTAAAGGTCAGACTAGACACGGAACAGAACACAAAAGGAAATCTGTCAAAACTAGAAAAGCACTCTGAGAGCACAAACCCACCCTCTAATAATTTCTAGATCTCTCCAATACCAACATATTATTCAAAATCCTCCCATAAGCCACCAAAATTGAATCATTTCCAGATGTAAGTTTTTGAATCATCTTGTAAACTAACAGACAGACAAACTCTGGCAAAAACATAACCCCCTAGCAGAAGTAATAAACAGAAAGTGACAGACAAACATAGAAACAAAACACTAAATTCTACTTATATATATATATATATATATATATATATATATATATATATATATATATATATATATATATATATATATATATATATATATATATATATATATATATATATATATATATATATATAATAAAGTATATAATATACTGACATATATATAATTTCCTGGGTATGACAAAAAGGTGGTTTTCTGGGGTTTTGGGACAGTCACAATAGGGTGCAGTATTGGACATGTGGGCCAGAGTAAAGGGCCAGAAGAGGTCTGACAAGTACTGAGGGCAAGGGCACAAAGGGATGTAGAGGCGAGGAAGAGGATTCTGTATGAGATTCAGGACTTGAATGGGAGCCAGTGATGGTGGATGAGGGTGGGCGTGATGTGCTGCCAGGACTTTGTGCGAGTGAGAACCCTGGCAGCTGAGTTCTGCTTCTGGACTCTAGGGGTTGAATTCAGTGCACAAGAAGTTTCTATATTAAAAATGGGAGAAAAGCCTATTACAGATCTAACATGGTTTTGCAGTAAGACGGCTAGTTTGACCCAACGGCAAAGTTCCAAGTGCCAAGTGAAGTGGATGGTATTTCACAAAAACAAAAAAACAAACAAAAAAACATTTCCCTCAACTGGTTTGGAAAAACTAAACTAAGCTATAGTGTTGTCTCACCAGTAGGTGGCAGTATTATTATTGTAAATGCAGAACAGAGCAGAGCAAGTAGTAGTTTCTATTGTGGTTTTCCACCTAAAAAAAAAATGTTAGCTGTTTTTGGATCAGACAGAGGAATGCTTTGGGTTCTTCATCAGACCAGTGCATATAATGCTACCATCTGCCATGATTTAACACTTAATAAAAAAAAAAGAAAGATGCGAGAAAAACAGCTGATCAATCGATATAACATAGGGTCGGCCATAGCTCAGTTGGTAGAGCGGGTTGTCTATTAACTGAAGGGTTGGCGGTTTGAATCCTACTCTGTCCTAGTCAGTCTGTTGTGTCCTTGGGCAAGACACTTCACCTTCCTTGCCTCCAGTGTCACTCCCACTGGTGTGTGAATGTTCGGTGGTGGTCAGAGGGACCATAGGCACGAAATGGCTGCCATATGTAGTTTACCACCACCAGAGTGAGCATGTGAGAGTGAATGAATAATGGATCAATAATGTAAAGTGCTTTGGGTGCCTTGAAAAGTGCTAATGAAATCTAATCCATTATCATAAGATACATGAATGGTAAATGGCTTCTAGCGAATACATTTATAAAATTGAGGTTCCTGATCAAATCCTTGAAAACCATTTATGAACAAACAGTTAAATATTAAAATGATCCAGCTCCTTAAAAATGTATTTAGTTTCTTAATGTGCGGTTACATAATGAAGTCTAATTTATTGCACGTCTGCATGACAATATGTGCATTTCACTTTGAAGGAACATTCCACTCTGTGTATTTGTGTGTGTGTGTGTGTGTGTGTGTGTGTGTGTGTGTGTGTGTGTGTGTGTGTGTGTGTGTGTGTGTGTGTGTGTGTGTGTGTGTGTGCGCGTGTGCGTGTGAGGAAGAAACTCTTCAGCAAATAGTCCAAATCTATTTATATGTAAATTGGATTTTGGTTAAACGGTTTGAGGTGCCTCATGGGTTGAGTCCCTTGGTAAAAATGGAGCTAGTCATAAATTATCCAAGTAAGTCATGAATCTATCAATTTTGAAACAACATTTTTCAATGGGAGCGTAATTGAGGTAAATATTAGGTTAGAGGTCCACAGAGATGGAGCTAATTGGACTGCATCATGTTGAAATGGTGGAGCTGTACTGATTCCAAATGTTTTTTTCATGGATGGATGGGTGGATAGATGGAATACCTGGAACATTTGAGTCACACTGTTCAACAAATGTATCCCTCGGTGCAGTAGAAAGAAAGGATCTCTGTCGTCTCTTTGCTCCTTCACTTCTGGGCTCTGAGAAGGAGTGTCTCTTAGTCTTCTCAAAGGTCCTACAAACATCATACATGTTGGGTGGAGGGGTGTCCTGAGAGGAGAGGAGAGGAGAGGAGAGGAGAGGAGAGGAGAGGAGAGGAGAGGAGAGGAGAGGAGAGGAGAGGAGAGGAGAGGAGAGGAGAGGAGAGGAGAGGAGAGGAGAGGAGAGGAGAGGAGAGGAGAGGAGAGGAGAGGAGAGGAGAGGAGAGGAGAGGAGAGGAGAGAGGTTATTACTTTTTCATGTTTCAGTGTTGCTGTGTTGTTTGATTGACAACCTTTAGGACTCAGGTCTCAAACCCGTGGTCCAGGGGCCAATTGTGGTCCATGGGATGATATTTTGTGGCCCCCCACTTGTCATCCAAGTGTACTGTTATTGCTGCCCACATGTATATTGTTCTCATACGCACCTTTTTGCTTAGTCTTCCCACACTTTCATTTTATTTACTTCAATCACTCATGAACTACCATTGATAGTCTCCTGACAGTTTCTGACAGTGTTTGTTGTCAAACATGAAGTACCTGGGGAAGTATTACCATTAGTAACTTAGTTGACACCAGTGGTAGCTTCTGGTCTTTCAAACAGTGGAAGCTCATTGTCAGTTTACATCATACAATTTGTAAATTTATATATATGTAAATTCTGTCTCCATTCCTTTTCAATAAAACATTTGTGACCCCATTGTACAAAGTAGGTATCTTTTCCATGGACTTGAACAAGGCAATGTTGAAATTATGTTAAACTAAAAACAAGGAAATATTATATATTTCTTATTTACAGTGTAAGAAATGAAAAAGTAATTTCACCAAATACCAAAAAATTCACCCGAGTCACACCAAGATGTATGGATCCTTCATATGGCTGCATCTTACATCTGGGAAAGCACCATTAGCTTCTCTTTGTTAAAGCGGGATTGTCATTTTGAATGATGTACTACTTCAACGAATCACATTGAAAGCAGCGTGTAGATGAGAGCTCTTACCATACCCGGTTGGGAGAAGAGCTATTACATTCTTGCCACCCATAAATTCTTTCAAAACTCTTCTCTGTTCATCTTTTAAACAGTCTATATGCTGTAGTTTCACCAGCACCATTGAAATTGCAGAATCGAAGCAGAGTTCAGTCTCCTCCATGCTAGCAGCCATGTTTTTCAAAGCTACTGTGTCGAGTCTTCCTTACGTCATAACTGTTAAAATCATGCCCAGTGATCCTGATTGATTGGTCCACAATTTAGACAGAGACAACAGAATGTCTACGGTGCTTTACCAGACCCTTGTGTGAAGCTCACGGAGCTGCGCGGAAACACACGAGGGTTGGCACAAGCCAGGTTACCAACAAATGTGTTGCAGCTTGTTCTGACTTGTCTTGCAAAGTCCACGATGGGACTGAGCTGAGCTGGTAAGTGATGGTTTTCCATCTCAAAATATCTGTCATTCAAAACAGGATCCAATCATCATGCATTAGCATCCAGGCTAGCCAAGACTCCGCCTACAGCTGATTCACCCCCAGAGAAGCTGAGCGTCTGAGGGCGGCACAAAATCGTGGCATTTATTCAATGATAGCCGAGTTTCAAATCAATGAAAACAAATGTGTGATAGGGCTCCATTAAATCCCATGAACACCAACCATCAATGGGAAAATGCATTGAACAATGGAAAGCAAATGATAAACAGCTGAGCAGAACGATATAATCATAAAAAATTAAGTGAATGCTTGTGCAATATTAATGTAAGTGTAATTCATATCTTTATTGTAAATTCAACAGTGCATTTCTGCCCATTCATTTGCTGAAATGTGTGGGGAAGTTCAGCTTCCCTTGCTGTCTCAAAGCAATTATATATAATATTAAGAAAGTATTTTCATAGTTTCACAACAGCAGTTGTTTGACTTCTTATTCACCTTTCCTTGACCTTGTGATTTTTTTGTTGAAGGTTAATGAAAAGTGTTGAGAAAAAGGACATAAGGAAGGGATGTTTTAGTTATTTTCTTATCAAACCACAAATAAAGGCCACCTTTTCTCAGTTCCTCATCTTTCCTAGCAGAGGAGTCAAGGTGAGGAGACAGGAGCCATGGCAACGTGCATTTGACAAGTGTCATCCTGTGTCTGAGACATGATTTTAAATAGACACTGGTTAAATATGACAAGTGGAACAGATGCATTATTTAGCTCTTACTTTTTGATAATGCATTGCCTATTTCATAATCTCTGACAAATAGGGTGCCATATAGAATCTATGATTACATTTTAATTGAATTCATAATATGGTATAATGTTTTGCTTGATGTATGGCTGTCATATTTTGTTTTGTTTTTCTCATTTGAACACACCTTTGATCATTGTAATTCCTGCTCCTGCTGTGGTTTATATAGTCGACACATGTCACACCATGGGTCTGGTTGCTGCTAGGACTTCCACTATCAGTGATCCACTATGTGCGTTTTATTGAGAAATCCTTCAAGATGCTGCACCGAGATCGATTTCCAGGTCACAATAAAGCATCAAGGAGTCAAGGTGAAAAATAGGGAACTGAGAAGAGCCTCCAGTGTCACCCTGTTTTATCTCTGGCTCACTGGCACATGTCTGACTATGTTCACAATCACAGACACACATTCTGAAGCACTGGTATATCACACAACTGACAGGCCCACTTTGTAACAGACATACATTCATTAGAAACAACAAATGACCTGTTCACCCATGCATTACCACAATACATCGACAGACTTATTAGACACACATTCATGAATGACTAACGGTGTAGAGACGCAAGGACATGCATGTCACATTATCTCCATGCAAATTCAGTCAAACACACACATGTGGACACACACACACACACACAGACATGTTTTCCTCACTTTAGGCGATGCTGATTAAAATTTCCTGGAGATTTATCTTAACCTTAACCTAACCCTAACCTTAAAACAAGTCTTCTACCTTCAAATGTAATGATTTCCACATTGTTCCCTGAAGGCAGCTGAGTTTCCATATGTAACTGTGTAAACACATTTACGTCTTCATAGCACAAGAGATAATCACACACGGACACACACATTGCGGTTGGTCCTCCTTGGCTCAGATGAGAGGCCGCCTCTCATTACTGTGCTCGTCCACAGACGGAGGACCTGCATTTCCAACACATCACAGGTAATTTCAGATAAATAGCCTGCATTTCTAGGCCATTACATTCTAAGTCATTAATGTTTTGCTAATTAAGTGCTATTTCACTGAACATTTACTGTAATGGATCCCATAGACATTAGTTATAGAAATTTGGTTCTGAAAATGGAAATGGGTGATTCATATCATCTGGTTGAAAACTTGCACTACCTCCACTGCAGAGGAATCCAAGTTACTGGGGATTTGTCTTGTCGGTGAGTCTTTGAATTATTGATGCAGAAGGCTGAATATAGCTGCACAATCCATTTATCCTAAACATAGCAGAGCTGTCATTTACTTCAAACTGTCATTTCCCGACTGCTGTTTTCTCCTTCTCCTTCTAGGATAGCCGTCCATCTTTAATCATTGCTAACCTGTGCCATTTAGCTTTTCATTATAAGCACAGTGGGAGGAAAAGGAGGCAGGCACAACGTGTGCACGACAATACAACCTCACACGTGTTTACAAAGAGGAAGTCAGTTTACCAGTACACACACACAGACACACACACACACACACACACGCACAAAGGACTTTTTGGAAGAAACTGAAAAATGAGAAGAAAGAAGATGAATTAAAGGATGGTGTTGAAAATGTTACTTTTTCTATGGGTTGGTTTGAGCCTCGTTTCATGGCGCATTAGATACACACATAACGACACACACCCACCCACCCACACACCTGTAGTGTCACATCTGTCACAGATCGGTGCAACAGTGTCGAGCAATCATCTTCCAACATGTGCAACACAATGTGTGTGAACACACCTGTCGAGAAGCCCTATGGTCCATAATTATAACTGGATATGAAGCAAACTACAGCTCCCAGTCATCACCAATTGACAGCAGTCACATTGACATTAATTACACGCTCTCGACATTTAGACAGCTCAATTCTTATCTTTCTGCATACACATAGTGATACACACAAACACATCTATTCCTAACGATTCTGTCACATCGCCCTTGACTGTCTTGAATATCTCAGAGTGCATACATCGAAGATGCCAGATTCATACTGGGCAGGCAGACAGTGACACTGAATAACTCAAATTGGATATTGATGTGATGCTAGCACTGGGACAAACTGTCAGACCTGGCAGTATTAGTTTTTAATATAAGCCAAGCAGGGTAATTAAGCTAAAAAAAATAAAAATGTTTATTGTGGTGAATGCAAAATGTATGAACTGATTTCCATACTACAGTTAGCACTGGTGCAGCCTCACGTCAACTCAAATCACATGGTGAAACAGGAATGAAAAATCCACTGAGGAAACATGTCATCTATTAAAATAATTAACATGTAAAAGCAACAATCCAAAAGATTTCCCAGGCTCATGAAAAAATTATAATATGAGTTTCTTCACCTTCAGGTTTATAAGAAAATTATGACTGGAAGAAGAGATATTCTCAAATCTAATTTTTGCTTGACATTGCTGAAGGACATTTACATTGATAAAAATGGTAATTTCATCTTTTTGTGACATTACCATTACTAGATTTAAAATAAATTAGCTCCCAAAACTGCGTAATTTCTTTGTGAAAGCTTAAAAAATAACAGCAATTGACCTTGGATACATCACTTGATGAGTAAATGTAGAGTAACTACAGTTTTATTGCTGAGCTGGTTTGGTTTTTCAAATACTTTGATTACATTTTGTATTTTAATTCAATATTTGATTCATGTACAGTGTATGTATTAAAATTGTAAAAATGTGTGTGAGTAATTGTTAACCTCAGGTGGCCACGTTTCATTGTCATTACAAATTATAATACAAAGAATACAAATAATTGAAGTCAACAGCATGTCCTTATAAGAACCTATTTAACATAACCTTAAATCAGGTTACTGTCTTGAGCTTCTGTGTTATTTCATATTTTATTGGATTTTTAATGACTGGATTTTTATTTGATTTTATTTCCATGAATAACTGAAATAAGTTCAATTTAAATTACTTATTTGAATCTTTTTTTTTTTTTTAACTTTCAGGCAGAAGATAGATTTAATGTTCATTTTCACCAGCCCCTCATAAGAGTTTAAATGAAACAAAATGAAAACACAAAGTGAGATATTTCTTGTTATTTTATTACAGCCTTCCTTTTATACCATATTCCTTCTCACTAATGACTGCTCAAGTATTCCTGACAATGGCCATACTAACGATGTGCCTTGGTCTGTATAGTGACAGCTTTGACTAATGGCCAGGCATAACACATGAGACGAGCATGTGTGTGTGTGTGTGTGTGTGTGCAGTACCTCCTCATCCCATCCCTCATCCTCTCATTACACTTAAAACCTTTCATTTATTTCCAACAGTGCAGAATGCTATTCTCAGACAGTGTATATGTCCATATATCTCCAGTCTTTGTAGTAAAGATAATAGCAGCCGTATTCTGATGTGGTTGCCTGTATGGGTTGGTGTGTGAGACATCAGTTATGTATAGGACACAAACAACAATAATGTAGCTTCATATCATTTAAGATTTTTACATTGTGCAGCATCAGGGCTGAATGCACTTACTTTATTTAGTCTTAAGTTACTTATTTTCATCCATTCAAATATGAGTAATTAAAAGTGCAAGCAGTCTCAAAGGCCTTTGCCATCCCTTGTGTTCGCCTCCCTGTGTGACCGACGACGACAGCCAATGGCGAGATGACATCGTACCGTGGGCGGGACGTGATATTCTGCCAGAAATGCACACTTTTGTATGAACATGTAGGGGGGTGACTTATTTGAAATGTGTGTTGAATGGGTGTAGAACTGTGAGACTGACAACTGAGTCAAATTTGAGCCAAATCCATGTTCGTACTGTATGTCCGAACTACAGCCCTTTTAGTAAAGGCTAATTTGTAGGGGGCGCTATAGAGCAAAATTGCAATTTCTATTGATAAGCAGGTGTAGGACCAGGAGATAGACGTCTGAGTCAAATTTCAGACAAATCTGTTTTTGTATGTTTGAACTACAACCACTTAAATTAAAGTACATTTCTAGGGGGCGCTATAGTACGAAATCACAATGTCTTCAGCTAAATGGATGTAGACCTGGGAGATAGACATCTGTGTCAAATCGGTGTTAGTATGTCTGAGCTGAAGCAATTAATGTAGTGGAAAATTTTTCTCGCAAACTTTGTGATGTCATAGTACAAAAACAATGCAACTTTTCCCAGAAATACTGATAACTTTTAATGTCCCACTTGTCTATATCGTGTTCACAGATGTTGAGCTCATAGTTCCCAACGGCCGAGGAGGAGTTTGTTAAATTACGATGACAGTGAAAATCCATGACTCAACATGTTTCAAAGTTCATCAAGTCCTGCCAAGTATTGGTTCAAACCTGTTTTTTGATTTGGTTTGGTTTGGTTTATTTATGGATATAGTACAACAAGATATCCAAGGGAAAACATATAAAAATGTAAACACTTGTTTCCAACATGGTCCCTGATGGATAGGACAAGAAATACAAAAACATGCAACAAAATATCACGTAAATATAATCACATGAATATACAATCACATGCCCAACTCACTTAATTCTCTACCTTATTCCACAGGAAAACTCCAACCTTTTGTTTAAAAACCCTTTGTGATTCTACCATTTTAATGTTTAGTGGGAGGCTATTCCATAACATAATCCCAGTATAAAAGAAAGAGCTACATGCCACGCTTTTAGTAGATGGTACTTTACAGGTGCGGACACTCACACTTGTTTCACTGAATACAGTTGATTCCACTAATTATCCCATTCACCTGGATGAGGCATTGTGCTCATCAAAATGGGCTGGTTCAATGAACAGGTTTGAACCAATACATGGCAGGACTTTGTCTTGATGGACCTGGAATTACCTACTTCTGATGTATGATTGATGTCACTACTGACAATATTTGTTATATTGTCACACTGTTATATGTATCACACTGTATATGTTAAATATAGATGTTAAACAAAAAATTAATAAAATAAAAATAAATAAATAATAGTTTAAGATATAATTGGGGGTAAAATTCCATCTGTTTCCATCTGGTAATATCTAATCCCAGAATTTAAAGAAGAATGTAAAGAAATTTGGACAATACAATGATGGGAGCATTTGTTGTGACCCCACCCCCTGAAGGGAAGAAGTCTGTTGCTTGTTAGTCTGTCTGTTTGTAAGCAGCTTTATGCAAAAAATACTGGACCAATTTCCATAACATTTTCCGGAAAGGTGCAAGGTGGTCCAGAATAGATCCCAATAAATTTTGCTGAATGTAGGTCAAAGATTACAGTCACTAAAAATGTGTTTTTGCAATGATAAGCGATAGGGCAAATGTGTGCAAGGGGGGCGAGTTGTGCTGGAAACGACTTGTTTTATTTAGACATGGGGTCTTTAGGAGTATAGTATGATTCTAAAAATAAATAGATTCTAATGGACAAACAGTAGAGGGTTGGACATCTGTGTTTCAAGACAGGAAATTGGTTTTATCAGTGGTCTACTTGTTTTTGTTTTGTCTTTAATGGAAGAGTCTTGTAATTAGACTTGGGTGAGCTCGTGGTCTTAATTTGTCATCTGAGGGATTGTACAGATCGTGTTCTAAAAATAAATAAATAAATAACAGCACTGTCAAAACTTTCCTACTCAGCTAACATTTGTTCTAAATGTGCAGTTTATCAATGTAATTATGGTGTGTTACAGAGAGAGTTGCACTAACTGATGTGTTTATAGGATTAATGCCATCATCACAAGTTGTTAGACTTGTGAATTTATTGCGTTTATAGCAACACTTTAGCATCAGTCTAATTTTAGTCCGTGTCAATTTGCAGAGTTTGTATTGTATTATTGTTCTGCTGGAGAAGAAATGATGATAAATGACCATAGGTTTGTCAACTGTGGGTCCAGCTTGTGAACTCTACCATGCAATGAGTCAGATTTATGTTAGGTTAATGTTAGAATTACATTGAGTGAACATGTTTCAGATTCATTGTAAATGCTGAGCAGGACAAGTTACACCATCATGATCTATGTCATTAATGGAGCCATTGCAACTGTATGTACAGGAAAATATGACTCATGTTTACTCCATTTAGATAGTGTTGATATTGTAATAATGTCTATACAAAAGAATGCAAAATTGCACATTTTTGTATCAGATTACAACATAAAAAGCTATTACACACAGCCTAAACTTTGCAAAAACAGATGATGGTGTGTTATTCCACATATATGGTGGTTTATGTACATACATGTATACAATGGATTCGTAAATATTCCACCAGAAAGAACCTGTAAAGTGAATGGATCATAATGTGCAGACAGTGTTTTGAAGTAGATCTGAGACCAATATTCCTTTGGACTAAAACCCATTTTCTTGTGAATTTCACATTTTGACCCCAGACTTATCTTGGAAACTTGAGCCAACCAGCATTTAAGAGTTGAGTTTTATATATCAGTAACACATGTGATAACATTTAAAGTTTTATTCTGGAAGCATTTTACTTAGACCAGTATTATGGGTACATGGGGAAAAAAAGAATTTAAAAATTCATGAAAAATTTTTACTTTTACGTATTTTTCCTAAAATATAATTAGATCTATTCTGGGTCAGTGGCAATCTATAAACCAAATTTGGTAAGAATTTAATTAATATTTTTGGTGCTAGAGCATTGAACAACCAAAAAAAAAAACCTTGCCTCTCCGTCAGTGGACAGGGTAACTAGGAGAAAACTAAAACACTAAAAAAAAAAAGTCTTTCAGATTGACATTTTTAAAAAATCATGTACATTGGTTACACGTTAATATGTTTTCTGAAAAACATAAATTCATTGTAGTTAAAAATGATTCAATTTTGTTGAATAAATAGGATTTTTTTAATATAAATCTACCATGTTTATTGTATGCTTAGTATATATAATTACATCATGATAAACTAACATATTTATTTATTTTATCACTCATCTTGTCAGTGTTTCAGTGCTTTCATTGCTATTTTAAAATGCAAACATATTTGCCAAGCTACAGTACAACACCATGTGCTAATTAAGTTGGAGGAAGATGCCAACAGAACTTCTAACACAAATATGGTCATGTGCAAAACTTAACATTTCATTTACTGTTTTACTGTTAAACTGACTAAGAGAAATGGTCCCTAAAAGTACAGGGGTTGGAAAGATATAGAGCCTAGGGCAGCTGTGGCTCAGTTGCTAGAGCAGGTCGCAACCCGGCTCTGGCTTTCCACCTGTCAAAGTGTCCTTGGGCAAGACACTGAACCCTGACTCAGGCTCCCGATAGGACTGGCAGAACCTTAAAAACAAACCTTAGAAACCTATTGTGTGTGTGAATGTGAGGCTAATGTAAAGCACTTTGAGCACCATAAAGGTGGAAAAGCGCTTTATAAGAGCAGTCCATTTACCATTTACAAGAGTTGCATGTGTTTCAAACAATAGACTCTGGGTTAGGATTCTGAACCAGTAAAAATAAAGATGGCTGTCGTTTGCTGCTTCTTAACTGTTCGCAGTGAGATTCAAATTTCAAACCAAACATAATTATTTCATTTATTGTAAAGATGACTTTATTTCAAAGATTGTTCATTCCCAATGAATACACTAGTTGTACTTGATTTATACATGTTAACAGTAGCAACATGAAACTGTTATATTTAATATAACGAATAAATTAAAAACAAATCAACAACCCCTGTTCTCCTTTTTTTTTCAGTGTGTTTATATTTTACAAAAGTTGAGGAAAATTACACTTCAAATCGTGAATAGTCATAATCTTTTGGCCAAATAACCCAGACTTACTTGTCATATATAAACTTAAATAACATAATTACTGCTTTCAGCATGTAATCCTTTGAAATGCTCAAACTACTCTGAGCCTCAATTAACCTCAAAGACTAAGTGTTAAAATTAATTTACTCTTTCTGTTGTGGTGATGAGAAAAACTTCTAAGAACTTAAAAGTAAAGTGTGGCTGTGTTTCACATCTACTCTGAGTGGGTGACAGAAAACATGCATCGAGGTTTCTTCAGATTTCTATTTTAAAAGCTGGATTTCTTTCATGAGCGTGGACATATCTACCAACTGATCAATGCAATCAAACTGAACACATCAAAAAATATGTTTTCATTTGCTGCTTATTTTTGAGTCTGTGTTGCTTCTTACTTATGTAATAATATAAACTGCTTGTATTTAAATAGAAAGCATTTCTTCACTTGTTTCCCTTCCAGAAAAGACTTTCCACGTCATTTTGTATTATAAGCACAGCTGGTGTCTCATCATAGAATCTGATAACCATCTGTACGATTTTAGTAGTGGAGGTATGGTTGGTGTCATAAGGACTTAATGAGGTTTCAGACAGGTCTTCAATATAGACAGAATGACAGAGAGTAACCATATGGGTCCCATTCGCTTCCTATTCACACTTTATAGGCAGCAGTTAGACTAACAGTTCGCCGTCAGCTATGGTTTTCTGCTGTGGTTGGTATCCTTTTTTTATCCGTCTTCCTTGTCTTTTCTTGTCTTTACAGTCCTGTTTTTCAATCTCTTTTTCACCGCCCATTACTGTGTTACTTTGTTCTTCTACTAAATACAATGCCTTTTGTCCGATTTCATTTCTTACTCGTGTTCAAATCAGGTTTCCTTTGTCGCTCCGTCTTTCTCTTCATCATTCTTATGCTCTAATATAACAGCTAAATCATGTCACTAGATCTCATGTGGCATTTACATGTGCACTTGATCAGTTAATGTGATTCTGACCCTCCTGAGGATCATCAGCGCGGAAGATTAAGTCGACAGTTAAGACCAAATTGAGTCTAAACCCTGGTCTTTTTAGGTCCATAATTAACTGTCTGCCTCACTCTGACTGATTTATGAACTAATCAGTAATCTGTCTGTGAAGTTTGGCAGGTTTACAGTCCTTCTTAAACATTAGGTCCACAGCTGGGGCCTTCCTGAACCCCAGCCATGGTCCAAAATGCTTGGTTGAGTCCATGCCCAGTCCCAGTCCAGACCAGACCCTCTTGCATCCTACTGGGGTTTTGGCTCTCCCTGTTGTTCCCCTCGATGCCTGCCGGGCTGACTGTCTGTTTGGCTCCTAATATCGTCACCTGCTACTAAACAGCTGTCTGTAACCAAACAGTCAAACACACACAGCTGGTGTATAAAACGAAAAGTGCCCATACCTGCATATGGGTGAACACACACAGACACACACACACACACACACACCTGCACTAAACACACAGCTGCTGGACACAGCTGGCACCCATACCTTGGACAGAGTACACGTACATGTAGGCTTATGCATGTACACACTAGACACAGCTGCTTACCACATGTGTCTGCTTTATGCATATAAGGAGCGTGAGAAGAAATAAAAACTGAAAGGCCAATCAAGTGACAGAGAAAAAAAATACATACTAAGCTGAATGGTAAGAGAAATAGAAATATGAATAATAAATGAATTCGAGAAATTTGATAGATAAATTAAAGCTCAGTGTTCATACTCGGCACAGAGACAACATCAAATTAAAGGTCCAGCCATGGTCACATCTTCCTCACACTAATCCAATACAAAAGTGGAAAATACATTTTTAATTTGTTTAAATTTGCTCATCTTTATCCCCTACTGTGTTATAGGTCTACGAGTATTTGCTGACGATTACATTATTCTCAGATAAATAAATACAAATGGGATCCAATCTCTCCAATCTCTCAGACATGACAGAAGATTTCCAAAGGTAAGTCGATCCAAATCAAATTTGACACACACGGCATGCAGCTGATGCTTCTCCTGCCAGACCAAGAAAGGTGTTTTTGAAAGATTTCTGTTATCTTACACAAAGTATTGCACAGAAGAAGCTAGCAGTTTATCATGTCAATGTATGCACTATTTTATTTGCCTAAACATGAGATCAAATGTAGACACACAAACAGATTCAAAGATTGAAAATAAGGGGTTAAAGTTATTTATATATATATAATATACAAAATGAAATTCCTCTTTGACCACATGGTGGCAGCACTACTCTAACTATCTAACATTCCCATGAATCCTATGCTAATGGCGCCTGTAAATAAAAAGACGAAAATTGACAGTGATGGCCATTGCTTCCAGGACAGAAGGTAATTAAATTATTTTTTAGCTGAAAATCAAGGTGTTTGTGTTTGTCTAATTTGTCCAGACTGCTGCCTTGTTTAACATATTCAATGTAAAGACAAAAACATGACAAAACATGCTAACATACGACAAGCTAACAAGCAGCGAGCACTCTGAGGCTGTGAGTTAAATTAATCTGTCACTGTGGCAGCCTATGAAGTTTCCATGATAGGTGGCTATAACTTTAACATAAAATAGAATTTTTTAAATGATCTTGTAAAAGACAAGAGCAAGAGTCATATGTTTTTAGCTTAAATGTGAACAGACTTTGCATTACTGAGTAATATATGAGTAGCAAATCTTCATATAAGTCATGTTTAACATGAACATGGGGTTCAGATTTTTTTTTTTCAACTACAGACCCTCCATACAATTTGTTCTGTTACTGATTCCAGAGGCCAAAGAGAGGCAGAACTTTTTTTAATTATTATTTGTTCACACCTGAGTGGCTTAGATTTGGTTACATTGTCATTTTAAAAATTGTATTGTAGCAATGAAGAAAAAACTGTTATAGAACAATAGAACATAGAACATTTATATGTAATTGTTACTGTTTAAAAATGTCAGAAAGGACCACTGGCCTCCAGTAATCTATCAGATCTGGCCCTCTCTAAAAAGGTTTGGGCAACCGTAGCTTAACTGTTTCTATGTGACTTTATTTAGTCTGTAGCTTACTCAAAGTAATACATAGAATTTACAGTGACTTAAATGTGTAAATTACTACAAACAAGACATTGTTTGTAACATTCTTCACAGTGTGTGATTGACAGTTCTAGCGCTGCCTCTACCAAAAAAAAATAAAAAATACTCATCATCTAGTAGTTATTAATTACACCACAAGTCCTCCCCCATTTGTAATGTTAATTTAATTATCTGAAGAAAAAAAAAATAGAATTTAGGGTTTACTGAGGAAGAGATTTGATCTCTGAGACAGAGGAAGAACATACGAGTCACATTCTTTTCACATCCCTCTTGCATTGTTCACATTTAAATAATATACATTTGTCATATAAATACAATAACTTGTGAATGATATAAGACAAAGTGAAGTTATAATATTTGTGAATCAATGCCTTGTAACATAAACAAGGAGACATTCTTTTACTTTAGTTCCCGTTATCCTGTATGTCCCTGTACATACATATACACTGAAATGCAAAGTAAACCAGCACATTTAGCATCCCCAGTCACCACAAACACCTGAGTAAGACGACAGCACAGTATTTGTCTTAACTACTGTCTAATAAGTATGAGTGACCCAGTTAAGTGGCTCATCATTGTCTGCTTACATGGTTCCTATGACAAGCCATTGATAAGTTTTGAGGATTATAACTAATAAGTAAATGTTAGCTTCTCTACAAGGTTCTTTTTTATTAATAACCACTTACTGCTTCCTGTGGAGTTGGTGAGACTAAGACCTTTTCATTCACTGACCTTTGGATAAACTGTTAAGGCTATATTATTCAGTAACAGGCAACAGAAAGGTGCAGGAATATATAATAATCTAAAACATAAGTTACCTCAGCGTTCAAAATACCCGTCTGCATTCTGCGATTTACAGAAATATTTTCAAGATTGCAGAAGAAAAAGTTAATAACTTGCAATTTTGTAGAATAAAAGAAAAATCAGGTTTGGAATTCAATTGGTTGACAATTTGAAAAAACCAGTGACACACTAAAATCTGCCCAGGGTCAAAATTGAGCAATATTTAAATTTAGAGCTTCCAATGTAGGTCTATTTGGTTTCAGAGTAAAGTTAAAGGAAATGCAGGTGGGTAGTGGGCACAGAAGTGAGAAAATAAAAGCAGATTCACAAATAATTTGTTTTATTTTGAAGGGAGGTTTATATTTAACCACAGATCCCACTTAGCAGCATTGATGGACCCCCTGAGCCATGGCGCCCTCTATCATTTGAAGCCTCTAATAAATGATCTTGTGATCCATTTTTTAAACATTTCTTCTGTTAATAAAATCAGTGGGAAAAAAGAAGGTGATGACATCTGCTGTGTCATGTTTGGATTGACAGGTCTGTATGACAGTTTACTCACAGTTGAACTTTTAGAGTTTCGGTTGACTTCATAAAAGGGTGTAATAATGTGGTAACACGCGGACACATTTCACATTCAACAGTCCCTGTCATGTAAACACAGTAAATTATATGCATGTATATTTGAGTAGATATAAGCACTTGAACATTATGTATAGAAAAAATTTGGGGAGATCAAATTTTTAGGAGAAAGATGTCAAATTACTGATTCAGCAACACGTGGCCTTGAAATATGAAATGAATTTTGTGTCTTTATTCTGCAAACAAAAAGAATGGATCTGAAAACAATGCAAAAAAATAGTAAATGAAAAATAATGGATTTGAAAGCAAAATTAAAAAAAAAAATTAAATCTTAAATCTCTTCACATTAATTTCATGAATGCTATTATTTTTCAACATGTATCTTGTCAGAGTTATGGTGTTCTATAGGTTAAAAGTAATCAAACAATGTGATGTTTGGACTTATTAGGCAATATTTTATTCTATTTTAAATCAGTAATTAGAGTGATTACTGGAAAGAACACTTAGAAAATTCTACACACTTCTGCCAAGGCTTGATATGGTGTCATATGCTGTTAAAACGTGACGTGATGGACCCATAGGTGTTGACCCATGTGACGTCTGAAGGTGAGATGAAGTGAATGGAAAAAAACCCAAGATTATACCTTGTCTGAATCCTAATATATTACCACTTATGTGTTCTAGCAGTTGACCTTTAATTGACCAACTTTATCTAACTGGTAGTTGTGTATTTTGTAGTTCCTCATATACTGACTTTTTGCACGTTTGTTGGCCCCTAAAATGTACTTTTCCCCTAAAATGTACTTTTCTGAGCATGTTTAGGCGAGCACAGAAGGCCCTGCTGGCCCTGATGCCCCCCCAACTGATCATATTAAAAACATAAGCCAATCACTTTTGTCAATTGTTTTCTGATTCATTGCATTAAACTATAAGATTTAGTGCATTTAATGTCTGAAGCACATACTTTCTAAAAAAAAAAAAGACCAGTGTCATTATTATGTCCTATTTTAAGTGTGTTGAGATATTTTGACTAGAAATTGTAGTGTAATTAATTCTTGTAAATGTATTGTATGTGTAGATGTATAAAATAACACCATTCAGCTTTCTAAATAATGCCTACAAATAAATGTAATATGGTTTCTATTAAGGCACTGACTGGAGTCACATATGAATGCAGTGAAAAATCATGTAATGTTTATCCAACCTTTCTTGTAAAACGTCTTTCATTCGGTTTTTGAGGAAGGATTGTTTTTCAGTTGACGTGTTTTATAATAGCAAAACAGCAGGGAGGTAACAATAACCAGGACTTCACAGCTAGAAAGTAAAGGAAGGAAAGGGAGAAAAGAATCTCACCAAGCGTATGTGATATTTTCCTCCAAGCAATAACTTAGAAGTCATCTACAGATCATAAAACCTGAAAGTGCTTCACAGACAACTTCTCCATCTGTGCCCGAACACACATTTAAAACTAACTTTTTCTCCCCTCTCACTTCTCTCTGTCTCCTCCTCTGCTGCTCATGCATGTATCGCCATTTTCCGCATTTAATTCTGTCTGTCATTTTTCTCTCTACATCACCTCTGTGTCTTTTACTAAACTGCTATCACCAGATGCCTAAGCATGATTCAGTGAATTAAAGACATATTATAACCTAAAGAGCCCCTGTCAACCAAAAGCATCTACTTATTATATTAATATAACACAAATATACAAACAAAAAATATATTTTTGTAATATGTGTGACACGAGTTGTTAAGGACTTAATGATGTATTTGCTGAAAATATTTTAATCCAACCTTTCTATTGAAATCTACATGATCAGTGGATTAAATATAGCTGATTTTACAGAAAAATAGCAAAATACAGAGGATACTATGATAATAAATGATCATTAATCACTAAAAAAGTTAAGAGAAAAATTTATTTGGGAATATACCCAAAGGAAGCACTGGGTTTTACATCAATCTTAATGATGTTACCATAGGGGTTTTTTTTTAAGCTATGAAAGAAATTAACATGATTCAGTTTAAAAGAAGTGGTGTCTGGCACAACAAACCCCTCCCCCTTTGCATACATTTGACCTGATTTACCCCATCTCTTATCATTGCAAACACACATTTGTGGTGACTGTGACCTCAACCATTGACCTACATTCACCAAAATTTGATGGGATTCATTCTGGACCACCTTGCACCTTTCCTGAAAATTTCATAGAAATGAGTCCAGTAGTTTTTGCATAAAGCTGCTTACAAACAAGCAAACAGACAGACAGACAAACACAGACTCAAAACACATATTGTAGGATATATAATATTGAGAGGTATATAAATGCGCAGGAGCACTTGAGAGGTAAAATTAAATAAATGTATACTTCCTATTCTTTTTTAATCATGTACAATTCTGACTTGCATGTACTTAAAGATAGATTCTGTTCATTTAAATGTTATTTTGTTTTTATGTGATTTTGCCTTGTTTTGTTTTATTTGTTTCTTTACATGTTCTAAATAAATAAATGTAAACCTAAACCTTTTTTTTTTTCATGATTGGTCAATGATTTTAGAATAACTTAATTAAGGACATGCTTTCATAACAGTATAATTAAAAACAAATTTGGTTGCTCAACTGCTTTAGCTTACATTACATCTCTTCACGGGTACAATTTTAACTCACACAAAAGATACATGGTGTCACTTTCCATTATGTAAATTGCTGCTAAATGAGTTAAACAAATTCAACATAATCACCCAGTGACCTCTCCTGTAGCACCACCCTTGGGACAAACAGCACGCACAAGTCAAATCAATAGCATGTTATATTCTACACAACAACACTGTGAGAGGTCAGAAACACTGCCTGTTAATAGCTCCTAGTGAAAATAAAGACTTAACTTTTGTGATTTTAGCTTCTTTTTTTCCCTTTTTCTTTGCCCCATCCACACATTACCACCCACCACCTGTCTATGATGTCAGCTGACCAGACCACTGTATGACCATTAGGTTTCTCTTAGATCCTTGAAGCTATTTTGAACTTTGATGTAAGTTATATTCTACAGTAAAAAAATACACAGACGCCTACATTTTCTCTAATGGAGAACAATTTACCAGCAATTTTAAAACGGGAAGATAAAACAAAAGCCAACACAGGGGTTCGTAAGAGATAAAACCTGTAATTTTTTCTTTTTATAAAAAAAAAAAAAAAAGTAAAGTAAAAAAGAACACAAACAGTTTACAGGAAATGTTACAGCCCAGACAAAAGTAACTATAACTTAAGGGGAACTGAATTCTTTAGAGAAAAAGTGTAAGTGTAGAACAAATTCATGAACCCAGTTTATCTCTGTTAGGGGGGGTACATCTCTAGAATAATATGGATCAAAATATAAAAAAGTCTTCTTCCAATTTGTGCATTGAAAAGGATGCATAAATCTAGTTTAATAATATTTAATAACTGCTCGCTCCCATAAGAGGCTGTCAAATAATGACCTGCGCCACATGCTTTTGCACCGCATCCCACAGGGTCCCGTCCTGTTGCAGGCCTCTACCTGGAACAGTTGGACATTCCCATTAGCAAAAGATAAATCATTAGCAAAGGATACATTATTAAACATATTGACACTGGACAAGCTCATTGACTCAGATGTGACGTGATGGTAAGAGTTTTGGGGGAAAAAAACGGCAGTGCTGCTTTACGATTATTGGAGTTTTATTTTGAAAAGTCATCACCGTTCTGTCTTCCACATTCATGAAAGGTTTGGTATGAATGTTGACTCATGTCTCATGAAACAGTTATGAATGCTTTATGTGCACTTTATGACAGCTGCTATGAATGTGATATGAACTCACCCGTTAAGTAAAGTGTTACCAATATTTTAAATATTTTCACAACTTATTTTTTGCAGTAAGACAATGGAAAAAATGTGAAGTTTTCATCATTTATAAGCAAAAAAAATAAGAAAATATGGAGGTATTTAGTAGGTTATTATGCTCTTCATCCCAGGGGCCGCATTGGAACCATTGGCGGGCCGCATTTGGGCTCCGCGCCATATTTTTGAGACCCCCAATCTAAAGGGTAAATCCATTTTGAAACACATGTGGCCAAAAGTCTATTTAAGGTATTTAAATATATTCTACAGGCTATTTTCAAAGGGAACCTTGTTTCAAGGACCTATTTATTTCTTTTGTATGTTTCACTAACATGGTTTATTCAAGACCTGTGTTGGGAGACTTGTTTGTCTAGTTTATATCTTTTTTTAATGAATCACGTTAACTTCCGGCTGCACCAGGAGCATGATGGAGAAATGGCATCTTTGCGAAATACTGTCATGGAGAAGTAGCTTTGGTGAATTATCTGCATGCATAGACGTGTATGTAGCATGTGCTGTTAAAATGAATAAATCCCTGCAAGTTAAACTACCGCATAAAAAGATGAAACTGTGCTATTTTTTGTGTCGCTGCTGCCTGGAGATTGTTGATGTTCTGTCACAGAGTGAGGGGGACTTTGAGAATGGTAACACATGGTAACCTTACAGCATGAAGGAGAAGAACGCCGATGAAAACAGCCGCTCAGTCACAGATTACCAGCAGCAGAGAACATCTTGTGAGCCAGACCAGTGATATTGAGCTCCACTGAGACCTGCCGTAAGTCACAAATGAATACACACGGTGCCCTTAATGAATCACTTAGATCGTGTTCAAACAGACATTAGTGCTGCATGGATTGGTCTCTTCTTTTTATACCACCACTCAGTAGTTTTTACCTGGAGTACAGGTGTACTGTGTTGTTCAAATAGGCAGCGTATACAGAGAAAGACTACAAGTTAAATAATGTAAAGATTTTAATTACTGGGATGTAGTGTAACATATTACATTTAATTGTGTTTTGATTAATTTCTAATCAAATGTCCAAACCAGTCAAAAAATTGTTTTCTTATTTCTTCTTCTTCTTTTATTTATTTTTTCCACCTCTTCTCCTTGGCTTTTTATACCACATAGGATGTTTTTATTTGCACGGATATTTTATCTGGGGAGGACAGTCTATGTCTTCATTTATTTATTGTGTTTTTATCTTCGTTTTTATTTCATGTTTTATCATGTTTTTCATTTTAGCATTTTTATCTTTTATTTTGTTTTATTTAGAGATGTCAAAATTAGTGCAATAATGTGTATTAATCCATTATCATTATTAATCTGAATAAAAATCTCAACACAGTTAAATGGAACAGTTGTTTTTCAATATGTTTTAGATTTTTCAGCACTTTTTTGTGTTAGGTTATTTTTTGTGAATTTTAGTGGATTTTAACATGTTTTGTAAAAAAAAAAAAAAAAAAAAAAAAAAATTCTCCACTTTTTTGTGTTTCTTAATGTATTTTTGTGCATCCTGTGGGGAAATCTGTGATTAATCTGATTAAACCCTAGTTTAAGCCCTAGTTTCATTGTGTTTTGTATTCTTTGTATTTTTAGCTTTTATGTTTTATTGCATTTTAATCTTAGTCTTTTTGTCTTTTGTTATGTTCTATTATGTTTATTTTATTGGACAGCACTTTGGAACCCTTGTGGTTGTTTAAATTTGTGCTCTATAAATATGGATATATAGTACCAAATGACAACAGACGTTTCCTCATGACACTTTAAAGCTGGTTGAAACCAGACTAATTTACAGAAACCCAACAGAATCAGAAAGGCTGAAAATTCCAATTTAGTTTTATGTGCAAATACTCTATTCATTACATTGCATTATTACATTTAAACTGTGGTTTTAATCTACTGCCCTTTTATGATTCATTATTTTATGTGCAAGTGTTGATGATATGTATTTTAATTCTGCACCATATCCATGCTGGTATCATCCAACGTTAATATTGAATCTTAAATCCAGTAATGTAAAGTAAAGTCTTTTCCGATTTAAGAAGAAAATGTTACAGAATTTTCAGCACTAAAATGTGGTTATAGTCAACATGTCCCCCGGTCTTGTTGTTGCATAAGATTGTGATGTCATATGTTTGGTTTTTTTTGCCTTTATGGAACCTCTTTGAATAGCAACTGGAATTCAATTACATATTTTTCCTCAGTAACCGGTACTTACGTTCATTTTGTAATGTGCTTATGTAACATCGTTAAAACTGCATGAGCCAAAATCATGGGGCAAAATAAGAAAATACACACCATCTTTCTGCAGCTCCCACTTCTCAATCCAAATCCAAAGACTAAACATAAATATAGATGAAAGTGACATTGTTTCATATCATTACAGAAACATGAAACCAGTTTTACAAGTTTCTGTGTCTGGTAGACTCACATGAGTGGTCGGTAATTACAGTTGTCAATAATTAACCTGTCTACCTGTCTGAAAACAACAAAATCAAGCCATTGTGGGATGCATTATCTACAGCCAGAAAACACAGGCAAGGATTAGATACAGAAGACGTGTATCCTCTCAGACTGATGTCAGTGGAATATTCAATTATACTATGCTGAAAATTAATTTTGGAGTGATTTACACATTTGCAGCACTACAGCTCGAAAGGTAACTACTAAATCCCTAATAGAGAGCTGTAATTGTCTTTTTTTTTTTTTCCGACCATATGTCTGACCAGTTGGTGGATTACAAGCAGAAGAAGCGTCCATCAAGTGTGTGGCCATGTTGCTCCTGAATACCTGTGTAAAACTAATCAAAATAATCTTTTATGATGAGACGTAAAAAGGGTGGAGAAACAGATAATGCATAAAGGGCATTAAACACTCAATTAATCTCACAACTTAGATAACGCTGCAGCTTTCCAGACACCTACAGTAGAGCTGACACACTTCACACCTGTCCCTGACAAAACAATCCAATGGCGCATTTCCACTACACTGTATCAGTTCTATTCGACTCTACTCAAGTCGGCTCAGGGACCATGTACTATTCCTTCAGAGCATTTCTATTACAGATACTACGATACCTGGATGTCATCACAAGTCACCATCAAGCTCATGCTGATTTTTTTCATCAGCCACCAAAGACAAATGTCTCAACTGACCAACCACGATGTAGTTTAGCGGAATTCCATCATTGCATTTCGGACTGGCTTTAACTTAGCGTTCTATTCACTTTAACTCTGAACCTGGTTTTTTTTTTTTAAATGGCAGGTCACATGTTGATAACACAATGACGCAGAGACGTCTACATTTTTACAGGTCACGTTATAGTATCGATTGAGACCGCTTGGAACCTCAGTGGAGGCAATACCAAAAATCTAGGACTGGGTTTATTTTGGTAGTGGAAAAGCACCAAAGTGAGTGGAATCGGGTATGGAAAAGCAGCAGAAGACACTATTTCCAGTGTGAATTCAGCCATGTAATGTCTGGACGAGTTGCAGACTAGATTCGTAAAATCTGCGCTGAGCAGTTTTGTTTTTGTTTTTTTACACCAGATTATTTATTTAGCTAACATGCTGTGAAACTGTTGTCGTTGGGCCTCTCCTATAGAAGAGTGGTCTTGATGCCACAGTACTGAACAACTGTCGGCCCATATCAAACCTGCCGATTTTAAGTACAGTCCTTGAGAAAGTTGTTTCTCAACAGTTCTCTGACTCTCTTCTACTGAACAACTGCTTTGATGATTTCCAGTCAGGTTTCAGGCCCCATCACATCACTGAGACTGCTCTGATCAATGTGATAAAGGACATCCCTCTGAACACTGACACAGGTAAAGTCTCAGTCCAAGTCCTGCTGGATTTGAGTGCCACATTTGACACAGTTGATCATGTGATCTTAGGCATCTCTGGTCCCATCTTGAAATGGTTCAAGTCATATGGTCAGGACAGGAAGTACAGGGTGTCCCAAAAATGTGATATAATTTTGTCACTTAATTTGTTTAAAATGTCTTTGCTCTTTTTGTTCAAAGTGTAATCATTTTATTGTACTGCTTTCAGGAATAGACATGTTTGTTATTGTAACAGGAAAGTAATTCTTTGTATTGAAGTACACCCAAAACTCAGTCAAATGTAAATGCACAAAACTAAATTTATTAGAAAATTTCAAAATCAAGCGGCAACAGGAAGCACATTTGGACATGGCACAAGAAGTTTCAAGAAGAAGACTGTTTGTGTCAGATAAATGGATTCCACAAACAACTTGATGTATACCGCATCATAAGCAGCGCACACATTGAACATCTGTAATAACTTTGGAGCACTGTAAAATTAACATCCCCCAGAATTTTTCATTTGAAATATGTAGAAAAAAAACGTTTTGTGTCCAAATAAAATTTAAAGTATCATTTCTCCTGACCATATCATGACTCTGATAAGGATAGGGACACCCTGTACTTTGTTCAAATCAGAATTTGTGTATCAGTCCAAATGGCAGTGACCTATGAGGACCCCCAGAGTTCCATCCTGGTATCCCTTTTGGGGCGGCTGTGGCACAGTTGGTAGAGCGGGTTGTTCAATGATCGAGGGGTTGGGAGTTCGTGTCTCAGCCCTGGCTGTCTACATGTCGAAGTGTCCTTGGGCAAGACACTGAACCCCGACTTTGGCTCCTAGTAGGACTGAAGAACCTTAGAAACCTCCTGGTGAATGAGTTTGTGTGTGAATGGGTGAATGTGAGGCTAATGTAAAGCACTTTGAGCACCATGAAGGTGGAAAAGCACTACTGCATAAGTCCATTTACCATTCACCATTTTGTTCAACATTTATATGTTGCCCCTCAGTTAATACATAATAATAACTATGCAGACAACACTCAGAATTACATCTGACAGCAGGTCAACATGGGCCCATGGACTCACTCTGTCACTGCCTTCAATACATCACTGTGTGGATGCAAAACAACTTTCTACAACTAAACTCAGACAACACTGAAGTCTTTGTCTATGGCCCACAAAAAGAAAGTGTCATCAGTCATCTGGAATCTTGTACTTTAAAAGCTACAAATCAAGTTACAAATCCGGGGGTAATAATGGACTCAGACCTAAACATTAAAAGCCACATTCAATCAATAACATCATCAGCCTTTTACAATCTCAAACACATTACTAGAATCAAAGGTTTCCTGTGTAAACCAGACTTAGAGAGGCTTATCCATGCATTTATCTCTGGCTGGTAAGACTACTGTAATGGCCTTTTTTTTGGTAACAGCCTACTGATTAGACTTTTTAAACAAGCTGTAGGACAGCTGCAGTACATCCAGAACACTTCTACTCAAGCCCTGACTTGAGGCAGGAAGTACCACCATATTAGTCCTGTGCACTGGTTCTAAAACCGCTCTGCTCTTGTATAACTCTGTCCATGGTCTCACACCAAAGTACATCTGTGACATGTTGGTCCTATATGAACCATCTCAGACCCTGAGAACCCCAGGGACAGGCCATTTGCTGGTGCCCAGAGTCAGGAGCAGTGAAGATGTTTCAGTACCATGCAGCTAAACTCTGGAACAGTCTTCCTGATTGCATCAGAAAGGATCTACTCTGGCAGTGTTTAAGCCCAGGCTGAAAACTACACTGGTCTACAAGTAAAATGCTTCTGGAATAAAACTAATGACATTTTACAACATATGCGTAACTGATATAAAAAAAAAAAAACTCAAGTCTTAAATGCTAATTGGCTGAAGTTTCCAAGATATGTCTGGGATCAAAATGTGAATTTCTTAGAATTAACAAGAGAATATGATTTTACTCTAAAGGAATATTGGTCTCAGATCTACTTCAAAACACTGTCTGCACATTATGATCCATTCACTTTACATGTTCTTTCTAGTGAAATATTTACAAATCCATTGTATACATGTACATAAGCCACCATATATGGGGAATAACACACCATCGTATATACTAAAATAGATGAGCTAAGCAACACTTTTGTCATTTGTTTTGTGATTCATCATATTAAATTATGCAAGATTTAGCACATTTAATCTCTCAAGCAGATACTTTCTAAAAAAAAATATAGAGCAGTGCTACAATAAAAAGATAGTCTATGCTATCTGTGCATAGAACAACTCAAAGGGTTCGATCTGCACTCTTCTCTTACTTTATTTTAATTGACTATGTTTTAATTGGAACTGCGTGTTTTTGTAAAGCGCTGTGTATCGCACTGTGTATGAATTGTGCTATAATAAAACTTCCATTCCTTGCCTGTAGGTAAATAGTAGAAGCAAAATCAAAGGTACGCATTGGGAAAATGGCTGAGTAGTGGGAGAAAAATAGGCATGATTGCATGTAATCTAGATTTTTATATATACATACGTAGATATCAGAGAACAAATGAAAGCGAGTGGGCAGGGTAAAGTAGAAGCACCAAGGACAGAAAAAAAGCTTGTGTCAGAAAGAGTAGACAGTACAGCTACTAGATATGACAGCAACTCTGTCCCTTCCCCCGTACACACAACCCTTGCTCCCCACCTCCCACCCTTCATCAAATCTTCCAATCTATCACATTTATGAATTGTTCTGGAGAATATTGAGTAGAGCATGATGGGAGTGTTACTGTCTGAAGCCTGGGGGTGTAAGTGTCATTAGGCACTTCTTCCTTGTTCAGTCACTTAATTGTGCGTGTGTGCGTATGTGTGTGTGTGTGTGCGTATGTGTAGTATGTTTAAACACTTCTACGTGTCAAAGGGATGCATGTCTGTTTGCAATTTATACATTCCCATGGAATGAATTCAAGTGTATTTATGTACATATTGTCACATTTTCAAGTGAGTCACTTTCTCTACATGTGCACTTGTGTGTGTGCATGTGACCACACTTGAATTCTCACAGGGGCTCACATCATCATCATTACCCTGACAGCTGACAGTAAAATCCATACCAAATCTATAACTCCATTTTCCTGTTTTTGTTCTTTCTTTCATCACCCCGCTCCCTTGTCTCCCATAAATAGAGGCTGCACCGTGACATGCCATTAGCTGTCCATGGATATATCATAAAAATGCAATGAAACACAGAGACAAAAAGTCAATATGTGACAAACCCTGGCCTGCTGCATATTTTCCTATTCCAGATACTTCAAGAATATCTTGCCCATCACATTACCTCTACACAACTGTCACATGCTCTGTCTGACTCGCTGTATTTTATATTTATTTTTCATCTTCTCTCTCTCTCTCTCTCTCTCTCTAGAGCCTTAGACAGACTTCATCTCATTACTGTGTCTTTCTTTCATTTTTGTCTACATTATTTTCTTCCCTGTTCTCTGTTGTCATCCTCTTTGTCTCTGAATCTGTCTCACCATTTCCCCCCAATCTTCAGTCCCTGTCAATCTTTTCTCCCTTATTCTCAGTATAATTCCACCTCCTGGATTTTGGTTATTTGGTTCATTTTGTCCTCTGCCGAGCAGGGGGTTGATGCTGCTCTTCAGTTTGATAAATGTATGTTTAGCAAACACTCTAATTATCTCAACCAGAGCTAATAGGATAGATAATTACATATTATACAGAAGCTCTCGTCCCTTTTTCTCTTTTTCTTTCCTTCATTCCCTCCTACTGTCTCGTACATTCCTTTTGGTTTCATCCCTCCCTTCTTTCTCTCTGCCTCCTGTTCACTCTGCATAGTATCTTTTTTTTTTCTTGATGCAATATGGTGTTTTTCCACTTGTCATTGGCATTAATGAGGTTTCCCTTGAATGCATCAGGCCCTGTGAACGATGTGTTGCCTGTGTCATAGCAAAAGAAATACCAGACACGAGTTCCTGAATGTGATTTTTCTTTTATATATGACATTTATGATGACAACTGGAACCACTAACAGGAAGGCAGAAGAAAAGCAGTCAAGACAGACTATTCACAATCTTTATATTCTCTATTTACACCTACTGTTGCATTTTTCATTGACATGAACCTATAGAGTTGTGCCTGGACAGCCACACCTGACATTGATATATAATTTAGCCTTTAAAAAAAACAAAACAAAACTATAAATCATTGTTTTTATGACAAATCTACCTTTACATAACACTAACAATGCACAGATACAATGTACAGGCAACTGGACAATGAGTACCTATCTGCATATCAATCATTTTGTTTTCCGGAGACTTGAAAGGCACTCTGTTACCTTTATAAGCACAAGCTATGGTTGCAGAGTATGGAAGTGTCTCTAGTTGTGAAGCACTGTCTTTTTTTTTTTCCCCAGTTTGTTTTCATTATTATTTTTGAACCGTCAGTGTATTATGAGGCTTGCATCCATTCACTGTCAGTGGCACATGTAATAAGAGCCATGTTTTAATATCGCCTGTCTGATTCTATCAACTCAGTTATACTGAGAAAGGAGAATTATGAAGAGTTGTTCATTGTCAGCATAGTAGATATTAGTGTAGATAAACTGAAATTTGTTTGACTGGCAGAGACATTATTGTTCGGGTACTACATCAGTTTCAAATTACTTACAAATATCCAAAAGAGCTGTCTGACCAATGACTTTATATTGTAAAATATTTGAGTTTTGTGTCAGAAAAAAATTGAAACAGCTTCCTATTTGCAAATAGTGAGTTTTACTACATATCACCAAAGTTCTATTTAATTTGGTCAGAAAAAAAATTACTGACTCATATACACCTTTGAGCCTATTTAATGGCCAAATTAAACATTAAAAAATACAACAATACAATGCTATAATAAAAATTCCTTTCACACATCCCTTCCATTCCACTAGAAGTGTATATTTGCGTATTTACCTGCAGAGACTCAGCACTCTGCGTGTATTTTCTTATTGTATTTCCTTGATTTGCTGGGTTTAAGATGCTACCTTTGGGCAGTGTTTTTGTACCTCCAACCAAGTGCAGCTTTCTCCTCTTTCTGCTTTGCATTCTTGTGTGTGCTACAGGTCTATCTGTGAGACAAAATTCAGCACAAAGTCAACAGAGATACAGAAGCTGCTCAGCCTGTGGGACACAAACATTCCTGTCTGCCACAGTAGACACTGTTCATTTCGAACCATCTCTCATGGTTGTATGAAGATGCGGGTCTATTTATTTAGGATTTGTAACATAATTGCAAAAATACATTTTGCCATAATCTTGCAGTTGTTTGTTGAGCAGAGAGGAGGAGTGAAATGTATCTACATACAAACAGTGAGAAATATTATTACCTTTAAGGGTCAAAATGGCTGCAGTTTCCATAATCTTTTTCCCTCTTTTTTGGCTGCCAAAACAAATAAGAACCAATATCTCCGTCTTCCCACCAATGGTGGCCTTCATAATGTTTAACGGGTGTATTGGCAAGAATATTATGATACAATACAAATCACAATATGATATATTGCAAAACATCATGATACTATTAATAAGGCAAAAAAAAAAAATGTTTGTGCCATTATTCTTCTAAGAGAATATGTCCTAGAAAATGTTAATTATATCAGAAATATGCACAAATACTAAACAAATTTAGATTTATTCAGAACAGGATTTAATACGATATCACAGAACTTTCCTCTAAGTAAGTATTTAACAGATAAATAAAAACAACAACAAGCACCACACCCAAATAAATAGATAAATAAACAATTATGACATCCTGCTCAAATGTTCATTTTCTATTAGTTGTGAAAATAATGCATAGTAGACAGACCCTGAATCATCCATCATCATCACATTATTTGAAAACACAGAACTATCATCTGCCTCTCTAAGACAGTAAAAAGTGCCCTGAGGATGATTGAAATAATCATTATTTTAACATGAAAATAAAGTACATGTATGACCTGCAATATCACAATAGTCCTTTAAAGTACCCAAAAAATAGAATAAAATGCCCGTGTGTATATAGACACAAAAGAGCTTGCAGGATTTAGGAAAACATATACACCAAAACAAGTGGCGCCAGGCATAATAAACCCCGCCCCTCACCAACATTTAGCTCTTAGTTATCTCCCTCTCAAACGATGGGACTGTGCTTTTGACCTTTCAAGGTTGAAGGTCATGGTGCCATTTTGGAGCCTAAAACTGGTTTCCTATCTGTCAACAATAGTAACTGAGTAATTATCACTACTATTTTTGGAATTATGACCATTTAAAATCATGTCACCTGGATTTTGACCTTTCAAGGTCACTCAAGGTCATGATGCCATTTTGAAACCCATGTCATTATCTGTCAATAATAGTAACTAAGTATCTATCTCCACACAGTTTTCCATTAAAGTCCATTTTAGTTTTTTTTATGTGCTGACTGAGTGACCTCTGATCTCTTGGATCAATAATAGATAAATATCTATACACAAAAGATGCAGATGCATTTTGGTGTTCACTGGAAGTCTCTAAGATGAATAGTTCAAAGGTTATATCCAAAATTTAATTTAGACCTTTATTGTGACCTTGACCTTTGACCTAGAATCTTCAAATTTGTCCTTCAAGGTTCTGATGTTGATGCACATCCACAGTGAGAGCAAAAATAAGTTATATGCAAAACTGAGTATATAGGAATGAAAAGAAATTTCCTTTTATTTCCTATAGCCCATCATTGCTAAAACACACTGTTTGTGACCTTGAATTTGACCTTTGACTTCCATTCACTAAAATTTAACAGGATCAATTGTGGACCATCTCGCACCTTTCCTGAAAATTTCATGGACATTGGTCCAGTATAAAACTGAACCAAAACAAATACCCTTTGTCTCCCCTTTGGAGCAGCATGGTAAATATCAATACAAAATACTTTTTAATTTTGATACAGTATCAGAAAATTAAAAATCGCAATATATTGCTGAAGTGACATTTTCTTACAACCCTCACTGAAACGTGTATAAAAGTGTATATCCTCATTTGTTACCACGTACCTGACTTTCTGTACTCCATTGCAGTCTGTCAGCAGGTTACACTGCAACTTTCAATTACTGCCTACAAAATCACTTACAGTGCACTTAAAGTGAAACTGATAGTACTTCACCTCTTAAACTATGAACATCTCATATTCAGCCACTTCGCTTGATTGACAGTCCCTCACTCAGTGTTACATAACCATTTATCGGAAAGTCTATTAATTTGAACACCAGTGGCAACAGAATGGAATCGACAGATGACAAAAAGCAGAAATGCATTAGTAAAGCCTGACGGACAGACAAAACAGCTTCTTGCCTGTCGCTTTAAGGGACAAGGCAATATTTCACTGATCTATAGAAAAGAGAGGAACTCCACTGCCTTGGGGTAAAGCATGGGTCCAAATTAAATTCCTCACTTATTCTCCCCCAGCACTGCCTAAGGGTATCCCACGACCTCTGAACAGAAAGGTCATTATCAGGAAAGGATGGCTAGAAGGAAAGACGGAAGTGCAGGAAATAGAGTGTGTGGAAAACATCAGTGAATGGAAGGGAAAACAAGAAAGAAAGAGCCACAGAGGGAAAGCTGTTGAGAGTGGAAAGGGAGAAAACAAGGACAGGGATCAAGAGAAATAATATTAGAAATTAACTGGAGAGAGGATGAAATTGCAAACATGGCTATCTTCGTGATGATCATTTCTCTCCTTTCAGATCTGTCCTTTCTCTGATTCTTTGTTCACATGCAATCAGCTCTTATCAGATCCAGACCCGGAGCTAAAGTACAGATCTGAAACAGCCTTAAATATTTAAAGCAATCCAGGTCTGTAAGAATTACACTTCTGGAAATGTAGACATCTGTTGAATGGAAGCCCACAACAATACAGAAAAAAATAGGCCTCAATAAATCATGTCATTCATTGTGTATTTATATTTCAATAGGATTCTGTTAGAGGTGGGTGTGGAAAATGTACCGCAACTGAATAAACAAAGGCTATTGTTTGCCCTGAACTTTGCTTCAAAACAAGTGCAAATCAAAAAACAAATAAAAAAGCAGAACGGCTAATCACAAAGAAAGGAAATATCTTTTTGAAAGCCTGATAACAGGTTTCCCTACTGTTTTTAATGTGTCACGCTAAACAGTTTCTATCATTTTAAGTGACATAGTTTGTCCTTTGTATTCGAGATTTCAAAAGCCATGCAGTGTGAAATATTTCCCTGAACAAAATGTCAACCTCTACTGCTATAGATGAAGCTTTTAAGTCAGAGTACAAAGATATTAACTCCAGAACATGAAACAAATAATAAAGATGTGCTTTGGGTCTTTATCTTTTTTTTTTTTATTTCCTTTTTGTCTCACTTGGTTCTTATCATGACTGCTTCCTGATTAGACACTTTTAATATCGGTCTCTGTAGGGGAGCCGTTACCAGGGATACAGCCATAGATGCAGCACAGTATGTGGCTAACTGTTACGGCTAAGACGTCCCTTGGTGATTTTTCATTAACTGGTCATAAAGGAGACTCTGTGTGGGGCCAGAATAAGTGCCCTAAGATCCTAGCTAGACTACACTAAGAGGCACTACCCAGGAAAGAGAACGAGTGAGATAGAGAGTGAAATATAAGGTTAATATCATGTCTTTAAAGAACAGTCACACGGCACTAGCAATTGTTTTCTACCTCCAATGTTTACCCAAAGAGGGCTGCGGACAGATGCGCTGGGTGACAGCTACAGTCCTCTTCTTTTTACTTTGACCTCACATGCCGCCCACCCATGCCCAAGGCCAATTTTGTTATTTGACAAGCCAAGCTGCTTGTACTGTACCTGTACTGCCACTGGGATTAAAGTCAGTGTCTGGTTTATAATCAAAGGCTACCAAGGATGATTTAAACCTATGGCTCTATAGGTGTAACAGCATGCAAAGAAAGATATCGTGTGAACTGTGTATAGAGCTGCTGTCACGTTTTCTACTGTACGCTTTAGGATTTAGCACACCAGGGAATCTGAATGAGCCAGATCATCCATCAAAACAATATACTGCAGTGTGACAGAAAACTCCACTGAGCCATTGTCATGAAAAATGGCAAACAGTGCAGACAGATATATGGAGTTGAGAGACTATTAAGGAGGTGATCAGTATCAGAAGTTTTAATGGATATCTTTCACTTTTCTAATGAGTCACATCGTCCTTGCTTAAGTTGATTTGTGATGTGCAAAAAAGCAATCCACATTATCACAGCGCATAAACAAACCAACACTAATGATAGTATAAATGCATAAAATACACAGAATCTGGGGAATAGGTTTGTCCAAATAACCGTGCAAAAACACTAGCAGATTAAAATGTAACAGGCACCATGCTCTGTCCTTTTCAGAAAGCGGTATGTACACAGTGTGACTCGAGGGAGCGGCAAAAATACATTTCTATATAATCCAGATGGTTTAATTAAATTATTTTTCTATGACACTGGTCACAGGGAGCCACAAGGAAATAAGATTGTCCTTCAGCAAGATAAAGATGACTCGGACCTGTGACTTCCTAGCATAGAAAAATATTATAATTCCCCAGCAGAGATCACTGATTGGACTAATTGCATAAATTACTGATGCAAATGTTTTTGTCAGTATTTATTTTTTTTAATGCGTTATCTGCTAGCTGTGGCCCTCACATAAAGCTGCAGTAGTTTTCCATCCTGCTTCTTTTTTGCATCCTGCCGGTTTTATATCCTACCAGGTAGTTAATTGCATTCAGTTGGTTTCAAAGGTGTAAATCACTTGCTGATTAGATAGAGGGAAAGAAAACCAGCAGTGCACTGCAACCAAACAGTGACGAATGAGAACCACTGGCTCTGGGTAAAAGCATTTGTTTCAAACATGTACAGGACCCAAAGAGATTGCATTTGCAAATGCCCTTAGTTTATCTGTCAGACCTAAAATAGTTTTCAGTAGAAAGAGGCATTTCCTGCAGGAGCAAGAGTGAGCACAGAATTCCAACAGGTAAAAACTGCTCTGTTGTCTTTAAGAGATTTAAGAGTACGTGACTTTAATTACAATGGGTTATATAAAGTGTGTCACAGTGGCAGAGTATAACTAAATATGAAATGTGCATTAAAGGGGTCTCTAATGAAGTATTTGGAATATTAACAATGAAATACAAATGCATTGATGAAGACGTTTGAACTCATACCAAACATGCTAGCATACTGGACTGTAAACATGTGACCTTAAATGATCAGAACCAATAGTCCAGTTTGATTTATGCGACGACTAGATAAAGTGGTGAGGGAAACTAACACCAAGACATGGACTAGAGATTCAGAAAGTCATAAGATGGGACAAAAACCACTAAGAAACAACATTTGGATTCAAAGAAAGTGACAAAAGTGAGAAGTACTGTTATTATTTTCATTATCTGGCACAGCTCTAAATTAAAAGAATTACATTCAGAATTTGACGTGGAAATCACAGTGATTGTTCTACATATGTGAGCTTGATTATGAGGCTTATGAAGGCATTAAGTTATGATGGGATGTTATTTGTTGATCCATCATTCAGAGTAAATAGTGGCAGTTCTCCACTTATTATTCTAAACACATATTTAACACAGTTTTTGAAAACACAAACTGTACACAAAACAAGGTGACTTTTCATTTTACAGTGAGTGTTTACTGTCTAAAACAGAGCTAAGCTAACAAAGGTGTAATGTAAATCATCATCTGAGGCTGATGTGAAGATTTTAAGACAGGGTGTTATTTTAACTGACTATCAAAGTAACCAACCAGTGACTTTTTGTATAAAAAAACTTAATGACACCATAACACAGATGTCAAAAAGGTGCTTCATATTTTGGCGAGTAATACAATCTACAGATTTTATAACATTGATTTACATGTGATTTTAGGAGCCATAACTATGATATGATACACAACTTCCCTCTACTGTTGAAAGTTTGAAATACTAATACGAACTTGACATCTGCATTCTTAATCGGTCGGGTTTAATATGATTATCGGTTCACCCTTTGCAACTATAATCGCTTCATCTCTTTAGGAAAAGTTTTCCATGAGGTTTAGCAGTGTATTTATGGGAATTTGTGACCAATTCTCCCAGAAGCATTTGTTAGATCACACACTGATGCTGGACAGAGGGTCTGGCTCTCAGTCTGTGCTCTAATTCATCCCAGAAATTTTTTATGGGGTTGAGGTCAGAACTGTGTTCAGGCCAGTACACTTCATCCATATGAAACTCTCTCATCCATGTCATGACCTTACTTTGTACACTACTGCACAGTCATGTTGGAAGAAGAAGGGGCCATTCCCAAACTGTTCCCACAAACTTGGGAGCATAGAAATATCCAACGTCTCTTTGTCCCAAATCTGTTGGTGCTGAAGCAAGACATTTCCACAGCCTTTCCACTGGTAAGGTTTAGATGTGTTGCTGTGCCAAGGCAAAATCCTTGCCATCGCACCATACGTTTCATACAAAAAAAAAACATCAGCATCACCATCACGATAGACTTCTTTCTTAACCCCCCCCCCACACACACACACACAGAGAATTGCAGAACACAGCAATGTCATATTAAACTATGGATTAAGAATGGGATGTCAAGTTCATATGAAGATTGAGATTGTTTAAATGTAAAGTGTATTATAAATTAAATGTATTATTATTATTATTATTATATGCAAGTCAAGACAGGTGAGCAAATACTTTTGGTAATATAGTGTAGAACCCCAGTAATGTCATTCAGTGCCCGTTAAGCTCTCTGATTTCTTGATTACCCTTTATACTCTGTTGCTTTGGTTTCACTGTTAAGATCCATTCTGGAGACCTTTTCCCCAAGATTCACATAACATTTTTAACCTTTAGTTATTCACAGTAAACATGAACTGCTACCTAGAAGGGTACTTGAAGATACAAATTGTGTATCTTGAATATTAAAATGTTATAGAAAACACTTTCAGAGCAAATTAACATATTTTTTTTTCTAAATCAGCATCAGCTAGTGAATCAATAGAAGTGTTTACTACACCTCACATCAGGTGTTGTGTAAAAAAAGAAAAAAAAGAAAGAAAAAGATGTGCTTCCATCTAGCCATTTGCATATTATTTATATGTAACCAAACACCGTCCTCAGTGTCCTACAGGGCAAAGCAATTCAGCTATCACAATGCAAACACTGTCACATTTACAAATCTGACACCATTGGCATTGTTATTGTTATCCATTTGAGATAATCATCTGGTATGATACACAAACACACAGGCGTAATGCTTTGAGCTTTACTGTCTTCAAATACAGTGTGAGGGAAGAAAACACAAAACGCGAAGAAAAACTGAAAGCACAAAATACCTATATCCCTAAATACTACAGTACTGTAAATAAAATGTCAATTTATCTTTCTTTAGAAATTTCCACTTAGAGGCATAAACAGTTGGATATTTTTGAGTTAGGGTTATACACATACACACACACACACACACCATTATGACATTGTTCTGAGGCAAATGAATACAGGAAATATGCAATGAAATAAGTTAGTAAGGAATATGGAAAAAAGGAACATGAGAGACCAACAAGAAACTAATTAGCAAGACTTGTGACCTGTTTTCTTCAGTGTAAATGAGCATTAGGAGCAGGAAGAAAAGAAGCAGGCAAAGAAAACTAACCACGGGAAAACAAGACCCTTGGCATAGTGGGTTAGATGATACAGCTGTGATGTCCCATTTATGAAAGTAAGAACTTGGCATATGATGCTGTTATACTTCATTGCAGAGTCTTCTGTTAAGTAGGTTTCTGAAGATTTCCAAGAGAAAAAGAGTGAATCAAAGAGGTAGGAGAAACTGAGAAGACAGAGACAGAAAAAGACTTACTTTAGCCAGGAGTGATGGTGGTAGACGTTCTGTAACTGATTTAAATACTGCCATGTGCTGCTTTTTGTATCTTTCTTCTGTTTTCTTTTCTGTCTGAAGACAAATATACAAAAAATAAATAAATAAAAAATCAACCTAGATACAAAACGTACATGGCAATTATGATAATAATATGTGTTCTATATATACTATAATCCCATATACAACATGAAACAGTCTGCACATCAAGATATATCTTGGTATGAAATAGGTAAAATTTTGAATTAATAAACATATGGATATTTATACCTCATACTGTGCTGGACTGGGACCCTCTATTGATTCCTTGTTGTGGAAAACACAGTTGCGTTGAGCTGTAGAGCCAAAACCTCCCCTCCTAGTTCTCTCTAAAAACGCCTTTTTGAAACTCTCACGGGCTAAACCATATTCAAAGACATTGTAGGACCCTGGACCTGTATGATAACAGACAGGCAAAAGAAATATATTTATTTATTATTATTATTAAAATAATAATCAAATGCATATTTAGTGCATTTAGTCCATATTTGTTTACAGTGACAATAGTTATTCTAGAAATATAATGTTCTTTTAAATCCAACCAATGTGGTGTTGAAAGTCCCACTCAGTAATATGTTTTTTTGGCCCAGTTCATAGCAAGAATGAAAGAACAGCTTTAAAAATATACCTAACCCTCATGTTCATACTTCAGTTTCTAAATCTGCATAAATCTAAAACTGGTCATTTGGCACATTGAACTAAATGAATTATTCCTGTTATTATGCTGTACTTTTTTAATCTGTTCTACGTGTACCTATTGTCAGCTGACTCAAAGTCTGGAATTATAACAATCTAAAAGACCATCATACTCTTACCACTCTGTGTGTCATTCTTTTACTATGAGTAAGACTCTCGGTGCATGAGTATGTGTTGAAGGAACTTTCAGAATGTTAATTCATGTTGAAATGCACTTCTCATTCTTAATTGTTACTTGTTACAGAGAATATTATGCACATGTCAAGTTAAAAACTAGATGACCATTAACTTGGACTTCAAAAGAAAATGGTTTAAAGAGCTGTGATTGAGACATTAAAACTGCAACTACAAAGATTTTATTTTCTGAGAGGAAACTGGATTCCATCAGTAAATTGTCATGTCAAAGTGGAACATCACATCAAACATTAAAAACAGCTGAGAATGACACACACAAACACACACAGACTGACCTGGCACAGAGCATTTTTCATGGTTAGTAGTGAAGCGCACTGTTGTGATGCCAAATGGACTTTTCTTCACTCCTGTGGACTTTTTCAGCACCTCCAGGGCACAGCGTGGGTCGTTATATGCACCGACAGGGGGCGACACCTCTTTCACAGTGTTAAACCTCTGAAGGGGGAAGATAAAAAGGAATGTGACAGTAAAAATGGGCTGGTAAGTCAAAACAACACAAGAGAAGTAAAGTGAAGGCTTAAAAATAACAGATGCATTCCCTTTCAAGACTCTACTACCTATAAATGGAAACGTCAAGAAACTAAAGAACAAGTACAACTGGTTGCAATATTACAAACAATTTGAGATTATACTTTAGAATGAGAAATGATCGATTTATTATGCTCAGCTAAAATTATATAATATACAATGACCTAAGACCTTTAAAGCCATGTTTTACACAAAAACTTAAACTTACTGCTAAATGTGTCTTTATGACACTGGCCTACAAATAAAACGCTTCTGCAATAAAAATGAATGACATCTTACCACATGTATGTTACTCATAAAGAAAATTCAAGTCTTAAATTCTGGTTGGTTCAAGTTTCTAAGATAAGTTTTGGGTCAAAACGTGAAATTCTTAGAATTAACAAGAGAATAGGTTTTATTCCAAAGGAATATTGGTCTCATATCTACTTTAAAACACTGTCTGCATATTATGATCCATTCACTTTACAGGTTATTTCTAGTGGAATATTTAGAAATCAATGGTATACATGTACATAAAACACTATATATGTGGAATAACAAAATCATATATATTACAAACATGAGCAAATCAGCACTTTTGTTATTCATTTTCTGATTCATCTTATTGAGGTATTTTAGATTTAGTACTTTAAATGTTTGAAGTAGATACATTCTAAAACAAATTCTAGACCATTGTAAGGTGCCATGTGCATTTACTAAACTAGACAAAACTAGTTTTCGGAAGCGAAGGCAAGGGGCATATTGCTGAACACCCCCAATTCTTAACTAGACAGTTATGATGTCATAACATAAGGAAAACCCAGGCCATGACTTTTCATTTGCACTTGATTTGAAGTAAATCAGATGAATAGGGTCAGAGATATGAACAAAAGAGTGTTTAGCATTTTTAAATTCTTGAACAGCCCCCTGTGGGCAATCTAGAAATGGTAAATCAGTCAAAATCAAATCTGTTTTTACTCTCCATGATATTCAGTGATATGTTATTCCATTAACACCAAGCATAACTGGCAGCAGCAACAGTTGGACGAAAAAACATAATATCCCTGTAATTAGTGTAAAATTAACTTACATAGGAAGTTTGTATGGAGTAGAATATTAGAGTTTTGCTTTTATTTATTTTACTGTACAACCATTAACAAACTCAATGTTTTTGAAGTCCATAAATGCCTGAGAATGAGAAAACTATGAATAAAAAGGTATACAGTATACAGTACAGTAGGTATGTAGTGAGATGAGGACAGAGAAAATAAGCTGGAGTAAACAGCATCTTCGACTCAAAGATAATGACGCACACAATCAGGTATGTAATGTTCTCTGACTGTTTTGCTGATATCAGAGCTGATTCAGCATTGCAGCCGTTTGGCAGCTTCACTTTCAGGATATAAATGTGTTTTTATCTGATAGCCTATTATAACAACACAAGCAATCAAGGGACCGGAACAGATAAGACACCTTTTCAGTTACATTTACTGAAAGTGAACTGCAATTCACTGTAATTTTAAATTTCAGCTTCTCACAACTAAAGCATTCAGCTGGTTGTTACTTAACGCACCAGTGCAATAAAAAAAATAAATAAATAACCTGATACCTCTGAATATAAAGTGTGTTCACATTAACATGATCATGCCCACAATCGAAGGTGTACACAACACAGACTTGTTCTGAGGCACTCTCCCAGATGATATCTAACTATATGAATGATCTTAAAGACGGCCCCTTGTGTTGGAAACACGCCAAACATTGATTTGTACTTTCCATTTAAACAAAATGCAGCCTATGGAAAATTAGTTGTGTGGTAATGAAAATTGTGTTGGTAATGCACGGCTGAATTATTGAGCTTTTAGGCAATAAGGAGGAATCAGAAGGGGAAAAAAAAGAGCAAATAAAGTGTAGGAAAAGACTGTGAGGGGAAGTGTTGGAGTGAGCATTTAGAACAGAAGAGAAAAGAGAAGAAGAGTGCGAGACTTCAGAGATGCTGTTTCAAGGCCAAAACAAAAAGGGTTCATTTAGAGCTAGAGTTTGTGGCCATCTGTCAACCCAATATGACCCTACTGGCTTTGGTTAAATCTTATTCATGGGCACTTTCTTTCCTTCTACAAGTGATTGGCCAGGCTTTTTTTGGGGGGGGGTACTTCACATGGATGCTCAATTTATCTTGAACATTTTTTTCCTCTTTTGTTTCTTGTTGTTAACTGTCAAAACACATAGGACAAAAAATATCAAAGGATTATTTTTCTGAAAATCCTGCCCAGGGCCAACATGCTGTCAATGCAAGGTGCCTCTGTGTCCCCATCTGTGACAGAGCGACTTAACATCTGTCAATGTGGATTAATGAGTCCACACAGTGTGGTACTGTAACAGTAGTGTAAATGCCCCCAAGCCCCTCTGACATCAAACAGAATCACTCTTTTATTCCTGAAGTGTATTCAGGCTGAACCAGAAGCACATTTTGGAGGCTCTAAACTAATGCTAATTCAAAGACTCCAATCTATCCGGGAATGTGTCTTCATGAATTGAAAATGTTTGAACTTAATGAACAGGAAAAAGAAGAGAGAAACCAGCACAACATGGCAAGATGAAGACGAAAAGACCTGAAGTTTAGCAGAAGCTTCAGTCCTGTTTTTAAAAAAAATCAAAACTGGGCTGTCACAAGCACCACACACACACACACACACACACAACAACAACAACAGAGACTAATGCTGTCTTTCAACTAACTTTAAACAACTGTCACAACTCCAGCAGTTAAGAAAGCTTTGTAATTGGTCTACATGGTATGAGGGTTAAGATGTGAACCACAAACACCATCCATGGTTTGTCTGTCATTAACCATCTTCCCTTTCCCACCAACATTTATAGACTTGCCTCTATGTGATGTTATCACCTTTTAATGGTTTTTCAAGTTTCAATATTAATTTGACCTCTTTTGGGCAATTCATTTATATTGACATGCATGATGTTTAATTAATAATAATAATGATAAATATAATAGTGCTTTAAATAAGAAGTGCTACAGCAGAAGACAATATACTTAATCCTTTGATGCATGAATTATGAGAATATTAGTCAAAAAAAGTTTTCTAAGTGTTGTATTACTCTTTAGGCCTGAAAAAAACAATGTGATTGAAATCTTTAATGAATGTTTTTTTCCTGTGGAAATACAAAAATGTCCACTCAGTTGGACAACATGTGTTTAAGGTTTGAAGCAAAGAAACATATTTAATACGCAAAATGAGAACACCGAAATAAAACACTTTTAATGACATTTTTGTTTAAGAAGACTGTGAATTACAGTCTAATAACAAGCAATTGATTTACACAAACATGTTAGTGCAGATCAGGTATTAAGAGCAGCTAAGTTACAGTAATGGTATGAACTGACTGATATGGAATTAAAACAACAAGATATAAGAGAAAGGCTGTAGAAGAACTGTCCGCTGGAGTGACCAGTATGCATTAAGGGGTTAAAAAAGTTCACAGATTAAATAAAATTAAAGATAAGAGTGTATCTAATGCCACAGTTCCACTACATTGTTCCCGAATCAACCTATTTGCATCATAGAGTATAGGCAGATGATGTAAATTTGTTATAGCACATACAGTATATGATCTTGATTGATCTTGATGATGATTATTATTATTACTCCTTTACTTTGTATTTATCTTTAACATCAGATTTGTTGCCAGCTGTGTCTCCAGCCAGATAAATGTACATGGATTTTGTTGGATAGTGTTTTTTTTTAAAAAATATCTTAAAAAAAAATAAATTAATTAAAAAAAAAAATTAAAAAAAAAAAAAAAAAAAAAAAAAAAAAAAATATATATATATATATATATATATATATATATATATATATAGTAATAGCAAAAAAGTCTAAATGCTTGGAAAACTGGGAAAAGTTACAGAGGACTAAGCATGATTGCAAAACAGTGAAGAAGCAGAAAATGAAAAATAATGAAGATGAGGAGACAATAAATTAATACAAGCAATTCAACACAAATGTCATTTCAAATGTGAAACAGCAACTAAATGCCACCATGTATGAGCAAGTGTTGAAACAAGTGTGACACGCAGGCTTTGACAAATGGCAAATTCTGAAAAGCAATTAGCAAATGCAATTAATGTTGGATGTCTATAAACAGTTGGGAGAGTGAAGCCTCACGGTTTATAGCTCAAACACCTCTAGTTACATCTATAATTCCCTCAATCAAACAGTTCAGGTAACATGTCAGTGCAGTGTAAAATACTGCATCAAACCAGCAAACTTTTAAACACCATCCCATTAAGGTAGATTCTGTATGAATCACAAGTGAAAAAAATAGAAGCTTGAACATTATTCATTTGAGTCCTGAGCATAAGATGTACAATTACAACTAATACACACCTATTGTTTATTATGAACATATCCTAAAATCAGTGTGGATGAATAGTGGTTAATGGGAGGGGAAAAAATTGTTCAATTTCCTGTGAATAATTTACCAGATTTTTGTCACGTTATTAGGATCAGCAGACGAAGAAGTCTACCAGCCCACGAAAAGCATGTGATTGTCATAGACATGAAACAGCTTTGATTACAGAGAATAGTAATATGACAGCAATAGCAACCAAACTGCACAACTTTTACATATTAATATTCATATGTTATTTTATCGATGTCTGTTTCAGTTGCAGTCCACTGAGAGTCAACTACAGAGGAGTTGTTAAGGATTGAATTTCTTTTTTTTTCTCCTTTTGATGTGGTTTTATGCGCCTTAGGCTTATTCGATGTTCTTGTTTATCAGCGGAAATGTGAAAATACATGCTGGTTGTTTTGGTTTTTTCTTCTTGTTATTGTCGTTCCAAATATGCAATTCCGATTCTTGTTTTATTTCCAAAATAATGGCAACTAATTGAGAAGTGTGGATGAGAGCCTGAGAGAGGGCAAGAGGAAACAAGGAAAAGACATGTTTTCACCAAGTGGTGGATGGAGGCTTTGATATGGGAAATTGGGGAGTCAAAAAGGAGGAGGCAAGGAGCGAGCTGGAAGATTCCAACTGTTCCTCTTATCTTCCACTCCCTTCTTCCTTCCTTCCCTCCCTCCTTCCCTCATTTCCTCTCCATCCCACTGCAGGATAACAGTGTCAGTTGGAACCGGACTCACAGGGAGATGAAGATCTAAGAAAACTGGCGCTCTGGCTTCTGCATCAGAGATGACTTATGACATGTGCGCACACACATATACAAACACTCACAGACATCTCTCGGTGGGTGTCAGTGACGACATCACACGGTCGACGTACTAACGCAGCATGTGGTCAGAGAAAATAGGTCAGAGAAAACTACAACACAAGCACATGTGTGCACAGTCATAGATCAAATGATCCTGAGAATCTTACATCAGTTGCAGGAAACTAGCGAAATGTTTTATGTTTTAGATGTTTTGAAGACAATAATAGAGAGAGTAAATGTCTGTATATGCAAAAAAAAAAAACCTCTGGGTATGTTTATTTCCATCTCGTTAGCAGTACTAGGAAACCTGGCTCACATCCACGAACGGTATGAAATATTCACATATGCGCTATACAGGTGAGTTGTGTATTTGTGAAGTTACAGCATAATAATGTATGTGGTAATTGAGACATCAGTCAGAGACTCTCTCATAAGTGAATCTAAGGGGCAGTCCCTTAAAGGAGTTCAGCTAGTATTCCTGAGACATAAATCTACACATCTTCACATCCTTCATTTTTGCTCCTCTGAGCCTCTTAATAAAATCATCCTTACCCCCAATTTAAGAAACCTTCTACTCCCAGCACATCAATTAAACAAGCAATGTCTGGCTCAGGCTTGCATCTGTAAGTTCATCTTAAATATTCCATACTGAAATCCAGTCTCCACTGAGAAAGTGTGAATTGAATTTATTTGTCTCCCAAAGATTATGTCTGAGAAATCTTTTCAATACAGTCTGATTGTTTTCTCTGTGTATAGGCCATTAAAGTATGTAGAGTAATATCATTAGCAGATCTAATTGTGTTTATCTTTGTCAGTTAAATCAATATTTATGCAAAATGATCATCAGCCTACAGGCAGGATCAAGTCTGATTTGTAGCATAATTGTCAATGTATAACATCAGGATTTTTAATGTATTATATACACTCTAAAACTGAATGGTCACAGCTGCGAGAGACATCAGCCAGGCTTCTGCAAAGCCACAGAAGTGTTTGGGCTGTTTAGAGGAGAGTGATACAATTAGGATTCATATCTTTCAAAGTTGATAACCAGTGATGATGTTTTTTGTGGGCGGGTCCTAATTTGTGGCAGACAATGACAGTTGTGGTTTTATACATTACATGGAAGCTAGTGTCAAGAGACAAATAGTGTGATAGAAGATACAGAGGCTTTCTCTGATTACACTGCTCTACAATTTTTAGAAAGTATGTGCTTCTGACATTAAATGTGCCAAATCTTACATACTTTCCCAATATGAATCAGCAAACAAATGACAAAAGTGTTGGTTAGCTCATGTTTTTAATATATATGATGGTGATGATGATGATGATGATAATATTTTGAAGTAAATCTGATAGATCTGAGACCAATATTCCTTTGGAGTAAAACCTATTCTGTTGTTAATTCTAAGAATTTTATATTTTGACCCCAGACTTATCTTGAAAACATGAACATTTATCAGTAACACACAGGTGGGAAACATTTAATTAGTTTTATTCCTGAAGCATTTTACTTGTAGACCAATGTTTTCTGTGAAAAAAAATCTGTGAAAAATATTTTTAATGCTGCTATTCTGATGATTTATCACATTTGAACATACTGGTGTCCTCTGTGTCTGTGTTTTTGTGTTATTGTCTTTTGCTGTCTTGAAGATGATTACTGCAAATTAAGTCTATCTAAGGATATAAATAAAGTTACTTTGACTTTAACTAAATACATGTTTCTTTGTTTCGAAAATTAAAGACATGGTGTCCAGTAGGTTTATAAAAAATAAAGACTTGAGCCAACCAGTATTTAAGACTTGTGTTTTCTTTATCAGTAACACACATGTGGTAACATTTCATGAGTTTTACTCAGGAAGTATTTTACTTGTAGACCAGTGTTATTTTAATGGTCTGTCAGTGAGACAATGTGTCTTACCAGGTATCCAAGTATCTTCCAGACACCCAGTTGACCATTAGCAGTAGGGTTAGGTTTTGTGATCCATAGTCACTGTCAGCTCAGTGGGTCACAGTGCACACCAAATGACCACAGCTACAATGACTGGACATCTGATTAACCCAGCGTTGACACATACAGTAAGAAAAGCTAAAGGCAGACAATTCCCTCGACGCCTATAACTTTGTTGTACGAGACATTTTAAGAGTAGGAATACCAAGGTAATACACATACACAGCCCATGTCACTATTTATCAGTGAACATCCTTTATGACCCTTCAGTTTAAGAGCACAAAGTACACATAACAAGTTGTAATCCAGAATACTGACATTTCCGTGATGGTTTTCATGTGTTGAGGACCGACATGATGCCTACTCAACGACAAGGACATGAAACACAGTTTTACAAGACAAAACGACCCACTCTATGCTGACAGCCAACTGCGCTTGCATGGCTGTGTAAATGTTGGTTAATGTACATACTGATATGAAATAGACACTGCAGACCCCAGAATTCCAGATGATTTCATCAGTCCAGTCCTTCTCTTTAAAGCCTTCAAACATAAGCGTTTGCCTCAAAGGGTAAAAGTGAAGGTTGCTTTTTTTTTTTTTTTTTAGCATTTCCATTCTGACAGCCAACAGCATAAGACATTTTTCTCTTCTTTCCTCTCTATTCTCGCCTATCTCTCAGTTGACCTCCATTGATATACAGCACTTTTCTACCACCATATTGCATGCACAACTATGGTGACTTCTGAAATGGTCTATTATACAGTATGCTAATGTTCCCATCAATACCAAGACGGATGCTGTTGTCTTATGAAATGGAACATATATAGGTATGGATATGTAAAGGAAAGATGGGGTGCAATAAAGCATCTCACAATCTGTTCTATAACTGACATATCAGATTAACTCAGCCACAGTTGCTAAGAGACAGCTAATACAGCTATTTGCAGCTACATATAAGATACAGCTGCTGTACATGGGTGACATTACAGGTAATTGTTTCTCTTAAAGTGGAGCCACCTCTACAGTTCCAGGTTCAGTATTCACATGGTAATAAGGACCAAATGTACTTACAATGATTTGTATTATGTGCTAATAACAGAAAGGGTCAATTGCCATTTATTCCCTGAATGGCACTTAGGGGTATTTGCAAATGTGTGTTAAAAGTAACATGATCAGTACTGCAGGGAGTGTGAGGGAACACCACAGTTTAGACACAAAATGATGAAGAGTTCATATTTGAAGCTGAAATAAATGAATAGATGGTTTTACATATTTGTGGTTACAATAGCAAACAAAGAGACATGATTCAATCCTAACAACATTTACTTGTGAAATAGGTCATGAACACTGGTCTGATTTGTTCTTCCATCGTTATGTTTTTTTTTATTATTATTCTCTCATAACCACCTCAACCTCTCCCCTTTCCACTATGGAGTGTGTTCCTTTATAACAGAGGTGTCAAACATGTGGCCCGGGGGCCAAATTCAGCCCTCTAAAGAGTCAAATCTGGCCCCTGGGATGAATTTGTAAATTGAAAAAATGACACTGAAGATATAAATCATTTTATTTCAGGTTCCACATACAGACCAATTTAATCTCAAGTATGTGTAAAATGCTCTCATAATAAAGTATAAATACTTATAATTCCAAATGTTTTGCTTTGTAAATGTAAAAGTGTTCATATAATTTTATTGTATTGACACTAAAATGATCATTTCACAAAAATACAAGTAACTGGAACAAATATGAACATTTTTGGAGTGTCTGAAGGGCAAGTTTACCAATATTCTGCCCGTTATTAAATGTTTTATTTATTAGTTGATCTATTGTGATCTGTAAGTTGTAACTGGTATGTGTAAATAATCAACTGAGACATAATATTGTTAAAACTGCACATAGTCTTATTATTCACATTATTTTAAAAGGCTGTTAACATTTTCATCATGCAACTTTACTTTTTTTTTTGCTCTAAAATATGGAGGAAAGTTTGGAGACAATATTTCTATATTATTATTTTCCTGCCTTCTGCAGCAAAATAATAATATAGATAATATATAATCTAATAAAATATAATAATTCTTTGTCTTAATGTGGCCCCTGAACTGAGTTTGACATCCCTGCTTTATAACATCATCAAACCTTTCAGTAAATTTATATGTACTTATCCCTTCTATCAAAATAGTCAAAGTTCAATAAACACCGACACTGTACCTCTGACTGAGAGAGGAAGGGGCATGGGAACTTGGACATGTTGCCACCAGATTTCACAGACTCAAACTGACTTCTGATGTGATACTGTCCTGGACCAGGAACTCCCTGATGGAAAGCATAAAAACAAATATGCAACATTTATTAATTGTTTTGGGATGAAATTGCATGTTTTTTCACTCATATGTTGCCTATTAGATGAAAGAGACACAGAGTAAGAAAGATACAGAAAATAAGAATAAAAAGACAGAGCAGCTCTGAAGCCCATTTCTGAAAGAAATAAAGAACACAAAGGCAAGCAATAAGCTAAGCTGCAATGTTGAACCAAAATAAGGCCATGTCAAAGATAAATAACCTGTGAAAAATCACAAAAAAGCTGTAGAGAGAAAAAAAAAAACTTCAGAAGTGATTAGTGTCAGAGAAAGAAAATGTATGCACACTTGCTCTCTTCACAGCCTGGAGAAAATGTGCCATCCTGAGATTACTGCAGTCTTTTAGTGTAGTAATTAATGTAACTAAAACTCAGCAAGCAACAACAGACTCACACCCAGAGATGCTGACAGTGAAAAGCAGTGAACATGCTTTCACATTTTCACACATTTCCAAGAACAGGGGCAGAATATTTTAGTTTTGGTGGTAAAGACACACGGTGGTTGGGCCAGAGGTGGTTTAAGTGGGTTTGCAGTAAAACAGCACAGTTTTCTGTGCAAAAAAAGTTATAAGTCACAGTAGAATTTTAAGGGGGAATAGTGCAGAAACCCAGCACAGTATGCCTCCCCCCATACCGTAGGACCACCAGATCTTTATTCATGAACACTGACTGTCTACCATGTCCTCCTGACAGAAACCTGTCCTCAGAATATAAAATGTCACTTTCAGAAATACTGATAGTCAGTAAAGCTGTTGCTGATAGTATATTTTAAGATAAAATGTATATTTATCTGAACTAAAAGGATTTTATAAATGGAGACAGAATACACACACGATTGCCCTGACAGTTAATCTTTAAATCAGTATCCCTTATAACTGATATTCACAGTTATGTACTAATTTCTGTGTGACTCTAACAGGGGTACTTGAGTTTCTATTCTATTCTATAATCCATGAGTACATCACCAGCCTTTGACAGATGAGACCATACGCAAGTAAATACCCAGATATGCCTGATTTTACAGAAAATATGTACAACACACGTTCTCCCTTCAGTTGAGCTTAAACTTTGTGGATGTTTGGCTGCACCACAGGACTATAAGGTTTACATGTACTTTTGTACTGACAACATTTAGGAAGCGTTTTCCTAACTAACCTAATATTGCAACAGACATTACACTTTCCTGTGTCTAATCAGTGCTGTCGCTGTGTGAAGTGAAGTGGAACTTTCTCCCGTGGCAAACTGTGCAAAAATGTCTGGTGTTAATCACCACATAACAATGAAAAAGGCATGTAAGCGAAGACAAAACCTTTATAAAGAGGCTGAACTGGATGCTTCGATAATGATGTGAAGCAGTTTACTTCCTGTCTCCTACATAGGTATGGTTAAAAGGAGTAATAATGTCATTTGGATGGATGGATGAATATAGATAAAGTTCTTAAAAAACAATACCCCAATATCACATTGTTACAGGTAACCAACATAATTATCATACTTATCACTTGGTTTATTTTTGTGCTTATATTTACCCCCTTCAAGGGAGATCGAAGTCACAAGCTCTTACAAAATTTTGATGTAAGACAGAAGTTCACCTCAAAGTATATTTTCTCCAGATCTACATGTCTGAGAAAAACCATATTAATCTCTGAACGTTCACAGGATATGTGGCGTGTGACCAAATGGTCCACTTAGTATTTGGGTGACTCTGAGGTATGAGCGTCACACATGTGGGGGATGGGGGTGTTGCAACACCCCCACTTCTACAACCATATGATTTCATTCCCCACTTTTTCCTGAGGTTATATAATGTAGCCTCCCACTGTATCCAGGAAACGGATAGAGAGTTGATCTCACCTACTTTTTATTGCAAGATAAACAGTTACTGTCAGTCGCAATCACGCCAAGCAGCAATAGCATTGCGTGGTGGTTACAATATCTATGGTTTAAACTGTTTACCTGCCCTGGCGGTACACCAGCATAGAGAAATGAAGCGCACCTCAGTTCCCGGGCGAAATGTAAACAGCTCTTCTTTGCGATGTTAGCAAACAGACATCAACCAGTAAGTAATGACAAATTTTGCTGTTGTTAAACTAAGTTCACTAAACTATGTCTTGCTTTGTGAAATATACGCTAAGCCAGTGGCTCAAACTTTTTTCAGTGATGTTCCCCCTTAGAAACATATTTATAAGTACACCCTGACATGGGTAAAACCTTTGTGTAAGAAAGAAGAGGTACAGTGCTGTAAAATCAGTGTCTGATTTTTTTAAATCTAAACTTATGTTTTTCTTTTTATCATAATTGTAACTTATTTCATAATTGTGACTTTTTATCTCATGACTGTGACTTCAGTTAATGCACCTTATAGTTCAGTGTGCCTTATAGCATAGAAAATATGGTACTTATTTTTTAAAAGAATTTTGAAAAGTTACACGTACCCCCACATACCACCAGGGGTACACGTACCCCCATTTGAGAACCACGGCTCAAAGCTAACTTACTGACAGTAGGAGGAGCGCCTTTGGATGTTTTGAGCAGGGGTAGGGAGGGGCAGGTTTTCCTTCTTATTGTATTTCTGTCGAAAGTTTTGATCTTCTTGAAATAAATGTTTAATTGAGGAAAACACATTTTTTACTTCCGCCAAGGAAGGTAGATAATGGGTCAAGGAATAACCCATTACAGTTTGAGCAATGAAGGTCAAAGGTCAAGGTCAAATTAAAGGTCAACAGCTAAAACACAAGTGGTAATATCTCAGGATTCAGACAAGATAGAATCTCACACTTTTTTCATTCACATCGTCTCACTTTCAGACATCAGATGGGTCAAAACCTATGGCTCGATCACATCACGTTTTGACATCATATGACGCCATATAAAGCCTTGCTGAAGGTCCGCCGTCTCCGATTGCCTTGTTATTATTTTTGGCCATATATTACTTTATTATAAAAATGTAATTGTTGGTTAATTTTCCCGATGATAGATTCGGAACATTTTGCTTATGTGCCACAACCTAGAACACCCCTACATTTTAAATGACTGTGACGCCCCTGCTCTGAGGCAAAAGAATCAGTCAAAATCTGTAAATCATTTTCATTTCTCCCACTGGAATGAACGTGACAGAATCTTCCTCTAATCCCCTGAAGGGGTGTGGTAGTGGAGAGGTCATGTGACACTGACATATGAAATGACTCTCCTGTGAAGCATGTTGTTTTTCTGAACCATCTTTGATTCAGGTGAAGTTATAACTATAGTGGTGTCTCAGTTGATTTTACAGTTGTGGTGGAGAATTCATTTGACAGTTGTTTGTGGGACTTTTCTCTTTGGGAACACTTGTTCTTCCACGTCTCTAAAAATAACAAGTGCTGCAACAGCATCCAAAATAATGTTAACATTTTAAAGATGAGCTGTCAGTGAGCCTTATATTATTAGGTATAACACTGATTCAGTCCCTTTCGTTTTGACTGCAGGGATGCACAGAGTAATGGTTAGCTGAAGTGGTTTGTTCAGCCATTGCCCTTGCAATGTCGGAATACCTATTTAATGGAAAAAGCCTACACACAGGCTCTTAAACTCTATGGGACACCAGTAGCCCCAAGCCATTAGAGCCAGACTGTCTGCTGATCTCTAGGAAGTAAAGGTGTTTGTCCTGAGTGTCCCCACTGTGGGTAATGACCCATCTGGTCAGTAGATGTGTGTACATTTGTGTGTGTGGGAGTACATGTGAGTTGAGGTGTCAGGTACTAATGATGACGGATGGTGGAGCAGCCATCATAGCAGGGGGTCCAAATACATTATGGTGCACAAATACACACAGAAGACAAAGTTGTTTTTTCAAAGTCACACGATAAATTAGAGTATAGAACAATATATTTTAGCTCATATGGCCATTCTGTTATTAATAATACCCATTTAATTAAAAACATAGTATGCATAATGGGTTTATTGTATGACCAGACGGAAGAATGATGGATATAATAATAAAATCTACAATGTGTAATAAACAATGCAGACATAGTTACAGTTTTTTATAAGTCATGCCTCTGAGACTTAATAGCAGCCAACAAACAACCACACAAACAAGTAAATACACAAAAGCTTAAAAGATGTCAGAGACACTGGCATGAGGTGTTTAAGGAAAGAGGACAAGAATAGGGAAAAGCGTAGGTGTGAGTCCTTGACAGTAGGAATACGTTTCCCTCTCTCCACAAATCTAGTCACACATTTTTCAAATGCTGCCTCACCCACTCTAACTCCACCAACCAGAGAAATAAGGCATCACAAAGCATTACTGTGGCAGCATACTCAAGTTCATATGCAGGTGAGTAACTCCCCTTCACTGAACCGACTCCAATGTATCTGTGTGTGCGTGTGTGTGTGTGTGTGTGTATGTAATCTGTGATTAAACCTTATGTTCTACTGCCCTCTATGGGCAAATGATTCTGATGGAATCAAACCACAAAAGAAGGAGGGGGGGTTAAATCATTTCATCTGGAATTGACTGTGCTTGAATAAATCTAGAATGAATCCTAATGGCTTACCTTGAGTCTGTTCTCCCTGCAAATCACAGCCTCTTTTATAGCTCATTTTCAATTTGCAGTATTCAAACCCTATTACAAAAGAATTCATCACAAACAAAACGCAGTGGAGAAAAGGCCAAACTGTTTAGTAGGGGTATATATTCCCTTAAACATTCAATATTACTCATAACCTAAAGGTTACAGACTTCAGGAACTGCCATTTCTTATTGCTTTAAGCAAATTATTACTGGCAAAATAAACATAAACCACATAATGAAATACTGTGAAATGCATTATGTTTCTAGTGATTCATTCCTACAAGCAGAGTCAAATATAGCCTTTACCTAAAGGTGTTCAGTTGACTGGCTTTTCCTACTACTAAGAATAATGGATTGGATTTATATAGCGCTTTGTAGGCTACTCAAAAGTGCTTTACATTAGTGACCTATTCATTCATTTGCTCTCTACTTTTCACGCTTTTGTCTAGTTTCTAACACAACCTATAACTGCTGTATAGATATTTTTCTTCAGCAACTCTCTGAAAGGTCTTACAAGTAGTTTTTAGTGAATGTATTGCATTTGCTTTGAGTAATTCGAGTTATATACTTTCCTCAAATGTCATTTGGGATTTTTTTTAAAAATGCTCCTTAATGACAGACATGACCTCATGATTTCTTCATTCAGCATCTGGCAACTAACAGATCATAACCACAATATTGTAATGTGTCACAGTTTATTAGTCTGCCCCTCGACACGCAGAAACTTAAACATCACAGGTTAAATTGCTAGCTGCGCCCATAGTGAGCACTCTACAGGAAATGATAGGTTAATAAAGAGTATGCAGCAAACACACACAGACCTTGATACAAAAGCTTTTATTTCCTCTATGTAAACCAGCACCTTTACAATCCCCCATTCAAATGAAAGCACGCTCACCTTTTTTTCTTCTTGCTTGGACACCAGTTCATGGTAGCGAGGGATGATAAGCTCAGCTTTGCCTTTCTGCTCCCTTTGAAGGTTTACATTCACATAGTGTGTTTCTGGAACTCTGAGGGAGATGGAAACAAAGACATAAAATGTAAGAGAAAGAGAGCGATACTGTTAGAAGGTACCAAAAAAAAAGCGATGAAGAAAGACACAAACATTAGAAGATACAACACACCAACAGAAAATGGAAAAAGGAAATAAATACATGAGAAAGTAAATTAAAAAAATATAAAACCAATCCAAGAGAAAAGGAAATATGGAACAGGGGAGAGAAAGGATCAACAGTGTGTCCAATAAATGGTTTGTAAACAACTGTAAAGTAAGAAAATACAAGTGTTTTAAATTACTCCTATAAAAATACTGTAGACATGTATGAATGTATTCATGCACAGTATAGTGTGATGTACAGTAGCTAGCGTATACTGCATTTATGTACAGCTTTTTTGCTGCACTTTGCTTGCATGTGCTCTTCTGATATCCTGCTCCTTTATGAACAGTTGAGTTGGTTTTGTGCCACTTAGTGTAGAAACTCTTAGTGAGCCCCCTGCTACATGGTCATCAATAGAAATGTTATATGAGAAATGTCAAACATAATGCTTTGCCTGTAGCATCAAAGCAATATTTTGCTTTGGTGAAAAACTTTGTCTATGTATGGTTAACAGAGCACTAATCTTCTACGAGTTACCCTGAAGCAGCTAACATGACCATGTCCAAGGGTTTTACTTTAAAATACTTGCACACATTAACAGCCTTCAAAACTAATCTGTCAATATAAAAATATCAAAGATTGTACATCCTTTTTATGGAGAGATGGTGTCTAAAGTTAATTTCCAAAGAGAAAAAAAAAAATCACTCATACCCTTCTTCCAATGCTCTTTCTTAACACTTAATCCTGTCCTTCAAATTGTTTCACAGGAATTAACAAATATGCTCTGCAGACAAGAGATGTACATGACACTGCTGCACTTTTGGTAAACATTTACGCAAACAGACATGTCACTTTCAATGAGGTGGCTCTGCATGTGTTGTATATTAAATTATTACTGACATTTGAGAGTAGTTTTTACCCCCAGCCACACTAGCCGCAGGGTATTGTGATCAGTTGACTGTCTGTCCATCCATCTGTCAAAAAGCTTTACCATGGACTGATAAGTCAGCTGACCACTGCCACTGGGTGGCAGTAGTGCACCTGATAAGTAAATCGAAGAGTTTTAAGATGCAAACTCATTATGTTTTTGTAATAGATCTAAATGTCAATATTGCAAGTGAAGTGGTGTTAAGAGTTGACACCTAAGACTGTTCATATGTGATGGGTGTCCATACAGCCATTCACATGAGGTACTCACATTTCAGGGTAATAATGTGCTGGACCTGGTATGTCCTCCATCTTCACCTCATTTCTTTTCCCAGTCATGTTGCCAAAGTGGACTCCTTTGTACTTCTGTGCAGAACTCGTCCCTAACTAGACCGAGAGAAGGAGTAAGAAAGGAGTTGAGAAGAGCATGGAGAGAATAAGATAACAAAAACTAGCTGAATGAACAAAGAAGGAGCAAAGAGAAGTAATTCATTCACAATTATCTGGTGTTTCTTCCAGGCAGGACTCATGAAGTTGACACTGAATAAAATATGAAGTTTAGTTAAATGCCAGAGTCTAACATAGACGTAGGGTGAGACCCTCAGTCCTTTCTTATCTTTTAGTTTTACAATGTGCCTTCCTCCTGCCTCTGGCCTTAGAGATAGGACCAGTCCACCTTTCAACATAACTACTCAGAGAGGCTATGTCTAGAAATAGGCTTGCCAGTTGTAGCCAAATACATTTTAATCATACTATGAATGCATTTTATTGCACTGCAAAGAACATTCAAAAGCAAAAAGATGGCTTGAAGAATTACAATTTCTGCAATGCTCATCGTCAAAAATATTTGATGTCAAACAGAGAACATGAGATTTAATTTAAAGGTGATGTGCTTAAAGACACCCTGTGCTGAGTGTTAAACTGTGGGTGGTGTGGGATTTTTAAAGGCCACACTTTGCTATTTGTATTCTTTGAACTTTACTGTGAAAGTAAACACAGAAGATTATCCAATCTATTTTTCTGAGAGAATGGAGGAGGTGTAATGCATTGTAAAGCATTACAAAAATGACAAACTTCTTCCTTCACTTAACCCTAAAAATATGAATGGCAGAATAATGCGGAGTAACAAATTATTTTCCTGTATGTTCCTTTGTTACAAAGTCAAAAATGTATATGGAAAAAATCATAACATAAAGCGCAGTTTTGTTAACAACAGCTCTGTAGACTGTCATACAATTCTCCATCACAAAAACAGTCATTATTCCAACATATTTACCCTTGTTCTTTGACAATGATGGGACAAAAGTACTAAAAGAGGTCAAATTAACAAACTAGGTTATGCTGATGCTACAGAGATAGAGACAGACACATCTTCAGCCACTCATTTATAGATGTATCATCTTTCTATTTCTACAATACAAATGTGTAATTGACAGCAGAATTCAAACAAAGTCAAAATTGCTCGTCTTTGTTGCCACTAACTGAAATAAATTTTTTTAATACAGTTGGGGGGGGGGGCTACAGTTCTCTATTCTGTGAGATCTGTGAAATATGTGAGATATGCGAGATTTGGCAGGGAGTCTCAAAAGTTTCTAACTCCACGTGGTGCCTCTATCCTTATCTAAACTCCAAAAGTCACTAAAAGGACAAGATCTGAGATTTCATCCTGTGTGTGTGTGTGGGGGGGGGGGGGGGGGTTCAAATGCTTAAAGTTAAAGACAGAAACATAACTACTTTGCACTGCGCACAGACATACAAACACCATGATTGTATCGCAGCTGGCACCGAGTACAGAGGTAGAAACTGCCTATTAATGTCAAGGAGAGCTTTTAAAAAGCAAAACAAAAACACAGATAGTGAGTATAATAAACACATTCATTCAGTTTTGATAGAGTGGAATGTCAAGCTATTTATTATTGAAATGAGAAGAAAAATTCAACTAAAAAAACGTAACTTCTTATGACTAGGGGCATATATGAGCACACTCCTGCAGATGGAATTTACTGACGTGTTTTCCATAAACACAAAGTCTGAACGTGATTTGGATTCTCTGTGAAAGGACATCGTTTCCCACATTTTCATTTTGATGTCACATCTACGAAGCTAAAATTATTCCACCAACTCTTGACTTCTGGGGATGGTGTGACTTTTTTACTGCCAGTGCACAGATTATAAAAATAAAAATGCCTACATCAAGAAATATAAGGAATATAAATAAGTAAAACAGCTTTATATTTTCAACATCTCCAGATCTCAACAGGGTTTTTTGGACTTGACATGTTAAAAACACCACTTCATAACTATCCTTTGAAAGAACTGTGATTTAGACTTTCTGAGGTTAATAAAAAGGAAATGGAAAATCTACTGTTAAAAGAAAAAAAAAAAACATTCCTCCTTGTGCATCGTCAACTTTAAAAGACTGAGCTTGCCATATTTTTTAGCTAAAGGCGGACTTGTAGCTCTCCAGTACATTTGCCTTCATATCAGTTCTGACCAGTCAACCTGCAGTGCATGCAGTGCACAGCAGGAAACTCAGTGAAACAAAAACAATGTTGAAATAAGACCCATGTATGATCTTTTCTAAAGAACAGTTTTAGTGGTTTCATTGATTAGTCATTCAAAGCATGGAAAAATAATTTCAGATTAGTCCATCGTTCAGCCTTATTGCCTCTAAAAGAACAGTCTCTTCTCTGCACCACCATCTGTTCAATATTTCACATTGTTATATTTTTTCAAATCATGTTATTAACTACCAAGTCTGGAGCAAAGCGTCATGAAAATTTCATTTCCCTGCAAACTTCAGATTTAAGCATTTCAGTTGCCACAGTTTCATTGGAAATTCAGCTGGTACTATTACCGTTGCAGTAAATCAGTTGGCTTTTAATTCTTTGTTCTAAGTTCCTGTGAAGAAACTTTTCTGCCAATACTTTGATCCATAACTTTAAGGTCATTGAGATGTTTTTGTTTTTCTCAATAACACTTAGACAAAAAATAACAACATTATGCTGTTCTAATGTCTTTATCATCCAAAGGTTGCCCCGACCACTTTGAAGTTAGGTCCTCAGACAGCCATTTAATTCCACTGCTCCACAGTTTTGAACTCAGTCGGTGCACACAGTGGGGGAAGTGTCTGAGACTAAAGGAATCAAAGTGTCAGATAGTGAGACATAGGAAGAGAGATAGGCAAAAATGGAGGTTGAACTTTCAAAGGAGAGCAACAGAAGTGGAGGAGGATGGATGCACTGCTGATAGCCCTAAATCACGTAGCGCCTCTGTGCCTGTGCCGGTGTGTTGACACAACCTCGGCCAACACTCAAGGACGCTGTTGACTTCCTCTGGTCATTACCAGATGAAAAATGATTTAATTGAGAGCTGCACCAGCAGGCGTGTGCATTATTTTAAGTGAATATTGTAATATAGCTTGAAGAATAATTACTAATGGCTCTCTTTGTTGGCATGTAAAATGGATGAGCATTGGTGCACTGTGGCTTTTTTTTTAAAGTGGAGCTGCATTCATTAGATATGGAAATGGGTTTTGGGCCAACTGAATGAGGTAGGGTGGGGGTTCAGTGGTGCATTAGATCTGCCTAACACTAATGGACCTCGCCTCACGGATGGAGTAAGTACACTCAAACACACTTGCACAGACTAATGAACCCACACATGCATGAACACTTCACATTACATTCAAAGTTTAGTGTGTGTGTGTATGTGTATTCCTATCTTTATGGGGACATTAATATGTTTACACTGTCATGCCATGGGGACCTCTGACAGTATGGGGACAAAAATTTAGGTCCTCATGAGGGTTAAATATAAAGGTCCCCACTAGTAAATTACAAAAGTGACCCTATACATACATTTGTTTTTCCAAGAATCCCCATAAAGCATGAGGGAAATGGGTGGAAAGTGAAACATGTATTTATCAAAGGTTTGAAGAGGAGTTTCCTTTTTTTGTTGTTTTTTTACGTGTATTTAGGTTATTTTTTTCATGATTTATTAATATTTTTGTTTAATATAATTATTTTATTGTTAAATTATTATTTTTTATTTAATCTTTCCTTTTTAGGTATTTATTACATTTAATTTAGTTTTCTAATTTATTACTATTATTTTTTTTATTGTTTTATTTTATTTTTTTTAAATGTTTACACTCATTACCTGATTACATACCTGGTCCTCATGAGACATGGAAATGAGTGTGTGATGAGTGTTTGTCTATGTGTGTGTTCCCATGTGCAGGTGTGGGTTTCTTCTTACCAATTGTGGATTGTAGTAGGCTGGCCCCAGGGTTGTGTCCCTGGGAGGCGGCTGCTGCTTGTGGAGCACTCCCTGGGCATCCTCCTCATAGCCATAGGCCTGGCCCGGGGTAGGAATGGATGGGATATCTGACTGACAAACCAGTCGGAGACTTTTAGCCTGCAGCCACTGCCCAGAGAGAAAACCAGGAGAATGAAAGGGACTGCGGGGAGAGAATTCAAGGCTGGCAACGGAAAGGGGGAGAAAGAGAGAGGGACACAGATGATGGAAAGGTAAGGACAAGAGTAGTAATGAGAAGGTATAGTAAAAAAGAAAATGAGAGACAAAGAGGTGAAGAGAAGTGGAATAAAGAAATCAAGCAACAAAGTCACCCTATTAAAACACACAAAAGCCACTTCAATCTAGGAGCTTGGGTGCATTGATCAGAGTGATTTCAGACAGAAAATGCAGCATGTGAAGTGTGTCCTCCTGTCTCTTCATAGCTGTGTATAGAAATTAATGGTCTGTAAAAGTAAGAGCAACATAATCATACCTCAGAGTTTCGCACAAAGTCGAGCCCATCCTTGATCTGCTGCGTTTTTCTAAGAGTTGAAGCCATAGTCTATTTCACAGGCCGTTTCAAAGAGTTAACATGATTTTTTTTTCCCCAAGTAACAAAAATAAAGCTTTTTATGCGTTTTGTCTCACATGTACTTTTACATCGCACAGAAGAGTTCAATAAGTCAAAAACAGATTTTCAACACGACTGTTTCCTGACTGATCAATGGCAATAGATTAACTATCAGAGGTATTTGCCAAAATGTCTTTGTCTCTAAAAATCTTACACAAGAGGGTGACTTGAGTTTCTGGAGTATTCAAAGAGCAAGGGTTAAAATGGACACAGTGATTTCCTACAGCCGAATAGCTTCAGAGTCTCTGGACAGAAAGAGAAATGACACTTATTCTTCACAGGGTTTTACCACAGCTTCAGCTCCTCCATCACCTAAAGCATCTTTTCTAAAAAGTTATGTTATGACCAATAGGTCCACATAACTTAGATTATTTGCAGCTCAAACATTTGAAAATTAAAAAAAAAAAAATACAAGAGTCTGTTAATTCAAAGTCTATGCAATGTCACGTCTATTTCTGCCCTATTTCTAGACACATTAGCACCTTTTACACAGCACTTCTGTTACAGGAATAGTTCACTTTTATGCTAGTGTGACATCTGTGTAAACAGAATGGAGGATCATTTAGTCCCACCTTGATCACAGCTTTTGTAACATCTCTGAAGGCAATAACAGACCTGTGATAAAGGTGGAATCCAGATTCTGGAATGCTATGAACACCTCTCCTTGCACAAACAAGGTGTTGCTTTGATGATGTATTGCGTATGCGACCCCCATGCCAAAGAGGTTTTAAAAATGAATGTGGACCACAACCACTAAAAATGTCAAACTATGGAGATGCTGAGATCTGCCAGCCAGGACTCTATCCATGCTAACATTTGTGGTCGACTCTGGAGATGTTAGCAACACCGCTATGCTCTGGGTATTTCCAACACTATATGTTGCGTCACTGCCCCTTTGATTCCTGAGTGCAGGTCTGCTGTGTTAAAGTCCAGCCTGTCTCACCTCTGTTCCTCCTTTAACTCGACTGTGGAAGTCAGTCAATGGTGGAAAAGGTAGGATCACCAACTCACCTTTCTCCTGACATATCTGTGTAAAAAGTGGCCAACAACTTAATATAGATTTGACCAACAAGAGCAACACCAGATCATAATACTACACCCACAGGCTGGTACTGTTGGCACTGTGCATGATGGGTAATTGCTTGATTTCCTTCTCTTATCCTATTAATAACAAGCGGTGCCACACACAACAAACCCCACCCCTCACAAACAATTTAGCTCTTAACTCATTCACTGCCAGCTATTTTCTGAACAGCCAGCCTCACAGTGCCAGCAGTTTTGGAGAATCTTGAGTGATTTTTTTAGAACCAAAGAATATTGAGTTTTATGACTTTATGAACACAGAAAGTGTAGACTTCTATGAAACAACAAAAACAACACATAAAACAAGGTGTTTGATAGAAAAACAGTCATTTATTCATAAACATGCCCTAGTCAGTGTACTATTTCTCTGTGTGTGATATGCTGTAAAACAATGTCCTGCATGTAACGCCACACGGCAGGAAACACACCACATCCTGGTCTCACTGCGGCGGCCGCTGCGCGCACAGACACGACACCTCCGTGTTGGCCTGGTCTTGTTGGGGGTGGGCATCAGCTTTTCCAGCCTGTGCCTCGCCATGTTGCCATCCAGCCTACTTTCAGGGTCCATGTTGTACGGTGCTCTGGGATTGTGTGCTTCGTCTGCCTGGGCCGTCTCCGCCTCCAGCACCCCATGCTGCTTCCCTGACCACATCCTCACGACCCTGCGTGTGAACTCCAAAAGTGACTTACATTGTTGTGGATTTCTGGCCCTATAAAGAACATATGCGTTAAACATGGCAATTTGGAACATGTAAGCCACAAACTTCTTTGACCAGTTTAGGGACCTCCTTATGAAGGGGTAGTAGGCCACATTCTGGTCCAGTTTATCCACGCCATTCATGTTGGAGTTGTAGGCGATCACACACACTGGTTTAAACTGGGTCACTTTATGTCTCTGCCCCCTCTGCCACACATCAACCCCTTCCATTCTGTCTTGGTGGCAGGTTGTCACCATCTTCACGATTCGTTTGTCCTGCCAAGCTACCACCATCATGCGCCCGTTGTGCCGCACAATTCGTTCCCCTGCCCCCAGGTCAGACTTTTTGATATCCCGGATGATCAATGGCTCTCCCCTGTTTTTCCTGAGGGTTCCACAGACGTTTGTCTGTGCTCTCAGTAAGCGTTCGCACAGGGACACAGAATTATAGAAATTGTCCATGTAGACAGTATAACCATGACCCTGGAGACGATCAAGCAGAGAGAACACTATCTCTGGCAGAGTACTACCTTCACCCACATAAGGCCGCAAGTTGAAGCAGTACCCTGTCGCAGAGTCACACAGAATGTACGATTTTATACCATACTTCACCGGCTTTTGTGGGTTATACACTCGGAACGATAGGCGCCCCCGCCACTGCATCATGCCCTCATCAATGCAAATGTTTTCTCCTGGCTGGTACAGTTCTTTGCATTTCCCAACAAGATAATCTAACACTGGGCGGACTTTGTACATTTTATCAGCAGTATTTTGTGTGGCATTGTTATTGAAATGGAGGAACCGCCATATAATTTGAAATCTGTTCCTGGACATTGTCTGGCTGAAATATGGTGTTGCATCTATTTCCTCTACACTCCAGTATAAGTCAAGGCTTGGCTTTTTGATGTAGCCAGTGAGGAAACTCAGTGCAAAGAATGTTTTCAGTTCTGGGACTGACACTGGCTTCCAGGCATTACCTCTGCTGTGTGGTAGCGCCTCAGGGTTGGCTTCAAAGTACTGACGAGCATACAAGTTGGTCTGAGCGCGAATATGCTGCAGCAGCTCATCTGTCACAAACAGGTCTAGGTAATCGGCCGGCTCATTGGAGTCTAAGTCCGCCGCAGCGTTCTGAGGGCCCGGTGTTGCAGTAAACGCCAACCCCAGGGGTTCCCAGCCGGCTTGACACCAGCCCTGGTCCTGGTCGTGGTCCCAGCCCCTAGCTGACACACCTTTCTTTCTTTGTCCTCCACCACGAGGAGGGATGGGGGCCCTGCTGGACCCACCACCTGTAACACATAATTACCATAATGATTAGCAACAGGTGCCCATAATACAACTGGAGGAAAATGGTGTTCATGTAACAAGGACTGAATGGGGGTTAATTCTTACCTCTGTCACGTCCATTATCGGAGCGATCTGGCTCCCGCTCCGGCGATGAGGCTGTGTCGGTGTCAGACGAAACAGACGGCAGCCATTCGTCTGACGTATCCGGGTCTGGTTCACTGGGACCCTCTGAACCGGATTCACCTGGGCCATGCTGGTGCCCTCGGTCCTTCGAAGGCACATGGTGCGCACCACACCCGCTCCCTCTGCCCTTCTTCTTTGCTGGGTATCTCCGACCTACTCTCCCTTCTCTTTCCCCCTCACCTGCCGCAGTATCTCCTGAAATACTCCTAAACCTGCTTTCTTCCACCGCCAGCTGCCTCAGTTCGCTACATCTCCGCTTTTTCGCCATCTTCACTCAACCTCGTCCTTCTTCCTCTGCCAACACCAGTTGTACCCCACCCACAAACCGATTCCCATGGTCCCCGCCTACAGGATTCAAAATTCAATGAGTACACGCCTCATTTTCAGTGACAGGCGACAGGACCAGGGGTCTAATGGCCAGGATGTAACCCGCCCAGAAGGCCCGGTTCTGGGGGTAAAAAGGCAGGGCATCTGGACCCCTGGAACCACATAGAACCAGGGGTCAAAAGGCCGGGCGTTAGACCCACCAATAAGGCTCTGGTGGGACTTAGAAAAATTTCAGATTCACTCTGGTAGTACCATGCCTCTGGTGGGACTTAGAAAAATTTCAGATTCACTCTGGTAGTACCATGCCTCTGGTGGGACTTAGAATAATTTCAGCTTCATTCTGGTAGTACCATGCCTCTGGTGGGACTTAGAAAAATTTCAGATTCACTCTGGTAGTACCATGCCTCTGGTGGGACTTAGAATAATTTCAGCTTCATTCTGGTAGTACCATGCCTCTGGTGGGACTTAGAAAAATGTAAGCTTCACTCCTGGTAGTACCATGCCTCTGGTGGGACTTAGAAAAATTTCAGCTTCATTCTGGTAGTACCATGCCTCTGGTGGGACTTAGAAAAATTTCAGCCTCACTCTGGTAGTACCATGCCTCCAGTTCAGAAAAATGACAAAGTCCAACTTTCAGACGTAGCGAGTTTTGCCTCTTGGTAGTTGCTGGGGACCTGTCTATTTTGCCAGACGTGATTGAGTTTTGCTTCTTGGTAGTTGCTGGGGCCTCCCCATTCAAAGTCAATGGAGACACCTTCTGCATAGTGCATTTAGCACTTTCTTGGGAGGTTTTTTTTCACGTGCTTCCCCCATTTCAGAAACCACGATTTTAAGTGGTGTTCCTCCAGGCGCAGGCAGGCAGGATTCGCAGGGTACCTTCCCCGGACCAAAATGAAGGGACATCTGTTCCCTTTTGTTGCTTTTTCCCCTGCCATCCTCCGGAAGCTAACAGCAAGCCTCCAATGGGACTTGCTTCACCCCGGTAGTACCATGCCTCCAGTTTAGAAAAATGACAAAGTCCCACTTTCACACGTAGCGAGTTTTGCCTCTTGGTGGTTGCTGGGGACCTGGAGCCCCATAGAACCAGGGGTAAAAAGGCCGGGCCTTGACCCAGCCTGAAGGCCCCATTCTGGGGCAGAGGAGCCGGGCACGTGGACCCCTGGAGCCCCATAGAACCAGGGGTAAAAAGGCCAGGCTTTAGACCCAGCCTTAAGGCCCCATTCTGGGGCACAGTAGCCGGGCACGTGGACCCCTGGAGCCCCGTAGAACCAGGGGTAATAGGGCTGGGCCTTGACCCAGCCTGAAGGCCCCGTTCTGGGGCAGAGGAGCAGGGCACGTGGACCCCTGGAGCCCCATAGAACCAGGGGTAAAAAGGCCGGGCCTTGACCCAGCCTGAAGGCCCCATTCTGGGGCAGAGGAGAAGGGCACGTGGACCCCTGGAGCCCCATAGAACCAGGGGTAAAAAGGCCGGGCCTTGACCCAGCCTGAAGGCCCCATTCTGGGGCAGAGGAGAAGGGCACTTGGACCCCTGGAGCCCCATAGAACCAGGGGTAAAAAAGCAGGGCTTTAGACCCAGCCTTAAGGCCCCATTCTGGGGCACAGTAGCCGGGCACGTGGACCCCTGGAGCCCCGTAGAACCAGGGGTAATAGGGCTGGGCCTTGACCCAGCCTGAAGGCCCCATTCTGGGGCAGAGGAGAAGGGCACGTGGACCCCTGGAGCCCCATAGAACCAGGGGTAAAAAGGCAGGGCTTTAGACCCAGCCTTAAGGCCCCATTCTGGGGCACAGTAGCCGGGCACGTGGACCCCTGGAGCCCCGTAGAACCAGGGGTAATAGGGCTGGGCCTTGACCCAGCCTGAAGGCCCCATTCTGGGGCAGAGGAGAAGGGCACGTGGACCCCTGGAGCCCCGTAGAACCAGGGGTAATAGGGCTGGGCCTTGACCCAGCCTGAAGGCCCCGTTCTGGGGCAGAGGAGCAGGGCACGTGGACCCCTGGAGCCCCATAGAACCAGGGGTAAAAAGGCCAGGCTTTAGACCCAGCCTTAAGGCCCCATTCTGGGGCACAGTAGCCGGGCACGTGGACCCCTGGAGCCCCGTAGAACCAGGGGTAATAGGGCTGGGCCTTGACCCAGCCTGAAGGCCCCGTTCTGGGAAAGAGGAGAAGGGCACGTGGACCCCTGGAGCCCCATAGAACCAGGGGTAAAAAGGCCAGGCTTTAGACCCAGCCTTAAGGCCCCATTCTGGGGCACAGTAGCCGGGCACGTGGACCCCTGGAGCCCCGTAGAACCAGGGGTAATAGGGCTGGGCCTTGACCCAGCCTGAAGGCCCCGTTCTGGGGCAGAGGAGCAGGGCACGTGGACCCCTGGAGCCCCATAGAACCAGGGGTAAAAAGGCCAGGCTTTAGACCCAGCCTTAAGGCCCCATTCTGGGGCACAGTAGCCGGGCACGTGGACCCCTGGAGCCCCGTAGAACCAGGGGTAATAGGGCTGGGCCTTGACCCAGCCTGAAGGCCCCGTTCTGGGGCAGAGGAGCAGGGCACGTGGACCCCTGGAGCCCCATAGAACCAGGGGCAAAAAGGCCAGGCTTTAGACCCAGCCTTAAGGCCCCATTCTGGGGCACAGTAGCCGGGCACGTGGACCCCTGGAGCCCCGTAGAACCAGGGGTAATAGGGCTGGGCCTTGACCCAGCCTGAAGGCCCCGTTCTGGGGCAGAGGAGCAGGGCACGTGGACCCCTGGAGCCCCATAGAACCAGGGGTAAAAAGGCCAGGCTTTAGACCCAGCCTTAAGGCCCCATTCTGGGGCACAGTAGCCGGGCACGTGGACCCCTGGAGCCCCGTAGAACCAGGGGTAATAGGGCTGGGCCTTGACCCAGCCTGAAGGCCCCATTCTGGGGCAGAGGAGAAGGGCACGTGGACCCCTGGAGCCCCATAGAACCAGGGGTAAAAAGGCCGGGCCTTGACCCAGCCTGAAGGCCCCATTCTGGGGCAGAGGAGAAGGGCACGTGGACCCCTGGAGCCCCATAGAACCAGGGGTAAAAAGGCCGGGCCTTGACCCAGCCTGAAGGCCCCATTCTGGGGCAGAGGAGAAGGGCACGTGGACCCCTGGAGCCCCGTAGAACCAGGGGTAAAAAGGCCAGGCTTTAGACCCAGCCTTAAGGCCCCATTCTGGGGCACAGTAGCCGGGCACGTGGACCCCTGGAGCCCCGTAGAACCAGGGGTAATAGGGCTGGGCCTTGACCCAGCCTGAAGGCCCCATTCTGGGGCAGAGGAGAAGGGCACGTGGACCCCTGGAGCCCCATAGAACCAGGGGTAAAAAGGCCGGGCCTTGACCCAGCCTGAAGGCCCCATTCTGGGGCAGAGGAGAAGGGCACGTGGACCCCTGGAGCCCCATAGAACCAGGGGTAAAAAGGCCGGGCCTTGACCCAGCCTGAAGGCCCCATTCTGGGGCAGAGGAGAAGGGCACGTGGACCCCTGGAGCCCCATAGAACCAGGGGTAAAAAGGCCAGGCTTTAGACCCAGCCTTAAGGCCCCATTCTGGGGCACAGTAGCCGGGCACGTGGACCCCTGGAGCCCCATAGAACCAGGGGTAAAAAGGCCGGGCCTTGACCCAGCCTGAAGGCCCCATTCTGGGGCAGAGGAGAAGGGCACGTGGACCCCTGGAGCCCCGTAGAACCAGGGGTAATAAGGCTGGGCCTTGACCCAGCCTGAAGGCCCCATTCTGGGGCACAGTAGCCGGGCACGTGGACCCCTGGAGCCCCGTAGAACCAGCGGTAATAAGGCTGGGCCTTGACCCAGCCTGAAGGCCCCATTCTGGGGCACAGTAGCCGGGCACGTGGACCCCTGGAGCCCCATAGAACCAGGGGTAAAAAGACCAGGCCTTAACCCAGCCTGAAGGCCCCATTCTGGGGCAGAGGAGAAGGGCACGTGGACCCCTGGAGCCCCGTAGAACCAGGGGTAATAGGGCTGGGCCTTAACCCAGCCTGAAGGCCCCATTCTGGGGCAGAGGAGCCGGGTACGTGGACCCCTGGAGCCCTATAGAACCAGGGGTCTAACCCTGGGACCTATACCCGAAAAAAGGCTCCCTATCCCCGGCCACAATCTAGACACACCCGGCCCCTACAGGACCTCCAGGGACCGACCGCCCCAGTCGGTCCCTGGTACCCCAAACTTAAGCCCCCTCCTCGGGCTAAACCCCTTCAACCGGCGCCGTAAGACAACCAGAGCCTTGGTACTACAAAATGAAAAAATATCAGAAATTTTTCTAAGTCCACACAATACTTTGAAAAATTTCCTCTATCTTTATCTTTGTAGTACCAAGGGTTTTTTTTTTATTTTTTGGGAATTTTTCTAAGTCCAATGTGGACTTAGAAATATTTTTACATAGCCTTGGTACTACAAAACCATTGGTAGACATTTTTCTAAGTCCACACATTACAAAGTCCCACTCTCATACGTAGCGTGTTTTGCCTAGCGGGAGTTCCTGGGCACGTGGAACCACATAGAACCAGGGGTAAAATGGCCAGCCTTTATACCCAGCCTCAAGGCCCCAATCTGGGGTACAGTAGCCGGGCACGTGGACCCCTGGAGCCCCATAGAACCAGGGGTAATAAGGCTGGGCCTTGACCCAGCCTGAAGGCCCCATTCTGGGGCACAGTAGCCGGGCACGTGGACCCCTGGAGCCCCATAGAACCAGGGGTAAAATGGCCCGGCTTTAGACCCAGCCTCGAGGCCCCATTCTGGGGCAGAGTAGAGCAACATATGGACCCCTGTGAAAAATGACAAAGTCCAACAAAATTTCAGCTTCACTCCTGGTAGTACCATGCCTCTGGTGGGACTTAGAAAAATTTCAGCCTCACTCTGGTAGTACCATGCCTCCAGTTCAGAAAAATGACAAAGTCCAACTTTCAGACGTAGCGAGTTTTGCCTCTTGGTAGTTGCTGGGGACCTGTCTATTTTGCCAGACGTGATTGAGTTTTGCTTCTTGGTAGTTGCTGGGGCCTCCCCATTCAAGGTCAATGGAGACACCTTCTGCATAGTGCATTTAACACTTTTTTGGGAGGTATTTTTTCACGTGCTTCCCCCATTTCAGAAACCACGATTTTAAGTGGTGTTCCTCCAGGCGCAGGCAGGCAGGATTCGCAGGGCACCTTCCCCGGACCAAAATGAAGGGACATCTGTTCCCTTTTGTTGCTTTTTCCCCTGCCATCCTTGCTTCACCCCGGTAGTACCATGCCTCCAGTTTAGAAAAATGACAAAGTCCCACTTTCACACGTAGCGAGTTTTGCCTCTTGGTAGTTGCTGGGGACCTGGAGCACCATAGAACCGGGGGTAAAAAAGCCGGGCCTTGACCCAGCCTGAAGGCCCCATTCTGGGGCAGAGGAGCCGGGCAACTGGACCCCTGGAGCCCCATAGAACCAGGGGTAAAAAGGCCGGGCCTTGACCCAGCCTGAAGGCCCCATTCTGGGGCACAGTAGCTGGGCACGTGGACCCCTGTGAAAAATGACAAAGTCCCACTTTCACACGTAGCGAGTTTTGCCTCTTGGTAGTTGCTGGGGACCTGGAGCCCCATAGAACCAGGGGTAAAAAGGCCGGGCCTTGACCCAGCCTGAAGGCCCCATTCTGGGGCACAGTAGCTGGGCACGTGGACCCCTGTGAAAAATGACAAAGTCCCACTTTCACACGTAGCGAGTTTTGCCTCTTGGTAGTTGCTGGGGACCTGGAGCCCCATAGAACCAGGGGTAAAAAGGCCGGGCCTTGACCCAGCCTGAAGGCCCCATTCTGGGGCACAGTAGCTGGGCACGTGGACCCCTGTGAAAAATGACAAAGTCCCACTTTCACACGTAGCGAGTTTTGCCTCTTGGTAGTTGCTGGGGACCTGGAGCCCCATAGAACCAGGGGTAAAAAGGCCGGGCCTTGACCCAGCCTGAAGGCCCCATTCTGGGGCAAAGTAGCCGGGCACGTGGACCCCTGGAGCCCCGTAGAACCAGGGGTAAAAAGACCAGGCCTTGACCCAGCCTGAAGGCCCCATTGTGGGGCAAAGTAGCCGGGCACGTGGACCCCTGGAGCCCCGTAGAACCAGGGGTAATAAGGCCGGGCCTTGACCCAGCCTGAAGGCCCCATTCTGGGGCACAGTAGCCAGGCATGTGGACCCCTGGAGCCCCGTAGAACCAGGGGTAATAAGGCTGGGCCTTGACCCAGCCTGAAGGCCCCATTCTGGGGCACAGTAGCCGGGCACGTGGACCCCTGGAGCCCCGTAGAACCAGGGGTAATAAGGCTGGGCCTTGACCCAGCCTGAAGGCCCCATTCTGGGGCACAGTAGCCGGGCACGTGGACCCCTGGAGCCCCATAGAACCAGGGGTAAAATGGCCCGGCTTTAGACCCAGCCTCGAGGCCCCATTCTGGGGCAGAGTAGAGCAACATATGGACCCCTGTGAAAAATGACAAAGTCCAACAAAATTTCAGCTTCACTCCTGGTAGTACCATGCCTCTGGTGGGACTTAGAAAAATTTCAGCCTCACTCTGGTAGTACCATGCCTCCAGTTCAGAAAAATGACAAAGTCCAACTTTCAGACGTAGCGAGTTTTGCCTCTTGGTAGTTGCTGGGGACCTGTCTATTTTGCCAGACGTGATTGAGTTTTGCTTCTTGGTAGTTGCTGGGGCCTCCCCATTCAAGGTCAATGGAGACACCTTCTGCATAGTGCATTTAACACTTTTTTGGGAGGTATTTTTTCACGTGCTTCCCCCATTTCAGAAACCACGATTTTAAGTGGTGTTCCTCCAGGCGCAGGCAGGCAGGATTCGCAGGGCACCTTCCCCGGACCAAAATGAAGGGACATCTGTTCCCTTTTGTTGCTTTTTCCCCTGCCATCCTCCGGAAGCTAACAGCAAGCCTCCATTGGGACTTGCTTCACCCCGGTAGTACCATGCCTCCAGTTTAGAAAAATGACAAAGTCCCACTTTCACACGTAGCGAGTTTTGCCTCTTGGTAGTTGCTGGGGACATGGAGCCCCATAGAACCAGGGGTAAAAAGGCCGGGCCTTGACCCGGCCTGAAGGCCCCATTCTGGGGCACAGTAGCTGGGCAACTGGACCCCTGGAGCCCCATAGAACCAGGGGTAAAAAGTCCCAGCTTTAGACCCAGCCTCAAGGCCCCATTCTGGGGCACACTAGCCGGTCACATGGACCCCTGGAGCCCCATAGAATCAGGGCTCAGGAGGCCAGGCTTTATACCCAGCCTCAAGGCCCCATTCTGGGGCAGAGTAGCCGGTCACGTGGACCCCTGGAGCCCCATAGAACCAGGGCTCAGGAGGCCAGGCTTTATACCCAGCCTCAAGGCCCCATTCTGGGGCACACTAGCCGGTCACATGGACCCCTGGAGCCCCATAGAACCAGGGCTCAGGAGGCCAGGCTTTATACCCAGCCTCAAGGCCCCATTCTGGGGCAGAGTAGCCGGTCACGTGGACCCCTGGAGCCCCATAGAACCAGGGCTCAGGAGGCCAGGCTTTATACCCAGCCTCAAGGCCCCATTCTGGGGCAGAGTAGCCGGTCACGTGGACCCCTGGAGCCCCATAGAACCAGGGGTCTAACCCTGGGACCTATACCCGAAAAAAGGCTCCCTATCCCCGGCCACAATCTAGACACACCCGGCCCCTACTGGACCTCCAGGGACCGACCGCCCCAGTCGGTCCCTGGTACCCCAAACTTAAGCCCCCTCCTCGGGCTAAACCCCTTCAACCGGCGCCGTAAGTCAACCAGAGCCTTGGTAGTACAAAACGAAAAAATATCAGAAATTTTTCTAAGTCCAACGTGGACTTAGAAAAATTTCTATCTTTCCATTTGTAGTACCAAGGGTTTTTTTTTATTTTTTAAAATTTTTCTAAGTCCAACGTGGACTTAGAAAATTTTCTATCTTTCCATTTGTAGTACCAAGGGTTTTTTTTTATTTTTTAAAATTTTTCTAAGTCCAACGTGGACTTAGAAAATTTTCTATCTTTCCATTTGTAGTACCAAGGGTTTTTTTTTATTTTTTAAAATTTTTCTAAGTCCAACGTGGACTTAGAAAATTTTCTATCTTTCCATTTGTAGTACCAAGGGTTTTTTTTTATTTTTTAAAATTTTTCTAAGTCCAACGTGGACTTAGAAAATTTTCTATCTTTCCATTTGTAGTACCAAGGGTTTTTTTTTATTTTTTGGAATTTTTCTAAGTCCAACGTGGACTTAGAAAATTTTCTATCTTTCCATTTGTAGTACCAAGGGTTTTTTTTATTTTTTGGAATTTTTCTAAGTCCAACGTGGACTTAGAAAATTTTCTATCTTTCCATTTGTAGTACCAAGGGTTTTTTTTTATTTTTTGGAATTTTTCTAAGTCCAACGTGGACTTAGAAAATTTTCTATCTTTCCATTTGTAGTACCAAGGGTTTTTTTTATTTTTTAAAATTTTTCTAAGTCCAACGTGGACTTAGAAATATTCCAAAAAAGGTTAAAAAAAACCCTTGGTACTACAAATGGAAAGATAAAATTTTCTAAGTCCACACTGGACTTAGAAATATTCCAAAAAGGTTAAAAAAAACCCTCTTGGGATTAGGAGGAGGCCGTTTACCCTGCTCACGTTCCCTCTTACTTTATGTGAGTGTCTTTTCTCCCTGAGCCTCTCACGATGGTCTGAGACCCCAAGCTCACGTTCCCTTCTGCTCTACGGGAGTGCCTGTTCTCCCTGAGCCTCTCACGATGGTCTGAGACCCCAGCTCACGTTCCCTTCTGCTCCACGGGAGTGTCTGTTCTCCCTGAGCCTCTCACGATGGTCTGAGACCCCAGCTCACGTTCCCTTCTGCTCTACGGGAGTGCCTGTTCTCCCTGAGCCGCTCACGTTCCCTTCTGCTCTACGGGAGTGTCTGTTCTCCCTGAGCCTCTCACGATGGTCTGAGACCCCAGCTCACGTTCCCTTCGTACCGCCCCAGTCAAACTCCCCACCTGCCAATGTGGGGTCAGAACCGGCAGAGCCGGACGCATGAAGAGAGAGCCCCGCCTGCTCGGGACTCACCTCACCGACCAAAGGAACCATAACTGATTTAATGAGCCATTCGTAGTTTCACTGTACCGACCTTCCAGCGGTTTAATATGTGGGACAAGCATATGCTGCTATACTGGAGGATCAACTAGGATAGCCCCGAAGGTGGAGCCCACCCGCGGCAGTGCGGTGATCCGAGGGGGCGGAGGAGGCGATCCAAGGCCCCCAGGAGAGTCGCCGGTCCCGAGGAGGGCATCCCCAACCCCCCCCTGTGAGCCCTTTAGTAGGGCGGGACGGGAAAGGGGCCTCCTCGGTTAGGGCGACAGACCTGGGCGGGGGCCAGGGAAAAGGAACACACCGCCCCCTCAGAGCGCACCGCGCGAGCAGCGCGCACCCCGGGGTTATACACAGCCACTGGGGCCAGCGCTCCGCCGCCGGAGCTGTAACCGCGCCCACTGCCGTGTGTGAACAAGGATAAGAGAAACATAGTTATTTATAACGGACCCGCGTAAGCTCTGGCCGCCGTGACCGGGACCGCAACCCGCCGCCGGGTTAGACGGACCCCAGGCACCGCCTGGCACTCGCGGATACCGTTGGAGAGCCACTGAGGGAGACAGCGCATCTCTGTCCCGCATCCTCTCCTGGAGGCCGGAGCCCTGTCCTCCCCTCCCGAATACCTAACGTGTACCAGCCCGCAATGTTGAAGGAACCTACCGCTGAACCGACAAACGGAGAGCATAGGCCCTTCAGAGGCGGGGCTTCATAAATGCCTTTCGATCTGGAGGTTCGGAGGGCATAAATCCAATAAAGGGATCCGATGTCCCTCTATCTTTGCACGGGTAACGCACCCTCCGAAGCTGGCCTCTTATTACACTGGAGCACCACCAGTTAAAACTCTCGTTCCTTATAACGTGGATGTACTTGAAAAAATACCTCCCAGAAAAGTGCTAAATGCACTATGCAGAAGGTGTCTCCATTGACTTTGAATAGGGATGCCCTAGCAACTACCAAAGAGCAAAATCCGTTTACGTGTGGCAAAGTGTGGACTTAGAAATATTTCAGCTTCACCCGGGTAGTACCATGCCTCTATAAAAATATTTCTAAGTCCACAGCTTCACCCGGGTAGTACCATGCCTCTATAAAAATATTTCTAAGTCCACACTTTGCCACACGTAAACGGATTTTGCTCTTTGGTAGTTGCTAGGGCATCCCCATTCAAAGTCAACGGGGACACCGCCTGCATAGTGCATTTAGCGCTTTTCTGGGAGGTATTTTTTCAAGTACATCCACGTTACAAGGAACGAGAGTTTTAACTGGTGGCGCTCCAGTGTGGACTTAGAAATATTTTTATGGAGGCATGGTACTACAAAACCAGACTGGACTTATACCTTTATATTATATAAATATGATTATGCCTTCATATGCAGCCCCAGACCAGAGCGTTATGGGCGGATTAAACGCGCGGCTTCAGACCGCTGATCTCCGGTCCGTTTAGAGGGGGCGCATGCTCTGTTATTCTGCCCATAAACAGAGCATTATGAGCGAATTAAACGCGCGGCTTCACACCGCTGATCCCCGGTCCGTTTAGAAGGGGCGCATGCTCTGTTATTCTGCCCATAAACAGAGCATTATGAGCGGATTAAACGCGCGGCTTCAGACCGCTGATCCCCGGTCCGTTTAGAGGGGGCGCATGCTCTGTTATTCTGCCCCATAAAAAGAGCATTATGAGCGGTTTAATTTACCTGGGCTTTACACCATGGTTCCGGGACATTTTAGGGGTCCAATCTGCTCAGGAGGATCTAAAATAGCGGAGCACTTGGAAACCAGTGTGATTTTCAGTGACAGGCTGCGCGAGACCGCTCCCCGCCCCTCGCCCGTGATTGACGTATATATGCGTCGATGGCAGTGAGCGTAAGTATTTCAATTGACGTATATATACGTCAATGGCAGTGAGTGAGTTAATGAACATTTTACTCTCAAAACATGAGACTATGGGTTTGAACCTTCAAAAATACAATTTTGGACCTACATGTAGTTTCCTATTTGTCAAATATAGTAACGGAGTACTTATCACCACTGTTTTTGCAGTTATAGCCATTTAAAATTATGTGACCTTGATTTTGACCTTTTATGGTCACTCAAGGTCAAGACATTGTGAAGCCCATCGCAGGTTTCCTGTGTGTCAAAATAGTAACGAAGTCCACCTCCACTTGTTCTTCCGCTCAGTGAGCACAAAAATAAGTTGAATACAAAACAGAATACTGGAATTAAAAGAAAATTACTGATTTGCCCCACATCCCTACATTCGATTACAGTGAAAAATCAGTTTTAGTGACCTTGACCTTTGACCTACAATCACCAAAATGTAATGGGATTAATTCTGGACAACTTCACACCTTTCCTGAAATTTTCATGGAAACAGATCTGATAGTTTTTCATAAAGTTGCTCACAAACAGACTGACAGACAAAACTGAAAGTCCTGCAGTAATGGTGGATTAGATTTATATATCACATTTCTATTAACACATACTCAAAGTACCTACAATTGATTCATTATTCATTCACCCACACATTCTGATGGTGAAACGGCAGAAACTGGGTGGACCCAAATGCAAAACTCTGAGCAAAGGATGCTGTTTTAGGATATTTATTTGACAGATCATCTGTGTGGGTTGTCTGGTGTGTAGACTCTGCTGAGGCCAGAAAACTGGAGCACAGGAGGCAGAAACAGTGGTCAGAGAAAACAGGGTCAGTACACAGGTGGTCCAGAGTCAATGGGAAAGCAGAATCCAATAAACTTTACCAGAGGACGAATGAAGGTCAGGCCGCGGATCAGATATCCAGAGAGGTACAAGCAGGGATTAGACAGGAACGAGGTAAGAAACAGCCAATGAGTCAAAAACTAGGGGTGTTCTTTCCAAACGTAGGATTAGACAAAAAGACAGAAACCAGAAAGCCAGGGGAAAACATCAAAACACAGCTCAAGACAAGTGAAAACTTGCTCATATGGTATCACTGAGGCAGATAACAGACTCACAAGGACCAGACAGACACAGGAGGGTTATATAGGGCTGAACACATGTGAGACACAATTAGGGTTAATTAATGGGAGGAGGAAAGTAGGTAAAGGGTGAACACAAACCCACATGTCAAAGTAAAGGCCCAGAACTCCAACAAAGATAAATACCACAGAGACACTTACAAAATAAGACAAGACACCAGAGACTAGTCTCAAAACAGATGGTGGTAAACTATATATGTAGCTTGATAGAAGCATGGGTGCCATTTCCCACCTATGGCTCCTCCTTCTACCACCAAACATTCATACACCAATGTGAGTGGGTGTCCTGCCCAAAGACACAACTGCACTTAAATAGGAGAGCGCAGGATTCAAACCACCAACCTGTCGAGGTCATTAGTCTGGAAAAGGGTCAATCCAGACTTATGATCAAACCACATGACATTTCTGTATGCACTATAGGAAACCAACTGTTATTGAAGAAATCACCACTGACAGTTAATAGATCTGAAAATAACTATTTACTTGGTTAAATCCAGGTGGTAACATTTTGGCCACACTGTATAAGCCTTACATTATTGTCAAACAGCAGTTGAAATTGCAATTCAGTTAAGCACAGATTTGCTCTTTCATTTTTAAAAAGCAGGTCTCCAGATAAATGTTCTGGAAACAGTCACCCTAACTAACACTAACTTCAATCAGCACTAACCTGTGCATGGAGATTGACTGTACAACAGTACAATCTAACCATTAAAGACAAATAACAGGTGCTTACAACTGTAGTGAGTATTGCAAAATCATGCTGAAAGACAGACAAAGAAAATTGCAAATACATTACTTAATGCTTCCATACAATAACCTCTATATAAATTAGAAGTTTTTATCAATATGTGATAAAGATATGTAACATTTGAGAAGTCGTGTGTGTTGTATCTTCTTTGTGTTGCCTGCCACTTTGAATGTGGGAAGCGTTTTATAATACAGTGAATACCAGATGGTGCTCTCAAAACAGAAGAGGAGTGATCAGAATGTAATGAAAGTTTTCCCACAACAGTTTGAAAATAGATTAGTGTTGGGAGGTTTGAACATGGCAGAAGTACTAAAAGTCAGGGGTACAGTATTGGCAAGGTACTGTCTGAAAATACAGGCATACATTTGGTTCTATTCATATATGTTGTTTCCCGAATGATGTATTACAGGTGTGTGTGTGTGTGTTCCTATCTTTATGGGGACATTCATGTGTTTACACAGTCACATCATGGGGACCTATGAATATAAATACAGGTCACCACTAGTAAAATATAAATCTGTGTGAAGTACACAAATGTACTCAAATAAATAAATAAATCTCCTATAAATACATTAATTTGTTTTTTCAGGAAGTCCCCATATAGCATGAAGGAAACAGATGCAAAGTAAAACATGTATTTTTTTCAGTGGTTTGAAGATGTGTTTACTTTTTATTTTCTAATACATTTAATGATGATGATATGATTTAATATGTTATACATTTTGTTTTAGCAATGCAGTTTTATCTGTTTTATTAATATCTAAAATCTTTATAGCAACCAATATTCACACAATCCCACCTTTCACAAGAGACAATAGGTGACCATTCTATTCTACTACCCTTGACACAATGCAGGTATGGTCAAATATTTATGTGACAGTATTGTAAACACTCATATAGAGTAATTTATTCACATTTGTGTTTTATAATATCACTGAATTGCATAACTATTATTACATAATGGAGAAAATACTGTAAAAGGTAAACGTCAATTCCACATGTTCATTATAACTTACAGATCACAGTGGATCTACAAATATTTAAACATTTAATCAGGCAGATGATTCTTAAAATTGCACTGACATTGATTGAAAACACAGCTCTTCATATATTTGTTCAAGATTATTCAAATATTTTGTGAAATTCTACTTTGTTTTAGTGTAAATATGTGAAAATATTTACTTTCACTTTTGTGATTATTTATAGATTATTATGGTGGTATTTTACTGGTTCTGACCCACTTCAGACTGCATTGATCTGAATGTGGAACCTGAACTAAAATTATTAATATCTTAATGTCTACTTTTGCATTTCACAAATTCATCCCAAGGGCCGCATTGAACCCTTTGGCGGGCCGGATTTGGCCCCCGGGCCTTATGTTTGACACCTCTGGTTTATCAAGAAGAGACGGTCCCTACCCTGTATTATCATTTGTAACCAATACAGATGTGGAGTAAACTTGCCATTACCACTAAAATGACCAACACTGAGGACTTTCATTTAGACAGGACACTTTCCACAGACATAATATCTGAGCCTACCGTTTTCCTGCCAATCTTCTCAGCCTGTCCTGTATCAGCCTTCTCAACCTTGAGCAAGTTCCCTGAGGCAGGCAGCACATTGTAGGCTCCGGGGCCTGGAACCTGCGACCCTGACTCTTCAAAACGCTTTGAGCGGTTTTGAAGACTGGTGCCACCATGGATATTTGGCTAAAGAGAGGGGTTCAGCAAAAAGACAAGAGCACAAAGAGCAAGAATGAAGCAAGAATGAAAGTAAAACTGAGGTTTTCACCATCTCATCTCATCCCCATTCCTGTTTTATAAATGTATACATTTTATCTTTGTTTTCCTGCATTGATTATACTGATCTACAAGTAAAATACTTCCAGAAAAAAAATAATGAAATGTTACCACGGGTGTTATTGATGAAGAAAAGTCAAGTCTTAAATGCTGGTTGGCTCAAGTTTCCAAGAGAAATCTTGGGTCAAATTGTGAAATTCTTAAGATTAAAAAAAGAATAGTATTACTCCAAAGTAATATTGGTCTCAGATCTACCACTGTCTGCACATTATGATCCATTCACTTTACAGGTTATTTCTAGTGGAATATTTAGAAATCCATGTACATACATGTATATAAACCACCATATACATATGTGGAATAACACACCGTCATATATATTAAAAGCATGCGCTACCCAGCACTTTGGTCATTTGTTTTCTGATTCATCTTATTAAAGTATGTCAGATTAAGGACATTTAATGTCTGAAGCAGATAAGTTCTAAAAAAACAAAAGGAGAGCAGCATTATTTTGTTTGATTTAGACTTTTTATTTACATCTGTTCTCAAACTGGAACACCCATTGTGTTTTCCAGAGCTGCAGAACACCCCAATTAACTAATAGTTCAACCTTTTCCCAGTGTTATTTCCTATGTAAATAATGTACTGTACCTTGACAGAAAAGAGGTCATAATGCCCAGGTCCTGGCAACCTCTCACTGTCACTTAACCCTGGCTGTCTGCTTGCCAAGGTCAGGAATGGAGCATAGCCATCTGCGTTAAGGAAAAGCAGGAAGAGGAGACAGTAAGTCTTCTTTTTCAGGTTAGAACATGTAGCAGGTGGAACTAATGTTTTAGTGTTGGAACAACCTGGACTCATTTTCGGGAAGTACAACAAACAAATCTACTGCCATGGTGATCTGTCACTAAACTATACAAAAAGTGTGGGTTTGGAGAATGGACAAGGATTTTACTAGAAAATGCAATGTTTCTGTTTTAGCACTTTAAAATTATGAAATGTATGGTGTAAACAGGCAAATTCCAGCCACTGGTATTGTTCAAATGTTCATTTTTGGTACTAAAATATATTTGTTCCTTAAAAAAATTACTTTTCTTGTTATAGTTGTAAGATATCGGCACATCTCCTATGTTTATTTGATAAATATTGTCTCAGGGAGTAATTGTGTTGAGTTTCTTTGTATTGTTCAAGCAAAAAAATTAAGGCATTTTAAATTTGCACAACAAATTATTCAAGAAAAAGCAAAATGTATTGTTAGAATATTGATATTTCTTTCCATAAAAGTTGTAATTGCACCATTATTATAATGTTGTGTAGTTGTTGGGGGGGGGGCTGGAGATTTTTTTGTCCTCCAAAGCAGGGTTCACAGGAAAAGATTGAGAACCACTGACCTAAACCATATTTTAGGACTGAGAAAATATTGCTGTATTAGGCAAGTAAAGTGACGTAGATTTGGCCAAAAATATGACTATGACAATTAATCTGTGATATGAGCTTTAGAGTTTTTCTTCCTTTAGTGTATGTTCTGTTTAGCTAGTGGCTAAATGCTAAACTCATACCTGCTGTTGTATAATAAGGACACTGGCTGAGCTCGTAAGATCCGGGGCCGACTGCTGGTGGGGTGACGCCGGTTGTCATAAAGGTCACTCTTGGAGCTCGTCCGTACATGTCTGCCCTGACAACCTCCTAAAAAATACCCAGGGAATTCAAAGAAACTGAATTTATATGAAGACTTTGGTCCTCATTTGGTCCTGCGGGGTCAAAACATTCCTCTACTGCTCTCCTGTACTTCACGCTACTCTGGATACGCTCGTGTCACTTTGCGTCGTTGCTAGGATACGGCGTATCTTTGGTCACAGCAATCAGGAAGCAGATCCGTTTTGCTAAGAATTGTTTCCCCTGGCTACGAGAGCTTTATTTATTTATTTATTTAAAACAATATTTAACAAAATAAACAAAAAAGAGCAACAACAGACAATGGGACGTTTGATTGCTTGCCCAGTATTTAATAAGAAAGCAGGTGCAATATGTTGTGTGCGTTTGTATATGTACTTATGTGGAAATATCTACCTCCTCCTCCTTGTAGTACATTTTAGTTGATTTTGCTTTATTTATTATTATTATTATTATTATTATTATTATTATTATTATTATTATTATTATTATTTATTTATTTATTTATTTATTTATTTATTTATTTATTTATTTATTTATTTATTTGTATTTATTGTCTCCAGAGTTTTTAATTAGTTTTCATGGGGTTTCTTATATAAGATTTTATGCACTTTTATACATAGACTATAGTTATTTTACATGGCTATAAGTACAGGTTTCTAGCTGTTTTTATATAGTAGCTGTTTATAGTTCTATGTTTGTCTTGTGTTCTTGCTTTATTTGATTTGATTCTGGGAGTGACCGTGCAAAAGTTCATATGTGTCCTGCACAAATGGCAAATAAATGTCTTTTCTAGTCAATACTAGTGACAATAACAATACTGAAAAAACAACAACAATAAACCAATTTTAATAAAATGACATAATAACTACAAAACACAACATGAACATAACCAAATAATGAGAACAACAAGCAGAAGGAAACACCTTGTGATCATCACACCCCCACTTCATCCCTGTATGTGTGTTCTCATATAGCTCAGGCTTCTATACCTAGGAATCAATTTCAGCCACTGAAGAAAAAAAATCCTAACAGTAAGTCATAATGATGAGACTAAAAAGTAGGGCTGTCAAATGATAACAATTTTAATCAGACTAATTACAAGGTTGCTGTGGATTAATTTTGGTTAATCATGATTTAAAATAAATTTTTAATCCATATTAACTGTGTTTCATTTTGCATGACCAAAAAAACTCAAGAAAGAAGTGAATAAAACAAAACATGCAATGACCATATTTATTCAATACCTTTAGCAGTTTTGACAAATCAACTTGAAACAAAGCAACTGGAAATAAGTGTTCCATTTAATTGCATTAAGTTTTTTAATCAGATTAATCATGGTGATGGATTAATATATGTGTTTATTTTTACAGCCCTAATAAAAAAAGTCACAATCATGCGATAAAAGTCCAAATTATGATATAGAGAGTCAGAATTCTGGATAAGAAGTCATAATATGATGTAAAAAAAAAAAAAAAAAAAAAAAAAGAATTATAATATAATTATAAATGTAAAGCTCTGCAAGAACACAAAAGGCCTAAAAATACATCAAGGTGGATGTGGAAAGAAGGGGAAACGGATGCAGTGCACAGCAGTAGCACCTGGTGAGACGAAGGAGAGCTCCAGGCAGGAAGAACCCTATAGCCCTATAGATCTCTCAGCATGTGTCACCTGAAGACCTCAGGAAGGACTCTCTAATACCTCCCCAGAGAGCCAAATGAAACCCTGCAAGAGAGCGGATCAAATGGCTCAAGATGAGCAACACCAAGTAATGGAACTAACTAGACCAAGATCTCTACAAAGTGCTAGAAGCCACACAAGCAGGGACAGCAGAGCAGAAATTCAACACTCTCACAAAAATAATGTACAATCTAGCAAGGAAACAGTTGGGGACGGCCATGGCTCAGTTGGGAGAGCGGGTCGTCCATTGACTGAAGGGTTGGCGGTTTGATTCCTCGTCAGTCTGTTGTGTCCTTGGGCAAGACACTTGACCCTCCTCCAGTGTCACTAACACTGGTGTATGAATGTTTGGTGGTGGTCAGAGGGGCCATAGGCGCAAAATGGCAGCCACGCTTCTGTCAGTCTGCCCCAGGGCAACTGTGACTATATATGTAGTTTACCACCACCAGAGGGAGCATGTGAGAGTGAATGAATAATGGATCAATAATGTAAAGCGCTTTGGGTGCCTTGAAAAGCGGTATAGAAATCTAATCCATTATTATTATTTAGATTGGAGGACAAGAAGATGAACATCAAGGCTGCACATCAACCAAACAGGAGAGAAAGGGAAATCCACCGCTTAAGAGAGAAACAGGAAGGCATCAAGGACCTGACGAGTCAACACTGAGAACGTCTCTGCAAACTCGAAAAAGCAGAAAGCATTTGGAAAAGATGGAAGGATAGGGAGAACAAAAGAGCTCAGTACATCAAAGACACTTTCTGATTCAACAGAACACTACTGGGTGAAGCAATATCTGGAAGGCTGGCTCACCCCAGAGAAGACATGGAGGTGTCGTTGAGAAAGGCCCACAATGACATCTCCAGAAACTAGGCTGTGGATGCCAACCCAAACATCGACCGCATTGATATGCCTGGAAAAGAGCTCAACATCAGTGAATCATCCAGGAAGGAAGTCCAAGAGGTGGTGAAGAAGGCCAGAACAGGATCTGCCCCGGCCCAAGCAGCACACCCTATAACAAACTGAGGTCCTCGAGAGTCAGTGTCCTGCATGTTTTAGATATTTTCCTCTTCCACAAGATTCAGTTTAACCCTGTAATTCCTGCGACTTCAGCAGTTCCACAGTATAAAAAAAAGAAGAATTAAAATAAGCAACGAAATGAACAAAAAGGGTCAAAGTCAACATTAAAATTAACAAATATGAATAATAAAGCAACAAAATAATTAGTAACATGAACAAAGTAAGACAGAAGTGGAAAAAAAATTAAAGAAAATTAAAATAAAAACTAAAATGTGAGAAAATAAACAAAATAAGCAAGACAATGAACAAAACTAATAAATATTTACAAAATTATAAATAACATGGAAAAATTTGCTAAATATTTTACCAAAAAAGAAAAAAAAGATAGAGGGAAAACTAGTATTAGAATTTGGTCCCACCAGTTTTAACTTTTGCTTTTTTCTAAATCAGTTGCCTTTTGACACCTATTCTATGAACAAAACTCAGTAAAAAAAAAAAAAAAAAAGCAGTTAAAAAAAAAGAAAAGGGTTTAATTTTTCTGAATATTTAAACTAAACCATCCATTCAGAACGTGTCAGACTTCATAATCAGCTCCTCATCATCTCTGCAGAAGACTAATAATGATGACACTAATAACGGCTTCCAGGTGTGACGGAAGAGGGAAATGACTAAAACATACAGGACACCCCTGCCCTATAAAGGTTAGAAGAAGTGTCCAATGCTCCAGATGTCCCAGAGGATCTGGAAGAAGGACATCATTAAATCAAGTTGAAAAATGCATAAGGCTGTTTGGTGCCAAAAGAAGTGAACTCCCCAACCATAGACCAATTTAGAGAAATCTCACTGCTAAATGTAAAATGTAAGATCTTCTTTTCTGTCCTGGCTAAGAGCATGACCTAAGAGCATGGGTACATTGACACCACTATCCAGAAAGGTGGGATCCCAGGCTTCTCTGGATGTCTGGAACAAACTGGAGTTCTCAGTCAGATGATCCAGGAGACCAAGGCTAACATGGGCGACCTGACTGTTGTGTGACTGGACTTGGCTAACACCTATGGATCAATCCTTCACACCCTCATCCATGCAGCACTAGACCATCACTTCATCCCTCGGCATATCAAGGGAATGATCATCAGTTACTCTGGGGAAGAGGAAGCAGGTGCAAAGCAAAACATGTATATTTTCATAGGTTTAAACATGTCTTTAGTTTTTTAAAAAATGTATTTGTTATATACATATATATATATATATATATATATATATTATATATATATATATATATATAGTATTTTTTTTTCAATTAAAAGAAATTTTATATATACAAAAGACGTGTTTAAACTCACTACCCAACAGCTACTTTACCTACAAGTTATGATTAAAAACTTCATCCTCATAAGGCATGGAAACCAGTTAGTGTGTGTGTGTGTGTGTGTGTGTGTGTGTAAGCACAGTGCAAGTGTACCATCTAGTGGGTGAAACACATGACACAGGTGTACAAGTGGGCTAATAATCATTCAAAAACTGTAAAATCAACATTTTCACGTTGTGTTCAAGTTTCCCACGCCTCAAAACACTCCTGTCCTCATGTTCTTTTTTTTTCTCTCTGTAGAAAATGATGTGTCAGCAGACAATGTCCATGTGTTTTCACATTCATACAGAAGTTTGTCTCTGCACTTTAGTGGGTGGAAAATTAATGTCAGCACTATTCATTAAATGGACATCCAAGACAGAAAGAAACATAATATCCATCAAACAGAATGTCCAGAAATTAGAAATTTCTGGAAATATAATATTTAATGATAATGAGGTGAATATAGAAAAGGTCATTGGAACAGTTTGTATAAAGTCTTAGACTCTGACATGTCTACAGGGGATCTTTAACGCCTGAACTGGCTTGTTTTTGCAGAAGAAGTGTTGTTCCTGCATATGGCCGTGCTGTGACCCTCTTGTCACCGTTCCAGTCCTGTTATCATTATTTGCAATCTTGCTGTGCTCCCCCCCCACATCCTCCGCCTGGCCAACAATGTAGTTAGGATTTAGATAATGAGAACTCAGGGGACAACTATCCAAGTAACAAGTACCTCTGTGGAATAGCAGTCTGCTGCATCTTTATTTGTCAAACCTTATAAGCAATAATGCTTTATACACAGTGGTATTTGAATTGATTTTGAATAGTTACTAATCCCACAGAGGAAACTCAGTCAACATGTACAAAGGCAGCAATAAAATTATTCTTTATGCACACTATATAAAAAATATTGCATTGAACATCAAACATGATTATTATGACTACAAAGGGCAGAGGAATGGTGTATTGTTATCCATGCCATATGTATTTTAATTAGTTTTATGTGGTGCACTGTTTTTTTTTTCCTGAAATTCTCCCTCTACTCTTTTAACTTTTCTGCAATAAGAACAAAGAACAATCCCAGCACTGGGAGGCCAATCACTGTTCAATAAAAGACACTTTGGGGAGGAGAAATATTGAAAAAGAAAGATGTCTGTTGTTGTCTTCAGACATTACGGACTGCTCTGAGAACAGCTTTTCAAATATACATCAATCTAAAAACTATGGCATAAAAAAAAAAAAAACAAAAAAAAAAAACATCAGTATAATGTTTCTAAATGTTCTACAAATTCTGTCCAAATAAACCTGATACATGCTGCAATGGGTTCTACTAAGACACAAAAAATAGACAGAAATACTAAAGCACTCCAAAGGTTTGTATTTTATCTTTGCAGTTGTGAACACAAATAGAGAGCAGACATGCATGAAGGTGATATTGTGAGCTGAAAAGTACTTGAGCTTCCATGACACCAGGTGATCTACTTTTTATTTTTTAAATCCATGTGTTCACCGGTAGAGGGCAGCAAGCAGCAAGCAGATGTGTCTTTCCCACTCTCCATTCACATGTAGACAAGTGCTGCCTTCATGGGTTATTGGAATTTGAGGCTCTCAAATGTGTGTCACCTTTTACAACAACTACATAGATTCAGATTATTTTAAATACACCTTCCAACTCAAGTCTTAAATGGTGGTTGGCTCAAGTTTCCAAGTTAAGTCTGGGGTCAAAATGAGAAGTTCTTATAAAATATGTAAGATTTAGCAAATGTATTGCCTGGAGCAAATACATTCTAAAAAAATTTTAGACCAGTGTAAAAAAAAAAAAAAGGGGGGGGTCTCAACCATAGATGCATAGTGAATGATTACACATAAAAACTAAACACAACAAAAACAGTAATATAATCAGATAGAATTTGATCTCCACAGGCCAAAGGAGCACAGGAAGAACACACAGAGAAGAGAGGAAGTCCATCCTTTATATTCTGAGTCCAGGTGTAGCTCGTTGGCCATCTAGCTGCAACTCCACCTCCAAACTCCTAAGCCTTCACAGCTGAAGCCAACTCTCTGGAATCAAAGACACACAACCAGGACCAGAGACAAACCAGACTAGGGCCATCACACATGATTTATTAACCAAAAGATGTGCATCATACAGGCACCATCATCTGGCCAATATGAAGCACCCTCTTTTTGAAACCCCTCTCCCAACATGAAGCTCCCCAATCGGAGGTGCCCCAATATGAAGCTTACAACAACATATAACTCGGTGTTTACCAAAAACACAAAGACATCCACACAAAGGCCATTTGTTCCTTCACGGCTTCACAGAACTCCCTCTATTGTTGACCCAGACTCCTCTGAGCTCATTAAAACATACATATCAAGGGTATTTCCTTCAAACATAAGCTACATGTTTGAGATACTTCTTTTAAACATATATGTGACACTTAAGGTCTTTCAGACACTCCAAAACATGTATTTTTAATAAACAACTGTTTATTTAAATCTATATTTTTTTTTCTAGATCGAATCCTAATGTCACTTCCTTTACCCAGTGAATATAATTATTGTTTTTTTTTCTCCTTCTTTACCTCAATCTAATCAGATAGGGAGTAGTGAAATTAACGAGGTACTGTAAACGCAGCACGAGTTACCCCCCACCATCATAGTCAGCACAGCTCTGTCATCCTCCTGTAAGGTGTCACATAGGCAGCTATATACCTGTTTTTCTGCTACGTTAGATTGAATACTTTTACTGCAGATTTTTGCTTTACATCTCGGGCCTTCGGTGTCATGAAGGGAATCAGGTTTTTCGTTGTTTTCTTGGTGCTTTCGGCGTCTCTGCTGTGTACATCCGAGGCGGGCAGGAGCAGGACCAGCACCCAGAACAGCTTCCGACGGGCGGCTAACGGCATCTACCAGACCCTGAGCAGCGTCTTCGGAGAGGACAACATTAGAGGCTTGTACAAGGTAAGACGTGGACATGTATTTTCCAAGTCACGTCGGATATTGATAGCTTTCGGGGGCTAACATCAAAGCTAAGTCATTGTGGTCTTAGCACGGTAACAGGAAACAAGCCGTTCCAGGCCTGGCTAACAATTTCACGGATGCCATTTTGAAAAATTACCCATTATACAATGTTTTATCCATGTGTAGTGGATGTCAGGTGAGATACTAGTGGCTTAAATAAGTAAACGAGACAAGTTTTTACTCAATTTAGCTTATATTTAGTAGTTTCATATTAACAGTTGACGTCCATTCATTCATTCATTCATTCATTCATTCATTCATTCATTCATTCGCGAATTCTATTGAAGTACATGCAATTTGCTTTGTAGATGGGATGTGTAGCCCCTTACTCTTGGTTTTTTCATTCAGTTCCACGATAATCAGTAAGATTTGGATGAATGTAGCATCCTGTGTGTTCTTATCAGTCCTACTGCACTTCCTGCATGATGAAACTAAAAGTTAAGCAGACATATGTAGGTTTGTACAAGTCACGTGATTGTGCAGTTTCTGACTTTGCATGGATATGCGACTCAAAAAATATTTGCCAGTGGGTTGTCATCGAGTCCCAACAATGCATTTTTATCTTCGCTAGGAGATGAGTTACACACCTTTTACTGAACTCCCTTACCGTTGTTGGGGTTTTTTTTTTTGGGGGGGGGGGGGGGTTTGCTTAAAACGCCTGAAAAATACCCCTGTTGTTGTAGTAGTTTGGCTTAAAATACTCACATTTGCTGTTTATTGAACAGATAAAAAGCTGTAGACTTAGAAACAGTAATATATATTGAACCCCCCCCCCCCCCACACACACACACACAATTTTTTTGGGGAAAACAAGGGTGTATAAAGCTATATTTGTTAGGTATGGACCGAAACACAAAATGTATCAATATACCAATGTCTTGGCACTTTGTAGTTCCAAGTTTGAACTTTATTTGTAAAAATCTCAGTTTCAGATCTTTTTTCTATGGTTCTGTTTATGAATTTTATGCTAGGGAAATTTTGGGAATCATCAATTTTTGCAAAGTGGCTACATTCTGAAGTTTTTGGGAAAAAATTAATAACTATTGAACACTTAAAATACACATATTTTAGCAAAAAGGTGCATTAATATGGGAGCTGTATATATAGGTTTTAATTGAATCAAATGTTTATACCTCACCTTTAACTCCTCTGATGGATGGACCTCCTCCTCTACCCTTACCCATCTAATAGATAGACCTGATCCCACTCCCCTTCTTTTGCAAATGTACATTCATCTATAGTCTGTCCATACATGGAATTCAATTAAATTACATTTTATTTCTAAATACCCAAATCACAACAAAGTCGTCTTACAGGGCTTCACAGAAACACAATCGACTACAGAAATAGATATAAAGTCCCCAAGCATCCCCTGTCCTTAGATGCTCCTTCTTGGCAAGAAAAAAACTTCAAAAACCAGTGGGGGGGGGATCTTGAGGAGAACCACACTGAAGGAAGCAAATCAATCATTGTAAATATGATCAGCACAATGATTGGCCAGAGTTTTCCTCTGGTTCCACCCTCTAGACTGGACTAAACCTAAAACATTTAAACATTCTATTTCGGTGCGTGATATGGGATCGTGAAGAGGTTTTCGAGCAATATGGTAAAAAATGTTTCAAAAAAAGATCTCCCACCTGACCTTTTTAAGATTTGAGTTTTATTTATCTGTAACACACACGTGGTAAAATGTAATTAGTTTTATTCCGGAAGCATTTTACTTGTAGACCAGGGTACTACACACATTAACCTGGTTCCATTATTTCTTCCTGTAGTTTTTCTCCAAAACGACAGAGCGTTTTGTTCATGGAGTTGATTCTTTTCTTGACACTATTTGGAAGATCTGGTCAGATCTGCTGGACGTGATGGGCATTGACTGTAAGTCTTATTATTTGATAACAAAAATAATCCAAAAAAAGACATGCATTTAAGAGCAATTTGTAATATTTAGGCTAAAGTTGTATGTCGGCATATGTTTTTACTTTTTTTTTAGGTAGTCATCTGTTGTTTTTCTCCTTGTTTCTCCTTCTAGCTTCAAACCTCAGCCAATATTTCAGCCCCACATCTTTAACTACCTCTCCAGCGCGTGCTCTGCTCCTGGTTGCAGCTGTTCTCCTGGCCTACTGGTTCCTGTCTGTGTTCCTGGGGGGTTTCTTTTACCTGCTGCATGCCATCTTTGGCCGTTTCTTCTGGCTTGCACGCGTCACCCTGTTCGCCCTGTCCTGCCTTTACATCCTGCAGAAGTTCGAGGGCGACCCCGAGCGCGCCGTGCTGCCGCTGTGCTTCATCATGGCCGTGTACTTCATGACGGGGCCTGTGGGAGCGTACTGGCGTCGAGGAGGCGGCGCAGGTTCTCTGGAAGAGAAAATCGACCACCTGGACACTCAGATCAGGCTGCTTAATATCAGGCTGAGCCGCGTCATAGATAGCCTGGAACGACCAGGGGATCAGTAGACTTAGACAAGAGGCGAGGGTGACAGGGGAGATGGGGGTGGGGGGTGGGGGTTCTGCATTTGAGGTGTGGGAGATGTTTCCTGTGAACGAATGCAGCAACTTACCTATTGGGTATTTACATCTCTGTTGTCAAATGGGGGACAAAATTAGATCTGAGAACAGTATTTTAACTGCTAGAGATGATTTTAGCTACCAGATACCTGTGGACAGTTTTCCTTGGAGTTTCCTTTTTTTTTTTTCTCTCTCTCTCTCTCTCTCTCTCCCTTGTGTCAACACTTTGAAATGCGTCTGCGTCATGCTCTTTTACATGCAGGCAGAACCTCTCAACTACTTTTTGAGAAACTCCCATTTTGGGGGGAGGGGGGTTGAATCTCCGGTGTTTGGATTTGCATTATTGACGCTCGAGCGAGAAGAGGGAAAAAAAGCATATTTTATTTGTTTCTTTTTCTGGGGCTTAATTCCGAAACGGGTTCATCCACAAGCATTTCTCCCTTTTTGCGAAACAGTTTAAAGTAGGAAGTCAGCCAGGTATACGACGATGCAAACAGTGTATTTGTAATGTGTAAAATCTGCAAGATGTTGGTTAGTTGTTCATAGTCAGATTTATTTATTCCATATGCCATCCGAACTGTTGAAAGTCATGTAGATTGAGATTGTTTATTAAGTTACCATCCCATAGTGGCAATAGTTTGACATCAGGACCTCTTTTTCTTGTGTGCCCGCATGTCTGCAATAGTTGTATAAGCAAAAGTATCTGGGTGGTCGTGTGTGTGCGTGTGTGTTTGTGTAAATTTCTGAAGCAGAAAACCACTGAACATTGAAAGTCACCAACAGACTGGGGGGAAAAATGCAGACAGGCAGCAATATCTCAGGGACTCATCCAACAAATAGATATTTGGAAGTAAGACATAAGTAGATAAACATCACATCTAGTCTCTTCATGGAGTCAAAGGCAATTTTTTTTAATATATAGTTGGAAACCATGCTCAGTAGTTACCATTACTAGGTTATATATTGTATCTGGTTGGATTACACTGCTCTTTTAGAAAGTATCTGCTTCAGACATTAAATGTGCTGAATCTTACCTACTTTTAATAAGATGAATCAGAAAACAAATGACAAAAGTGCTGGTTAGCTCATGCTTTTAATGGTGTGTTATTCCACATATGGTAGTTTATGTACGTCGGGGGTCTCAAACTAATATTCTTCCAGTAAAATGAAAACATAATAATGACAATTCCAATCTTTGTCACTGTTTTAATGCAACCCCCCACACTCACACACACTAAATTATGAAAATACTTTTATAAATTATCCAAATGTTAAAAAAAAAGTTAAATTTCATAAGGAATATAAGGGCAATTTTAATAATATTCTGCCTTAACTTATCATCTGTCCATGTGTTTTATGGATCAGTTCTACAAAGTCACTGAACTCTTAGTAACAGAAGCAGAAAATTGTTCAAATTGTGTCTAATTTTCTTTAGACATTTCAGGTTGTTCATATGTGTTTAGGTTATGCACATTTTATTGTTGCAGGATAGTTTGTAAATGTAAACATTTTCATAATTTAATATTTTTTGCAGTCAATGACAAAATTGTGAAATTGTCGTCATTTATAGGCAAAGAAAAAACAGAAGGAAATATTGAGTCATTTAATAGGTGTTAATGCTCTTCATCCCCCAGGCCGCATGTTTGAGACCCCTGATGTACATGTATACATTGGATTTGTAAATATTCCACTAGAAGTGGGAACATCAGAGTTGTGTTAACAAGTGTTAACATCAGATTTATTGATTATTTTGACTCTAGCATGAATTTCCATTTATAAAATGTTCTCCCTCTAAAATTGTCCTCATCCTGAGAATGCACAAAGTATCCAGTGTCCTATTGCATTGTCTGAAATTTCTCATAAAACAAGCTTCTTGATTGCAGTTATAGGTCTAGTGCCTTTTGATCATGTGGCAAAATATGAGCTTGTACTGTAAAACCCCATTAAAATCTGTAGTGTAGTTGTAGTACTTTATTGTAATGCTGTAAATGACCAGTAGATTCATATCCTGCTTGATATAGTTTCAGTGTAATCTTCTTTTAGCAGTGTAGAGTGAGCATTACTCAAGCCATTTGTTAATCCGATGATATTTTGTTATCGTCATGACAACCACCACATTTTTCTACTGTGTCGCACCTTAAGAAACCAGATTTGTGACCATGTTTTGCGACTTCCACAACATAAAATATCTCAAACCTTTCAAAAATATTATTCACTTTGCACTTTTAACTGAATCTGGAATATGTTTAAAAAAAAAAAAAATTCTACTTGGCGACCTTGATGCTGTGCAAATTTTTTAAATTTGTTGAAAGCATTTACACATATCGATGGTTTCATGACACAGTCGACATTCACCATAATATCCTTGAAGATGACGTTTAACGCTGCATGATGGAGTACAACCGAAGTGATTGACACTGCTACGGCCAAAGAACCAACTAGAAATTATTGCTGTAAATTCAGTTTCTTTGGTAACTACCATATCTGTATTTGTTGGATTTCTTTTTTTTTTTTTGCCTAATTCAGAATTTTTCTTACTGTAGAAAACCAGCGTTGGCATTCTTCTCCGTTGGTTTCAGTGTTTTCAGCACATTTTTTCTACTTTGTTGGCTTTGCCTTGCATTTTTTCTTAGATTGAAGCCTCTATGCCAGCAACATGCAACTGAAAATTGTTTTGTACTTGATTACAGGTCCTCTTAATGTGTCAGAATAGTTTGTAAATCTTTTCCCATCCGGCCAAAAGATCCAGTATTTCCCCTCAACTCCTTCACCTCCCGGGTCGCCCACATAGCTAAAGTAATCTGGGAGTTTTTGTTTTGCATGCTTGATGCTTCTTTTTTGTTTTTTTGTTGTTGTTTTTTGCCTATAACATTATATAAATGTCGTTGACTGTAATGGTAGGGGACCCTTCTAAAATGTGATTGTGGGAATTGAATGTTAGTGTTTTACATGATTAAATAGAATGAATAATTATTAGGGATTTGTACTTTAATGAGTCTTATATTTCTGTACAGTTTGTACCGATTTTGGTACTGTTCAGAAAAATTTCTCATACCGGTGAGGGCTGTTTCACACTATAAGACTAAACTGGACACAAACCTTACTTTTTTAAATATAAAAAAAGAAATAAAATCTTAGTCATTATAACTCCACCATGTGTGATGTGACTTCTGACAGGCCAACTGTAGAAAAAGACCCCTGAAGGTGACCAAAGAGGGTCCTGGCATCTCTTAGTGTAGCCAATGACCTGCGTGTATTTGAGTAATGGTGGCGTTTGTGGTTTATGAAGGTTTTAAACGACTTCTGTGGTTACAATGTTATTGATCATGTTTTACCTGCTTTTCCAATGGATCTTGGTACTACAGCAGTTTTAATCAGGTGATGTTAAGGGGATGGTTTTTCCTCTGTTAAGGTATTTTAACTCAGACTGTAACTGGTTCAGGCTTTTGTGTGGGGAGGGGGGGGTTAGTATTATCTTTTACACAAGCACTGGAAAAACAACCAGTAATGAAACTTTATTTTTTAAAACTGCACATACTTAAAGTTCTGTTGTCATATTGTTTCATTGTTTATAGCACAACAAAAACCAGCTCGAAAACACTTCCAAGAGGAAGACCTTTACGTTTTTTTTCATCTGTGTCACCGTAGAGTTACCGTAAATGTCCGGCTACAGCCTCATCATTACCACTGGAAGACTTAAAAAACAAAAATACCACTGGAAGTTTGTTTATATCTCAGCTCTGGAATAGATGTGTTCCGTTAAAGCATTCCTCTGAAAGGCCAGTTATTTCACAGATTTTTATCCATTATCTTATTCCATCGTCCTCACTTTTTCTTAAGTTCTGTGCCAATGATATCATTTTTCTTTGATTTTATTTGTTAGATTTGAGTATGGTTTTTTTTTGTTTTTTTTAAGAGACAAAAAAGGAGAATTATCCAGTACTGTTTTGCATGGCAAGCGCCTAACTGTTTTGCCTGCTGTTTATTTTGTATGTGTGTGTCCATCAGAACATGTTGGGAAATTTGCTCTTTGTTGAGTGAAAATGAGGTCCAGATTTGAATAAATTAAGCACCACAGTAAAAATCTGCGTCTTCTATTTTGTCATTCTGGAATAGGTTTATTCAGGTGTAATCCCCACATATAGGATACAATTATTAAAATGAGCTGAAAGTGGCAAGAAGTTTTTTTTTTTACACTTTTCCTTGGATTACTCATGCTACATTATTTGATCTTTTTGCACAAAGTTTCTGACACTAGATGGCACTAAGTCTTTGGTTTCACTAAAAGTGAATTATGGTGTCATTTTAACAATTCATTTATCTGACAAATCACACATCAAAACATGCCAGAAGAATTATAAGGGTGTGTGTTCAAGTCTGTCTTGGGAAACCTAGTTTTACAATAACAAATTTTAAATATAAATATATGCACATATTCATAAATGAAAAGTACATATGCTAGTATAACCAGGACACACAATGCAGATCAGTATTAATGAACATAACTTCTGGGAAAACATATTGAGTAGCTAGACTTTCATTTATACAGGAACTGACAACACTGTTCAACACCACTCACCATATCTGTGTCCCATAAAGAAACCAAAGATACTGGCGGAATAATTCAAGTTAAAACAACAAGGAAATGGGGCAGACTACTTTATGACCATATAGGTCTCTGTTAGTAGGGGTGGACTTTCGTATTGCAGCTGCAAGGTTATGAGATAAATATACAGAAGAAAGCGGTCATTATCTCAACACTGAAGGACATGTTAAACTCAACTAGAATTGCCACATCATCCAAAATATGTCATCAGCTCAAAAATAGTAAAAAAAAAACAAAACAAAAAAACACAGAAACTATAGATAGTTAATGTGATGCACTTATTAAAATCGAACATTTTTGGGGAGGTGCATGGTTCTGCAAGTAGTTCCTTGTGTCTGATTTTCTATATTATCTCACAAATACTTTTACACTTTATCTTATTTTAACATAGTGGACAACAAATATATATATATTTATTTATTTTTTGTGCTTTTTTTGCTATGAACAACAAAGATATCTATTCTCCAGGTTCACATGGTTGATCAATGTTAAACAAATCTTACAATAATTTGATCATTATAAAGGTTTAAAGTGTTGAAGTTCAAACATTTCTCAAGGCATTCACAACTGTAGATTTAGTGTTTAAGTGTAAACTGGAATAAGGAAATAGTTAACTAGTATTACTGTAATAGTTGTAAAACCTCTTCCAAAAAGTGTGTCTTCACATGATACTGTTTGTACATTTTCTTTTATATAAGCCTCACAAGTTAGAATATACCAGTTATATTAGTTAGATATGATAATGGAGTTACATTTCATTACTAATAGTTTTACAAAACTGAAAACTTGACTCATTTATGTAAGAAAACTAAACTATAAAGGTTAAGTGAGTCATTCAAACGTTATTTATATATTTAGAGGCAATGAAAACACCACCAGTTTCACTGTGAACCTAAATGTTCAGAATAATTAAATACATTCAGTTGTGAATACTCAAAGTTTTAGAAATAGTACTACGAATTCAAATTTATTAAGTTGTTTCTTTTTAAGTACTTCTAACTATATATATATATATATATATATATATATATATATATATATATATATATATATATATATATATATATATATATATATATATGTCTGCCTCTTTCCAAGTGCTTTTTGTTTTAAGTGTGATGACATATTTTGACTAGAAGTGAGAAAAATACACTTTGTAAGATTTAGTTTTTTTGTGGTGCAGTCAGATCTTGTGCATTGGGGAAAAAAACATCTAAATCTCACCAAGTCTGTTTCTTATTTCTAGTCAGAATATCTCATCAGACTTAAAATAAGAGTTTCAGGGGCCACGTTTCATTTCCAGTGGGCCAGACCAGTAAAATAATAAGATAACATATAAATCAGCTTCTAAATGGAAACGTATATAGATTTCCAGCCTAATTGTATTCAAAGTCAATGCACATTTCCAACCTGTCATGATGCGATCAGGCCCACACCAATACATGCCTGAGTCTGAACAAACAATTCAGACTCATTAAACTAAAGATCAGCTCTGATGGAAATGTGAAGAATCATAGAAAACAAACTCAACAGACTGTAGATAAAACAGTGGGTCATCATAGGTTGTCACGTGTTAATTTAGAACCCTGCATACATTTACCATATTGATATAAAAATAAGAATTATTTCACTGTAAAAAAAAAAAAAAAAAAAAAAAAACCTTTTTGGATTCATTACTAAGCTTTTGCTCCAGGACAGAAAATCCCTGTTGAAATAAATTAAAAATTAGAAACAGGCTTTAAACTGTAAAGTCTCCATTTGGGAAAACCCTGTACAGGGGATTTCTACTCTCTAAACAGATTGTAATAGTGCCCTTAAGCAAAGCATGCAGACCGTCTACTCAAGTGAAGCCTGTCTGTTTCAGACTAATTCCACACAGCAGCTTTCAAATCCACATGTCAAATGAGGCAGATATGTCCCACAGATATCCACCTTCTTAACTATTAAAAGTGACAAATTAATCATGTGTTTAATCTGTGACTGAATGGTGAGTGGTCCAAGACTTGAGTTTGGTAATGTAGTTAATATTCCTGTCAATACTGCGTTGCTCACTACATCTTCAACAGTATTACTCAAAAAGTGTTGTTTCACAGCCAAAATAATTTAATTCTGTTAATTTGTTGGAGTATTTTTATTAAAAAGTAAGTTACTCTGGTACTTACATTGCATAGTGATATTCATTTTTAAATTCTTGGATATCAGCACAAAACATCAGCTATTTGTAATACAACTCCAAAAATATCAGAATCTGCATTTAGAAAAACCTATAAAAAGCTATACAAATGTATCACACACACAAACTTGTGTTATCAGTAATGATTTGGTCTAACACTTCACAGGTTAAAGCTACAATGTCACCTCATTAATACATACATATAATCAGAAAGATTTTATTTTAACAAAAATAACTGTCCACAAAGTGCTTGTTAAACGAGACTGACTCCCTGACTTCTAAATTATATTCAGAAAAAGAAAACTACATCATCTTTTATTTTAATATAAAATTCTAGATTTCTCCTAATAAAGGAATCAGTTATTACTTAAGTGCTTTTACACTTCCCCTACCACGATCTAAACATCATAAAAGCAACACTACAGGGGCATGAAGGATCATGTCAGGTCCTTCCAGCTGAATTAGTAAAATCCCCCGTTCATCTGGCTCAGTTGAAGGCAGCACTTCAGTCATGATTTTGGTGCTAAAAACCTCATCAGTTAACGTAAGGATCCATTTTCACCAATAGATCACTCAATCAGCTCCAGGTGTCACTGTTGGACAAAAGTGCATCCTAATACAAGTGAACACTGTACCTACCTTCTCTCAATAACATGCATCATTCTTCACTGTATGGCAGTCTGGGTTAAGTGAAAATAATGCAAGTTTGAAAGACAAACAAAATAACACAGAATGAAAGTTCACAACCAATGACACTGCTCCCTGAGCTTCAGCGGTTCATCAATTACGTCAGACAGGGGTCACACCAGGTTCCTCTGGAATGTTAAAAACGGGACACAACTTTGATGTCCAGCCCACCGGCTCCACCTGAACCTGCTCCAGAACTCTGAGCCTGGTTCGATCCCTGCCCCAGCTGAAGATGGTGAAGTCCATTGTTGAAGCTGGCGCAGAGCAGATTGATGTGGTCGCTAGGAGCAAGAGAAACCAGAGGACCAGCACCATCCAGAGAGAGAGTCCCTAAACACACTGAACAAAGGGGGTAGTGTAAATTTAAAAAAATTAAAAGTACATATCATTAGCATCTGTATTAACCCTTTGTTGTTCAGCTCAACCGTTTGGTAGAGGTAACTTTGAACTGTGATATCTTATCTAAATTTAAGTCCTTTGACACCAAACTTCTTGGGCAGTCTCCCCCTTTTGTAAAAAGCATGTAATGCACAAACACACCACTGGGTGGCACTGTCAATGATATATTCAGATCATGCTAGCTGCTATGATCTTTTCTTTTGGACACAAAATTGCAGGCAAGTTTGATTTTTTTTTTCATTTGATTCAACTTTTAGAGTCTATTTTACAAAAATAATCCTCATCATGTTTCAGAAATACTTTGGTATTCATGTAATATTTTTTGAAAACATGTTGAACCAAACAGTAGAGATGATAGTAAATGGTCATGAAATGCTAATGCTAATCACGAATGATACAAACACAAATAATTAATACATCTAATTGGAACCAAGTCACAAATGGTGTTGGTAAGATTGGTGAAGGAGTAATGTTTGAGTTTTAATACTTTAGTTAAATTTAGGGTTAGTAAAAAATGATGTGTTTTATGTTATAATAAATGGGTCATATCTGATGACCGTGCAGAGATGAAAAGCTGTATTTTATTACAATTATTTACATGGGTTGATAGTATTAGTGGATCCATAGTTATTATACATTGTAGATCTATACATGCTTATGGTCAGTGGTAGCTAGTGCCCGCCCATCCTAGAAGCACTTAGAACACTGAAGCATTGGAAAGTCATGACAACCAGACAAGGTCAGTGGTGGATGTTCGGGTCTTTATGGGTTAGTGTTCATACAAAAGGTTGTATTGTAACTCATGCGCTACCTGCTGTGTTCTGGTCCCAGATTTTGATCGAGCTGTCATGGGAGGATGTTGCTACCTGAGCCGAGCCACTAGGACCCGGAGGCAGAAACATGCAGCAGGCGGTCGTCTGGAGATGGCCTCTGTATTCCACAACCTTACAGCCAGGTTGACGGAGGTCCCACAGCTGACAACACAGACACAAGTCTCACTGAACTAACACCAGAAGTTTCAGAAGTGGTAGCATAAAATAAGTGACATGAGATACTGTGAACTTATTACCAAATAATGAAATGTTGTGATGCTATAAAAGTACTAAAATTTAGACTGTGACTCAATACAAGAGAAGCAAAAGATGATGCATGAACATGAACCCACATTAACTTCTGCATCTGACTTTTCTTCTTTCATTACACGGTTGACAAAATAAAAGGCAAATGCACAGATTGCAAAAAAGCAAATAGCAAAAAATCCAGCTATTCTCTTATTATATAAAAATAATGTGGCACCAAAAAAACAAGCCTCATTAAATGGTTAGAAATTGAACTTTTAATAGTGTTTAAATTCATCAAAATATTACCAATAGAGATCAAGCAATATGGGTTCTCCTAGGCTGATGCCAGTTTTTAAAACATTTGGTCAGCCAATGACCAATATCTACAGCCCATTTTTGAAGCCAGTATTTAAAACCAATTTTTTTAAGAGCACATTTACTGTAAAATACAATTGGGATCTTTGTTCAAGAATATAAATTAAATTATTAATTAATGTACAGATAGTTTTCCTTTAACATTTATTGAATTTCAAGTGCTGCCCACATGTATCTGATCAAATATCTCAAACTTTTTACTACTAATGACATATTGGCTTTCAATAAGTAACTTGAAGACTGATGGCAGATATTTAAAAAAAAAAAAAAAAAATCGGCCTGATATATCAGCTTACCTCTAATTATCAAGCTACATTAACAGGCATTCAAAAAAACCTGTACATCTATATCTCCTCTGATGGTCTCACCGTGGCTTCGCAGCCCTGGCCTCCAAAACCATTACTGCTAGACACCAAATAGTTTCCATTTGGAGACACATCACAGTGGGTCTGGATGTACTGCTTTGCTGGGAAAGTATTGGTCACTTGCCAGGTGCGGCTGTCCCAAATTCTGCACACACACACACACACAAAATATTAGAGGAAAAATATCCAGCGCATTTCTAGTCATATGGTCATGCAACTTGCAAAGTGACATCTCAACATAAGCCTCTGAAAAATACGTTTACCTCTAAAACAGACATTGAATAAGTAGATTCTCCTGATTAAAATCATTAGCACAGAATGAGAAGCCATTACATTGCTAAAGAGAATCAGAAGACTAAAGTCATGTGTGTCTTAGTCTCTTTTGACTTGGAAACAGACCAGATGGAGTCATGCAATCTCCACAAAGCCAAATCTTTTGGCAACTCATCCCACCTTGCCCTTGGGTTCTTTTACTTCTCAAACAGATGGAGTGTATACAACGGGGAAGAAACCAACTTGTGTTTTCCGGGTGCTGTGCAAGCACTTTCCAATGCAGTAAGTATAATACACATGCCCTTCTCTCACAAAGAAGATGCAAAGACAATCCATTACTCTTATCTTTTTTAGAAAGCAGGATACATCAACATAATAACAGGAAACATCTTCCTTTTAGTCATATAATCATCAAAAGACATTCTTATTTATGTATCCACCACCCTGCTTCATGGTACAAATGCAGAGACAGAATAAACAGGTTTAACGGGCTTTATTTCTGCAAACCGTTGTATGCATCAAGAGATAAGGGAGGTTAGATATGTGTAATCACTACAATGTTCCTCACTTTGACGTCGTGCAAGGAGTCACTGTCGTCTCCCATCCAAAGTCATGCTTAAAATAACACATACAACCTAACATTAAAAATGTAACCGACACTGTTCCATATAGTAACGACATACAGTGTGATTTAAGAGAACAGCAGCAAATTATTAGCTTTTACATATTCCTAAAATGAACGGCGGCAGCAGTTATAGACAGTTTACAATGACGTTAAATGTATTGATGCAGTTATATTATAATGCATAATATCTTATTCTACCTGCTGTGTTTTGTTAAAGAATGTCTTCCCTCACCTTATGGTTTTATCCTCTGAGGTTTGTGCTATTGAGGAGCTGCCTGGCACCCAGCACACATGAGTCACCTACAAATAAGAGAGCAATATGGAAAAGTTAAAAGCCTGCAGGACATGAAGTCAGGAAGTTAAAGTCGGACTGAATTTTTGATTCACTTTCCTTACATGCCCACGTGAAAACCCAAGGCAGTCGAGTGCACTTGAAACAAACAATTCTTAGTACCAAAAATGTTTACATTTTCCTCACCAGGTTTCTAGAAATGTTGTGCCTCTGTTCACATTTTGCAGATTCTATATCCCACAGGCACATCCAGTTATCACGAGAACCACTGCACAGTTTTGTCCCATCTACAAAGAAACTTTACACATTAAAATGGTGCCATATTTTTGCACAGCTCAATCTGAAACAAATTTAATAAATCAAAAGACACACGGGAACAACTGTAATTCAATGATCTGAGAAAAAAAAAAGATGAAAAATATAATTATTACAATTTCTTAGATGTCAAAATAGTGAAGCAGAAGCTAATGATATGTTAAACGGTTCTCAGTATGGGCTGAAACATGCGCCATCAGAAACAGGACTATACAATTTAAAATTGAATGCATTAGTTTTGAATTTCAGTCCAATAAACTTAAAACTGAATGCAAGATTGTGAAGTTATATTCAGTTTCTCTTAATATATTTTATCCTAACTGCAAATTAAACTATAGATTTTCATATTCAGTTCTCAAAATTCAATTTAATGTGGCATACATTGTGTAACTGAGCAAGAGCAATCAAGCACAGATACACAAAACTCCTCTTCGGCCAATCAGCACGCAACATACTAGTCATCAAGGAAACGAAGGAACTAGTGCCTGGTGGCTCAGAACTGTCACAGCAATACAAAAGCTACAACAGAAGTTAAGCACCAACAGAAATGGCTGGTAACAGGAGTGGACTGTGATTAAGTAAGCAAATTGTTATTTATAAGATTTAAATAATTGCTAGTGTTACAGAACAGCAGCCAATCAGACTGCAGCATCACAGAATGTAGGCCAATAAACAGCATTTGTGTGTATATATTTATTTATTTTTTCTCAAGTATGTTGCTAAATATTAACTGCATAATTATCATAGTCTGAGGCTAGATGGAAAAATACAGAAATACAACGGTAAGTATAAGTATTAACATTGTTCAGCAAACACTTAAAGCATGAATGATTATTTACTTAATCACCTAGTCCACTCATGTCACCACCCATTTCCACTGTGGAATAACCTCCATTATAGCTCATTATTTTGTGTTGCAGTTAATTGTGCTGTGGCTGTGTTTTGCTCTGACACTTCTGGGCCACCAAGCACTTCTTCCCCCGTTCCCTTGACAACTACTACTGTATGTTACATGCTCAAAAACAATAGGTGCTGATTTGTCAAAGAGGAGTTCTGTGTATGTGCACTCGATTGTTCTTCCTCAACTACCCGCACGCATGTCAGTAAATTGAAACTAAATTTTGAGATTTGAATGTAAAAATATATAGTTGAATTTTCAGTGAGGATAAAATATAGTTTCAAAGAAATTGAATTAAATTTCATAATCTTGCATTCAGTTTCAAGTTTATTGGACTAAAGTTCCAAATTAACAAATTCAATTTCAAATGACAAAATTCAGATTCAGTTTTCATGATTCAAATTCAGTTTCTGGTAGCACGTATTTCAGCCCATATCTTAACTTCCTAAAGAGCAGGCATTAGGTTGCTATATTACCACTTCTACTGGGGCAGCATCAGTACAAGAATTTAATTTGCAGATAATGATTTAATCTTCAACACGTTCCAACCCATTGAAAACTCACTTTCTAAAGTCAAATTTAAACCCACAAGGCTGAACATTATACATTTATCTCAACAAAGAACAATGTTTTTGTGATAATGCTGTGGATTCAGTAACTGCACTTTACGATAAAAAAGACACCATCTTCACAAAGATGTTATTGAATATATTGTGGTTGGATGACACTACAGTACATATCCTTACAGATTGTCAAACACTATGAATACCTGATTGGAAACTAAAAATGGCAGCTGAAATATTACTTAGGTGGGAGTAATGATGATGTAATTCAGTTCGATGTGTGCGTAGTTACCAGGGCTGATGGCTAGTCCATTCACCACCAACTCATGTCCACAAAACTCTTGAATAGGTTCATCCCCCTGGTTTAGGTCCCACATCAGAACAGTCTTGTCCCGTGAGGCACTGAAGATCCATGTACTACCTGGATAACACACCACCTGACGTCCACAAGGAGGTGGAATTAGTGTGACGTGAGGAAATGAGAGGGTATGTGCGACACTTCAGAGCATCATTATCAGATTGCTCACACAGTATTGACGTTACCTTGGTAACCTCCCGGTTGTGACCCTGGAAGGACTGACACATCCGGCCTTGTGTCCAGTCATAGACTACAACAGCCTAGATAGAGCCCACACACAATGCAAACACATGAATCAGTCAACAAATTCTTTATCTACATCAGGGGAGTCAAACTCACTTTAGTTCAGGGGCCACATTACGCCAAATTTGATCTCAAGTGGCCTCGACCAGTGGAAATAATAAGATAATAAATATAAATAATGTCAACTCCAAATTTTCCCCTATGTGTTAGAGTGAAGCAAGTACAATTATCTGATGAAAATGTTTATATCTACCAATTATCCTTTTAAACAATGTGAACAATTAACAAATTGAAATCTCTTGAGAAAACCAAATGCATTTTAACAATATTGTACCTCAGTTCATCATTTACACATGTAAATATAACTTACAGATCACAGTGACTCAGCAAATACACCAAACAATTAATAGGCAGAATATTGATAAACTTGTACTTCAGACATTTCAAAATGTTTATGTTCCACTTCATGGAAATGTTTACATTTACAAAGAAAAAAATGGAGTTGGCATTATTATGGTAGTATTTTACAGAGCCAACCCACTTGATTAAATTAGTCTGTATGTGGAACCTAAACTAAAATGATTAATACCTTAAGTGTAAAATTTGCATTTGACAAATTCACCCCACAAGCCAGACCAGACCCTTTGGCGGCCCGGAGCTGCATGTTCGAAAACTCTGATCTACATGGTTCTTTATATTTTGTTATACTGAAGAAGTTAAAATATATATTTTTGTACTTGTGTGTGTGTGTGTGTGTGTATATATATATATATATATATATATATATATATATATATATATATATATATCATATTCAAATATTCGTAATAGGTTATGTTTAAAGCTGCCAAACTATGTTATTTTGTCACACAAATCCAGTGTAAAGAAAAAAGAAATACATTTTTGTAATGTACTGATAGTTTACCTGGTCAGTTCCACCAGAGACACAGAATTCTGGACTCAGACTGATCACAGTATTGATAGAGCCTTGATGTGCAGGTTCATACTGAATTACTTGACTGTCAATGCTTTCATCCGTCTTGTCCCCCTCAGATGCCCTGGACAGAAAACACAAATAAGATACATCAAATATTTACAATAGTGCAAACAAAGAAAGTGGCACAATTTATAATAACATGAGTCTGTCCACACAATGACAAGACATCCATCTATCTTTCTTCAGAAGTAACACTGATTAAACTAATTACCCCCCATCATTCCCTATTTCCATATCTTTTCTGTATTCAGCTTGTTTAGACATGAAACTACCCTGAAGTTGACATGGAACATTAAAATATATGACAACTTTCATATTACTCCCATTGCTATGTTTGTGGACATTCAAACTAAAAACTAAAGCCTTTTCCATATACTTTATTTTAACAGATGTTCATTGAGCTTTGACTGATGTCCACACTTTATTCAGTACAAAATCCAAACCCATACATGAAGAAGTTGTAATTTTTTAAAGCAGTTTTGATAAAAGCATTTAACATGGGAAGGCAGTGCATGTTGAATTTCACACTCATATTTTTTTAAGATATACTGCAAATAAAAGGAACCAGTGTGATGTTTCAGGGTTAGAACAGCCTCACCTGTAGAGCTCTGACCTCCTGCGAAACTTGCTCTGTAGTTTTCCCATGTCTGTCTAGGAATCTACAGACACACTGACAGAGACACATCATTAAACATAATTCCTATCCAACTAGGACAAATATGGTTTTATGTGCTACTTTGCAGCAAATTCAGCTACATCAGTAAAGTTGACTTTGAGTGACACTAGTAAAATATTAATAGCCTTTTTAGTACAAAAAGAAAAATCACATTTAAACGTTAATGACTTGACATTGGACACTGAAAGGATTTGTTTTTCATTCTGAGTTTTAGTCTTAACCCTACATGAACCGCTTATCTTATCTCATACTATGAAAAAAATAGTCTAATTGTACAAGGTGAGATTAAAGCGCAACCAAGCAAACACCACTTTCTCCCACACGTACATTTAAGCTCCTCCTCCGCTTCCCTGTCGTACTCCTCAAACAAGCGGCAGGAAGGAGAGGGCTAAAATCCTATTAGAGCCGCATCATTACTGTCACAGGGAATTAGTCACTCACAAACACCTGCTATGAACTGTACTGCTCTTCATTGTGTAATAACAGCAAGGGATTTTACTCATAATGACTAATAGTGAAAACGGTTGATGACTCGTGGTGCACAGCCCCAGAGAGAACTGAAGCAACATTTCTTACCTGTTACTGGCAGGCGTGGCCGCTGAGTGATGCTGAGGTTTTAAAGCTAGCTCGCTAACATGCTAACTAATCTTTACCGTTCATGCCAAGATGAAAACAAAGCACTAGCGCCTCCGAAACGTGGATATAAATACGTTGAAACTTGGCAGGGGAATTGTTTCAAAGACCAAAAAGCTTTTCCAAAAAACTGCCATCGTAAAAAGTACTCAAAACAGCGTGGGAAACTGAACAAAGTGTCTTTTAAAGTAGAACACACCCATCCCTCTCTCCGTAGCGACCACAGAGCGACGCTTTCTGGTAGCTAGGCGAAGACCGCGGCACGTGACAGGAAGTAGGAAGTGATAGGAAACGCTTATATTACAAAACAAAAGTTTTATCAAAGATTGCAGAAACAATTAATGGATTTTTTAAAATCATGCGACTATCTTTATATGATTTTAAATATTTTACTTAATCTACGATATTAGTGGTGTGATGTACATTTACTACATTTATAATTTATTATAGAACTGTATGACAAATTTAACTGCTGTGTCATTTATCTATTAAATATTTCTCTGGTTGTTTTTCTTCCTTGATTTTTTTTGTTTGTTTATTTTATTTTCTCTGTGATGCAATCAAAATAAACTACACCGAATAAAAGAATGAATGAATAATTGTCTCTCTGAACACTATTTTTCAAAGAGCTTATAGTCATCATATTCATTTTCTGTAACATTAAAGAGGAGCATATAATACCCCACTAATATTAATACCTTCTGAAATTTTTAACTTTATTTAATGTGCTTAAGTATAGTTCAATATAAAGTATGAAGTCTTGTATGTGTTTGTTTGTTTTACATATTTGTACCAACATAAAAGATCATGGATGATTTCCAAATCTACTTATAGTTAAATAAAGAGACATGATTGTATAAAATGATGTATCTGATTAAGTGTGACAGGTTTAAAGGTCACTGACCTATTGTTGGGGATCCCCCTAGAGCAGTAGTTTTCAAATCTGGTCCTCGTGACTGAGTGACCTGCATGTTTTAGATATTTTCCTCTTCAATCACACCTGGAAGCCATTACATCGTTATTAGGCTTCTGTAGAGACTTATCATTAATTGAACCAGTAATGCTGGAAGAAGAAAACATCTAAAACATGCAGAACACTTGGTCACAAGGACTGGGCTTGAGAAACATTGCTCTAGAGCAGGAGTGCTCAATCCTGGTCCTCAAGAGCTACTATCCTGCATGTTTTAGATGTATCCCTCTTCCAACACACCTGATACAAATGATAAACCTCTCTTCAAGCTCTGCAGGAGTCTGATAATGACTGTCAGGTGTGTTGGAAGAGGGATACATCTAAAACACGCAGGATAGTAACTTTTGAGGACCAGGATGGAACATCCCTGCTCTAGAGACTTTGCATGTTAGCCTTCATTACTGGTACAGGTTGAGTAACTTCCAGTGCTGTGAATCTGGAACAAATCCAGTCCAAAATGAAGCTAGAATTATACAGCTAACATTTCATAGTTATCTTGTAGAAATTTGTTTGTGATCCATGCTAGTCCTTAGTCTTTCTCTGGGTATGTAGATACAGAAAGGAAAGACAAGCCAAATATACCGGGGTCAACATATAAGTAATTGGATTCTAACAAGTGCATTGAATTTAATTAAGCAGAGGCACTAGGATGTCCCCATTTAAATGGTCTAAATGGGCCACTTAGTTAGGTTACAATCAACACAGCTCAATACTTGACCTCAATTCTTACTTTCTGTTCGTGGTAAATGGTTGAAGTATAATGATTCACTCTTATGGCTTTGTATGATTGACTGAATACAGTTAATATTTGGATGCTTCCATTTTAAAGTTTTTATGACTTTTCCAGGTAGATATCACTAATTCCTTATGCACTGTAAAGAGGAGAAAAAAAATCTCAACAGCATGAAATGTTGGCCTGTTGAGTGATTTATTTGTGTATGATCTGTATTTGCAATACGTCACTTACTAGAAGTGTGCAAAACTCAAGTAGATCATTAGAAAGCAATCTTTAAGATGCATTTTCTTCAACCACACTGTCACAAGGAGTTGGAAATGTATATAAACTATTAAATGTACTGAGAATATTTTAGTACTGCAGATCTTTGTGCAGTACTGGAAAATTCATGAAGTTTCCTCTGCCAATGGTCCACCCGTGCAATTAAATCCCACTTCTGTTTCTGTTAGACTGTTCACAGTGGTTACAGTGTGGTTATTTCCATGGTGCCTCTAAATATGAAGTACAGGACAGCAGCAAAATGAACTGAATTGCACCCAAATAGGTCTTATAGGTAATATCGCATATGACCTGCCAAGAAAGAAAGTGGGGAGGTTTTCAGGCAAGGTTTTTAAACAAAAATCCTTTAAATTAAAACTGTCCTATGAAGCAGATTCAGCCCTGAACAGCAACATAAATCGAAATTTACAATTCTGTTTGGAACTCAACATTGCTTTTGTTCCCGTTATGTAAGGCCAAATAAGTTCACTCTGTCTTAACTCACTTGAAACCCTAAACTAATAAATACATAATCACTGTAAATGAATGCTACATATTGAACTGATATTGATGGGATAATAATGGACGGACATGTGATATAGTTGCTTTAACATCTTTTATCTATCCACCTATTTATCATTCCATTAAACTAAGTGTGTGAGCCAGTTGTAGGAATAATCAAATCAACATTGATGCTTCACTTTGTTAAAATAAAATGGCACATATCCAGCAGGTATAGAGGGTAAGTACAATTTACAGGACACAGCAACATTTTGGGTTATGAATAGTAGATTTATGAGGGAGCAGAAGACTCAAAGATACTGCAGAATTCTATGCTATAGATGTAGTAGTGTTGTTATTAAGTGTCATGTTAATATAGATTGGTGAACAGTTTAATTGGGAAAAAAAGAGAAATTGGCTGATTCATCTTTAGCTCTCGCGTATTATAAAATAAACAGAATATAGAATGAAAGTAAAATGTGTATAATGTAAAAAGAACTGAAAATAAAGGGAAAAAATATAAAATAGTATGAGGATAAAGTGATACAAAGACAGTAGTGCAGTTTAAAAAACCAAAAAGTAATTTTGCAAATTGTACATTCAGGGGCAAATATAGTATATAAAATACATGAGACTGTTAGTTTATTTAATAATATAGGGTTTATTTAATAATATACATTCAAGAAGAAATTGTCCTTGTACTGGTTCATATTGACACATAGGAAAGATTTCAATAAGGGAAGGAAAGATTGTTATAGGTTATACTGTTTTTTAGCCAGTTGAATCTGAGAATAAATGGGGATTTTCCCAACAATACCCTATTAGGTGAGCCTGACCACAGTCTGAAGCTCATAACATGGCTGTGGCATTGAATCAACTCACATTCTAAAGCAAAACAGAACATGATGTCCTTGACCAAAGGAAGGTTTACTGTATTGATACTGAATACTGGAGTTCAAAGAGCACAGTTAGACTATTACTAATCCATTTTACTAACCATCTTTTATGTATTTATTTGTGTAATATTTTGTATTTTTGCAAGTGTGAGAAGTATTCTTTGGATTTGGAAGGTCTGATGGTCAATTCATAAAATCAACCACAACAAACGCAATCACAAACATAAAAAATATTACCAGGTGTTGGTACCATTCGACATTAAAAATGGTTTTATTTAGATTTTTTTAAATGGCACAGCTACAATGTAATATGCACAGAGCACAGGTTGACTAAGGAAAACCCCTATTATTTTTTTAATTCATGTTTTATTGTGAAATATTTTGGATGGTTCCATTGTTGTGTTAGGAAGTATTCTTTGGAGTTGGGAGGTCTGATGATCCATTCATAAAATCAATCACAAGAAACACACAGACATAAAGAGAGAACTAAAACCATGACGCGTTGGTATAATTTTCATTAAAGGTGGATTTATTTAGTAAAATAAATAAAGTGCAGCATATATACACTGTAATATTAACATATTAAAGTTTTACTAACACTAACCCATTTTACATTGACTATATATTTATTATTCACAAAATCAACCCCGACTCTCTCTATCTCTCTCAAACACACACGCACACAAAAGTAAACTCAGAAAAACTAACACCACCGGGTATTGGTACCATATTTCATTAAATACGGTCTTATTTAAAAAGAGAGAGAGAGAGACAGAGAGAGAGAGAGAGAGAGAGAGAGAGAGAGAGAGAGAGAGAGAGAGAGAGAGAGAATGCACAGCATGTCTACACTGTAATACTCACAGGACATATTATTTATTTATTTATTTATTCATTCATTCATTATAATTTTATTATGAAATATTTTGAATATTTCTATTTTGTCATAAGTATTAGAAGCCATCTTTTCTGATGACTCATTCATAAAATCAGTCAAAACAAACATGTGTACGTACACATACATAAAGAAATACCTAACACCACAGGTACTGGTGTCATTTTTCTCTAAAGATGGTCATATGTAGTTGAAAACAGCTCAGTAGCTCCACATTGTGAATATCATCCCCATGAGAACAGCACAATAAAAAAGTCCTGTACTCATTTGATGAGAATGTGCTCGGCATCACACACACACACACACACACACACACACACGCACACACACGCACACACACCAGCTCGTCCATTCATACAAATTTCTATTCCACAGGTTGGGGGATTTATATATATATATATATATATATATATATATATATATATATATATATATATATATATATATATATATATATATATGCATGCACTTGTGTGGCGTTTGTTTGACGTGACACTCCCCCTGGTTGATGGGAGGCCGACGTCACCCTTCCAGCGGAGGAGTGGATGGCCTCTGTAATAAAAATACATAAAGAGAAAGGAAAAGGAGAAGATTGGCCGGGCGAAAAGGCAACAACACGCTGTTTATTCCTTTAACTCTTCATCCTGCATTCGAGCCGTGGACGTGGGCGCCTTTTACAGCCTTTTATTTTTTGGGGGGAGGATGTGTTGTTTTCGCCGCCGTGTCGCGAGCTCCGGCTGAAATGCTATGTTATGTGTGGCTTTTCTTGGTGTTTTGAGCAGACGGAGACAGATAACTGTACTGTATCCCAGCCTAGCGGATTGGAGTGAAAGTCCGCCATATTCTGCCTTACCACGCCCGGGAGTCGAGCCGCTGGAAAATAAACGGACAGCTTTATTCATGTCTTTCCCCCATTGCCATCATCCGCGGACGACTACTTGAACACATGGGATATTGTTCGGTGAAAAATTACAACATTGAAGACTTTGAGCAGAGGGGTAACCGGCCACGGATGGCAACGGTTAACGAGCTGACCCACGGCGGCACTGAGGATGCGTCTTAAAAGGATCTGTTGATCATATTGAGAAGGAAAAGCAGATTACACCAATTAAGATTGAACAGATATTCAACTCTAACCGCTTTTGGACCTTATTTCGAAGCAACCGGGAGGCCCAGAAAGCGAACCGAACTCGGGGGGGAGGGGGCGTTAATTTCCCTAATATTTTTAAACAATTTCCCCACTGTTTTCAAAAACAAAATCCGTGTTGCGTTCAGGGTCATTATTAAAAGGGCGTCCACGCGCTATTTCAGCACAAGCAGGGCCTGTATGAAGACGGCGTCGACAGGCCTCTGTTTATTCCCCCTCCCCTCTACCCAGCGGATCTGGATGAATCAGTGAAAGGACGAGAAATAGAAGATAAAGCCGAAAAGTGAGTGTTTTAGAAGAAGTTGAAGAGGGAGAGAATGACTCTGGAGTCCATAATGGCGTGCTGCCTCAGTGAGGAGGCGAAAGAAGCCAGAAGGATCAACGACGAGATCGAAAGGCAGCTCCGCCGGGATAAGAGGGACGCACGCCGGGAACTGAAACTGTTGCTCCTCGGTAAGCTCCACAGGGGAAGAGGAGGAGGTAGTGGAGGAGGAAGAGGGGGCTGGGGGGTGAGAGTAAGAGATGCAAAAGCCTTAAGTCCTCACTAAAAAATACCTATAGGATGGATGGGGCTTCCCACCTGAGTGAAGTTGGAGTGTTAGGAGTGGAGTGCACAGATTGGCAGCTCTGCACAGGGAGGAGACAGTGCCCTGCTTTAGGCCTACACAGCTCCATGTGTAAAACCACCTGATTTGAATAACTGCACCTGGTTAGTGTCGAGGAAATGAATGCTGAAATATTGGGCTTGAACTCCTAACCTCCAGGCCAGCATATCCATATGTAACCTCAGAAGGTTTACATTTGGGCTGCATATGACTGAGACCCAGCGATGCATTTTTGTCCTATGGTACAAACGTTTGACAGTTTTACATTTAAAAAAATACTATCCACTGCAAAGGACATCTCATTACAAATAAATCAATACAAAATTAATAATAATTGTAAAAAAAAAAAAGTGGATCTGAAAAAAACTGTTGCATTATGCAGTTTCCAGTCAACACAAACTGTTAAAACTGTCACTTTCCTGGGTCTCAGGAGAATATAAGGGTCTCATGTGGGTTTATCTGCTGTTTCCATGGTGCCCCCACATGTTTGCACATATCAGAATCAGAGATCTGAATATTGCATATTATTTATTTATCCCACTATATTTATCTTTCATGTCATTTGCACTACTTCTAATGATATTTGCACTACATACATTCTATATTTTACAAATATCTTAAGTTTGCAAGTTTTAAATGTATATAACTTTACCTTTTATTGATATTTGTTGTTTTACTAATGTTTGTTGTCTATCTGTAAATTCTTGGACTGAATATGAGTGCTCCACCTCAATTTTGTTGTAGTTGGTACAATGACAAAGAGATTCTGATGTGGGCAAACACATGTGGGGTCACCATGGAAACCACAGACAAACCCTCATGGGACCCATGCAGCCCAAATGTAACACTTCTGGGCCCCACAGGGACATGCTGGCTGGGCTCACGTTTCTCTGTGCTCCCCAGGCTCATATAGGTAGTGTCAAATGTTGGCCCCGGCCAAAGTCTAGCCTTTTATTGGGAGTAATGAAGACAGTATTGCAGCTTAACACCCAACTCTGGCAATGATTATATCACAGGTGTTCGTCAGACCAACGTTTAGAGCATGTTGTTGCATAATGCGTAGACATCTGCATGTGATGGTATGTCTATGAATGTACTGTCATTTATACATAAATCCAATCTATGCATTTTCAAATTAGTTTATTTCATAGGGGTAGTGTACACAAATGAAAATGGGTATTGAATAAAATCACATATATGCCAGATTATAACAAAAATGCTGATTTGTATCTGTCAGGCCTTGGCAGGTAAAAAAAAAAAACATCACATTTAAAGCATCCAAATAAAACAATAAAAGAATGAGTAGTTAAAAATTATCATAAGGTTGGTGATTGTTGAAACAACGTACAGAAGTAGAGTAGCAATACGGTTATCAAATGATGTGTCAGGGGTCAGTCCTGTCCAGAAGTAGTCACACTAGTGAAATGTGAGTAAAGCAACTCATGTACTCACCATCCTGTTCTAATTAGATTTTCAACAAAACGTCCATTAGATGTGATGACACTGGCCCTCCATAGTGTTTCCAGAAACCTATCTTCTTGATCCAATGCCCTCCACTTTATGGTCCTTTTTAGAAAGTGTATGAAGGAAGGTGGATGGTGCGCACTGGAATTTAAGATCTCCTTTTCCAGACAGTTAACGCAACGGTGCATGTGTTGTTTTATCTGCCTTAGAGGCAGAAGGAGAAATGGTTCCTTTTAATCATTTTGTCTCCAACACTTCTGTTGGGGACAAAATGATTGAATGAAACCCTTTAGTAGGATTTGAGGGAGCTGACTACTGGTAAAAATGGACAAATAGTTGAGTTGTTGTTGCCCCTAATCTGTTTTAATACCCAACAATTGGCTTATTATGCACAAAAAAAGAATGATCTGCACCAAAAACTGTGTGGAAATTTGTAAATTGACAGTTTGTGCTACATTGAAGTAATTGTTTCTACCTCCATATACATACAATACATTTGGGAGCCCACACTCGCATTAAAAAAACCTTACAGTTATGTTCCATTGGCTGTATTTGTCTTTCACTGCTTTAGCTGCTTATCTGGAGCTGCTATCACAAGAGGCTATTATATTTCAGAGTGGTTTTGAATGCCTCTAATGACAGGATGCTTACAATTACTGTCTTTGAATAAGGAGTTGTAGGGAAGATAACAATCCATTAAGTTGTAGAGTAGAAGTTTGCTGCAGTGATGAATAATACGTAATGGTAACAGGCAGCATCGAGGCATAAAAGATATGCAGTATGCAATCTATGTGAACTTTATTTAAATGATGATTGTAGTGGGATTTCCAGGAGTAGTTGCTGCTCTGTCCATTGTGTATAGGTTGTTGTCTGTAGTGTGTTGCTGTCCTGAACATGATTTAAGGGCTAGTGTGGACAGGCTGACTGGAGTATAAATAGGAAATGTGATATGGAAGGAATATGGTCTAGGCTAAACCCGGATAAGAGACCTTCTTGACCGTCATGGACAGTCAGTGGGTTTTTTTTATGAGGCTAGAGATCATAATGGTATCAGTTCATGGATGATTTCAGAGTGAAATTGGGCATTTCCATTTTATGTGTTCAATTCTATGGACATTCACCCCTCCCGCTGCTAGTGGTCTGGTTAACAGGTGGAAGTTGTGTGCCTGTATGGCTCCATTAACCCACATGCTATCAGTGCATTGTGGGTTTTAATACTCTCTAATTGCTTTGTGTCCCACAGGGCTTTCCCATGAAACTCTAGTCAACTTCAGAAGTTGCTCAATTCTTCAAAACATCCATCGCTTGGTTTTCACAATTCACCCAGGCTTTCAGACTTTGCCTATAATCTTTCAAACCCACTAATTGCTTTGTGTCCACAGGGAGTGTATACGTTGAAGCAAATGCAACACAACAAGTTTAGAAGTACTGCAAGTGTTTCATCTATCATTGTGGTGCATTTAATATCTAGGGAGATCTACAGAAAATGGTCATTTAACCTGGGCAGATGACCAACAATATAGAACTAGCAGAGATGTGGAGGAGTAGTTGTTGAGGGAGAGGTTTATGATGCACCCACACTTTAATTCAAGCAAATCAATCAGACGTGAAGATTTTAGTGAGGCAGGTGACTCTGGAGAAGTTGTCTTAAAATCCATGTTTGCTCAAGTGAAAGGACAGTCTGTCGAGAACCAAGTGCGATTCTATAATATAAGGACTGAAATGCATTTAATTTTAAAAAATCATTGTCAATGTGTATTGCAGTAGCCCCTGTCTATTTTATTCCTTTTGAAATAATGCCAATGTGGGCTAAATTAGTTATTACGTTTTATTCATAGTATTAGTTATTTCTTCAGCTTCAACAAGACCAGTGGCTTTCCAGCAGCAAATGCTCCTGAATGTTTCTGTATTAAATCCATTGTCCTTCAGTGGTGTGTTATTAGGATCAAAATATTACATGTAAAATAAATAGGAAACAAAATGTTAACAATAACTGGTTATGATGAGGGGTAAGCTGTGATGTTTTCCCACTTCAAACGTAAGCAAAACTACATTTCCCTTATTACATGGACAGAGTATTCAGTAATGTTGGCCTCACATCTGCCCATTCCTTTCCACCATATATGACATCTACACACTTGGTGAAAGCCATCATGATACAAATGAGTAAAGCAAAGTGTTTTTTCCTCAAACTGTGCAGGAGTACAAAATAACAAGATTTGGAAAACAAACTTAGTAAAATTAGGTACCGGTGAAGCCTTTTGTCCTTTAAGGTAAACAAATACTTATTTCTATAGCAAATGTGACCCCTCTAGATTCAGAATCAGGTCTGTGAGGTGCAGCATGTGACACTAAGAAACTACCCAAGTAGTTGTAGGAATAAATAAGTATACTTCTTTGACTTTTCTGTGCTGTTAACTGTAAGCAAACCCTGCACTGTGAGCCATTATACATGTGTTCACAGTGACCAATACTTTTTGTTTTTTAAAATGGTGTTTATTTTGCTTTGTAAAGCCTACTATAGGTAGCTGAAAAGGTAAAGGCTGTGGCTCATGGACATTAGCTCAGATTCCAAACGTGTGCAGTCATGGGAAATTCAAGTTAACTGGAAACCAGAGCTGCAGACTGGGGTGGGACTTAGGGGTAACATGGTGATGGGGAAACTGGAAGGGAAGTGAATCACTGCATAGTTTGGCCAGGGAGATGATTAGGATCATGGATCTTTTTGTAAATATGTGATGCGTATTGTACATTGACAACAATCTTTGCGCTGCTTACTGATCTCAGAGTGGAGTCTTGGTTTGTAGACTGTCAGTGGAGGACCATCTTTAGATTACCTATGACCAAGTTGTGAATTTTATATCATCTGTATGAATCCTCCAAGACTGAGAGCATCAGCTATGGTTAAAATTTTGTTTTCTCAAAAATGTTACTTTACATGAGCTGTTGATCCTACCAATATTCTTTAAAAAGTTATGTGCAATGGAGTTTCTCACCATCACACCTTTATAGTATGTCCTGTTTACACATTCAGAGGATTCATAGAAAATCTGTTCAGGCCTTAATATTCTGAGTGAATTCTTAATTTTTAACCAATTAATTGGTCTAAATTACTCGGGTGTAGTATATAATAAATGTATTTGTAAGTCTGAAGCATCCATATATAGCTCCAAAGTAGGAGTTTTAAAAAAATTCTACTAAAGATTCTGTAAAACAGTATTTTTTTTAACCCGTTATTTGAAACGACTTTTGTTAATACCATCTATTTCCAAATTAAGCAAATGCAAACTGTAACATGAAATGAACTAGATGAATTTTGATGTTGTCCCAAATCAGATAATGTTTGACACCTGATATTGGAGAATAGAAAAACTAAAATAAAAAAAGTCAGGTCCAGGTCAGATGTGACAACTATCCTAGCCATCTGAGGGTGAATGTGAGCTTTGTTGCCATTTAGTTATTCCAAACTTGAATGGAAAGTGCGGCAGTGGGAGCTAAGAACACCAGGGTTTGCTGAAGCCTGCCTTTTGTACAATGAAAGATGCCTCAACATCCAAGAGGAACGTCTTTCTGTTTGATGTTTAATTTGTCCGATTAATCCCTATCCGTATCCCTCTGATCTTACAACCAGAGTATTGCTCCATCTTTACTAAACCACGCCCACATTTAATGTGTCCAACCACATCTAAAAGACTTCATTTAAGTCCCTCTCTTAATCTCCCTCCACTACACTGTAAGATACTATAAAACTGTTCCACAGGTCTTTATAGTTGCAGTCATATTGCCTATAGTACGCCTGCTTTCTATTATCTACTGTTGAGATTTCCATCTGGGTTAAATATGAACAATTATCACACTCATCTCCATCAGCTAAATTAATTTCAAATTGTTCAATTACAAAAGTGGCACAGCTCAGCCCCAATCCTCGAGTGACCATTGGACCTAGTTTATGATGACTGTCCCCCTTTAGACACATAGAAGATCATCGACAAGTGGGATGACATGTTACAAGGCTGAATTGCTCATAAAATATCAAAAGAGGCAGAATGGCTTGTATGATATTTGGCACCAAATATTAACGCGTCATCCTGCTTTATGCTTGTACACAATACATGAGCTACTTTTCAAGGCACCACTGTGTTACTATGCATTTTGGGCGTATTTTGTATCTTGGACTTTTAAATTTGCTCATAATATGTCAAAAACATGTGGATCTAGCCAATCACTGTCAGCTGCTTTTATCAAACAAAAGAATGCACTGGGAAGTTTATCAAGTGCTCTAAGTGAACAAAGTCCACCGCGGCATTTTACAAGCGTTCAGCAAACACATGGTTATAATTGTGAAAGGAAGCAGTAAAGATGTCTTATGATTCATGTACGAATGCAGCCAATTTGATAGTGTAGAATTACAAGGAGAACTTTTATGTAACAGTTCTTGTGAGACGGTTATAGGACGGGACTGTGTTTGTGCAATGCATTGTGTATAACTGGCATTTATAGATGTTTGTGGTGTTTTACTTACAAAGCAGCCTCATATTCAGTCCAGTCGGAGCAAATGAGTGTTGTCTTTTAAGGAGCATGGGTCTACTGCAGCGTTATTGAGTTCATGTCTCTGTTTTGTGTTTTGTGGAGAGATTTACTGCTGCTGGCTTAAGGCCACCCACCATTAACACTGAATAGATTTAACACCCACAGGAGTGAGTTTCTTTATGATAGTAGAAAACAAAACTGGCTCCTCAGATTATTTATTCATGTATTTATTTCCACAAACATCATTCAGCACTTTTAGCTGCTCAATAAGTGATGAAAATCTGTTTCAGTCTGTAGAATTCCCTGTCATTCAAACCAGGCATGGTCTAACTGGTTGTGCCTGTTCGCACTAAAACCAAATGTCCCAAAAAAAATGTCCAACCAAATGTCTCCAAACAGCTCCGCACATCGCATCACACCACAGTCACAATCAAGTTTACACAATGAAAAGTTAATATAACAAGTCAAAGTTATGCTTAAAAAACTGACAACACCAAAATGTTATTTTTTTCCCATCTTATATTCTCAATAGTAATGTGTGCATTAACTATAAATGCTCATTTTTGGAGTTTTCTGGGAGCACATGAATGCATCACACAGTCCATTACTCTCATCCTGATGTTGTTTTTGAGTGTTGGGACCAGTTTATGGAAATCGGTGTGTCAGGTGCACTCGGCTAAGATGTAATGTTGAGCCATTCACATCACCCTCAAACGCTAGTTAATCCTGAGTCAGCTCTTATGTTTCAAAGGTGACATGACAGCATCTAATGCCCAACACACACATGGACACACACATCACTGTTTATTTCGGTATATACAGTATATTTAACTCTACTAAGGGAGTTTTATCTGACTAATTGAACTAAAACAAACCAGTACATTGGTTTTCATGAAATTGAAACAGTTGTATTTTTCATGAAGTCTCACTAATTTTACAACAGTTTGTACTGGAGAATGGCTATTGGTATAGGACGCAACCATTGCAACTTTGAGAAATTTGTCTGAATTTGATTAGGGCTACACAATTGGGATAGAAAGTCATTGTAGTTTTTGTGAACATTATTTATGATTTGTTCATTGTACTCTAATTAAATAAAGTGAACCAAAAAAGTTAAATTAAAGGAGTGATGTTTTGCTTTTTATTTTTGCCACTCAAATTTAGGTAAATTAACTTTAATTTTGTGTGTGGCTTTATAAATGTACTGTATGTCCCTTTGCAGAACATCTTTGATTCACAGGCTGTTTACTTTGACTGCATTTCTTTAATGTTGTTCATTTCAATTATACAAAGTTGTTTTTTTAAATGAAACCAGTCTAACAAAATCACAGTATAACATTTATATTTTTCTTTTCATGACTTTCTTCATTAATTCCTTTACTCGTATGACAGAAGGGGACAGACAAAGTTAAATGGTCCGTTTACAATTGGGAAATATCACATGGTTTACTATTAAATAGACACTCCAAGTACTGTCAAAATTCCATTAGTCAGTGTAAGAGAGAAGTCAGGATTTTTTTTTTTTTTCTAATCGTGTTTGAATTATTCCACCATTTCCACATATATTAGTTTAAAGCAGGGGTGTCAAACATGCAGCCCGCCAAAGATTGTAATCCCCGGCCCTGTGGGTTGAATTTGCAAAGTGCAACCATTTCGCAGTCAAGGCTGTCAAACTCATTTTAGTTTAGGTTCCACATTCAGACCAATATGACCTACAGTCAAATAATAATATAATAACCTACAAATGACTCCATATTTTCTTAATTTAATGTAGTTTAATATGACAACTTCAAATTTTTGTCTTTGTAAATGTAAATATTCAAATTTTTTTGCAGCAAAACAAACTATCCCACAACAATAAAATGAGAGTAATATGAACAACCTGAAATATCTAAAGAAAATGAAACACAATTTGAACTGTTTTCTGCTTCTTCTTACTAAGTGTATAGTGTCTTTGTAGATCCGATCCATAATGCACATGCAGATGTAATAAATTCAGGCATAGTGTTGTTAAAATTATACTTATTTTTCTTAAATTTCCTTTCTTTCACGTTATTTCCATCCTTTTGTGTTTGGTTGATAGTTTTTGAGAATAAGTATTTTTATAATTGAATGGGATTTATCCCCACTAAAACTACAACAAAAATTTGGAGCCGTCATCATTTATAGATTATTGTTTAATTATTTCACAGCTCTGGTCCACTAGAGATCAAATCTGGCTGAATGTGGCCCCTGAAAGAAAAGGAGTTTGGTTTAAAAGGATAATTTTACAAATAAAAAAACTGTGATTCATGTAAAACTACACTTGTAGCTACAACAGTGACTTCATAACATAACATAACTGTATCTCTGTGTCTCTGCAGCTCAAACCTCATCAGGCATATAGTGCTTTTTCACTTCACTTAACCCTTTTTTATTTTATTTTTTCAAATCCCTCTTGATGAATGTGAAATGTGTTATAATAACTGCGATTTGTGTTGATGACTAGTTTCATGTGCAACAGCAGCCACACTTCACTGAACCATTTAATGCAAAACTACATGTTTTTATCATATCTTTACCACAAACTGCAACTTTTCTTCACCTCATATGTATCAATAGTGTCACAATTCAAACAGGAAATATTATTTATCTCTACCCCTCATTTCCTATGCATCTTTTCCTCGAATGTTTGATTCAGTGGGCTGGTACTCTGCCTCTCTCTGGTAGTTTTAATTTTGCATGTTTTTTTTGTCATCTCTGCAGTGTTACTGAATATAATCTGGCCAAGTGATTTTAATTGTGCAGAGCTCTACTATTTTAAACTGGAGAAAATGAATTCTGTAGCCTTTACCGGCTTCAAAATATTGCTTTTATATTCAAGTAGCTACTCTGCTTTGAACAGAAATCATACTCTCAGATCTATTTTTACATCTACCTGTAGAAAGGACAAATCATTTTCTCTAACATTCACTAAATCAAAAGTGTGTCACACATGAACAGCACTGCACAAATCCAAAACCCACTGGCACCGTTAATTTAAGATTTTAACGTTACTCACTGTTCTACTTTTTGCAGTTAGAAAAAAAATAGACTGAAACTATTTTTAGGATGGACGCCCGAAGGTATGAACTCTTATTCAGCACTATTTATGGTCTGCAACAAATGGTCATTAAGGTTCCTGTATTGTAAGAGTTAATTATAGGTGGAGACAGTGTCTGTAGACAGGAATGCATGTAGTGACAAGTCCAGATGGATAATTCATCTGTGTTGGTGTGGCATTAAAATCCACTTGAAGTGAAGTTTGGAACCATATTTATCATCAGGATTAGGATCAGTATAAATGCACATGTGTAAATCATCTCATTCAATGTAAAAAAAAAATGCCTCCCAGTGTCTCCTGCAGGTTCTTTAATGGAACATGTTTAACCTATAAAGACCCAAACATCAACTGGTGACCAACCATCTACTGATTTGAACTGTTAATACTTGCCGATTTTTTTTTAATCCTATCAATGCATGTCAATAATTGGTGTAAAATACAGTTCTTCATTTTTTCATGGTTATCCAGAGGCTCTGTAGTTACCATGGAAACACCATGATCTTCTACAACATTGGTTGACCAGTAAAACACATGGATGACAATGGGTGGACACACTTACATTCAATTAATGATATCTCTGCTGAAATAATCCTCAAATGATCATGAGTACATGATCAGAAAAGTAAATGTAGGAAAATGCCTGATTTTCACTACAAAACATGCAAAATATAGTGAATAATATTGTGATATATGGTGATAAATCACTTAAGAAATGTGAAATATGGACAAAAAGTAACTTGGGAACTTTCACAAAAGTCACATTAGGTCTTTATGAGTTAACACAGCTCTAAGTCTGGGGTGTCAAACTCAAATTCACACTTGGCCAAAATTCAAAACCCATATATAGTCATGGACCAAACTCGGTATCCATTGAAAAATTTGTTTTGCTTCATAGTGTATGATGTTCTTTTTTTGGCTCCACCCACAAGACAAGTCCTGTCTAAAAACAAAAAAGGGGGGAGGAAATAAAGAGAAGTAAGAAAAAAGGGGATAAAATGAAATAGAAGACCATGGGGGGGGGGGCAACAAAAGGTGTACATTTCATTATACTAGTTTGAACTGTTGATTTTGTAATTGTAAGATTTTCTGCCTATTTTTTATTTATTTATTTATTTATTTTTTACATTTGACAGGGGGAAATAAAATCAGTATTGGCTCCAAATATCTGCTCAGAAATATCAGCAGCTAAGACTGATGGGGGGGCAAAAAACATTGGGATTGGCCCCAAAAAAATCCATATAGGTAGATCACTAATCTTGACTGTGCCAACATACTAGCAAAGCATTGTGGGATTTGTATTATTAGCTGTGCATGCGGTGGGCCAGCTCTAATGCACATTTGATATGATCTCACGGGCCAAATATAATTACACAGAGGGCCAGATTTGGGCCGCAGGCCTGAGTTTGATATATGTGCTCTAAGTGCTTGGCTCAAGAGTACTTCAGAGGTAATTGTGTTGTCTCCAGTTATGTCATTGCCCTTCCTGTTCATTTGTGGCCTCTAAATTGGCCAGCTTAGAATAGAAATGTGTTTCATTAGAGGTTATTGTATTTCAGCACTAGTTTAGTCTGCAGCTCAGTTTGGTGGAGTGTTCAGCCTGCGTTAAAGTGGAGAGTCTAATTTGGCTAAAATGCAGACACCGTAGGTCACACTGGAATGCTCCGTACGTTTCTTACCCATGCACTTACAAAAAGACACCCATATACTTGTTTACTTCCTGCCAAAGTTTTCCAAGAGTTAGTGGTGAGGTAAAGTTAGACTGCGGAGTTGGTCTGCCAAGATTTTCAATGAACCAAAGAGAAACTACACCCCCAGCTCTTCACACCCAAATAGTTCCTGTCACCACTGAGAGGAGAGAGATGTTGTTCTTGGTCGGTCACCAGACCAAGCAAACAGACTGAGAGGGAAACGGCCAGCACATATTATTATGTGTGTTAGTAACTGGGTGTATGACTGAGTGAGTATGTACTCTGTGTGTGTGCGCGTGCCAGTGTTCCACTGCACTGATATGGATTCTTTTGGGGGGGTGGGGGGCTGATTTTCTCTTACACCAGTCTTAGCTGATGACAATATTTGGAGTCAATACTGATGCGTTTTCTTTGTCAAATGCTAACAAATTTCAGAAAATTGTTTTTCTTTTGTTCACCCCTTTTTTTTTCTTGTTCTTTTTTTCCCCCTCTTTTCATCTTTTTTGTTACTTCCCCCTTTTTAATAGTAATGTTGTGACCGTTATTAACTGCAGTATGTCTAAGGAATTGGGATAAACAGGGTTTATAGGTGTATTAGGGGGTGGGATTAGATACATTTAGACTTATTCCCACTCATTTTTAAACAAACGTCCCATTGTCTGTTGTTGTTCTTTATTGTTTTGCTCAAAATACATTTTTTAAGTAACATACACTTTTTTCTTCTGTTTTCTCTCCTTTTTTGCCCCCCCCCCCCCCCCCCCCCCCCCCCCCCCACACACACACACACACACACACACACAAACATTTCCCATCTCCTGTCACTAAATCATGGCAGGGAAAAGGGGCATATCAGTCAAGATCCAAGAAAAATACATGAATATTGGCTGATATATCAGTCTACCATTAGTGTGCACTTGTACTATGCGTCTGCACACACAAATGTATGCTTCTGCATGCGTGTTTGTCCTAAATGGGGATGTTACAAAGCTACAGCTCAGCTTATATTTACACATTTACATTCTTAAATGAGTTCAAGTAAGTTTATTTCTTAAACTCAGATGACTGTACACACTGTTTTGCGTTGTTTTGTTTTATTTTTCTTTTAATACTTCATTAAATTATGATTTCTAGTCTGAATTAAATCACACTGATTACACTTTAATGCCACAGTGTACAAGCAGGACAAAAAATGAAGTGAAGAGTGAATGCTACCTACGTTCATGTTACCATCACTGTCTGATGAGAAGTGTTAATAAGTGGGTTTCATTTGTGAACACTTCCCATAAAACAATCCCCTAATGAGCCAATAACAGATCTGAAACGTTACATTTGGGAGACACCTTTGCCAACTAATTGATCTTTAAATTTTTTTAACATAGTTTTTATCAAACTTTTTTTTTTTGACAATATACAGTAATGTGTACATTTAAATACAGCTCAATCATTGTCACAGTTATAGGATTTTCTCCATTGTCACAGTTATAGGATTTTCTCCACAAGCTTCCACAGATGGAATAGATCTGAATAAATAAAAACCCCACCAATAATATAGTCACAGTAAACAATGTCCACTTCTAAAAATAAGGCTGTAGATATAAATCTTAGTCTGAAGCAGGATGACACCTTGGTTAGCAACATGGAATGTTACATCACCAATAGATATTATTGCAGCAACAATGAGAACATATGAGAGCTAGCAATGTTTATTTATGTATCCCAATTTATACAAGGGCAATTTAGAGTGCTTTACAAAAGTATACAAAAAGACAGGTTAAAAATGCACAATTACAATTAAAACACAATCAGTAAAAGAGAAGCCCCATTTCTACGTGTACCGGCTTGCCTGAACTCAGTAGTGTTTCCATTACAGGATAGTACTGCCTTTACAGTACTTTGTCGTCATAGTGATGCGATGCATACTTGAGTGTGGTCTGCTCAGGGAATTGTTAATAAACTCACTTGTTTCCTGTTCTCATGTTTTAATTTTTACGTTGGCCACCAAGGATCAAGGATTGAATCTCGTGGACTGACCGTGGTGTAGTATTATGGGCTGTCATCATGTGGATTAATGTACTGCTATATTTACTGTCAACTTCTGCATTTGTATTTTGTACAGCTGTGAGTCACAGTGATTACTGTCTGACCAATCAGTGTCTGCTGCGGTTATTGCTTGGAACCTCAGCGGTAGTAATACCAGGAATCTACTAGTGGGTACCATGGTACCGGGTTCTTTTTTATAATGGAAATGCACCAAAGTCAGCCGAGTTGAGTCGAGCCGATACTAGTGGAAACATGATTATAGGTTCCCATCTCTTCAGTGAAGAGTAGTTCCATGTAATATATAAATAGCAAAATTATTTCTAAAGAATAATATCAACTAGGCTTTTATTTTCCAAAGGTAAATAAATGTAAGCGTTTTGCCATAGAAATGGACTTGAATTGATTTTAAATTGTTAAAATAAATTGAAGCCACTACAGCAGACATTTATGCTGAAAAGGAAGGCCTGCTGGTCAATCAGGTCTAGAGTGCAGTGTGGGAACCACTGGGTGATTTGTTGGCATTTTGAGTTCAAATGTCATGTCCATAAAGCGGGACTTGCTCTGTAGGTGGTTTTCTGAAGCTTTAATAAGAATGCGATCTCTCTTTTGGTTTCATCCTACTGATAGTCATATACTTTAAGGCAGCATTGAATAATATATTTAAGAGGTATTTATCTGTCTTTCTATCCAGATAATTGCTGTTTTTGTGGTGAAAATATGAGGTTATGATGTTGCTCCCCCCCCCCCCCAGTGGAGGCTAACTGAAATCCCAAGTGACTAAAAGTTTGGACACAGGAGATTAAAAGTGTCGCCTGGTTAACTAAAACTCTGCAAAACTACAAAGTAAATAAACTCTCTCTTATTTGTCTCCTTTTCCCATGTACTTTCTCAGGCACCGGGGAGAGTGGGAAGAGCACATTCATCAAACAGATGAGGATTATCCACGGTGCCGGTTACTCCGATGAGGACAAACGGGGCTTCACCAAACTGGTTTATCAGAACATCTTCACAGCCATGCAGGCCATGATCCGAGCCATGGAGACGCTCAAGATCCCCTACAAATATGAGCACAACAAGGTAAATGGATACTTGTAGTGAACGTGTTGGACGAGCGCTAATGTTTGGTGACGTACAAGTTGTAGGAGAATGAGAATAGGAAAATGCACATTGTCTACAAACGGCCACAGTAAGCTTGTGTATTTTTAGGGGATTGTCTATCTTATTTCGAACAGCCATCCATAATCATTTCCTGTCCCTTCTGATACTTCCTGTGTCCCTAAAGTACTCCATCACACCCTGTGTGTTTGCTTTGTCTGCACTCATACACTCGAATACATGTGAATGCATACATGCAAGTACCATTACATAAGATGTATGTACCAGACAGTCACATTTGACCTCACTTTCCATAACTCTCACTCCAGCAGGTCTTTTTTTTTTCTTTTTTTTCTTTACTTCTGAGTTAGTCTTGTAGTAGTAGCTTTGGGAGCTGTTACATTGACCTCTTATTCACAGTTCGTTCCCTGTGAGAGTGACAAATGAAAGGAAGTGGAGCACAGGAGTCATTATCCCAGCAATGGTTCTGAAATCAGACCTTTCAGGTGATGGCTGACCTCACAGCCTCAGCTTTTTTCTGCCAGACCCAAGTCACACAAAGAGAATTTTTAGAAAAATTTGGAGCAGGTGAGATTATAAATGAGTCAGCTATTTTTTATTTATTTTTTTACTATATCTGATCATCTCAATAAGTATTTCTCAACAAAGCATCAAATCAGTCTTCTGCAGATATTCAATATGTTGCTAATTTATTAATCTCATCCAACATTGGTTGGGAGAGATTATTGTAATCAGTGTGTGTGTGTGTGTCTGTCTGTGTCTGCAGAGACATATCATGCTATAATTCAATGAATACTTGAGATATCACCATGAAATTACATGGGCATATACATATACTGTATTAAATGCGCATCAGATGCAATAATCCATTTGAGTAAAGGTCAAAGGTCAAGGTTGCATTAAACAAAAAGGTCAAAATCACATTATTGGCTCTAACTCAAGAATGGGTTGTCATAGAAACTTGAGATTGGCACAAAATAGGGGCGAGATTAGGAGTTCTCTGAATACTGGTTGAAGACTGATACTATTAGAGTAGAGTTGAAGCATTTTTGATTAATTCCTCCAAGTGTCCAGCATTTGATTGATGCAGTCACTGACGGCAGTTAATGTGTGTTCAGTATTTGGTTTAAACTTGATGTCAGAATAATCAGCAGGCCTTACAGACATCTGGAGGCTGTTGGCAGAGCAGAGCAACAGGCTACCACATCACAGATGCTGTGGCGTTTGTGCCGACTGTCAATGTTAAGCAGGCAGTTGAGGTCGGAGCTGAGTTTACGGAGACACAATGTTTGGCTCTTGGATTGCACCGATAAAGACACAGACCATAACAACCAGTCATCATCATTTTTCCATGTTTGCTTTCACTTCTTGTTGGCTTGTCATGTGTACATGCGAGGAGAATGAAACTGAATGTGCCATTTCAGCTCAGCTGCTTCACCAGAGTTTTGTCTACTTTACACACAGTGGAAACCACCCCTGTACCTCAAATATGAACCAGTCTTGTGTTAGTGTGATGGTGAGTAAGTGTAATAAGTAGTTTCAGAGCAGCTTGGATAACTCCACATCCACTATCTGGAGTGTGAAACTCTGCCAACAACTTTTAAATGTCTACAAGATAGAGAATATTAGAATATTAACCAGTATCACTGCTCTACAATTTTTTAGAAAGTATCGGCTTCAGACAGTAAATGTGTTAAATCTTACATACTTTAATAAGATTAATCAGAAAATAAATGACAAAAGTGCAGGTTAGTTCATGTTTTTCATATATATGATGGTGTGTTATTCCACATATATGGTGGTTTATGTACATGTATACAATGGATTTGTAAATATTCCACTAGAAAGAACCTGTAAAGTGAATGGATCATAAAGTGCAGACAGTGTTTTGAAGTAGATCTGGACTTTGGAGTAAAACCTATTCTTTAGTTAATTCTAAGAATTTCACATTTTGATCTAAGACTTATCCTGGAAAATTGAGCCAACCAGCACTTAAGACTTGAGTTTTCTTAATCGGTAACACATGTGGTAAAATTTCATTAGTTTTATTAAGGAAGCACTTTACTTGTAGACCACTGTATTAAAGCAGGGCTATTTCACTTTTAAGTGTGGAGTGAAATCAAAATAATGTATACAACAGATTTACTAAATGCATGTTAGTTTTTAGACAACATCCCTTTGTTCTCATATACATAAGGGAAGTGATTTGCCTTTTAACAAAGACATTCACTGGCATCACAAAGGAAGTGAAAATGAAAACTGTTAAGCAGACTTTATCTCCTTTTCTGGATGTTTATTGTAAATGGTCGCAATAGAAGGTCTGTTGTCTAATTCACTGTGCTGATAGTGTATCTTCTGTATGTGGGATGTTCTGTACTTTTATTGCAGTGACATGTTTTCCAAAAAATTTCATGAAACAAGGAGCTACAGTTCTTTTTTTCCCATTGGAGGTCACTCTATAAATTGTCATTTGTACCAGGAAAATATAAAAATTATAATTCATTATATCAGGTTAGTTTGTACAGTTTAAACAAATTTATTGAACAACACGTCACAGGAAAAATACAGGTTACATTTACAGTTACATTTAGTTTTTTGGTTGGTTTCCAACATTCTGCTTAATCATAAAGCAAAGACAACAATGACGACATAGAAACAATTGTTCACAGTTCTTAACTCAGATGCATAGATCGATAGGCTTAGGTCATGTTTACACAAACCCAGGTATTTTTGAAAACGCAGACATTTGTCTTCCTTTGTGCCTTTTGTTTCATGCACAAACTGATTTTTTTCCTTTGAAAACACATCTTCTCTAAAAACTCCAGCAAAAGTGTAGCTTTTTAAAAACTCAGTTTTTGCACTTGTGTATAAAGAGACCAAAACTGACTTTTAAGCAAATTTCATGCCACAGAGAGCAACAGCTTACATCTGGTAAGCATTGATACTGTACACTCTGAATAGCAGAATGTATTTTATTAAGTTATATTCACAAGTTTGCTTTGCAAAATAAAGATGATCCAAGTCATAGACCAGTAGAGATGCATCAGGGTTCATAGGGCAGAAATTGTGCATCTTCTTGAGACCAATCAAAGAGCGCGCCCATACCAACACATTCCACACAAACCACTTTGCTTCCTTCTGTGGAATGGAACAGGAAGTAGGAGTATCTGATTCTCGATGAGGCATCTGATTGGTTTGTGTGGAATTGTCAATTGTCTAACATGGCCACCGACAGGCTTGGCATGGTTTAACAGCTCTTGACAGCGTATTTATGCAGATCAATATACATGTAAATGCAAAAAAAATGTTGCTGTGTGCACAAAGTTTTAAGGCTTTTTTTTTTTTTAAAAATGGGTGCTTAAAAAATGTGTGTTTCAAAGATACTAGGGTTTGTGTAAACATAGCCTTAATAGACAGCTTGCATAGTGTTAAATCAAATCCGTCATGGAAATTTCAACTTCAGCTTAGTTTGGAAATATGTGTCAATTATGTGTTTTTGTGATGGCATGAAAAGAAGACATGTCTTGCTTCAGAAATAGTCCTTTATTAAAACTATATAGAACACATGCCACTCCAGGTTGCTGCTTTTGTTGGGTTTGAATGAACATACATTTTTATTTGTTTGTGAAGAATTTTTCACACCTATCAAGAATCAAATCCTGGATTAACCTAATTACTTCATTTTCCAGTTCTACTTTAGATAAAGATATAATTAATAAAGGCTTTTTGTGGTGTGGTATCACAACAACTAAATGACAATGTGTGCTTTGCTATGGATACCTGGATATTGAAGTCTATGACACTATATTTAAAGGGCTAGTTGTGTGGGACTTTATTATTTATTAAATTTATTCAGTGTATTACCTGAAATAGATGGTGCTTGGCATTCCTCCAGTTTGGAGGACCTGTGCCAAAACGGTTATCAGCTGCCAAAAACCAATTGCTGTCTGCTGTAATGATATTTAAACTGGTGAAAAGGAGCTGTGCTGCTACTATCAAGGGCAGGGGTATCAAACATGCAAACTCTGGGCCAAAACCTGCCTGACAAAGGGTCCAATCTGGCTTGTGGAATGGATTTTTGAAATACAAAAATGACACTGAACATATTAACAGCCACAATAATTTGAGTTCAGGGGACACATAACTACCCAACATGACTTCAAGTGGGTGAGACCAGTAAAATACTATCATAATAATCTATATATACGATAAGATATACTTTATTGATTCCCAAGGGCAGCAGCACAAGACAATAAACATCAAACACAACAGAAAATAAAAATAGATGATAAAAAATATTGGTTGATTAAATGACATAAATAGTAAAAATAATAGTATAGTAATGTGTGCAATAACAATAGTCATAATAATAAACTTTATTTGTATAGCACCTTTCATACAAGGATTCTAGCTGAAAGTGCTTCACATTGACATAAAATACAAGTTCATAAAAGGCTTATGACAGAGGTAAAATCAGAAAAGTGGAGGAAAATACAATTTTCACAAATTTGCATGTGCAATAAGTGGTTATTCATAATTATAAAAGTGCAAGAAAATAAAATGTTATGCAATAATAACTTATTATACATAACTTACAAAATGTTAATAAAATGGGACATTCAGAGTTAGGGTTTGTAACCCCATTTTTATCTCCCTTCAAAGGCTAAAAAATAAAAAAAAAATTCAAATTTGGTTTTAAACATATTTAGCAAGCTTGCTTCTCTAATGTCCTTTAGAGTTGTATTCCATAACTTTGTTGCAGACTTAGCAAAAGCCTGCGTTCCTAATTGTCTTTGTAATATTTCTGGCAGTAGCGAGTAGCCCTGCGTTGGATGACCTTAGTGTTCTAGTTTGTGTGTAGGTGATATTGATAAGCAAGGGATAATGTATTGCCCACGTGTTATATTATTTTTTGATTGTAACGTGTGGGCAATACATTATCCCGCTTATACTACAAGTTATTACAACTTATTACTGCTACTACTCTAACAGACTGGATAAAATAGCCATCGCAATGGAGCAAATATTTACTTTCAAAGTGGCCAAACTACCTGCGAAGTGATATGGTAACGTGAATCTGAAGTGACAAAACCCGTTGCCATTGGCAGTGGGCGTTAACGGCGCAGCGGGCAGTTTTCGAAAAAAATCCGGCCGCTGAAGGCTGGGAACATCCCTTCAAAGTGAACGGGAGCTGGCGCAACGGTCTAGAGGGCCGTAGAATAAGTGTGGAAATGAGTGACATCAACTTGTGCAAAACTCTGTACTTGAGGCCAAAGGTGCTTTTGTAAAGTCTGAGAACAGTTGGAATGAAGGAACATCTGAAATATTCAGTCCTGCATCTGGGTGGGATAGCCCCCCAACTGAATGACTGTATGGACAACTCAATTTTTTTTTTATTTATGAGCTATCGTTTCCAAAGAGTTGAATAAAATGAACAGATATAAAAAAAAATGTTATGTCTTTGTAGATTCACTGTGATCTGCCAGTTTTCATGCACAAGTGTGTGAGTCGAGGTTATTGTTAAAGTAGCATTTTAGTTTCTTTAAAAACTCCAGGTTGTTCATGTCATTCACATTTTTTATATGACAGCTAGTAGATGATACATGCATTTTTATAATACAATGTAACTTTTTTTCACTGTTATTATTTTACTGGTCTGGCCCATTCAAGATCATCTTGGGTTGTACTGTGTGTGGCAATGAAGTTGACACCCTTGTTCTAGAGCAAAGGGCAGGTAAAATAATGCAGAGTCATGAGGATGAGTGGAGATAATGTTTTATACAGTAATCATTCCTGTAATCATATTTATGTCTTTACTGATTAAACAGAAAACTGCAAACACTTCTTTGGCCACTATTGTGTCTATTAAAGATTGTTTTTGTGAACAAATACAGATGTACATTTTCTATTATACCACAAACTGATGAGACCTATTTGAGCCAAATAAAAGCAGCTGCAGATGTGTATACTAACTGGACAGTAGAGATAGTTTTTGGCAGGACACCAATGCCTCTATCAACTTCTCCAAATCCAACAGTTGCTAGTAACTTGGTCAACAACAACAGTGCTAGAATTTTTTTAATTTTTTTTTAAATCTGGATTTACCTAAATGAGTTATACTGGTTTCAAATATTAAATCAGGCTTTCTCCAGCATGTCAGGTTTTTGAGTCAATGGTCACTTTTACACAGCATTCCTGTTCCAGGAATATTTCACCTTTATTCCATAACGACATCTCTGTAACACCACTGGAGGTAGTAACAGAGCTGTGATGAAGGTGGAAACATGATTTTGGAATGCTATGTTAAAAGGAACACCTTTTCTTCTGCAGCCAAGGTGTGATGTTTTAATGATGTATTGCTTGTGCGACCCCAGCACTGGGGGGGATTTTAAAAATGAGCGGTGGCTATGTACGGTAAATGACCATATCAGTGCAACCAGAAAGATGTCCAACTAAGGATATATGAGCTGTTGTCACTTTGGGTGGAGAACTCTATCTATGCTAATATTTGTAGAATGGTGAAAGACAGGCTGATTTTGAAGACTCTGGATATTTTGGACATGCAAATTACACATCATCCAGTACACTATGTTACCACACATTTGATTCCAGAACCCAGGTTCACTGTGTTCACTGGAAAATATGGAAATCTTACCAAGTGTATTTTTTTCAGTAATCAATTCTACATGTTTTTGCTTAATTCCAGTTAAAAAAAAAAAACTGCCTGTGGAGTGAACAGTGAAAATCATCTTGGTAAAAGTTTCTTGAAATAAGATTTTCAAGATCTAGTGTCTAAAAATCAGTTCCTATATCTCACTGGAAAGTTACTCTTTAGATGAGTATGTCTTGTTTTAAGTGTGATGAGATATTTTAATACAATTGGCAAGATTTAGGTTTGTTCCGATGTAAAAGAATCAGAATCAGCTTTATTGTCATTTGGCATATCACAAGGACATATCAAATGAAATGTAATTTAGTTTGGTCTCTCCAGGACTAAAACTGGATGCAGTGGGTCAACCGGTGCAACCATTTCTCTCATGAAATAGAATATTTAGAGCACAAATACAAATACAGAAAGCACATCAAGCATATTTCACACCAACAATTTTGGAAACATGTAATGTTATATGCTGGCCTTTTTCTTTTTTCTTCCCTTTTTTTTTTAAAGTCCCGCCTGTCTCACTTATGTTACTCCTTTGACTTGACTATGGAAATCAGTCAGTGGTGGAAAAAAGGTGAGCTCATCATTTCACCTTTTTCCGGGATCTCTGTGTAAAAATGGCTAATATGTGGCCATATGCAGAACATCACACCAGCTTTTTAGTTCTGTTACTTGAAAGTGATAAAAAAACAGCCTGGAAAGAATCATTTGGTGCCTTTTAAAGTGATACAAAACTGACCGCTGGAATTTTCATTGGACTTGAGTTTGGAGAACCTATTGAAGAGCCTGTATTCCCCTTAAAACTCAGATCACTAGAAAGAAAATATCTTGGGATTCAGTTTCTTAAAGCATATAAAAATATAGGTTGTAGAGTATCATGTAGAGTATCAATCAATCTCCTCCACTTGTATGTTTTTCTTCCTCCCACCCACACATCACAGTGATGTTACTGATGAACATTATTAACTCTTTTCATTACAATGTTACTGAAATGGAAACCAAGGGGCTTCAATCCAAATGAGATGGCAATTAATGTTGGTTCCTGCAGCAGTAAACTGACACATACTACATGACAAACGGCAGGTATCTGACAGTGGTGAGCTCTGCCTTTTGGGTTTATTCTTCACTGTAATATTAGGTGACAACATTTCAGGTGAAAAACACTGACTTACAGGGACAATAATTTATAGCTGAAATTAAGAAACATTTCTACCACTTCAATGTCTTTTACATGTTGTTTGATTTCTTGTGACTCAGATAGGTTCAGGTATTTATTGTTGTGACTTAAAGTTTAGTTCTGTTTTTAATGAAGTGAAAGTTATCTTTATATAACATACACAAAATGTTTTCAGTGTCAACATTTTGGAGAGGTAGAGCAGGAAGATGACAGCAGATTTATCTGCTGTGAGGTTTTTGGTCTTTAACCCTTTGTAGGGCACTCATAGAAATAGTCTGAAATTCAAAATGCCAACCTTGATGTGTAATTAAAGGACATGGCCACAATACACTTTACTATTCTTACTATAAAGTACATTATACAGATGAACTTTGAATATTAGTGCTATGTATAATAATATAATATTAATTAACTCTATCCAATACTTACTTGATTCTGCACTAAGTATAAATGCTGGTCTTAAATAATGCATTTTATGAAGCAGGTACATATTCATCATTCAAGTACGTGTTGATCTCTTGAGTGGAGTTTTAATGGGAATCTGGAGCACCAAAAGTTTCCCCTTAATAGGCCCAGTGGGATTCAGGCCTCAGATATTAGGTCCATGTTCAGCCTCGGGGTGTAAAGAATTATCTGGATATAGAATATTTGAGTCAGAAAATAAGTGCATGATAATTAGGACTGGATAACCTGTGTGTTAATTGTTTTTTTGAGGTGATGTTGGTTATTAAAAAGTTATGTTAGATCAGAGTTTACTTTGCATTTGATGATGTTTCTGTGTTTAACTCACTCATGTCGGCCTCCTCTTTGTGTCTTCGCTGCAGGGTAATGCCAACGTGGTTAGAGAGGTGGATGTAGAAAAAGTTACAGTGTTCGAGAATCCTTATGTAGATGCAATCAAGAGCTTATGGAACGACCCGGGCATCCAGGAGAGTTATGATCGAAGGCGGGAATACCAGCTGTCTGATTCCACTAAATAGTAAGAAGAATCCACACAAACCACCAGATAAACTCATCTCCTAAACACTTACTTTCTTAAAGAATGCACAACTACTTTGGATGATGTCATGTCTCTTTTTTTTCCCCTGCAGTTACCTGAATGCATTGGACCGGATTGCTGAGCCATCCTACCTCCCCACTCAGCAGGATGTGTTGAGGGTTCGAGTCCCAACCACGGGTATCATCGAGTACCCATTTGACCTACAGAGTGTCATATTCAGGTATGTGTGGAGGTACTGCAGCATCCTTCCAGCAGCATTCCTTTAATAGTTATTGTACACACAGAGCATAGTAGCGGCGAGTTCTCGAAGACCGCAAGAGAAGCTCAACTTCCCCTGTAATGTCAGAAATTAAATGGTCAAATATATTGGGTTGTATTAACATTTCATTGACTACAAATGTGTTTGAATATGTTCATCTCTTAGGCGAGTTTGTTCAGAATCAGCTACTTGTATTGTGAAAAGGGCAAAGTGCCAATAATTTACACACGATTTGTTTGCAAGTTAAAGGTTTTGATTTTGCAATTGTATTTTATTTTTAATTTTTTTGCTTGGGTGAATTTTATTCTCCTTCAAATTCATATATTTTGTTTGAAAATTAAAAAGTTTTGTTGGAATATATTCACACAAAATAGTGCTCGTAAAACACTATATATGTATATATATATATATATATATATATATATATATATATATATATATATATATATAATTCAAAGAAATTAAAAGTAGAGTAACTATTGCACATTTCCATTTTTGCACATTGTTGGTTACAGTTATTATTATCAGTGTAATGTTTGCTCTGGGGTAGAAACTGTTAGCCAGTTTTTTTTTGTGTTCTGATGGTCTTGTATCTTCTCCATGATAGGAGTAATCTGTTTTCACATGCATATGGGGGGGGTTGTAGTCACCTATACTTTTCAGTCTCATTAAATCGGCGCTCGATCGAATATGAACATTGTCACTTAAGACCACCAATCCTGGCATAGTCCCAAAAAAGTCTGGAGTATTTTACTTGTAACACTCAGGACGTTTACATGCAAAATTATTGCCTTTGTCCAACTAAAATCAAAGTTGTAAAAGTCATGTATACACTTTAGTCAGACTATAATCGAACCAAACTGGAGTTTTAGAAGACGGATTATCTAAGTCAAATCATACAGTTCTAATCGAGTTTCTCCACGCATGTCAACACTGCCACAGTTAGCTCAACTACTAGAAGTGATCAGAGACATGGACCAAATGTTCTGAGCTGCTGCACCGTTGTCCTCCATATCTTCACTCGGTGTTGTTGTCCTCTTTCTACTACATCTGCTTCAAATCTGCTGCATTTCTTCACTGATTGTTTTTCATCTATGGCGCCAACTGCAAGAATCCCAACACCTAAGGGCGTGTAGCACCACCTAGTGTCTGGGAGTCGAACGTACCTCAGTTAATAATTCGGTTTTCTTGCTTTGCATGTACATTAAGACTTCTGGGAAACTCCAGTTAAGTCCTTAGTTTGATTATTACCAATAGCTGGGCTTCGATGTGCATGTAAACATACTAAGTGTGGTCCAACCTCAACTAGGCCCATTACCAGGTGACTGAAAGTTTGAGCCTCCTGTAGTCGGATGTGGTGTGAATTTTCTGCATCATAGCAGAGTGTGCACACTGTAGCAGCTTGTGTAGCTTGTTGTACCAGTGATCTGGACAATGAACCTATTGTACAAATAATACAAATATGCACCACTTCAGAACACAGGACCTCCACTGTAGCTACTTTGTTACTTCCAGACATATTTGACCAGTAAACAGTGTGAACATCCATGATTTTTTTCATGTGCTTTGAAACTGAACTAAGGGACATTTAGAGATCTATTCTTTCATTCGGAACAGATCAAACATATTACAGTACAAATTTAAAAATTTACTTTTTTACCGCATCCCCAAAGTGGAGGAAAAGGCTATTGTTTTTGGTTATTTATTTATTTATTATCTATTTGTTTGACTAATGCCAGCAACTTTACACAAAAAGTACTAGACACATTTCCATGAAATTTTCAGGAAAGGTACAAGGTGGCCCAGAATAGATCCCACTACATTTTGATGAATGTAGGTCAAAGGTCAGGGTCACAAAAATGTGTTTTCACAATGATCAGAGATGAGGCAATTAATTCCATTTCTGTATAATCAGTTTTGTATGTAGCTTTTTTTTGCTTTCACTGTTGATTTGCATTAACATGAGAACATTGAAAGACAAATTTAGGTCAAAGGTCAATATCACAATAATAGTCAAAATGGAATGTTGGATATACCTTTTGAATTATTTCTTAGTCGTCCAGTGAGCAACAAAATGCTGTTCTTCAATTTTGCATCTTGTGTTTATAGATTTTGACCAATTGTTGAATGACCCAAAAGGTCGGAGGTCACTGGGTCAATACCTAAAAAAAAATACATAAAATGTACTAAAATGGAAAAACGGGTGGAAGTAGAAACTTGGTTACTATTATTGACAGATGGGAAACATGACATGGGCTTCAAATTGACATTATGATCCTTGACCTTGAATGACCTTTAAAGATAAAAAAAAATCAAGGTCACAGGATTTTAAATGGTTGTAACTCAAAAGAGAGTGGTGGCAAGTACTCTGTTACTAGTGCTGACAGACGAGAAACTGCATGTAGGCCCTAAAATGGTATCATGACCTTTGACCTTGACCCATAGTCTTATGTTTTGAGAGGGAGATGCCCATTAAGAGGGAGTGTAGTTTGTTGTGGCTCACACCACTTGTTACAGAGTTTGTTCCTTTTGTTATAAGTTGTTGCAGTGTTAGATTTAACTGAATTTCAGACTCATTTTAAAGCACCTAAATGATCCCATCTTACACAATCTTTGATTAACTAAACATTTCCCATTCTTTTAATGACTGTTTTTCCTTCTCATGCCCTGACAGGATGGTGGATGTCGGGGGTCAGAGGTCAGAGAGGAGGAAGTGGATCCACTGCTTTGAGAACGTCACATCCATCATGTTCCTGGTAGCACTCAGCGAGTACGACCAAGTGTTGGTGGAATCCGACAACGAGGTGAATAATAAAGTTGACAAATATAACAAAACAGATGCTTCAAATTTCTTCAACTCATGAATGAGTTGTTGTGAAAAGTTTTCCTGTTTTAAAACAATGTAAATCTTGTTCTCCCCCTGCTTGGCCGCGTTCCACCTCCTTTTCCCTTGGAAAGCATTTGTAAATAATCAGCCAGCTGTTCTGAATGTAGCCTGGAGCTGTTTCTCCTTCTTAAGAGAATATACCACGTGTGTCAGTGTGTTAGAGTTAGTAATGAGCAGGTGTGCGCTCACATATGCGGCTTCATTTTCATTGTTTTTTTTTTTTGTTTTTTTTCCTGTTAGTTCGTGGCTACAAACTGAAGGAGATGACTGAGCAGCTGCATTTCCCTGTAAACTTTAAAGTTGTTAAATTAATAACAACATACAGCAGGGGTTTCAAACATGTGGCCCAGCAAACGTTCCAATGTGGTCCCTGGGCTGAAGAGCATAATAACCTAAAAAAAAAAATAAATAAACAACATTTAGGCTGTGTATATTACCAAAATAATTTAGGGTGAGTAGAAAATGAGGGCACATCATTCTGTGGGTGTTGTATTCCTTTAGCTATACTTAGTTTCTTGCAATTGTGTGTTCTATATTCAAAATTTCAAAGTTATGCATCTTCATGCAAATGGTTCATGAATGTAGCAGCAACTGGACCAAAACATCATGTTATATTTAAAATAAACAGTTGGCTAAAACTGATCCCAGGTAATTCATGTAGTGTTTTTTTTTCCTGTTCAATTTTGGTTCATTGTCGGCTTGGTCTGAAATTTAATTTGAAACGGCGTTAAAAAAAAGTCTTAAATCTTGAATTTAACTTACCTTGAGCCATAAGATGCAGGATGTTGTTAAAATTGCCCTTATTTTTCCTTATGAAATGTCTTTTTTTTTTCAGATTATTCACATATTTTACATTTGGATTCTTTATAAAACTAAGTATTTTCATAATTTAAGACACTTAAGACTAAGACAAAGACAAAAATTTGGAGCTGTCATTATTTATAGATGCAATTATTTTACTGGTTTGGCCCACTGGAGATCAAATTGAACTGAATATGGCCCCTGAAAAATGAGTTTGAGACCCCTGACATACAGGATACACTGGGTTTCGCTGTGGATGCTGATGTTGCACTGATATCGAAGGGTTGCTTTTCACTCTGTTAAATTAAACACTGAAATCAACTGCAAGACAGAAATGAAACCCTTGAAGGCGACATGACCACCCTTCTCTCTCATCTTTACTGCTCTCCCCCTGGTGTCGTAAAAAGTTTATTAAAATCTGTTCTAAATGAGTGTAAAAGACTGTGGTTTAATTAAGTGATTAATTTTCTCTTTCTTTTCCCCTCTGTATGTATCGCTACCCCCCCCTGCCTCATATTCACAGAACCGGATGGAGGAGAGTAAAGCTCTGTTTAGGACGATAATCACTTACCCCTGGTTCCAGAACTCCTCCGTCATCCTGTTCCTCAACAAAAAGGACCTGCTGGAGGAGAAGATCATGTACTCTCATCTGGTTGACTACTTCCCAGAATATGATGGTGAGTATCTGTAAACATCAGAAATCTGAATCAATATATGATAATAAATATATCTGTAAAGTAACATGATACTTGAGTTCGCTGCCATGTTTATGGAATGATTTCTCATGTCATTTCATGGTAATAAACATATCATCACATTTGTGATTTAATGGAAAAGCTGACATTACGCACTTATGTTTTTTAAAATGTAGTAAATATTGGTGTTTCTTTGTTAGTTGGTTATCTTGAACCCCCCCACCACCACCAAAGAAAAACAATTCAAGGAGTTGATTTTTTTTTTTCTTCCCCCATTTCATTTATTTATTTATTTATTTTTTGCTCATTTCGTTGAATGTATTGTTCACTTGCTAAAATCTGGTCATTCATTTTCTTATTTTACTCATTTATGTTCATTTACCCAGTAATTTAATTCAAACCTGATCATTGCGTTTTTTGTTTGTTCTTTTTTTAATAATTTAATTTAATCATGTTTGTCTATTATGGGGAATACAATAGATAACCCTACAATATACGTATATTGTGATATGAAAAACATTAAAAAATACTCAGGAGTATCTAACAACTGTGTGGTGCCGACGCAAACGGTCAAACAAATTAGTGGTAGACACAGAACATACGTTTCAGTTTCATTCTTCTTGATGCTGAAATAATTAAATCAAATTAATAATTAAAAATACATTTAAAAAATGTAAATTAAAAAAAATGAATAAAAAAGTATAAATGAATGGGGGAAAATAAAGACAAATAATTTTCATATATATATATATCATCACAGGACCTGCGATATGACTATTGCACACATGTACGTTGCAATGTTGATGTTCAAACATTATATTGTATATTGTACAACTCTATATTCTATTCTGTAAATGAAACTATGTGTTGCTGTCATTCTTGGGCAGGTCTCCCTGCCCATTAATCTCAAAGGGATACACCTGGTTAAGTAAAGGTTAAAAATAAAATAAAATTCTTAAATTAACATTTCGTCCTCCTTCATTCCAGTCTGAGTATGTATAATTAATGTATGTATAATTAAGTATGTTTAAGACTCTTGTGTGTCTGACCTTCCCCATCCAGGTCCTCAGAGAGATGCTCAAGCAGGACGAGAGTTTATCCTCAAGATGTTTGTGGACCTGAACCCAGACAGCGATAAGATCATCTACTCACACTTCACCTGCGCCACCGACACAGAGAACATCCGCTTTGTCTTTGCGGCCGTCAAAGACACCATCCTGCAGCTCAACCTAAAGGAGTACAACCTGGTGTAGACCGCAGCGGGGGCCGGCTGTGTCGACCGGGTCCCCTCCCCCATAACACACTGACTGACACAATCTGTGAAAAGATAGATCATACACACACGTGGAAAAAGGAAAAAAAAAAAAATCTGAGGAAAAAAAAAGGTTGCATAATACTAATTTATTTGCCATTTGTTGATCTCTTGGTCCCCAAGGGGTGAGCAAAGTTAAATGTTAAATTGCTATTTAAGGAGTTGAAATGTAGGGGGAGGGGGTGGGGGGGGCAGGATATTTGCAAGGGTTGGGGGATGGGTTTGCTGTTGAAAATGTACAGCAACGATCCTCATTTTTAGGCTTTTGCGCATTGTGAAGTCTTTTTTTTGTTTTTTTTATGGAAAGAGAGAACGCACTTTGTGCACTCGAGGTGTCGGGAAGGTTTGTCTTGTCTGTCCGTCTGAAACATCAGAGCTGGAAGGAATGCAATGTGCTCCCTCCCTCCTGCCTTTTTATAAACAAGAAAAGGAGGGGGAAAAAAAGGTTTTCATTCCTTTTTTTGTTTTTTTTTAACCCACCCTCCTTACCTGTCAGTTCATTCAGATGCTTCGTCCTGTTTGACAGACCGGAAATGATGTAACAGATCTCTAATGAATAACTTCCTTTTCCCTTCAAAGGACTGATTGGAAAATATCTTAATAAATAGGCATAAACTGTGATTTTTAAATTATTTCACATTTATTTCATATTGATTGACTGATCATTCTTCTTCCTGTTCTTTTTTTTTTCTTCTTCTAATAATAATAATAATAATAATATTAATATAATGACGTTGCATTGACTTTGGTACCATCTGATGAGTAGAGCCTGTGTAGCCCTTAAAGCACAGGGCTGCTGCAGATCGTAAACACAATACGGCTCTCCATCACTGACATATAACCATGACATGTGAGAGAAGCTGGCTTTAAAACAAACACATTTTTTAAAAAAAGCTTTCTAAGCTTTTGAGCGAATTGGCTTAGAAGGCACATGTAGATATCTGCCCTGTCATGCCTTGAGTGTCACATTGGCGGTGGTGATCACTTTAAACGGACTGAAAGGAGTGTGAGGAGGTAATTTATGAGACAATGTTGTTATATGATTATGTTCATCTGTGCCACATTAATGCTTTTTATTCTGGTAATATGTATATTTATTGCCAATGCCAAAACAAGTGACGCACCAGACTCAACTTTGCGCTGTTTACTATTCAGACGGAAAGCGTGGCGGAGGAGGAAGTGCAGAGTTAATGATGAGAAGGAGCAGAACCGACTGACTTATTGACTGACTTACTGATTCCTGCCATTTAGAAGTATTTAACACACGTAAAACGGTATTCCTTAACTCCTCCCCTTCTACACACGCAGAACTTGGACTGACCCGTAAACGACGGCGGGCTGAACTTCTCAAACCGTCCAGTCAAAACCCGCCAAAGTCCACCTCTCCACCTCACTTCCAGCAGACTGTCAGTCATTAGAGCTGTGTCTTTTTTTTGTCCAATTACAGCCTGGCTCTGTTGAAGTTCAATAAACAGTGGAGAGTCAATTTGGTTTATTCTTCTATAAAAGGGCAGTTATAGAGATATTCAGTTTGTACCAAAGTGCGCCCTTATGACTTCTGATTGGCTCCACTGATTTGCATCATCCCCAGGTTCTTCTGACTATTTTTTTTTTTTTTTACGATTCCCTACAACATAAGCCTGTAATTTACATTTATTGAGGCATAGTGCAATTATGAATGCTATAATCATTGTACATACATCTCTCTATATATATGGCAGCATCTTTGTTGGCTTTGTAATCATTACTTTTTTGGCAGATTGAATGTGCGGTATTGAAAATATGTATCTATGTAATTGTATTGTATGTCTAATGGCTAATTCATTTTTGGAAGAAAAATTTTTTATTTACATGTTGGTTTTTTGTTTCCTTTTTTGTTTTTTGTTTTGTTTTTTAAAGAGAATGTACATTTTGTTTTGCCAGTTTTATTTCTCAGCAAAGAAACGTCCAGCTTCAGAACTGCATAAAAGAGAAATAGAATTATCCAACAAACGGATTGATCAATTTGCCAGTACTTACAGTAGCCGTTTTGTTAAATCAACTTTTATATGAAAAACTGCAAGCTGAATTCAATCTACAGGGCTAATTGTACTAATTTAGTTGTTAACTGGCTTTAGGAGAAGAGCACTTGTCAAACATAAAAGGTGTTTTTACATCATGCAATGATTATGTTTTTTGTTGGATGTAAGTACATTACGCAGCTTCTCCATGAATATAGATTAACATTGACATTTTTTTTTTTACTACTTACACACCTTGTGATCCCTGACCAGCCACCACTGTTTCATTTTCATAGGTGCCAGAAACACACACATGGGTGGCAAACAGATACAGACTGATCTAAGCGATAAATGGATTTTGCCAATTGAGGGAATGCCATTGCCCTTTTCACCCCTTTTTAAATAAGTCTAGAAACCCATAGCCTGGCACAGTTAGTGAAAGGCCAGTTGTCACAAATGTGCAAAAAACAAACAAATCAACCATTTGGCCTGATTGGGATGGAACATTTTTACAGGTGCTGTTTTCTTTCTTTCTTTTGTTAGTTTTTTCAGTTCCATCGATTTTTGCCACCATTTCATTAGAATGTACAGTATTATTTTAGACTTAATTTATAAAATAGGAGGAAAAGTACACAACAGTTCACATGTACATATTGCCTTATTGAATAAGCTGTGCCTCTGAAGTCCCATGCAAGGCACCTGTGTTTATATGAGAAGTAAAGCTAGTGTGACCAATAACGTCCTATTGTGCAGCTGGAGGATTGTTTGGTTTTGGCTTTGTTATTCTGTGCTATAAGAAGCCCTGGGAATACTCTGCTTTGAAGTGCAGCTCATGTAGCTATGACATCCATTCCAGCACATCATGCGAGTGATTTGTAATCTGAATACTATCATCGATTTAACAATGCTGTTGCGTTAAACATCTTTTAAAAATCCACCTCGGTGCATGCTCAGGCACTGGGTTTCCTGATGTGACTGATTAAACAGCAGTGTTCATACACATCAGGATGCAGAATGTGCTTGCAAGGTGTCACAGTCTGGACTGAAAACCACCGGCAGCCGCCCGCTGGGTGTATTTTCGCCGCATTTGGCTCCGCTTCGGCATCTACCAGCCTCTTTGGCAGGTAACCAGCCCTCACTTGGAGGTCCTGTTGTTCTCAGATATTTTAGCTGGCTGGTGAAATTACTCACAGGGACGGTTCACTTTGGCAAGCAACTGCAACAGCAAGGCCAATGCTGAATGAAAAAAGGCATACTTGAAGTAAATTAAATCCTTAAAATGACTACTTGTCAACAGCAGGGCCTTTAGAAACAACTCATGTTTTGAAGCTGGACTGTAGTTTTCAAGTTATCAGTGTCAATAATCGGGTGTTGTAGATTTGACTTGGTGACTTTTGCCTCTGCTGTTGACACTGCCCTCACACTTAAAGGGAAAATCTGTAACGATACACACATTGCATTTAAGCCACTGAGGCCTGACTGAGCTTTCACAAATGAAAGTGACAAGATCCGCTGTGTCAGCCCCCAGTGATATCGAATAAAGGTTGTTTTTTTTTTTTCTTTTTTCTTTTGGCCTAACAATGAAATAAGTGTTTGTGAGCTTGTTCCTCTTACGGTTAACTCACAGAGAGCACAAGTGAATTATCTGCAGACTGGATTTTCCCTTTAAGAGAGCACAGACTCCAGCTGGTGTTGACTTGCTAACAGACATTGTTGGAAACCTCAGCTGCTGTTCAGATTTCATGCAGTATATTGAAGAGACATGCAGTGTTACCTACAGTATAGAGAGGACTGCTTTATGTACAGCTGTAGGGCTGGGACTGGGGAAAAAGAAATTCCATAAAACTGCTCTTTTACTCCAATCTGAAATGCATCATTTGATTGCTTTCATCTAGCCTATGTTTGGGTTTCTTTGCCTCCAAATTGTTCATATATGAAGTTAAATTACTCATTTGAATAGTGTTATTATGATCTCCAATCATAATTGTGTAAAATGTTTTCTGTATCATAAAGTCACACTCCTTCAACATGTTTCTGAATGAAGCAACATGTTTCTTTTGAAAAGTACACCGGCTCTGGTTTCTTTATTATTACTTCTGTATAAAGGTTGACTGGACTATTACAGGATGTTTCTGGAAGTCTTGAAAGTCTTTTTTAAAAAGTATGGAATTTTGAAACACTGTTTTCTAAATCTTAAAGTCTTGAATTTTGGGTGGAAGACTGATTAACCCTTTAACTCCTGAGACTTAAGCAATCCCACAGTATAAAAAAAAAGGTAAAATGAGCAACAAAATGAACAAAAACTAGCAAAGCAAAGTGATCAGTAAAATGAAAAAAAATGAATATTAAACTAACAAAATAATATGTAACATGAACAAAGTAAGACAGTGACAGAACACAATTGAAGAAAAATAATAAAATTAATAAATAAAACAGAAAAAAGCAACATCAACAGACAGTAATAATTATTCACAAAATAACAAATAACCCAAAAAAATGAAGAAAAACAAACAAAATGGAGTTAAAAAAGGAATAAATTACTAGTGTTGTAATTTGGCTCTAGTAGTTTTAGTATGATTTTTTTTTCTTTTCTAAATAAGTTGCTTTTTGACACCTGTACATCAGTTCCATGAACAAAATTCAAAGTAACACTAAAAAAAAACATGAATTTTTCTGAATTTTTAAACTAAACCATCCATTCAGAAAAGCATCAGCGCAGACACAACAGGGGTTAAACGGTTAAAGTATCAGGGGAGGGGGGTATTATAGTAGAATTTGAATGTATGCTCAAATCATTGTGAAATAAAAAGGTAATTGTGGATTATGCATTCATTATATACTATTAAAATTAACTTTTCTAATGAGCACTTAATGGCACAATCTCAACTAATGAAATAAGCAGTAGACACACCAGTATAAAAATACATCAAGTCAAGGTCTTGGGGGATAAAAATATCAGTTTGGAAAAAGTCTGGAATTTTAATTTGGAAAAAGAGCATGCACCCTGTAATATTGTTTATCGTGACATTGAATGATTGAAATCTTTATTTTGAACGTGTACAGTCCACATGTGTCAAACTCCAGTCCTCAAGGGCCAGTGTCCTGCATGTTTTAGACATTTTCCTCTTCCACATGATTCAGTTGAACCCTTTAACTCCTGAGACTTTAGCAATTCCACAGTCAGAAAGAGTATAAGCAAGAAAATTAACAAAAACAGCCAAAGTAATAAATACAAATGAACAAAAATGAATAAAAAAAACAATAAAATAATAAGTTACATGAAGTTAGTAAGACACAAACGGAACAAAAATGAAGAACAAATAGTACTAGAAAAGCATTCAGAGCATCCAAACTTTTATCACTTATTCCTCGTGCCAGGATGAACATTTCCTGAAAATTTCAGCCATATGTGTTCATAACATCTTACTGTTAAATTAAGTTAGCCTTTCATTTATCTCAGACATGAGTAGGTATTTCTCACCTGACATGTTCGGCTACCTTAAATCTCCACCTCTTCCGGGAGGCTCGTGGGGAGCTAAGATCGGAAAATTATTCAATTGGAAACAAAATGCTAAAATCCTATCTGGTTTGTCACACACATGCTCTACTTCATAATAAATGATAATTATTGATGTGCGTTTCAACTGTTTCTGTTAAACAACGGCTGATTTATTTGTCAGTAAAACCCCTTATTAATTTGGACTACACGCCTGGCGCGCATATTACGTCACCAAAGATTCCACACCACAGCTGAGTGTGACGTCATACACGCGACGCATTGTTGTCTAAACCCGCATAAAACCGAACGTCACATTTGCCTTTCATCAAAAACAGGTGGGCTGCCGATGCCACATCAAATATTTCTTATAACCTCTATCATATGTGAATTTCAGAGCACTTGTCAAACGGAATCAGAATTTAGCTTGACTCGCTCCATTCACTCTCATTCAACTTTTTTGCAAGCGAAGCAACCATGGACCGGAAGTAGAAGGGCGTGACTTAGTCTCCCCATACCTACACATATGTCTGAGATAAATGAAAGGCTAACTTAACATATCTGTTCATAACTTTTTGAATTATGTTGCTACAAATCACATATATGTACAAATCACACACAATAAATGGAGAAAAATGAACAAAATAAGGAAGAAAATTAACCAAAAATTAAATAAACAACATAAATAAAATATGTCTATCTATACATATACATACACACACTTTAGGGCTGAACAATATATTGTTTTGGACCAAAAATCACCATTTCAGATGACATTAATTTGTGTCAAAGCTGCTTTTTTTAAAAAGTGCTCCTAACTTTGTTTTGTCAACTATTTTATGACTGATCTGATATATATATATATATATATATATATATATATATATATATATATATATATATATATATATATATATATATATATATATATATATATATATATATATATATATATATATATATATATATATATATATATATAATTTTTTTTTACATTAGCCTTAGCCAGATACTCACATTAAAGTATCTGGGTCAAACATCATCTTTGTATACAAACTCTGCACAGATGTTCCACTACACACCAGAGTGTTCAGAATTTACTTGCTAGTTCATAATCTTGAAAAGCAAAAGTCACAAAATGTCATGAAGAAAAAGAAAAGATAACCAGTACTTTGGTCAACATGAAAACTGAAATGGGTCAAATTGACCCTTAACATAATATGAGGGTTAATATCACTCAGCCCGAACACACATACACACATATACACATATATTGCACACATATACATACATACATAAATAAATGTAATTAAACATGCTCAAAAAGAAGTACAAACTTATATACTCCTATCCCCAAACTTTATTCCCTATGATATCTACAAAGCAATTATTATTCCACATGAATATTAATATAATAATATTAATCATAAATATAATACTAAAGACATTTCAGGCAGTTCAAATCTAATTTCACTAGTAATCTTATCTAAACCCTTTAAGAATAAATATTTATAAAAACTGTAGCATTGTTCAAACTTTACTTTGGGAGGAAAATGCATTACTGTGTTGAAAAAGGCTTCAGATATTAATGAGTGAAAAAACATCACATTACACTATGAACATGGCTGCCAGCACTTTCACCCTCATATAAGTCATCGTTACAGCTCTATGATATCATCTTTATTGACAATAATAGATCCATTTGTGTACAGTCTTATTGCTAAATGGTCATTGACATTAGAGCAGTCTTCTATATGTTGTGCACAATGTTATGGATAAAAACAGAGGTGGAAGTAACTAAGTAAAAGTACTTCATTCACTGCACTTAAGTACATTTTTTAGGTATCTGTACTTTACTTGAGTATTTATTTTTAAGACAACTTTTACTTTTACTCCCTACATTTTTGTTTAAATATCTGTACTTTATACACTTTACATTCTCAAACTAGACAAATGTGACAGTATGAAAAATAAGTCGTAAATCAGAAATTGTGACTTACTATGTCACCATTTTGACTATTTATCTCATAATTATCCATTTCTTATCTCATAATTTTTGCTTTTTTCTCATAATTTTAAGTTTAATCTAATAATTTTGACTTTTTATCTCATAATTCAGAATTTTTTTCTCATACTTTTGACATTTTAATCTCATATTTTTGACTTTCTAATCACACTATTTAGATTTTTTGATATCATAATTATAGATTTTTTAAATCTCCGATTTACAACTTTTACATTTTTCCTAAATGCCCTGTCCATAGACACAAAACTGACTACCATGACCCAATAAAACACATCATCTACACAATAACTCACTTTCAAAGGCTTTATTTTGGGATATTTTTCTTGTTTTTCCTGCTTAAATACATATTTTTTTCATCTAGTTTTACTTTTTACTTCATCACAATTAAGAGGTTGTATTTTTTTTTACTTTTACTTCAGTAAATAATAATAATAATAATAATAATAATAATAATAATAATAATAATAATAATAATAATAATAATAATAATAATAATAATAATAATAATAATAATAATAATAATAATAATAATAATAATAATAATAATAATAATAATTCAGACCAGCAGAAAAGTTGAAGTAATTTCCTTCAAAGTAACATTTCAGATTTTTAACATGTACTTTAACATTTAACTCGAATATCCGAATAGCGGGGGACTTATTTTTCAAAGTGACACACATTTCAGAAACATTTCCCTTTCAGCAGTTCTTGTAAAATGACCTTATTCCCGTAGATCCAGGAAATAACTGCATATTAACTCACTGACCCACTCTTAGCCTTCCTGCCCCCTAGTGGCCGTGAGGACACATTACATGATGTGCATTCAAGATGTTTTCCTCCATTCCTCTGCTTGGAATGCTGTAGCTGACCTATGCAGGAAGTTTTACACTCTCAGATCCATTTAATATATTATATCATTACAAATAATAGACATATAATAATGGTATATATAATTTTATTAAATGTATTTGTATCTTCTTTAACTTTGGTTTAAGTAGTTGCTATTAGTCCTGCACAGTAAATTTTGCAGTGTTAAATCAACACTTAGAGAGTTTATTTAACTTCTTCTAGAGTGTATTTGGTCCCATTGTCTCCAAATTAACACTGCAAAATCTACAGTGTGGAGTCCAAACCCAACACAATCATCTTTACATTACAAAACATACACAGACACACACACACACACACACACACACACACACACTCACTCACACACGAAATCTATTTTAGAATGAGACTCTTTTTTTGTAGAATTATGTTAAATACATAAACAAACGCATACAAACATACATACATACATACATACATACATACATACATACATACATACATACATACATACATACATACATACATACATACATACATACATACATACATACATACATACATATGTAAAATAAATCTATTTTAGAATGAGGCTCTTTTTTAAATGAGTCTTTAACATAGTAAAGTGTAAAAGTGTCGCAGGCTGAATACTTTCCGGATGCTGTGTACTTCCATCTGAGCCTGCTGTGTTTCCGGTGCCACACCCTCCATGTCCCATGGATAAAGTTCAGCTCGTGTCTGTCATCCTCAAACCTGCTGGGCTTTTGCATCTGAGAGGACCACAACTTGTCATTCTCTAAAACTAATATTAATTAAAAGAAAAAAAAAAAATATTGGATTACACCCAAATTAAAGGAGGTTGTGTTTATCCATCCATCATAAACTATTGTGACTGTTGCGTTCAAGGACGGGGGAGGAAAAAAAAGAAAAAGAAAAAACAAGATGCGGTGCGTCTTGTCCATCTGAGTAAGTGAAGTGTGACAGAAGTGGAGAAGATCCGGTAGGAGGCTCAACATCGTCTGCTGTAACGTTTCCACCGGACACAGGCTGAAGGATGGGTGTCTGTGTGTCTGCGGAGGACCGGGAGAACCAGAGGATCAACGAGGAGATCGAGAAACAGCTGAGGAGGGACAAGAAGGACTCACGCAGGGAGCTGAAACTGCTGCTGTTGGGTGAGCATCACCCACTCTGTGCACCCACTCTGTGCACCCACTCTGTGCGCACCCACTCTGTGCACCCCCACTCTGTGCACCCCCACTCTGTGCACCCAGTGTGTCATAAGGGAATGTGCAAGTAACTGTCAGGGACATTTCTATCTAGATATGCAATAATTATTATCTATTTTATCAATATTTTAGTATCAGTATTAATATTAGTATTTTAGTATCCATGTTAATATAAGTAATTTAGTATCAGTGTTAATATCAGTATTTTAGTACCAGTGTTAATATCAGTATTTTAGTACCAGTGTTAATATCAGTATTTTAGTATCAGTGTTAATATCAGTATTTTAGTATCACTATAAATATCAGTATTTTAGTATTTGCAGGTTATGTTTTTGTCTTTCAGCAACATTACTCAAAAAGTAATGGATGGATTTTGATAACATTTTTCAGGATGTGTTGGAAGTGTCACAATGAACAAATTATTACATTTTGGTAGTGATCTGGAAGAGATCCTGGATTCTGGATCACTTTGAAATGTATTCTCCATTTACCGTAATGTAAAATGATCTGTCCGTCTGTCTTAAGCCTTTAACCACAGAGTTATTATTTCCACACAGAGCACATGAACCAGTTTGATCCACCACTTTTTTTCAAGTTTGTGCAGCAGCTACTGTGACACTGTCTTCTCTTGTAGATGCTAATGCTACTTCAGATTAGCTGCAATGGGGGAGGGGCTTAACCTCACGTGGGTGACGCCAATGTCCATATGACGTAATGTGGACAGGCTGTTTCTGAGTGCTTCGTTTCTCTGTTGTTTTCTATGAATGGTAAATACAGCCAGTGGAGGAATGACGCCTTTAATTCACAGATCATGAAGATCAGGGATGTTCAAACCTGGTCCTCCAGAGTTACTATCCTGCATGTTTTAGATGTATCCCTCTTCCAACACACCTGATGGTCATTATCAGTCTTCTGCAGAGCTGGATGAGAGGTTTAATATTTGAAACATCTAAAACATGCAGGATAATAGGTCTGGAGGATCAGGATTGAGCACCCCTGATGTAAATGCTCATAAAAGCTCTAAGTAAATTAAACAAATACAAATGAAGACAAAAACAACTTTTTCAGCAAAGATAATGATAGTATAACTTCATGTAAAAACAAAAGTGTGTCCGTCCACTGCCATTGATCCATCTCTATATGTTGCAGAAGATGATGGTGTTTCCATGGTAACGACAGAGCCTCTGAATGTCTCAATGGGTCCTATCTGATGACCATGAAAATCTGAATAACTGCATTATTCAACAATTATTTACATGTATTGATAGGATTAATGGACCTGAAGTTATTAAATATATTAGATTGATGAATGACCTTGGTCGTTCAGTGGCTGTTTGGGTCTTTATGGGTTAAATATTCACGTTTGACCTTCAATTTCAAGACAGAACAAATAAACAGAACAGCCCGGAATTAATTTATAATCAAATTATTTGACAGTATTTACATTATAGAACCAAAATGTGTGTGAAAAATAGAAACATTCTTAATGGTGTTATTACTGTAACAGTTAACTCTTAACATATATTCTAATAATTACATCCTAAAGACAGTAAGAATACAACTACAATACAACTAATGGTAAAGAACAGCACATACCAGCAATAGTAAGAAAAAAAAAACAGAAAGTAATGGACAGCACACATACTCTAGATGAGGAACAACAAACACACATTAACATTGGCAATGAACTTATAACACAGAGATGATGCATCTAAGTTTTATTAGAAAGCTACAGCCATAAAGCTTGTACTTCCATTGACTTGGATTTTGAAAAATATTTGTTCATTTCCATGTAAAGTACTTTAAAAAGGCCCAGATTATTCTCATTTTACCACTTACTTTTTTGGTGATGAAGAAAATGGACAAAAATGACAGAGTTCCTAAAAACCTTTAAATGTATAAAGGATATAATCAACTAGTTTCCCCCCTATTGTATATGTTTTATAGGTTTAACAATTTAAAAACAGATGACGGAAAAAGTGTTTCCATTACAGTTTAACGATATATTAGAATATCGAAACGTCTGAAAAACCACCTCATGAAAGCGTGAAAACATTTTAGACTTAGACTAGACTTTATTAATCCTTTTGGGATTTCTCCCTCTAAGAAATTCACATTTCCAATAGCAGTGCAGAACAGTACGGGCAGTAACAGAATGAGCATGACACAAGAATAATGATAATAAAAGTAGACTATAAAATAAATAAATAAATAAATATATTTAGGTTATCGCACCTTTATATAGGTTGTGTTTTTTCAAAATTCAGGTGTTTCCATTACCAGGTTTTATAGCAATATTTACATTTAGCAAATTTCCAAGGGTAATGAAAATGCAGCTAGAGAAAGGGGAAGCTCCAAGGTTTCATGTAAGGATAACTGAGGACCTTTTATATTTAATATGTTCAATTTTAATTTCTGTGGTTGTGGTGGAGAGCGACAGTCTTTACCTGAACATGAACAACACAAAGATTCTAATTTCTACATCTGTGTAAAATTACTGAGTGAAAACGCCAAATTGTATATTCAATTACAGTGGTATTTTGTGCATCCTACAAGCTTGTCTTTGATGTTAATCACTGTCAGATAAATAAAAAAAAAAAACTACATTAGACTATTGATAGATATTTGTTTGAATAATTTTGAGCCTGATTATTAATGTGATTAAAGTCATCTGGGTTTCACTTCACTTCAGGATGTATGACATAGACCTATTGGCATGTCTTTTCCATTTCTACAATCATGGGGAAATATACTTTGTAGGGTTATTTTATATTTTATGTTGGCAGTGGTGAGGGTGTTGGTACTGTGATCGAGCTGATACAGCAGTAATGAGTGAATGGAGAATAATAAGAGGAAATGATGAGTGACTGGGATGAGGATGGAACATCATGCCTTCTGTCTTTTTTGGACACTGATGATGTTTTATTACCTTTATTTAAGGGACAATGTACAGAGAACATTAAGCTCACAGAGACAGAAATGTACTGTACCAGATTATAGCTAAATAGCTCATATCCATCTGTAATCCTTGACAACACAATACATACATTTAAAGTGCACAGTTACTAACGATTGTATAATAAAAAAAACATTAAAACAATCAGCACCACTCACCATGACAGTTACTTACAACAGCACAGACTCATTCATACCCAATATTTCACCAGTCACTGCATTGCTTTGCATCAGACCATTCTCCATTTTATATTTCATATTTAGACATAGTCCTTTTGGTCTCCACACATCATCAACTTCAGTGGCTCAACCAGGTTCATTTTCCAGATTCAGTCAAACAAACCTTTGCCACATAGACTCTAAACAGAATCTATGAGTCTCTCACTGCTGTGGAAATGACACACTTACTAGTGTTAGTGCGGTGTGACACATCGGGGAATTTGCCGCTCCGGACGCACCTCATGCAAAACCTATGCAAATCCAGACCTGTGTATTATATGAGTTGCCGGTTTGCTTCCACTTCTGTCTCAGAAAGGAGTTTCGATTAAAGTAGAACTCTGGTGGATCATGGCCACAGTGGGTTCACCTGTATTCATTATAATCCATATACAATTTGTTTGGAAAATTACCCTCAGGGCTCAGTGTACGGTAAATGACCACAATACAGCATGGATGCTTGAGAGAAGAAAATAGGATCAGACTTTGACTGTGAACATGTGATCTACAATCTCAAGCTACACAAAGTTATGATAACCCATAAAGACATTTGTGTCAGTTCCAAATATTCACATTCTGTACTTAAGTAGAAGTACAGCTACTTGTTTGAAAAAATACTCAAACAAATAGAAGTACTGATTCTACTACCTTAGTGATCATACTACCTACTGCTAATATCATTTCTTAATTATTCTACACTGCACCGTAACTTGTTAATGTTTCTTTGTTTTAATTTTCATATTTAATTTGAACTTTTTTAAATCCCCCCCCCCCTTTTTTTTTAATTGACTGTTTTTAAATTGTATCTTGATGCTTTTAATGTTTTATGTAAAGCACTCTAAATTACTTGGCTGTTGAAATGTGCTATAAAAATAAACTTGCCTTGCCTTACTTAAGTAAGAGTAAAAAAAAAAAAGGTGCAACTTCTTAATTATCTTGTCTCGTCATCTGAACCAGCTTTATCCTCACTAGGGTAACTGAGGACCTAATCCAGCTACAATGTGTGAAGGCGGGGTACACCCTGTATGAGTCTCCAGTTCATCTCAGGGCTGAACATATATAGACAAACAATCACTCTCACATTCACACTTATGGACAATTTAGATTAACCAATTAACTTATCAGTGCATGTCTTTGGATGGTGGGAGGAAACTGGAGTACCTGGAGAAAACCCACACACACAGTAAATTTTGCAGTGTTAATTTGGAGAAAATGGGACCAAATACACTCTAGAAGAAGTTAAATAAACTCTCTAAGTGTTGATTTAACACTGCAAAATTTACTGTGCAGACACGAGGAGAACATGCAAACTCCACACAGAAAGGTCTGGTGTGGGATTCGAACCAGGGTCCTTCTTGCTGTGAGGCATGAGTGCTAACCACATGCTATCAGTTGTAATAAAGTAAAAAAGTCAAATTGCATTTTTTTTTTGTTGCCATGAATGAAATAACATTTATTTAACCAGGAAAAATCATAAAAAGTTTCAAAAGTATCCAAAACTACAAAAGCACTGAGAACGCAGACCTCCGCCAAGGTATGTATTTAATTCACTAATCATAGATGTTCATAAAAACACAGAGTAAAGATGAGGTGTATTGTATGAAAAATACAGAAAACTGAAGAAAAAGTGACATTTTCAGTGATATATATAATTAACTGAACATTCAACGTCATTGAAGCAACTCCACTGGTTTTACTGGGGAATCAATGTTGTAGAAGATGATGGTGTTTCCATGGTAACTATGAAGCCTTTGAACATCCAAATGGGCGATATCTTTTTATATAGATCTTATTGTTTGGTTTTAATCTGATATTCAAAATAAACAAACAGTATAATCATCCATAGATAAGAGCTATGTATAAATTCAAATATGCCATTCAAATATATATAGAGAGCCTTCAGCCTAATGGATAAAATGTAATTGTGGAGTTGTGGAACATAGTGTAACATTTATTTGACTGGATGAGAGCTGCTCTGAGATTCAGAAGATTTCATTGTGATAGTCAGATCCAGTTCTCAAGTGGAAACCATCATGTCCACAGCCTGTCTCATCTCTTTAACTGGGTTCATTTGAGTAGATGTGGTACTGATATTAACCCATAAAGATCTAACACTGCTTTATTGACTGTTTCCAGATTAATATTTCTGTAGATTTAACATTTGTTAACTGGTTTATTACAATATTATATTCTTTTTCAGTGGGGATCGTGCATTTCCCAAAATGTAATTTAAAGACCATACAGACTAGAGATGGGAGAAAAAAATCGATTCACATATGTATCGGGATTTTTTGTTTTACAATTTTTAAATAGATTTTTTTTGTTCAAAAAATCTTTTTTTGTATTCATTTTAAGCTAGGTGGGAAAAAAGTACCGCTTGTAAAGACCGTAGACTGAATGAGTCACTCAAATGCGTCATGGACGACAGCTAGCTTATTATTGTATTAGCTTCAGCAACACACCAGCGTTAAACAGCATTAACTTATGCGCAGATAAACAATACACTATGCTAATATCTATTCCAACTGTGTTGTGTTATTAATCTCACCTTGTGGTATTTACACACAGTAATAAACCAGGAGTATATGAATTAGAATTAGGAAAAAGAGGGCAACAACACAGCGGCTAAAAAACGGAGGTGGTGTGTTCAGAACCATCGTAATATCTCTGGTGCGTTCACAAGCACGGGATATTTGAAAACTTAGAGACAATCAGTTGTTCCTGAATAAATATAGTTAAACAATCAACAAAAATTAAAGTGTGTGTGCTTTCTAACAGAAGGGAAGAGCAGAGCTGGACATGTACACTTTAAAGTACACGTTATTATGAAGTATGTTAATTTAAAGGCTCCTATTTGTGTTGTGTGCAGATAAATGTAGCAGTTTACTTCCCAAAGTCTGGTTCAAATATATTACTGCTGAATAACACATATGGCACATATGGTTGGCATTTTTTGGGGAATTATGGCTCCTGATATGACCTGTAGGCGTCATCATTCAGCTTTTTCACGTGATCTGGTGTTAAAAAGGCAAGTGAAAAATCGGGAATATCAAAGAATATCAATTTAAATCGAATCGGCACCAAAAAAATCGTAAAAGAATCAAATCGGCATAAAAGCATATCGTCCCAGCGCTAATACAGACGTTCATAAAATCTCAGCATAAATTTAAAGGTTACATTCATACGTTTAAATAAAGAAGCAATAAAGAAGTAAACATTTAGCAATTTAAGATTTTAAACTTGCAACATAATAGGTGGTTGAGTTGGTAGAGCGGGTCATTCAACGACCAAAGGGTTGGTAGTTTGAATCCTTGCTCTGACTCTTCACATGTTTTTGTAAAACTCTGAAGCCATTGAGAGCTAAATGTCTCCCAGTTTATTCTTAGTGGATTTAGAAAAAAAATTTAATTTGTAAAAAATTTATTTAGATTTTTTTTTTTTCAGATTAAAAAGAAGCCTGCCACTAAAGATTGGATGTCATCTAGAAGTCTAAATCAGTCTAGAGCAGTTTTGGACATATATGTGATGTACAAAATAGGTCAGTCATTTGGATGTCTGAAAATGACCTCATTTCAACATCAGTCAAACATTTCAACCTTGACAACAGGTCATATTTTGCACGTTAGTAGAACTTCTAAAAAAGGTGCAGGAAATTGACCATTTTTTTGTATTTTTCAATAAGCAACCAAAATTATTGTTACAAATGTTATTGTTATAAATCTGGGAAAAAAAAGGTTAATTAAACAAACTAATGTTTAAATGGGACTATCAATTTCTGAATATATTTATTTTGACATGTAATGCATATGTGTCATGAACACAAGCCACAGGGCAGCTCTAGTTCAGGTAGTAGAGCAGGTCGATGATCAAATATTCAGCGGTTTGAATCCTGGCTCCGACTGCCCACGTGTTGAAGTGTCATTAGGCAAGACACCGAACCCTCACGTGCTCTCAGTAAGGACAGGTAGAAGCATGCATAGGAGAAGCACCTACTGGTGTGTGAATGAGTGAATATGAGGAATTTTAAAATGTGCTATAAGGGATTCCCACCCACGTAACCCCTACTATGGCGTGTCCGCCATAGTGATGGTCTACCCTTCCTCTCCCCGCATGTAGCCAGCCGTGAAAATTCCTAATTTAGTTGTAAATTATTCTTAGATCGGTTCTGATGTAATTGTGTTTAGTCAAATATTAGTTCAGCTTTAGTTTGTTTTGTTTGGTTGTTTTTTGTTTGTTTGTTTGTTTGTTTTACAAATTTAGCCCTAGTTTAGCCTAAATTTTCACAGCAATACACTTTAAAGACATCAATGCTAAATAGGGTTTCCATTTCAACAATGAAGTACTTTTTTAAAAAATATATATTTTAGTACTTTAATTAGATAATGTTACACATTTCAGTAGTAGTTTGTCCACTCTGTGCTGCAGCTTTCACAGCAGTTCCAGCATTTCTTTCACTACTGACTAGACTGGATCAGGCTCATGCTAATGTTTGCTATTGCACACAAGCATGCTAGATTTCTTTGATAACAGAAAATTCATACATTTTACTTCAACACCAAACTATATTTGCAGAGAACTCGTTTAATTACTTTCAGGAGTGCAATTTACCTGATCCAAAACTAAGACTGCAAAGCCTCATGTGGTGCGTTGGATGCCAAACACTGCCATCAGCCTTCTTTACTGTTAATTGCAGACAACTAGTTATTTCTCCGTGTTGTTTCTTTTGGGATATGATATAAGGCTATTCCCTTAGCAGAATCATGTTTTGATTGCATCTGACTGTACAACAATGCTCAGGCATTGTTGCTTTCTTGTGACGAATTTTAAGGTGACAAATGTTACTGGCAGCTCAAAATGGAAGCACTCTATGACGTGAAGACAAGTGGGAATCCCCTATATAAGCTCAGTCCATTTACACATTGATTTTGGACATCACAAAAAAGACGTCACCTGGAGTAACATTTTGCACCTCCCAGGGACAACAAATAGACGTGGAAAGCATGTTATTTCAATGTGTCTTTGCACTGAGGGCTGTGATTAATTTGACTAAAAATTGTAATTATTTGAGAACACTAAAATTAAGGCTGAAGTATTTTCAGTAAAGTGCAGATGAACCAGATGTACTCTAATGTTCCATGAAATCTGTCAGAGGTGGAACTAGGTGTGAGTCAAAGTCTAACCCTGTACTGATGCTGACATCCAGGATAATGACTCGATTTGTTTACCTGCCTTTCTCATCCTCTAAGAAACTTGACTTGTAAACCAGGTACATTCAAATGCAGAGAATTTGTATAAGGGTTGTTTGTTAAGATGTAAACATTCAAGTATCCATGGTCCCATGCAAAACCAGGAGGAAAATCCATTATATTATTAATTTATTAGAGACATTAAGAAGAAGAACAGGCCTTTAAATGTATATTTGATCACAAAAAACATTTAATGTTTAATTAATATTGTATTTTAACATCTGACCATTTCCTGCTTTTAATCATAGGCGCATATTTGAAAGTTCTTCCTGAACGTTTATAGAAATAAATGTGAAACTGAAACACGCATACACACAGAGTTTCTGTGGCCCATGCCACAGTTTGTATAGTGGAAGCTCACAGTTTTCATTCAGGCCACATGATGTAAGATCTATTTGTTTAACAAATATGTGTTTGTTTAACAGACCAGTCTACTGAAAGTGTGTGTGTGTGTGTGTGTGTGTGTGTGTGGACACTCTGGAGAGCCTGACGGGAAAAAAAAGAAAAAGAAGAAATTAAATTGGTTTTATGTTTCCTTAACTGAACAAAACCCAGAACATTTTATTCACCTTATGAGATGAGGCAAAATAACTGCATTTGAGAAGCTGAAAATGGAAATTGTTTAGCAACTTTGTGATTCTTTTGTGATAAAAACAAAGAGTTTCTGTTTGTGAAACACAAGTAAAGGAAAAACAACAAATGATATTGGAGAAAAACATAACATAACATATTTTATTAGTGGATTTCCAAAAAAACACTGTCTTCAAAATTATTCATACGCTAAGTTTACTCAGTTCACTGTCTTTTCTTATTAGTCATTAGAGTAGCCTTTGTTCTGGATAATGGTTCCTGTAAGGCTACGTCCGCACAAGTTCGATACAGGTTTAGTTTTGAAACTGTATCAAAAAGATATTATGTAAAAATGGAACTGGTAGAGTAAAAACCCCGTTAGCAAGGGGGCGAAACGCTTGCTGAAAACGATGCACTTCACATGCCACACCACTAAGCGTGCTGTAACCCAGTCCAAGAGATACAAGAGAACAATAGAAGAAGTAGTGCGCATGCGCCCACATCCCTTTTTTTTACCGGCACGACACACACCGGACACAAACAACAATAACACTGCTAACACCCTAACCCATTCACCACTGATACTCTGTTGTTCGCTATTGTTACTGTCTTGTGAAGAGAATGAAAGCTATGTGTGCAAAGCTGCTGTTTTTTTCCGGTCATGTGGTCATGACATGGGTGACATCCGTATGAATATGGAAACAACAACTACTCTAGGACCCGTTTTCCAAAGAGTTCGTTTTGGGGTATCTGTGAGACCGGTGATGCACCTGGGTAGGCTAAAGGTCAAATGATCCCGACACACCTCCTCTTGCATTAACAATGTGTTGTGGTGTGTTTATCCACCCAAGCCTTGTTTTCCTTTCAAGATGGCCGCCACATGATAAAGGCTTTATCTATTCTATTCTAGATCTTCTCATATGTATAAAAGCAATCAAATACTCTACTCTAGCTAACTTGGGATTTTTTTACCAAATGTTTGCTGGGTGGGTGCCAGTGGTTCATTTCCTGCTCCCAGATATTGGCAGGTGTCCCTTTTCCTTTTGGCAGTCAAATATACATTCAAATTACTTATTTTGCCTGTGTGTCCATTCATGTATCAGTCTGCAATTAAGAGGTGTCATTCTTTTGCTTTTTCGAATTTAGTACAAATCAACCATCAGCTTACACAACCTGCACAGATGTGTTTTAATTATGTGGCCAGGAAAAAAGAAATGACCAACATAAAACTGAGATAATAGATGTGGCGTTAAATACATACATAAACTAGAACTGCAAGCAGTCATGAACGGGTGCCGAACCTGACGCCGTTGGAACTTGGGCAAGTGGTTGCCCGCGTTCATGTGGGATGCGAAATGCAAGCATTCACATTCCACAGTACAGTGTGCTGTGGAACCCTATTGTTTTTGGTCCGATTTTTACCTCCACCAAGGGGGTTATGTTTTTGCCAGAGTTTGTCTGTCTGTCTGTTAGTTAGCAAGATAACTCAAAACCTTATGGACAGATTCTGATTTAATTTTCAGGGTAGGTTGGTAATGGGGTGATCTAAAAATGATTAGATTTTGATGGTGATCGTGGGGGGGGGTCTACCTTGGTCTGCGCTCTCAGAGTGCTTTTGTAGTTATTTTTATTATCATTATTTATTATTTTTATTCTTTTGTTCATAAAACTGATACCCTCGCCCCAAACCATACATTGTTTGAAAGAGATCTTTGGGGCCTGGTCCAGAACATTGATGGTACTGCAGACACAAAGAATGACACGTGTACACCAGAAGGTGGCGCTATACAAGAAAAAAATGTGTTTGAGGTTATAACTCACAAACTGTACATTGCACATTCAAAACACACACATCCACAGATTCTCTGAAGACCCCACCACCCCCTCACCCCCTATTCTTTTTTCTAAATTTCCTGCCCATACCCACAAAACTGAGTACTGTGACCTAATAAAATGCATTATCTACACAGTAAGTCACTTTAAAGAGCTTTATTTGTGACTACTTTTGAAGCTTTTCAGATTTCTCCTGGTTAAATAAGTACTATTTCATCTATGGCAAAAAATTTGTTTTACTTTTTCCATTTATTACAATTGAGAAGTTGTACTTTTTTACTTTTACTTAAGTGAAGGAGTTGAATCAGAAGTAGCTGTACTTCTTTTTTTGCAAACAGACAAAAAAACAAAACAAAAACAATACCCCTGTTGCGGCCTGTTTTTTTTTCTTTTTTTTGTTTGTTAATCAAGCGTTTGCTTGTGCAGCTTGTGATGAAGCAGCCGGAGGAGAGCAGCTAGCTGCAGGTTGGCAGGGCAGCGGGGTCTGTGGTGAACTTTGAGTAGAGGATGGAGGTGGATGCTCCACATCTGTTGGGGCCAGTGCCACAGAAGCTGTAGTTTGATGAACATTCTGTTTTCTCTGTTTATTTGAAAAAAAAAATTGCCTCTTCATTTCTGTAGAAACAGCCAGCGGTTTGGCAGGTGCCGACAGCCTTAGCTGAAGACACTCACGGATGATGTAATGATAATTAAATCGATAGGTTCACAAATTAAAATCACAATGCAGCGTCTCTGACAGTTTAAAAAAAAAATCAGCAGCAGTGAAGGTGTGTGGTGACTTTGCTCTTAAGAACACAGATACAACTTGTTTTTACTACAGTCTTTAATCAAGTCAGAGAGCACAAAAGGTACCCGGGCCATGGCCCCCCCGATTCTACAGTGTATATGTGATACAAATGTATAAATGATAAACTTTTTTAAGAATGTTCAGCTTGTTAATATTTGTTAAAGTTATGTTCAAGTACAGTTTGTAGATGTAAACATTTTAATTATGGAATTTTACTAGCCTAGCTGCGCTAGACTCCTAGCCGCAACACATGTAATGTGCTACAGCAGTCGAGTTACACAATTCAACTTTTGAAAGACAACCTTTTAGCCTCTCCTGCCTACAAAGCGTCCCTAGACCTATACATGTAATAAATAGGAATAGCGCGACTTGGCTAGAATTTTACTATTTTTGCTCAAAAACAGAGAAAACTTTGGAGTTGACATTATTTGTATGTTTTTATCCTATTCTTTCTATTATTTCACTGGTGTGGCCCACTTTACACCACTTTATTAGGATGAAACGGCCCCTAAACTAAAATGACTGTGACACCCCTGTTCCAGGTACAGGAGAGAGTGGAAAGAGCACCTTCATTAAACAAATGCGGATCATCCATGGAGGAGGATACACAGAAGAAGATAAGAAGAGCTACTCTAAACTGGTCTATCAGAACATCTACACGTCTATGCAGGCCATGATCCGAGCCATGGAGACCCTGGGTATAGCCTTCGCCCAGCCCCAGAACCAGGTAACCACACCAGTCGTCCACCCATAGGGGTTTACTACAATATTTTATTTTCCATCAGCCTTAGCTGATGTCAGAGACAGGTCGCTAATATTTGGAGCCCATGCTGATTTTTCCCCGCCCCTGTTAAATTAAAATCTTCTTTAGTGACAATTAGAAAATATAAATTATGACAGTTAAACTAATAATAAATATGTCCAAACATCCACCATGTTTTTGTTTTCTTGTTCTTCATCTTTTTTTCCTTTTTATTCTTTCCCCCTTTTTTCTTCTTTTTTTCTCCATTTTTTCATCTTTTCTTTTTGCCGCTTTCCCCTTTTCCTCTTTGTTCCTTCTTTTTTCATTTTGTCCTTGCTTTCTTCCCTCCCCTTTTTTCCCCATCTTCTTTTTCTTCTTTTTTCATTTTCTCTCCTTTTTCCCCATTTTTTTCTTCTTTTCTTTTTGCCCATTTTTTTTTAAATTACTTCTCTTTTTGGCCTTCTTTTTTGTCTTTTTTGTTTTCCCTCTTTTTTCTTGTCTTTTATCCCTTTTTCTCTTCTTTTTCCTCATTTTTCTGTCCTTGTTTTATTTTTTCTCATCTCTTTTCCTTGTTTCTTTCCCACTTTTTTCTCTCCTTTCTTTTTTTCTGATTGTCTTTTTGCCCCCTTTTGGTTATTTCCTTCCCTTATTCTCTTTTTATCACCCCCCACCTTTGTTTGGTCCTTTTTTCTCCTCTTTTTCTCCCTTCATTTTTCTCTCCTTTTTGTTTTCTCCCTCCATTTTATTTTCTTTTTTTCCTCTTTTTCCTTCACCTGTCAGTAAATCACAGCAGGTAAAGAAGAGCATATCGGCCAATGTAACAGGCCGATACCAAAACAAGAAAAATGCATAAATGTCAGCCAGTCGATATATCAGTCTATCACTAACAGATACTCCGGTCCTACTGTGATTGTATCTGATCAGTGTTTGTTAAACGAGGTTTGTGTTGGTTTGTTTGGGTTTTTTTGCCCACAGAGCAGTGCATCTTCAGTCCTGGAGGTGGAAGTGGATAAAGTGGAAGAGTTCGACCCAGGTCTGGCTGTCGCTATAAAGAGTCTGTGGGAAGATGCAGGAATACAGGACTGTTACGACCGGCGCAGAGAGTACCAGCTGTCTGACTCCACCAAATAGTGAGTGATGAAGACGCTCATGCTCGTTTACTGTCACAGAAATAATTATTACAGTAAACCATCAACTGTCATCAATGGTTAGGCAATCATGTCATAACTCCTGTGTGCATCATATGACTAAAACTACCGTTTTTGTCAGTACAGTATACTATACTACTACTACTACTACTACTACTACTAACTATAAAAGAACTCTGAGAGAGCAAACCTCCGCCAAGGGAAACCTCCCCCCTTTGAATGAAGAGAGGTCCACCAAGGAGGTTATGTTAATGCCAGAGTTTGTCTGTCTGTCTGTCTGGTAGTTAGCAAGATAACTGAAAAAGTTATGGACAGATCTTGATGACACTTTCAGGGTAGGTTGGTAATGGGGAGATCTAGAAATGATTAGATCGCAGTGAGGATCTGGGGGGGGGGTTGGTCAAGATAAGTCACATTTTCAAAGTGATCCAGAATCTCTTCCGGATCACCACCAAAATGTAATAAATTGTACCCTGTAAATTTCATCAAGATCCATCCATAACTTTTTGAGTTATATTGCTAACTAACAGACAGACAGACAAACTCTGTTCAAAAACAAACTCCTTGGCTGATCTCTCTACATTCGAAGGGAAGAGGTCTGTGCTAACTATAGGATGTTCATTATGTATTACTGTTAAGTTAGTTTTTCATTTATCTCAGACATACGTGTAAGTATGGCTCACCTGACATATTTCGGCGTGTTACTTCCGCCTTCGTCAATATTGATCCAGACCTCACACCCCACACCTCCACAACAACATCAGCTGTTTTTAAAGCATGTCACTGCAACACTCAGGTGACCCTCTGACGAAGGTGGAAGTAACACGCCGAAACATGTCAGGTGAGAAATACCTACACGTATGTCTGAGAAAAAATTTAAGACTAACTAAGTTTGTGCTCTCAGAGTGCATTTCTAGTTTGGAATTAAACAAGAATAAAAACTCTCATGTAAACAGAGCAAATGAACCCAAATGGACTCAGTAATGCATGAGGGTTAATATAGTAAAGGTAACAAGTTTTTTTTTTTTTTAAGTAAAACTGTTGCATCTCTTCTGTACTTGTTCTTACTTTCCTCACATTTCTTCAGCTATCTCTCTGAACTGGATCGAATTTCGAAACCCTGTTACATACCTGACCTCCAGGATATCCTCCGAGTCCGAGTGCCGACCACAGGCATCATCGAGTACCCCTTCGACATGGAGAACGTCATATTCAGGTGAGATACAACAATGCTGGCTGTTTCCTGGATGATGTAAGAACAAAGGTACACTTTAACCCTTTAAAGGACACTCACTGAATTATTTAGGTGACCCGTTTGACCTGCTGCCCTCAGGGAGACGCTTCAGGTGCATCAGGGCCAGGACAAACAGACTTAAGAACTGTCTTTTTTTTAGCCATCCTGTCTCTGAATTTCCAGCCCAACCCCCCTCCTGAACCCCCCAGTATAAGTGCAATAGACAGGATGGGGAAATTTAAATTTTACTTGGCCCATGATGCTGTGTAATATTTTATTCTTTTTTAATATTTTACACACACACACACATTTTCATACATGCATTACTTACATCTTTTATGACTAATTTATTATTATTTTTATTATTTTAGATAATTATTGGTTTTATATTGTACTGACTAAAAGGAGAAGCTCAAATATGGCTGTATGATTTTTTTTTCATCCATAGTTACATTCATTTTTTATTATTTGATTCAGTGGTCTTCAACCCTGGTCCTCAGGGCCCACTGTCCTGCATGTTTTAAATGAAACCCTGCTCCAACACACCTGATTCAAATGACCACCTCATCATCAAGCCTTGCTGCAGCCTGATACTGAACCACTGCTTTGAATCAGATGTGTCGGAGCAGCTCATTCCTGGTCCTCAAGAGCTACTATCCTGCATGTTTTAGATATATCCCTCTTTCAACACACCTGACAGTCATTATCAGGCTTCTGCAGACCTTCATAAGAGGTTTATCATTTGAATCAGGTGTGTTTGAAGAGGGATACATCTAAAACATGCAGGATATTAACTCTCGAGGATCATGATTGAGCACCCCTGATCGAAAACATGCAGGACAGTGGGCCCTGAGGACCAGGGTTGAAGACTACAAATTTGATTGATGATTATAAACTGCTGCATCAACTCAACTCATCACAAATTGGAGTCTGGACTTTTTCAAATTTTTGTGTGAAAATGATGTCTCATGGTCCCTGAAGTATTCTCTCACAAGCCTGATGACCCTGGTGGTGTCCAATCTGTTTAACATTACAGACATGACAGGACACTTACTGCATCAGTTAGATTAAATAACTTTTTCCAGCTGAAACATTATTAACCACAGAAAGATCCGAACCATTAGCTTAGTTAAATTGAGTGTCAGTCCCCTGTAACCAAAACTAAAGGTGATTCAATTAAATATTGCATGTGCGACTTTTTTTTTTTGGCCAGTGTAAATAAAAACATTGTATTAAATGTGATGATCCTAATGGGGGGTTTTTTTATCAAGACTTGCAGGTTTTTCATGACACTCTACTATTAATAGCTTCAAAATGTCCATAAAATCTATTAATTTAGTGATTCTAAAAACCAACTTGCTTTTGGCCCCATAATGTTTTCAGAAATGACCAAAAATAGTCACTTGCCTGAGGGTTACAAATCATTGTTTTCTGTTGTTGGATTGGGTGTGGTTATATTAGGATGGTGGATGTTGGGGGTCAGAGGTCAGAGCGGAGGAAGTGGATCCACTGCTTTGAGAATGTCACCTCCATCATCTTCCTGGTGGCGCTGAGTGAGTACGACCAGGTTCTGGCCGAGTGTGACAACGAGGTGAGAATCCAGCTCAACAGACCATGACCTAGATGTGAACTTTGCCTTTGGTCATTAAAACAAACATGGATTAACCCTTTACCATTCTGGGGTGATTTGGGTTAAAACGCCTGAAAAATACATCTCAAAATGAAAACTCCAGCTGTTCTTTAACAGCTTGAAGTACAGATAAAAGAATGGGCTCTACAGTGCAAGACAATTAAAATACATATACTGATGTGTGATTTGGACCTAAATGCTTTACTGGATTATGTTCACTGGAGTGTTAAAAGGAAAACAACACCACATTTATAGAGGATTGATCAGATGACAGCCTAAAGAGAAGCCAAATTCGTCATATTTGTCTTTGGTATAAAACAACCTTTTGTGTATGCGGTGCTGCTGCACTTCAGAATGGTTTATTTATTCAGAAATATGAGTTTGTTCACTTTCATTTGATATGCAACAAGTGCAAGAATGTGGGAGCTGTATATATAAGTGTTAGGGGTGTGACAAGATTGGGTTCACAAGATTGAAACGGGATTTTAAGAAAACTAAATTACAAATTATATGAATGGACAACAGACTTATTTAACCGAGATGCACATGAATTTAATAACTCTGTAAGTGTTAACTTTTAATTAACTTCTTCCTTTTAATGAACTTTTTCCTCTACAAATTGAAACTAAAATTAAATGTCATAAAAGTTCAAATATAATATATAAAATTATATATTTCTCCTTTTTCCAAATGCAGACAATATGTGCAAATCAAAAAGTTCTTCTCTGTCATTTTTGCTGCTTACTGGATAACATATCTCGCAAGACAGAATTTTAACGTGACGAACTATCTCGCCAAATTACATCTTGTCACACCCCTAATAGGTGTTAATAAAATAATGTCAACTACATGCCTGGGTAAGAGGTTAAATGTGTAAGTTATAAAGTCTTATCTTATCTTATCAACGTCAGAACCGAATGGAGGAAAGCAAGGCTTTGTTCAAAACCATCATCAACTACCCCTGGTTCCAGCGCTCCTCTGTTATACTGTTCCTCAACAAGACAGACATCCTCAACGACAAGATCATGTATTCACATATATCCACCTATTTCCCAGAATTCACAGGTTAGTGAATGGATGAATGTATTTAATGTCATGTTACTTTTACAGCAAATATCCAGCCCGTGGGATGATATTACAATAGTGCAAAAACTCCACAGTCAAGGCTGTTCAACTGATTTTAGTTCAGGTTCCACATACAGACCAATATGATCTACAGTCAAATGATAATGGCATAATAACCTACAAAAATAATGACTCCATGTTTTCTTCTCAGTCTGATGCAAAAAAATTTTTTTAATTATGCCAATAAATATCGTGAACCTGGGCGATTTTCAACATAACTGAAATCGCCCCAAAAAGGGTGGTACCAAGTATCACTGACTGTACTTAGGACTTCACCCTGATATCCACAGAGAGATGAGATCAGTCAGCTCCGCTAAAGTAGTAGTTTCGTTTTTTACGTTTGCTATGATGTGGCAGTGCACCGCTATACCCTATACTTGGTCATATGCTATTTACCTTAAGTAACCATAGTTTAGGATACAGCATTTGAGAGGATAAACTTAATAGTTTTAATTAAATAATCATGCACAAACTGAATTTGAGTGGACCATCCCTGTTCACTTACTTTTCATATTCTTCTGCAAGAATACCAGTTTGTCCACATTTTCTGGCAAGATGGAGTCAAACGTATTATTCTCACGGGAAGGAAAAATCAGCAGGGGCGGGAACAACATTAACATATGATAATTTTCAGCCATGTGAAACAACCAAAAGGACAGGCACGTTCATTACTATTCACCTTTTAGTGAGCCAAAACTCCGAAGTCAAAAGAACTACATATCCAACTATGCTTTATCTTCCTAGCCGATCACTACCGGAAGCTAAATGCATAACTGTGTAATGTTTATAATGCTAAGTGCTAACAAAGGTGGCACCTGTAGATGGTAGCGTTGCCTCAGTAGACCACTTATAGAACTAGTGTGATGATCATGCATAGAACAAGAATGTGATGGCAAACTACGTTGACTATGAGCCGTGAAGGTGAGGCTAAGTTACGCCCTTCTACTTCCTGTTCATGGGTGCTTCGCTCGCAAAAAAATTGGTTGGGAGTGAATGGAGTGAGTCAAGCTAAATTCTGATTCTGTTTGACAAGTGCTCTGGAATTCACATATAATAGCGGTTAATCAGATATATTTGATGTGGCGTAGGCAGATCACCTGTTTTAGATGGGAAGCATGTAACGTTAGGTTTTATGTGGGCTTATTAAGAAACTATAATTCGTCGCGTATGTGACGTAACACTCCGCTCAGCTATGGTGTAGAGTCTGGTGACGTCACATGCGCGCCAGCGGTGTAGTCCAAATTATTAACGGGTTTTACTCGCAAATGAGTCAGCCGTTGCTTAACAGAAGCAGTTGAAACGTTATCATTTATGAGGTACAACAATCAGGGTACATGAAAAACCCGATATGATTTTAGCATTTTATTTCCCATTTATTAATTTTCGATCTCCGGGTCCATGAGCCTCCCGGAAGGGACGGAGACTGTACAGCCTTTTGTTCCTGTGTGTGCATGTAGCCGTTAGCTCAGCAGATACGTTTTCCAAGAAACGCTTGACTTGACTCTCTGTAAAACTGATAACATACAGAATATGTATGTTACATGCATTGCTTTAGCATATTTACATGCCATTACACACTGAAATGAAAATAAATAAAACGCTAGCTCAGTGCTAAATTGAATGGGGAAAATCCATAGACACGCTAACAATTAGCATTTTCCGGTTAATTTATGAATTCTGTTGTCTTTTTAACCAACAACAAAAGTTTCACATCACATACAAATTTGCTGCTAATTTTCACAATAACTGAACATGAAATACTTACAGGTGTACGTTTCCCTGGCCGTCCAAACAGAAAACAAATACATGTCCATTCGGTTCCTTCTTCTAGTGAACTGCTACAGAAACAGAAGTATAAACCACACAGTGCCGCACTGAATCTGAGCAGTAGAGGGCGACCTTTACCTGCTTTTAACAACACAATAGCACTAAATACAAACAAAATTAATCCATGGATTAATTCATTAATCCACTGGATTATGAGGCACACTGTCATTTTTTTTAGAAAATTAAAGGCTTTTAAGTGTCCCTTATAGTCCAGAAAATACTGTAAATTTACAAAGTATCCTTGAACAATAAAATGTCAGTAACCAATAACCCTTACCGGACAGATGAGCAGTTCATCACAGGACTGAACATATAGAGATGAACACTCACATTCACAACTATGGGCAATTTAACTCCAGTGGACAGCTGTTCTCCAGCTGTCCTCTTGTATATTTATGGGGTTTGTTGTTTTAGTTCCATGTCAGCCAACACAGTGGATGCAAATGCACCATTACATACACTGACATTCAGTCCAGTACTGTCACTGTGCTGGTCTCTACAAACCTGATCTACACTAACATGTTAGAGCATAAATCAATTGATTGATATTGTTACATATTTCAAATGTGTTAAATCTTACATACATTAATACAATGAACCATAAACCAAAAGACAAAAGTGCTGGTTAGCTCATGTTTTTATGATGGTGTGTTATTCCACATGTATAGTGGTTTATGTACATGTATACAATGGATTTGTAAATATTCCATGAGAAAGAATTTGTAAAATGAATGGATCATAATGTGCAGACTGTGTTTTTAAGTAGATCTGGTGACTCTGAAACCAATTCTCTTGTTAATTCTATGAATTTTACATTATGACCCAAGACTTATCTTGGAAATTTGAGCCAACTAGCATCAGTAACATGCATGTGGTAAAATTCCATTAGTTTTATTCCAGAAGCATTTTACCTGTAGACCATTGTTTTCTATGCGAAGCCTGTGAAAAATTCTAATAATGTTAATCTGATGATTTCTCACATTTGAACATGCTGGTGTTCTCTGTATCTGTGTTATTGTCTTTTGCTGATACCTGCTGCAAATTAAGTCTACCTAAGGATATACATGAAGTTACTTTGATTAAATATGTGTTTCTTTGTTTTGAAAGTTAAAGATATGGTGTCCAGATGGATGGACATTTTCACAAATCAATGAAAAATAGGTTCATAAACAAATGTCCAATCATAGTTTTTTTTAGTGTCCAGAGTAGGGGTCTGCAACCCTGGTCCTTGAGAGCTGCTATCCTGCATGTTTTAGATGTTTCCCTCTTCCAACACACCTGATTCAAATTATCAGCCTATCGCCAAACTCTGCAGAAGACTGATGATGATGGTCAGGTGTGCTGGAAGAGGGAAACCTCTAAAACCAGTCCTCGGGGGTCAGAATCTTGCATGTTTTCGATATTTCTCTCTTCCAGCGCACCTGGTTCAATTAATGATCAGCTCATCACCCAGCTCTACAGAAGCCTGATAATTATATAATGGCTTCTAGGTGTGATGGAAGAGGGAAATGTCTAAAATTGGAGGACACCGGCCCTCGATGCCTGGAGTTCCCCATCCCTGATCTAAAACATGCAGGATAGCAGCTCTCTAAGGCTAGGGTTATACAGAGATGATCGGAAGAGAAGACACAAAACTGGTGTCTCGTCTTTACCATTTTATCCACAAGCATTAACATTAAGAACTCTCCGTGCATACGGGAACACAACAGTGTGTGGAATTAGATTGGATATGCGTGCGGGACTGCTAAATGGTGCAGTGATAGAACACTGCCTTGTCTACATGCATGCATATATTTTTGTGTTTTCGACCCATAAAAACTAAATTCTTCTGTAAACAAAAGGCACTTCCAATAAAATATTTTGATGTTTTTAGTCACAATCGTCGTCGTGTAAACACCCCCTAGGGAACAGGGTTGCAGACCCCTGGCCTAGAGGAATAAAGGTGCTCATAACTCATGCATGAAAGCAGGGGTGAAAATCCCATTTCATTTTTTTGCCGGGGCAGTAAACAGTAAAATTTCAGGTAATAATCAAAATATGCTTTTCAAAATATGTACAGCCTGTTGGTGATCAGAAGCCAAAGCAGGAGAAATGTCACTTTCATGGTACAACCTTAAGCTTGTAGGACAATTCTGATGAAACAGATTTGCTTCCATACTTCACCTTTAATTTTTGTGTCTAATCATGTTTTTGTTAAGTCATTGAAAGAACAGGTTTGATCTGATTTTGTGAAATTTGAAACCTGTGATTGGCAGGACCCAAGCAGGACGCCAAAGCAGGACAAGAATTCATCCTGAAAATGTACCAGGAACAAAACCCAGACAAGGACAAGACGCTGTACCATCACTTCACCTGTGCCACAGACACAGAAAACATCCGCTTTGTCTTTGTGGCTGTAAAAGACACCATCCTCAGACACAACCTGAAGGAGTTCAATCTAGTGTAATATTAAATAAAATTAAAAAAAAAAAAAAAGAAGCAAAGCGAGGACAGAAGACAAAGACAAACAGGACCATTCAAATGCTTTTAAGGCTGTGAAGCAAAGAAAATCATCCATGTGGAAGGTCCTTTCTGTTTAAACAACCATGGAAAAGATACATTTTATTTATTTCAGAGAGAATATGAACATGTTGCTGTGTCTGAAATGTAGACTAGTTTTCATTAGACAGAGAAAACTGGAATATTTTCTTGTAAAAGTGTGAATGTGATTATGTAGATCAACGGGTGTGAAATTAATTTTAGTTCAGGGGCCACATTCAGTCCAATATGATCTAAAAAAGGACCAGACCAGTCAAATAACAGTGAAAAGAGGAAAATTACATTCTGATAATATTTATGTCTATAATGTTTCCCTCAAAATGTGAATAACAACTTGACACGTCGTAAGAAAAACAAGTGCAGTTTTAACCATTTTCTGCCTCTGTCTATCAGTTTGTCATTTGCACATGTGCAAAACAACTTGCATTTCAAATTCAAATGCATTTTATTTGTCATTTTTCAGTACAAAATACAAAAGAAATTAAATAGTGTACTCCTAGGTTAAAAGCAGTGTAAAAAAAAAAGTGAATAAATAACCAATCACTACATTCAACAAGCTAAAAAGATAAAATGACTTAAAAGAATAATACATTAAAAGACATAATAAGTTAGATAAAATAGACAAGTGTACAAAAAATGCTCAGTGTGATTACCCTGGAACTGATTCTTTATTGTTCAGAGCTTTCACTGCTGAGCTGTTTAAAAACCTGCTAGTTTTGCAGTGGTTTTCAATTACAATTACAAATACACCAAACATTTAGTAACAGGCAAAATATTTGTAAAATGACACTTCTCTTCTGATATTTCAGGTGGTTCATATTTGTTCAGGTATATATTCATGTTTTTGTAAAAGGATGGTTTGTTAATATAAAGATTTTCATGTAATTTGACTTTTTTTTTACATTAAAATCTATAGTTTTCATTATCTATAGGCAATTATGATATTTTACTGGTCTGAGTTGAGATCTAATTATTCTGTATGTAAAAGCTGAATTAAAATATTTTTTACATGTTTAATATCTACGAGCCAGATTTTGCACCCTGTGACAGGCCAGATTTGGCCCGTAGGTCTTATGTTTGAGACCTGTGATGTATCTTTATGGTGTGAGTTTACTCTTCATCTTGGTGGATATTTTACCTGAATTTAGCTCCAGCTAATGTTATTTAAGTCCTGTTTTTTTTTATTTAATCATGTGTAGAGACTTTTTTCTTATGACTCAAAGTGCCTTATATTTACTCAGGACAAACCGTAAAGCTCCTCTGGTTTATCTTCAGTGTAAATAATAGTTTCCTCTGAAAACCCATCCTTGCTGTATTTTCTTAAATTATATTTCTACAAATTTTCAATAAACACCTATAATAATAATAATTTGTCTGAGATTTACTGAGGAGAAACAACTTCAACATGGGAGCATGATATAACAGAGCTGACCGATATTGGAAAAAACCGACATTGCGATTTCTTTTACAAATTTTTTTATGACTCTGTGATGTATGGGTCAAACAGTGTTCAGGAGTAGATAGCAGCTGTGGCATCGATGCCAACGGTCAAATGGATTTGTGGTCGACACAAAACATACATTCTATTTCGTACAGGCTTCGTTCATTTTTACCGTTCATTCCAAGTCTCCCAGAAGTTCCGGGAGTCTCCCTGATATTTTTTCTATTCATTCACTTATTTTATTCATGTATTTATTTATTTATTTTTTATATCTTTTAACCCCACAACAATTTCAATAGGTGACACAATAGTGACTCACTGATGCCCGCGTGTCAGATAAAATATTCCGAATTTTGGACTATGCGAGGGAGTTTTTTTTAACACTGTAAGTAAGAGCGTGGAGGCATCATGTTTAGATTACTTCAATTGCGCAGGGACGAGAGCTGCTTAAGTCTAATATTTGACAGATGTGCACCTTCTCCACAAGCATCAGCGGCTGTCCGCTCAGCCTTACCCTACTGGAGACGCTTCAGGAGCGGACACAGACTTCCTTGCTCTCGGGGAGTTTAGGGACCGTCGCAAAATAAATCGACAGGCAACACTAAAAAAACAAAACAAAACTTTTCTGAATTAAATCAATTGTATATTCATCGCAAATGTATAAATAAATACACAAAATAATTAACCAATAGATAAATAAAGTATTATTTTAATGTAACTAGCAAATGCTTACTCAAGTTACATATTTTTGTTCAATAGTGTGTGGGTCATGTGACCTCTGGATTCCAATAGGCCTTTAATTTATAGCCCTGATCTAGGCACACAAAACACACCTTGTATATTTAATTTATATCACTTCATTGATTTTCTAGCATTTTTTTTCCTCATGAATTACATGTTTTCGTCCAATAATTCAGAAAGGGGGTGGGGAGGTTGGAAGGGTCGATAAGCATCTCCCTGAAATGACTTTTTGGACCTTGGGATGTCTGCAGGTAGGTTAAAATACAGGTGGGTAGCACAGGTGACACATGATTCAAAATGGTAATTTTAGTAGGATATTTTTATTATTTAAAAAAAAAAAATATATCATGTTGTCCAGCTCATGCAACTATTTCGTCACTTTGCTGCAGATCAAAACAAAATTGGGTCACGGTGGATATAAAATAGTTAACGACTCTTCCAGGGCAAAGTCTGACATCTGGAGGAAATTTGGTTTAATAGCAGACACAGATAACAATACAGTAACTGGCTATGACGCTGGATAAACATAGAAACATAGATAAACCACATCTGTCCCACCATTTCAGTCTGTCCTCAACTATGGCTCAGATCAGTTGGATTTCTGCTGTGGAGGTCCCATACATCTGAGGGACAGACGCCGTCGCTTTTGGGTTCACCCGACCCTGCAGAAGTGCCTACAGCAGGGGAATTCAACCACCACCTCCTCCAGGAACTCCACCTGGATGAAGTCAGCTTTCAACAGTATTTCAGGCTCAGTTTTTCTTTCTGTTGTCTTCCAGGTCAGTTCGAGCATCATACATCATTCTGACATTGGCAGCATCTCAACACTGATTGGCTTTCGTGGCCCGGCGTCCCACAAATTTGCCTGAAAAGTTCAATAAGTTCAACTCCAGCGTTAACGCGTATTTGTGGCAAAACATGCTGCTCCACCGCGTGGGGTGAATCTGTCCAAACGTGTCTCTCCGTTGACTTTATATGTAACTTCTGCACGTGAATGTGAAAATTCACGTTCGGTGTGGCTGAATCTGGAGTTACAATACCTAATAAACGTTTCAGTTTCTTCCTTCTTGTGGGCAAAATGATTAAGTAAAATTAATACAAAAAAAGACTAAGTAAATACAATTACAAATAAACACAGTCAAACAGCAGCTGATAGAACATGTTTCTGTCATTGTTCTTTTAGCCGAAATAAATAAAATAATGATAATAAATTGTAAAATAAATAAATAAGACAAATAAATACAAAAATTAGAAAAAAAATAAAATGAAAATAATTGCAGGACCTGCGATGTGACCATTTTGCACACATAAATTGCGACGTCGATGCTCAAACAATAATATTATGCAGCTCTACTGTAAGTTAATTGCCAGGCCAGCAGTATACCACCATTACCCGTGTGCACTATAGATATATGTATATTTTTTTCCTCAAGTGCCTTTTACATACCTACTTATTGATGTGCCTAATGATGTGTTTTCTTTTGTCTTATTTCTTTGTATTGTAATTAAGAAAAGACAATAAAAAATGTTCCAAACACAGTACAACATGCTGAAATTTTTAACATGTTAATTTTATTTATTGAAAAAAAAATTGCAAAAAAAGAAGAAAAGCCACAGCAGTGAATATTTTGATCCCTGACAAACATAAATGACATTAATAACAACAGAAATATTAAGTTGTATTAAACCGCAATGCACCCCAAACTGAAAGCAAAATCTTCAAATGTAAGTAAACAGCAACTGAAAAGAACGAGCATCTTCAAATACTTTGTACTGATCGATCATTAACATAGTCAGCATTGCATACTTGTGGTATAAAAACATAAAAATCACAAAATTACCATCTGCAACGCTGTTATACAGACTACTGTGTGAGGTGATATATACAAATGGTCATAATCTTCTATCAATATACACCTGACTGATACATGTCATTACAGTATAAAAATAGCATGCGTCTTTAAATCACTCACTGATCAGTCTTCATCTTGCTTAAATATATATATATATAAAAACAGGAGGAATCGAGAGAAGTATTAAGAAAACGCAGGATTAAAGGATGCATATTTTGAATAATGTCTGTTAGAAAGCCATACTCAAAGTTTTAATTAGTTCCCTTTTATATAATTCAATAAAAGTACAATATATAACATTAAACATCTCGACATGATGCTACAACAGTTATGGCTGATTTGGCTTTAATGTCATTCAAGCTCTTTTCTATATGTTCTCTCTAGCAGCGATTCACCGTGACGATACAAAAAAAAAAATATACAATCAAAATTTGTCAAACTAGACGTGAGTAATGTTCTACTTCTTTCACTTCACTCATCAGCATTTTAGGCTTAGAGCAGCACCGACGGCGTGTGTGTGAGAACGCAGGTTTAGCATTAGCGTCTTAGTCATGTCTTGAAAAATAAATGGCAAAAAAAAAAAGAAAAAAAAAAAAAGGTCTGACGATTGATTGGGAGCAGTGCATTTTGTTTGGATGTGTGGTGAAAGGTCAGCAGTCCTTTTGTTGGCATGCACACGTACAATGGGCTCATTCCGTCTTTCAACTGCAACAGTCGACATACAGCATTTTCTGGGTGTTTCTGGCGTTCCTCGCACGTGGAGGGAAACAAAAGCAGCATGCAGTAAAGAACAAAGGCACTGAAACACAGTCTGTGTGTCCGTTCGCTGGGCTCCTTCGTCAACTCAAGGGTCAGTATTTCGGTAAACTCTCTCTGGCGTCCTCCAGTTTGGTGAGAACCCACTGGAAACAAAAGACGTTTGACAGCTCAGGTTAGTACAGGTGTGTGTTCAGAATCTGGGCTCAACACACAGCCTCATAAACTAGGGGTGTCAAACAAAGCTTTAGTAAAATTCATGTAGCTATAAACGCTTTACCCTTTTTGAAGTGATTTTATTTAAAGTAAAAAAAAAAAAAAAACAACCTTAAAATTAGAACTCAAGAATTGGCTCTTTATAAAGGTAACACCCTGTAGTTTGGACTAAAACATTTACTTTTGCTGTTTATTTGACAAGTAAACACACCATTGGCCAACAGACCAATGTTTTGCCACTTTTTAGTTCAACATTTAGAACTTTATTTGTAAAAATATCCGTTTTTAGATCATTTTTCTATAGTTGATGTAATTTACAGCAGGGAAATTAGGGGGATTATCAATTTTTACAAAGTGGCTACATTTGGACTTTTTTGGAAAAAAAACATCAATAAATGTTGAATGTTTTAAATACACATACTGTAGCAAAAAAATGATGAAAAAATATTTCACATTTAAAATTATCATTGACAATTGTAAAATAAAGTCCAGACTAGTATATTCTAGTCCAAAAATGTCATTGTTATGTGTGTTTTAGACCCAAATACTTTACTGGATTATGTTCACTCAAGTGTTACGAGGAAAACGACACCACATTTGTCCAGATTGATAAATGATTGATCAGATGACAGCCTTCAAAATAAGAGAAGCCAAATTTGACATATTTGTCTATTGTGGAAGTGGTGTTGCTGTTGCACTTGAGAATGGTTTATATGTTCACAAAGATGAGTTTTTTCACTTTCATGTGATGTGCTAGAACATTACTATGTTATGCACCTATATAGGTATTATTACAATAATATCATCTATGTGCCACAGCTTAGAAAGACTAATACATTTCACACTAAATACACTAAGAAACACAAAAACTATATATAAAAAAATATATACAAAATTTTAAATCCACTAAACCCCCTTCAAAAAAACTAACATAAAAAGTGATGGAAAATCCAAAATATATTCAAAAACTCTTCAAAAATACAGAAAAGAACATCAAAACATTTTATAAAACATCCAAGACATATAAAAAAATATGTATTGTGTTAAAAATATTAATTATGATGATGGATTAAATGGCATTAATGTGTTAATGTTGACAGTACTATTTTTTTTTCTAATATACTTGTATTTAAATTCAGGTGTTAAGGGGTTAACACCTGTGATGTATATTCTAAAGAAATGGAGTTCAGAGATGTACATAGTCAGAAGCAGTTTTCAACACTTTGCAAATATTTCTAAAAGTGTCAGGCCAAGACGAAGACCGATGAGTCGAAGGGCTTTATGACCAAATAAAGAAAAATACAAAAATGGACTTATGAGGATTCTGTCTGACAAAAATGATAAATTAAATGTTAGCATCTTATATTCCATCTTACCTTGGCTATCTCTGGAGTTCGAAAGTTGATGATCTTCCCGAATTCCTTGGCGTGGAACACAGACTTTACTCTCTCCTGCAGTCAACGACACAAGTCATTTAGTTGAACAACCTGTGCTCTGTTCACACAACTCCAAGTATTACACACAGGAAAGGAAACATTAAGAGACATACAGATCTGGAAAAAATGAAGAGATCACTGTAATTTTATCTGAAATCTGCATATGTGACAGCCGTTCCATTTCTCTGTTAAAAACACCCTGAATTTCTATGAAGAGTTCTTAAGAAGGCTTGAAGATGAATTGTGTAGAAGTGGGTTTTTTTTTTTTTTTTTGTAGGCCTCGACATGACCATGCAAAGAGAGTGCCTTGGAAATCTCTCCCAGTTTGTTTTGTACTTTATGAATTCCTTTTTCCAAACAGCACCTCAAACAAACTGTCTTTTTTGGTCCTAGAAGCATTACTTTCCATGAATTTTTCAACTTTTCATATTTTTAAGATCTGTCTAAAACCTGTCAGAGGTAAAGGTTTGTTTATGGACCTTGGCCTCGATGCGAAGTCGGCGATCCTCCACGATCATCGGCTCCTTGGTGAACTCCTCAAACAAGTACTGCCACTCGCAGGTCAGCTGACCAAATGTCCCTTTGGTCACAAAAAATATCCCCCTTCACAGAGGATCGAGTCAAAGTTTAGAGACACAGAAATCTTCATTACACATATTCATTGAATAAATGTATGGTTCATGTGAAATGGCTTTAACCACACCCACCTTTTTGTAATCATCAGGAAGTCCGACTCATTGACCTTGGCATGAGCAAAATACCTGTACTTGGCAAAACGCCCGTTCTCAATTTTCTGAAAGAAGACAGACGGACAGTGAAGTGTCTATATTTAGTCTAAAACAGACAGAAATAAATCCTTAGGACAAAATTACAAACATCTGCAATAATCATAGACTTAAATCAAACTGAATTCAGGGAAAATGATGAGGTGGGATAAAACAGACAATGGAAGGAGACATTTATGAAGCTTTTATTGAGAATAAAATGGCAGTGAATGACCAACAAAAGAGGAAAAAACATAAAATACAGGAAGAAATAGAGACACTTAGGAAATCGTTATGACTTTTAAGCATCAAATAAAGATGAATGGAATCTTAACAAGGGGAAGAAAGTGTGTGGTGTTTGAAAATAATGAAAAGGAATAGATGAAATAAAAGAAAAAGATAAACATATTACAAGTCAAAATGACAAACTGAGATACAACATATGTAAAGTGATTAGGGCTGCACGATATTGTAAAAAAAACAAAAATTGCGAGTTTTCTTAACTCTGCGATATATATTGCAATATGAAAAACGATATTCGGGAGGATATAATAGCTGTATGTCAATGTAAATGGTCAATCTTTTTTTTTTTTTTTTTTTCGGTCGTGATTTTCTCATTTGTTACTCATTTTTCAAAGTTGTTACCAACGACTCACTCAGAACTGATTAAGAATGATTGTGGCTGTGTGTGTCACATACCATTGAAATTAAATAAGAACATATTGAGTTAATTTGCATCCTACATTGCAGGTCTTGCAATGTAGGATGCAAATTGCATGCACATACATTGCGATGTCAATACTCAAACGATATATTGTGCAGCTCTAAAAGCATTTCAACATTTAGGGGCCTTAGCGTCATTTTTCCAACTCATTTAATTGCATCTTCCAAAACTCAATTGACCTGCAGCTTATTCTACTGACAGGATTCTACTCTACTCTACACTAATGAAGTCTAGCTGTTTTCCTCGTAGCTCTGATCCACTGATCCACCTCTACTGCATTCACTGTAGGCCAACGTCTGCTGTGGACATTAAAAGACAAGACGACAGACCAAGTCAGAGCAGAGACCCACAAAAACCCACTTCTATACGCTCTCCTTATGTCTTATGTTACATACTAAGGGTATTAAACATACAGCATATACTGTGAAATGCACAAATTACACTAAAGGCTGTAAAAATCAAGATTTGTCTCGTTTTACTTCAGGGATCAATTCAGCCCAGGAAAAATAATAACATAATAATAACCTATAAATAAGGAAAAATCCTCCTTGTTTGACTTAAATTACATGAAAATGTTTGTATTTTCAAACTATCCTTTATAAAAAAATGTGTATAACCTGAACAGCCATGAACAACCTGAAATGTTTTAAGAAAATAGGTGACATTTTAACAATGTTGCTTGTTACTAAATGTTTTGTATCTTTGCAGATCCACATTAATTTGTAAGTTTTAATGTAATTGTGCAAATAATGAGGTAAGGCATAATGTTAAAATTCCACTTATTTTTCTTCAGAAATGTATGCCTGCTCTAACCTGACTCAAGTCATCTGGCTGCGTTTTGCCAAACGACACACTAGGGAACGTTGCAATTGCCTCACACAACCATCTGAGTATCGTGTAGTTCAGCCAATCAGTGTCGCGGGGTGAGACTTCCCATGACTCGGCGGCGTTTTGGCTGGTGTGACGTCTGTTCGGCACTGGGTTCCTCTTCAGCTTTTTGTCACTCCCTATAGTGTCCAAAATGAAGGGTCCCAGATGGTATTGTGATACCACATGGCGAGAGTCAGGTTATGGCTGTTCATGTTATTCACATTTTTAAAGGATCACTTTGGGAGATTTTCATTTCAGTTTTTTTGTTTTTTTTTTTTACTTTTTTCAGTGTAAAACAGAAACGTTTGGATTCTTCATTATTTATATATTACACAGATTTTGTTTCCTATATGAGCTACAGTTGAGCTGAACTAACTACATTTGAATAGGTTACATTATAGGATTTATTATGTACATGGCAGCTGAACAAGCTCTCATATCTCTTACCAAGCTGTAAAAAAAACAATCTTATAATGACAAAGGAGAAACATATGAATCTAATCTACTGTCTCACACATCTAAAGCTATCGCTAACTCATACACTCACACCCTGTTACACAAAAACTCCAACTGTTAGTCAAATGGATGGGAACTACTATATTTTATTACTACCACCTGAATACTAAGGTCTAACCTGCGTCTCATTAGTGATAACTTCAAGCCATTCCATCCAGCCTGACTGCTGGTCATGTCAGCCAAAAAAAACCAGCAACATCAAATTAAACAACCCAAAACAAACATGACACATGACACTAACATATTACGATAAACGAGCCACACAATATCAATCCAGATGTAGTAGCATTTGCCAAATAATGACATGATGTGGAGGACACACTGGTTATAAATGTAACAGCAATTAAAACATCCATATAAAACACCCAAATTGTTTAAAATCACAATTTAAAACATAAAAGAAAAAAAAACAGCAGCAAAAAACATTCCTGAATTATTATTACAAATACTAGTCTGGGCCTCAAATATGTGGCCCAAGGGCCAAATGCAGAACACAAAAGGCTCCAATCTGGCCCATGGCATGAATTTGCAAATTGCAAAAATTCCACAGTCAAAGCTGTGGAACTGATTTTAGTTCAGGTTCCACATACAGATTAATATGATCTACAGTCAAATAATAGCAGAATAAAAAACATAATGACTATATTTTCTTCTCAGTTTGAGGTGGAAAAACCCCCACTACATTATAAATAATGACAACTTTGTGAAAAACAAACATTAAATTCTGAAAATATTTACATTTATAAACTCTACCGTAACGATAAAATGTGAATAATCTCAACAAATCTGAACAACCTGAAATTTCTAAAGAAAATTAAGCACAATTTTAATAATATTCTACTTCTGTTAATAAGTGTTTAGTGTCTATGTAGATCTGATCTATAATGCACATGAAGAAATCATAAATTCAGACATAATATTATTAAAATTGAAATTATTTTACTTAAGAAATTTATGTTTTTTCAGGTTATTTACATGTTTTTTATTGGATAGTTCATTAAAAGTAAGACTTTTTAATAATTTAATGGGAGTTTTTTGGTTTTTTTTTGCACTAAACCAAATACAAAAATGTGGGGTTGTCATTATTTTTAGTTTGTTTTGCTATTATTTTACGGCTCCAGTCTACTGTAGATGAATGAAGTCAGGCTGAATATGGCCCCTGAAAGAAAATGTGTTTGAGATGCTAAATTGATGGTTTTGGTTTTACTGTACCTGGAGCATCTGACTGCCGATGCCCTCCCTCTCCTTATATGGACGTATGACTCCATCCTCATGAATGAAGCGAGGAGGACGCAAAGACATAATATCTTGAGACGTCTCGGCTGCCCTGAAAACAGGTTAAAAAAAGAAAAGAAAAGAAAAATGAGACAAGGTTTTAAACACACTGATGACTGCCCATAAACACAGATATACTAGAAGTACAGATAACATTAGAGAAACAAAGTGTCTGTGGAGGCCTAACAGATGAACAGACGCACTCACATTTTACTCTGTGCTTCTACTGCTGGTTTTGGTCATTAATTGGCCTAGAACTAATTCACTGCAAAAGTCTGTTTTACTCAGATCTTCACAACTCTGAAGAGCCAAAAAGGCTGAGGGACTTATCAAATTTACATGCATTTAAAAGAATACTAAAATCTATCATGTATCATATGTGAAAGTTGGACTTTTTGGGATGTGTTTACTGTTATTTTACTGCACTGTCACTGTATTTACTGTGAGTGATATATTCATTTTGTATTGCATTGTACATTTTTTCCCGAAACCATCCATCTCCCGAACACACACCAATAACCACTAAACACATCATGCTGCTACATACCACTGCCTACCTCAAAGTTCTTATTTTTATCCATTTGTTGTATTTTTTCACTTTAAATTTTAGATTGTACATAGCGTTTTTTTGCATTGCACCTTTTCTTAAACCTACTTACTGTTACTACTTTTCTCATGTTGACGGGAAGCATGCAATCTAAGAATTTCACTGCATGACATCAAACCTGTGTGTTTTTTTTTTACTCTGTATCTGACAATAAATCTCTTGAATCTTGAACTGCTTTTATGTTTTTAACTGGGACCCCAGGAAGACTAGCAACCACTACAGTGGAAGCTAATGAGATCCCCAAAAAACATTCTTTAAAAACACGACACACTGGAAGTAAACTAAACACACGCCACCGTAGTGTTACCTCTTGATCCCTTGGAAGGTGCTGCTGGCCATGTCGATGATGCCTCCTGTGGGTCTGGCGACTGCACCGACCAGGCCTTTCCCGACACCTTTGAAGAACCCAGCGGCACCCTCCTTCTGAGCTCCTGCACAAGAAAGGAGCGCAACACCGCATTTACTATTTATTATCGGCGCATTAACTGAGGCCAATAAAAAAATATGTGTGAAATTCAAACTCAACCTGCCTTTAATGGGTTTGGTGACGATTCCTGTGATCCCACTAACAAAGCCCTGAGAGAACATAAGGACAAATTCAAATTTTTACAGCAAAATATCAGTTGTAGATAATGTTTTAGATCAGTAGTCCATTTATAGTTGTGGAAAAACATTTTTGTAAATCCCATGCATTGCTGATACATTACATGAAGAATCATCCGTGAGCCATTGACCTCATATGTGCAAATAACATGAAAATTGGATTAATTATTTTGTATTACACTATAATTTTCTTTTTTGCCATATATTGGCAGCATGTCCAGGTTGTATTCCGCGCCTTTGCCAATACGCGACCCCCATGTCCCCCGTGAGGATAAAGCTGGTTCAGAAAATAAATGAATGCATTTCTTTTTGACCATCTCATGTTGTTAATGCATGCATTTAATTTTGTTCGTGGTGTATTCATTCATTGAATTCTGCAGATCATTGCACATTCTACAAACACACATGTTCCCTTTCTGCACATGCTCAGTTCTGTCAAGGTCAAAATCGGAAATTTCAACCAAATAATTCCCCTTGAAGCATATCCAGGGCATAATGTTGAAATTGGCAAGAATTCAGTTTTGTTATTCTCTCTTGTTAACAATAAACAAAAAAATAATAGCACTTAGCTTTTGTTTGCGTCAGTCTGATGCAGTCACAACTTTTGAAAAACAGATTTCCCCTAAATATTTCAAGATATTATTTGAGATACGTGTAAAACCTGAAGGGTGTCTGAAAACATTTCTCCACTACTATATAGTCCTATTATTCCACTGGTGACAGATAAGGCATTTTGGGGTATTACTACAAATCTACAGTTTCACATACAGACACCAGTCCCTTTCCTCCTCTGGCCAGTCCTTCTCTCAGGCTGCTTGGTTGTTTGTTCATTGTCTCTCGTCGCTTCTGTTGATATTCCTCATCCATCGTTATGGCAGCGACGCCCTTTGCCATGGCGCCTGTGATTCTAGAGGCGGCACCCGCTATTCCCCCTGGAGGATACACAAGCTGTTACACTTCTCATATTCTTTAACTTATTCTTAAAACTCCTGTGTTGGGGACACTAACTAAGACTGAACACAGTGCATATGTCCAGGTGTTTCTAGAAAAGTCCTTACCTACGGCACCGCCTACCAGAGCCTTCACCCCGAGAGCCATTCCTTCTACAAACTCCTCCGGCCCCTGAATAGCTCCCTGTACAAGAAAAGAAAAAAAAAACACACAGACAGAAGGCAAACATGAAGAATGCACAACACCAATATTTACTCTTCAGTGTTTTTTTTATTCTGCTCGTACCTGGTACGGTTCATAAAAGAAGGCCTCCACCCCCTCTGACAGACCTCTGATGAGCCCAAAAGGATTTCCAAGGACATCCAGACCCAGTACCAGAACATACATCTGTTTAATAGCCTGGAATAAAGAGGGGAAAAAACTCACTCATAGACAGTAACAGCTATATACAAACCAACAAAAGTTTTCTTTAATTATCAAGTAAACATGTTTTAGAATAAATGTATAACAAGCCCTACTTATATGAAAGTAATATCTTACAGTGACTCCAGTGGAGTGGTGGGATTGAAATGTTAGAATTCTTACATTTTGCAACTGTATATGAGTATTGAAATTTGTATTATATATCATGATTTCAAGAAATTTTACCAAGAACATTTTCACGAGTTCCATTGACATTGTTTTGCTCAATTCAAGCAAAAATAAATAAACAAATAAATAAAAATCTACCAATGGAACAAATGAAAATGATCTTAACTACATTTTCATGATGTCTAAAAATAAGCAGCTACATCTCACTGGAAAGTTATTCTTTAGGTGATTATTTATCTTATTTAGGTGATTATTGGTGATTATTAGGTGATTATTATCTTACTTTAAGTGCGATGAGATATTTTGAGGAGAAAAGTACACTTGGCAAGAGTGAGTTTAAGTTTTTCCAGTGCATATTCCTTACGCTGTAGTTGGCCTTCTTTAAATAATAAAAAAAATTAGACTGGAGTGTCTTTTTTTTTTTTTTTTTTAACGGCACCTTATAGTGCCTATATTTAGCATCACGCTGTCTCTCATATTCGGTGCCTAGAGGAACACAAATGTGACAAAAATGCACAATTTGTTACTTTAAAGGAATAGTTCACAATTATTCATATGAATTTGTTTGGAATCAGTGTCTTTACTCTGTCAAGAGTAAGTCACTGTGGGTGCACCAGTGCCCTGTGAACCAAGTTCTGGTCCGGATTTGGTCAAAGCAAAAGTAGTCCCGGCAGGTTTCCTTGGGTCACAAAAATATATGTTTCTTCTCAAAACAGTAGGTTTTTTTTATTAATACGATGCACTTTGCCATGACTTCATTGCTGCGTTTTTTGTTACCTGCTTAGAATAGTGTCTGATGACTTCCCACTGTAGCTGCTGCGTTGTACAAAACTGGAACTTCAGCTCAAAAAAGGCCAACCTAAAACAAAGGATGCAATTATTACAGCAACAGGAATTATTCCAACATGAACTCAAACAACCACAGCCTGTTGAGTGGAACTTAAGCCTATTTGTGGGTTCATACTTGAAGACAACATCTTGTGCATCAGTGAGTGTGGCGCCGATACTCTTCAACAGCAGGTTTAGAGACTGAACTGGGATCAGCTCGGTATCTCTCTTCTCCTTCAGGCCATCTTCTCCTCCTGTGCTCAGAGAGAAACTCAGGTGCAGCTACAAAAATAAGCACACAATAAATGACATAGTTCTGTGTTTGTACAAGTACTTACTAATGCTTTTATCAAAAAAGAGAAGTCAAATGCCAAATATTTTATGCATTTCTTTCAGCAATATCACATTATCATGAATATATGCAGCCAAAATAAAGCTGTTTTTTCCCTGTATTTCTGCCACCTATACAAACCTTGATGGGAGAGATGTGGAAGTATTCATAAAGGCTGATAGGAGATATATCAGCAGCAGAAACATGGTTTAGTTCCGTCTTTATATACTCAATGTCCGTCTCAAACAGTTCCACCTGGAAAAATAAGATACACGTGATTTATCTATACTAAATATGTTAGCAAAATATCTCAACAAAATACAGAGGATGGTGACAGCTTGTGAAATTTCAAGTGTCTAACCTCCTGTTCTGAACTCATGGTGGCGGCATTTTCAGGCGTGAACAGGTCCAGGATGGCATACAGGAAGCCCAGATCTAGCTTTAGATCCATCTCTTGAATCAACACCATGAAGTATCTGAGAGGGACAAAGAAAACAGCCCAAGTTTAGCAGCGAAAACAAAAAATAGGAAAAAAAATTGAGGGAAACCTGTTTACTTGATGCGTGAGATATCAGAGTGCCCTGCTGCTCTGGTGACGATGCTGATGTCAGTCAAAGGTTTGGGTTCTGAAAGAAAAAAATGAAAACATAACACATTTAAACATGTACACAATATATAGTTTGTAGGTAAATCCAAGGTGGATAAACAGACCTGAGTCCATAGTGATAGACTTTGGCAGTTTTACAGGGTAAAAGACATAAGGGAAAATGGCTCCTGGCAGCTGATTTTGGATCTGTAGAAGGTAAAAACATGTAAAACAAAAGTTAGAAAAATGGATGTTTGGACAAATATACACAAGAAAAGCAGTAGTGCATAGAATGAGTTGTTCAAAGAGAAACAAGGTACAGTAACCTTACAAGCAGGATATTAATGTCTGACTGAAGCTGTCTTTTGTCACCTGTATACGGTGGATCTGGACTCTGTATGATCTCTGTCGTGGTGAGACGCTGTACTCAACCTTCACCCCAGGCAGGAAGTGCCTCCGAAGGGGAGCATCACAGGGCTGCATCATCCGCATGTCTATGCCGTTGGGAGTAAAAGAAACCTGGGACACATTTACAAATGTCGCATAATTCAACAACACCAGCAGTTATCTTATATTGTATTTTATTGTGTTATATTGTATTGATCTTCTAAATTTGTGATTAACCTTTTAAATCAAACTATGGAATATTGATGGAAATAAAAAAAAAACAAACTGAGTCAACAGCAGATGCAGTTTTGTCATATTTAAAGTCTATGAATGACTGTGCATGTGTCTAACCTGGAAGTTGTTTTCCAGATCAACAATGGTGTTGTCTATTGGTCCAGACTCCAGGTATTCTTGGAACCTGTTCTCCAGCATCTCTGCATGTTTAGTGCTCATAGTTTTCCACCTATTCTTTTTCTTTGGCTTTGATTCCCACACTACATCAGAGCTAAACAGGAAACAAAATGACAAAAGTGCAACTCAAAACAAGTACATTTTATAAATAAAAACTAATTTTAATCTGTAGGTTCTGATACTTTATGCAGGGATCTAAACTGTACAACTATGAATAGTATGTTGACATTTAAGTGAAAAAAAAACATGGTGGAACGAGGAAGACAATTCTTCACCTGCTGTTTTTACTGTATTGATTTCATTTCAGTTTGGTAGCTCCTTTACATGTATTTAATCATTTCATCCATAAGGACCCAGTGTTGCTTTGGTGGAACTTCCCAAATTTAATTTTCTCTATATTTAACCTTCCTTAATTGAATTATTACCATTTATTGTTTTTTTTTCTGTGAGAATCAGGTATTTTCCTATATTTAATTTACTGATGAAGTAGATGTTCATAAAAGCTCAGATTACAGTTCTGGGTTATTATGTCAAAAACAGAGAAAACTCAAGAAAAGGTGACTTTTTCAGTAAAGATACCAATAACTGAGCATAAAACAAGTGTTTCCCTTCACTGTCATTGTTCAAACTCCATGGGATTTACTGGAGAATCAATGCTGCAGAAGATGGTGTTTCCATTTTCACCTTGACGGATCATATCTGATAACCATGAGAAGATAAACTGAATTTTACATTTTACTATTTACATGTTTATTGGGAATACCCATTACCTTCTACTGTAGTGGTTACTATTCTTCCTAGTAATCAATCACAGCAAATACAGTGTGCTGTCCTACTGCATCTCAGTGTGGTTTTCCAGCTGCACGGTAGCTAACAGGAAGGCACTTCAAAGAGTCATAAACACCGCCCAAAAGATCATCGGCCACCCTCTCCCATCACTTCAAGAACTGTACAACACACGCTGTCTAAGGAGGGCACGCTGTATCCTGAAGGACTGTTCCCACCCAGGACACCAGGTTTTTCAGCTGCTGCCTTCTGGAAGACGCTACAGGCTGCTAAGGGCACGCACAAATAGACTCAAAGACAGTTTTTATAACAAGGCCATAATGCTGCTTAATTCAAGTTCATCAGTTCATTAAACAACAGTTGATCTGTACAATAATCTGTGCAATAATCACTTTTCATGCGGCTTATAGAGGTGCAATACCACTGTCATCAGTGCTCCCTGCTTTTAGTTATTTGTATTTATTTTATTTTTATATATAGATATTTATATTTTATCCTGACTGTTGAATGTGATATTTTTATATTTTGTTTTTTATATACTTGATAATTCTTTCCATCTTTTTGCACAGTGTGGGGAGTCAATCCCAATTTCGTTGTGCTCAAGTACCATGTACGAAGGCTCAATGACAATAAAGTTGAATTGAATTGAATTGAATTGAAATATATGTGTTGATCGGATTAGTGGATCAAGACAATTTCAGTCAGTAGATTGTTTTGGTTGCCGGGGACTCTTTGGATCTTTATGGGTTAATGTGAACATGTGCTTCATCTGACTGGAAATGGCCAGGTTTGTGGTGTGCTGTTATCTACCTTGTGATCCCGATGAAGGAGACCTCCTGACTGCTGCCGTTGTTCACTAGAGACACACCTACGTTCTGCAGTGACAGAATGATTTCCTGCTCAGCCAGCTGCACTTTCTCACTCTCCCGCACCAGCTTGTAGATGGACTGCTCCTGAGTAAACAGCACTACACGCTGCAGACCTTTGGACCACAGAGGAAAGCAACAAGTTAGGTCAAAGGTTTAGGCTCAATTCCAGTGAGGCTTCCTTCAAGATCCATTAATGTTCAGATATCATTTTGCTAACTTGTCTATTTGCATAGATTTAAATATGGTTTTGACACACTGGAGCTGTGTAGATTTTAACCCTCCTGTTATGTTGGGGGTCAAATTGACCCGTTTTAAAGTTGGAACATTTAGGAAAAATAGTTAAAAGTAATTTTTCAGCATGAAACTTCTTTTATTTGCCTTATTTAGAGTAATTTGTGATCACCCCTTTCATGTTTATATCGCATAGATACTGTTCAGGTCAATTTGACCCAACAGACAAACTGGAGGTAAAAGGGTGTCATAAATGTCAGACTGTTTCTTTCTTTACAACTGTGAGACATATTATGTGTTATATGTTGGCCTATCTAAACTAATAAGGTGGTGAGAAATTAAAAGATATATATTTTTTTATGAAAACCAAATTAATTATCTTAATTGAACCATTACCAATGGAAGTAAGGAACACCATTGCACTAAATATTGATAGAATGGTTAGTAATGGCATTAGTAATAAAATATTAACCAGTGCTTGTTACGATTTTTGTTTGTTTGTTTCATACATCTCTTGGATAATTAAACATGCACTAGGTCATACTGATCCAGGAACACCATTGCTGTTCCTGAAAAATGAACATAACAGGAGGTTTAAAGAACACTCCTTGAATGGTACCTTCATAAAAGGAGACCACAAAGAGTTTTCCCTCGTTGTTCATGTCCTCATGGTGGTCCTATGCATGCAAAGGAAGATACACACACAAATATTTTACAAATATCATTAAAAAAAATAAATGCATTCACCTCTAAAACTCATAAAAAAGTTTCAACTGTCTGCTCATTGTGTTGTATGCATAAGATGTTTCATCTGTTCTAAAAAAGAAAACAAATGAATGAGATGAACTGTATCCTGCCTGACCCATATTGTCAGAGGACATCAGCGACATTTACAGTTTGTATTGATTTATTGTCCTGTCTACAAGGCTGAATGTAGCTACTGTATAGAAAATGCTTCCCATTTATGTTGATTTCTTGTGGCTGATTGAGTATGACAACTTGAGCTGTGCCGTGGACCAAATCTGTGTAAAGTTTCCAAAACATCAACACAGTCTTTCTAGTTTTTAATCACTGACATTTTTGTTGACCCTGACAGTTGTTTCATAGTGGTTCATCAGTATTCCTCAAAATGGGAGGTTGATAGATAGGAGATAGAGAGTGACTCTACTCCCTCTAGTGGTTACTGAAATCCAGTTTAGACCATCAGTATTAATGCATTCAGTCCCTATTCATAAAATGCAGTACACTGGTGTCCACAGTGTAACTTCAGAACTGTTAATTCTCAACATTCTTATGATACTTTTAAATGACATTGGAATATTTTAAAGTATAATTACTATATAAAGCCCCTTTGACTATTTAGTTTATTTTAGTCATATATTCACTTCAAAGGAGCAAAAAAGAGAGAGAACAATACATATTTTGACTGAAAAAGGCTCAGGCAGAAGCAAAGCTTATTAATGCCCACCTACCGTACATCTTAAGCTACACAACTGATGATATCAAACAGGTAGAGAAAAGAAAAACAAAAGATACATAAATATATATATACACATGCATACGTACTCATGCACATACATGACCCCCCCTTAAATTACAGCCGTAACTCCTAAATAAAAAAGCACATAATGATTTCTGGAACATAAAGGATGTATATTGCTTTAGTTTGAGATCAGCACTGTTCCACAGCTGAACCCCCTTAAATGAAATGCATCTTCTTTTTTATGTTGTAAAAATGTTGTTGTGATATGATATAGCTTTTTTTTTTTTTACTTTATAGTAGTGAACCAAAAAAAATTTAATATATTATTTGTTAACCACATGTCATGAGACAGATACAGTACCTCTTCACTCTTCAGCTTTCCACTGTAACAGCAACATCTCCAGCACAACTCTCGGGACCCAGTAGGTTCAGCCCAGGTATAGTATACAGCTTTCCCAGCCTCCAGCTCCTCCTGCTCTGCCTCCTTCTGAGAACTAGAGAAAGACCAACCCAGAAAACACACAGGAAGTATATCAAGAAATGCGACTCATGACAACTAAAATCCATGAAGAGAGATCCATTGATCTGAGATGAGAGGAAGCAAATGATGAAAGACAGTAATGGTCAAACAGGACAACATAACAAGGCCCAGCCACCAAGAATGTACCATCACGACAAACCATCAAATCCAAAGAACCTGACATCCCTGAGAGAACTAAAACACTCCCCATAAACAGACAAAGATGAGAGGGTACTGGCATTATGGCAGCAAAACATCCCCAAACGTCCCCGACATTTCTCCTTAAACCAAACAGATGAGGCCCAAATATGCACAGTCCATACTGGTGTTTGCCCCAGTTTGCATGAGACAAAGCAGACGTAAGAAAATGATAGAGAGGAAGCTGCAATCTATGGGTACAGATGGAAAAAAAATACTAGTTAAGGCAACAGAACTATAGTAATAAGCAGAAGGTGCGATTCCACTGGCAGAATCCCATCCAGCAGCACTCAAAACTAGTATTTCTAGAGGCAAAGATGACTTAACATTTGAAGGAAACACAATCATGAATAAGACATGACTTAAGATCTAACCTGCTTCTTTTACTATGACCCACTGACCTTGTACACTGATGTTCATAAATAAAAGCAGCAGAAGTGAATAGTTGTAACATACTGAGCAGGGTGAATTTTACTATTAAAATAATTTCATATACAATAAAATCTATTATGTATTATTTGTTAAATGCCCATATTTATTTCTCATTGGGAACAGTGAGAAGCAGATTAGACAGATAAATCAAAGTCAGAGCTGAAGCAGTCTTCTTCTACTTATGGTTACCTGTGCTCTTGATCTGTCCACGCTCTGCACTCAATTTTACAACACTATTAAATAAAATGGCTGCATTGTTTGTTTCTTTTATCACTTTGTCAGTTTATTTAGTTTAATGGTCAAGTCTTAGCAGTTCTCACCCATTCTCTCCACTTTGGTTAAAGTATAGTTTTTTCCATAGGAGATCAGCAGAGTGACTCACTACTTCCATTAGTGGTCATATAAATAAATGTATTACACCATAAATATGAACATATTCATTTCATATCCCTACAATACACTGATATTTTTGGCACAATGTCAGTAATCTTCATTCTAAGCAGTCTAATGATAATTTGATGTAATTTTTTAAATACTTAAAAGTAAACTATCACATATAGCTCTTATAAAACAGAGATTTTGTTAGGAGGGATTTTACCAATTTATTGTTTTTTTTCTAAAAATAAGTTCATTTTGGGGGAGCAAAAGAAAAAGGCTGAAACAATCAATGCAGCTTCTTTGTTCGTATTTCTTTGAGTGCAGTTTGTGTCTCAAGAGTTTCCTCTTTTCCTATTTTTCTACCTGTCCTCCTCGCCTGAGAAGGAGAGGTCGAGCAACTCGTCAGCCACCCACGTGGACTCTTTCTCGATGCTGCATGACCCACAACACAAAAACATATAACGCTATCAGCAACAAATGGCATCAAACACAGCATTAAACATCATAAGTACCTGCAACAAAAGAAGAGACATTCATGAAACTCATTTAAAGCACATTTAAAAACAGAATTCACCCCAAGTCCACAAATATAAAATAATAAAATAAAACATTATCACATAGTAGTAGTGCAGCGTTTTTAACCAACACATTGTCACATCCTATAATTTTCTTCAGGCAGCTTTTATAAACTTTACATCTAAGTTTGGGTAATTACAAAGTGCATATCCCTCTATTCATTTAAAAAAAAAAATTCTGCATTTATCCACCCACCTCCTTATCATTCAATTCAGTTTTATTTGTAGAGCCCCAAATCATAACAATGTCTCACAGGGCTTTACAGAGTTGGTTTGAAGAAAAAAACAATCAATGAAATACACAGTGGATGAAAGAAACAAATTAAGTTCATTTATGCGCTGCATCTACTTTAATTTTCCTCTATTACTTCAGTATTGACCTCAGTTAAATGGATGATGAAAGAGAAATATGCTGACTTTAATATTAATAAACCTATCCTTTCTCCTTCTCTGGCTACTTCCTAGTTCTGTGTAACTTGCCTGCAAGAATTAAAATACAAAACTGCTTCTTTCAGATTTTCATTTATTTCATTTCTAGTTTTAGTACTTCACTTTTCTTACCTCTGATGGAACAGCAGATTCTGATCTTTGGTGTGGTTGATGATGAGGAAAGGGGCAGCACCATCATGGTATTCGGAGAATCGGATTGTGGCTGAATGTTCTGAGAGGTTCACATCAACAATGATCCCACCCACCTGCAGAAAAATTAACACCAAGTGCTCTATAACTCCAGACCGTATTTTATAGCTAAACATCCCAGGACAACAATTTTTTTCCGTGCGGGTACTCACAGAATTGTCCAGATGCAGCAATAAGCAGTTTTCTGGCCGAGTGAAGTCAATAGTCCGAGGAGGCGATAAACCTTCCACCTTAATCTTTAGCTTCTTGGTGTCATTTTCAGGCCAGAAGGGAATTGCTGACTATATGTGGGAGAAATAAAAGGCTTTCAATGATGAGAAGAGGTCATTTGAAGAGACCACTCAGGAAATTATTCAATATTACTGAATTCTAACCTTCAGAAATGTTAATAATGACTAATGACTGTAGTTTTTTTATTCATCTGAGCAACACAGAAATCAGTTGCCGTTTTGAAAAATCAACTTTAAGCCCTTTCAGACAGTAAAATTCGTATAATTAACAAATGAAAAAGATGAGCATTTTAAGAGATAATGTCATATACAGTCTAACTGACTGCCAAATATTTTGTGTAAGCGCCCATGCAGACAGCGTTGGGTTTGTTCTGACCTCCTCAGGTTTAGCCTCAGTCCAGGTCTCCAGCGTCTCCTCACATATGAAGACAATGTGCTTGGTTCTGTTGACCAATGTGTAAAATGGCACAAAGGTCACAATGCGGGTCAAGCTGAAGCTGCTCGGGTCAATCTTCACACCGACCTGCAGTTAGACAGATGCCAAACAAAGAGAAAGTGTAAACAAAATGCACTTTCTCCCAATTAAGTTTCAGTATATATATATATATATATATATATATATATATATATATATATATATATATATATATATATATATATAAAATATACATACCAGGTAATCTTTGTATCTGCCTTTACATTTGACATCACCATGACTCCCAACTGTATCCAGGGAAAACTCATCCGACAGATCACTGTCCGAGATCATAAGACGGACCTGAAAATCAGAATAAGAGAAAGAACTTAGAGAAAAATCTTTATTCATTCAAATTCCTCAAGAAGAATTTCTCCAATATGAGAATCTAAGTGTAAAATTAAATGTAAAATCAAGTTTGTGATCCGAATGTTGGTCTATCTTCAAGGAAAATACTGAATTACTAATTGACTTACATAAAATCAACCGACCTTATTGTTTCGCAGGAAGTAGCGAGGTTTGAAGGAGAAGAGCAGTGGCATGTCATAGTCCATTGGATGTTTACGATGAATATCATCTGCCTTATACTGGAGCAACCTGCCAGTCTTATTAATCATCCAATATGGTGAATGGATGGCAACAACGGTCTGCCCCTGGTCATACTTAACGTGAACAGCTATATCCAACTCTGCCCTTTTTTTCTCTTCTCCTTCATGAATGTCTTCTTCTTCTCGAAGAGACTGAAATACAATGAAGGTGATCTCATCCTGGTCGCTGCGGAGCCTGCAGGATGGAACGCTTATGTTAATATGGAGGGGATATAATTGCAGGAAGCGATGATGCGTGAATTTAAATTTGATGTTATACATGAAATGTACAATTCATTTAAATATTTTAGGTTTATTAATTTTGAAAAACAAATTATGATAAAATTTACTTGAATTTGTTGTGACATCTGTTAACTTGGAATATACCTGTATCTCAAGAGCTAATAAGAAATTAATGTCTAGTACATAGCTACAACTAAATAGCTAACAATATTTGACACCTTAACATTAGATGTAATGTATACTTTGACAACTGAACAACTTTTGTCTCTTCCATTAGACCTAGATGCAAAATGCAAAAATCTTCAATAATGTAATCATTTTCAAGATGCTTAACCAATGAAATGCATCATGATTTAATGAGATGGATACAGGGAAATCCATATACCGCTCGCTCTATGAGCACCAAAAAACATCCAAATACATCTGCTTTAAAGTATTCCACTTTCTCCACAAGTATTTCAGTTAATAAAAATACCCTTAATCATTTATGTATAACTATAACAACATAAACAAACTTGTTTTAAAGTGAGAAGCACATAAATGTCAGTCATTAAGAAAGAGGCTGAAGTCAAACCTGAGTTCTGAGGACCAGTCCTGAGCCAAGTAGTTGATCAAACTGAGGTCAAGACTGGACTGGTCCATGACTGCAGTGTGAAGCTGAGCAGAATGACCTGGATTTAAAGTGGCCTCAGGAGGAGAATCGCCACTGTCCTGTTGACCAACAACAAAAGAAGGGGGGAAAAAAGAGCAGTAGGAAAGTAAATACGTTGTTTAGTGTAATATCTACTGCTTACACTTGACTTAAGCATCTGCCCATAGAACCACAAAACTCCAAATAGCAAAGATGTCAGTTTATATATATATATATATATATATATATATATATATATACATACATACTACTAATTACCTACACTAAGACTAATTATTACTTGCAGACATCATTGTAAACAGCAATTATACATGTTGTGTCTTGAAATGCACCCATTTCCAATTTAAAAAATCCCATAAACCTCTAAATCTACCTTTAACTTGTAAGTGATGGGGTATGGCAGCAAGTTGCGCAGCAGAATGGAAGGCCATAGGTGAATCACAAAAGGTACATCAAAGTTCTCTCCAGCGCCTCCTGTGTGTTTGAATGTCACTGCATCTTTTAATGGTACAATATTGACCGTCATCACACCACCCTCGTCTCCACAGCGACGGCACGTCTGCTGGATGTGTTTCTCAGACTGCTGGTTGCTGATGTCTTCGTAACTGAAACCCTCAGAGCACTCAAATTGCTCGCTTTGATTGCCACCGTCTTCACCCGTCACTGGCTGAAGGCTGAGCTCTGACCTGACGGGTGAAGCAGAGAGAGGAAGTGAGATGAAGAAAATGTTCTTGTGTATGTGTTGAACAGACATAAATGTATGAAGAATTATAGGAATGTGTTTGTATAGGTCATTGTGCGCTTGTCCTCACCTGTATGAGTCCAGTGGCACACAGTACTCCTCAGTGGGGAGGGCTGTACCGAGACATGTTGATCCCTCAAAAACTTTGAATGGGATCGAGAAATGATTGATGATCTGTATAATGAAACCAAACAAAACTTTGGACGGTTAAAGGGTGTTAAAGTGAATCAGGTTTGTAATATTAAACATTATTCAAGTATGGTCAAAGATAAAGAAGGTAGTTTAGAGAAAATGTGATATTTACAGTGTAATTCATATGACTAGACTAACTTAAAATATGTAGAAAAGCATAAAAAAGTTGATTTAATCATGTCAGAGATTTACCTGAAAAGGAGAGCGGATCTTAATGTACTTGCTGCCCTCCACAGAGTAAATCTGACAGACGAGGAAACGGGTAACTCCTGAGTCTCTGTGCATTACACTATACATTCCTCTGCCTACTTTGATCAGGGGGATCACACTGGCTGAGGTGTGACCAACTGGAGCTGGAGGAAAAGAGAGCAGTGTTTGTGGCTTTTTAAAAAATAAATAAATAAATAAAAAAACCTCAGTGAGTACATTCACATACAAAAATGGCCCCAATGCAAAAAAAAAATAAAAATTCTCAATAAGATGCTAACATGGGAAGGAAAAACTAATTCATCTTCCTCTATAATCCATGCACAGATCTATCTTGGTGTAACCCAAGTAAAAATTTAAGTTCTCCACTGATAAGACATTCCATTGCATGAACAAAGTCATTCTATGTAACACTTTCTTCAAAGGGTAATGTTTTTATTTTTTACTTTTTGCCCATATTGATAAAGCTGCTTCAATCTTTTTAGATAATGTTTACAACTAACTGCCTTGATTGGAAACAGTTTATTTCATTTTTCAGTGCAGAATGTTCTTTCTTTTTAAGAAGCTGTAAAATTCTTGTACCCTACAGAGGACAAAAATGCATTGCGAGGTCTCAGGTATACATTGAGAATAATAGAAGAATATAAGTGTGCATGAACATCTCAAAAGTGGAGAGTAGGAGGTGGCAATGAGTGGTTATTTTCTAAACATATAGAAGTTAGAAAATTATTTCACAATAAAAGCGCAATTACTTGCTGAACTACTTAAATAAGAGGTAAAACATCAACTGCTGCCTGTCTGTAAGTATACGTGCAGAGTAACTTACTAGGCTGTATGCAGTAGTCCTTTCCACTTAAGGAAATCATAGCTGAGAACTGGTCAGAGTCAGTTGTGACTGAATAGTCCATCCCAACTGTTTCCCCATCCTGCAGTTCCACAGTGTACTGCTCTGTATTGTTGCCCTTTTGCTCAGTGGGCCGAAACATCTCACTGTGGCGAACAGATACAGGCAGACCCAGGCGGTTTTTGACCACAAATGGAGCTTCGTCCTTCTGGAAACACTCTGCCGTCTGTTTGGCCGCCTCTGCAAATGCCTGGGAAAAGACAAGACCATAAACACAATTCCACCAGCCTTGGATGTGTGTTTTCCGATTGAAATGAATCCGGCAGCCTTTTACTTACCGTGCCCAGGTTACTCAGCATGGCCAGACCACATTTGGAGAGTGTGATGTTGAGCTGGTCATTACTGCTGATGATGATGACTGTCTTATAGTCAGGGATATGGCAATCCACTTCATCTGATAGACCTGAGTTCTGCAGTGGCTTCTTCTTCATCTGGTTATAGAGAGTTGTAATCAGGGCAAAATGTAAGACTAAGTGCAAATCTACACATGGAAGTTCAATAAATGTAGTTTTTAATACAATGAAATTTGTATTGTATTTGACAATCAATTGCACCTTAAGTTCCAGGGTCCATGGTTTGAATCCATCTTTATTCTCATCCTCCAGGGGCTCCAACAGAGGTTCCCACACTCCCATCATCTCATTGTAATAGTGAACCTAAAGTCAAAACATTTAACGCAACAACAAACTTCAATATTCTTAAAAAACAAACAAACCAAAAAAACAAACAGTTTAACCTGATGCATTATAGTACACATGTGGGTCATCTCTAAGAAAAATAAAATCTATCAAAATCACAAAACCATTTATGTGGCGGTAAAGGTTTGAGTTTGAGGAAATGTACTTTGTGGACTCATTTGTCATTGCAGTGTGCGTGTCTGTGTGTTACCTCTAGGTTGAGTTCACTGTGTAAATTGATGAGTGTAGACCAGTTTGTAACACCCCCATGGAAGGAGGATTTGGCCAGAAGCATGGGGATGGTACGGTGTCCTACTCCAGCCTCCAGAGTCAGACAAATGGATTTAATGGCCATCTACAGGAATGAATAAATAAATAAGTAACAAAAGTTAATTTAGAGAAAGGAACAAATCTAAACATTTAACTTTGTAAATACATATTCATCCACTTTGTATTTTCAGCTGAGTCACAGTGGCACAATATACCTGCAATGACTCTCCTTGTGGTATCAGTGGGGCCTGTGATTGTGTGCATTCATGCCCCTCTTCCTCTAGGAACCAGAGTTTGAGCTCCTTCCAGCCCCTTTTCTCCCATAGATCCACTGGAACAGGACTGTCCAACTCCTCTGGGGTCTCTGCTGTGGGAGTCAGAGCTGACTGAATGGTGATCACTGTGTTGATAATAATTGGGGAGACCTGGGGACAGAGTCAGAAATTGAAAATATTAACCTATTTGTGCAAAGTAATTATTCTAAATTAAATCTAACACACTGAAAAATAAGATGAAAATCCAGTTTAACCACATTTCAAGAATGTTAAAACAGGTGCCAAGTTTGAATGGCACACATTTATTCAAAGGAATTTGTGTGTCATAATCATATGAACACTCACCTTCAATGTGAGCGCATTGATGATGAGCTCCATAGCCTGAGCAGAGGTAGGCGTCTGTGTGCTCAGGAAGAAAACCTCACACGGCTGCAGCACTGTAGTCACATTGTTTTTCCTCTTCTCCCTCAAGAAGGGACATGCTACAACCTACAACAATATCACACCTTTGTTCATCTTTGTCTTTCTTTTGTTGTAAATTATTTTATTCTCTACCTTTTTCAGGGCTACATAACAATGAAAATATGAACCTTGAGGTCTTTGATCACTGCAGTCATTCGTGACTCTTCTGCACAACTTTTCATCACCAGTTCACACTGTGTGGTCATCACTAGGGCCGGAGCATCAGCACGTGTCAGATCAGCGACAAACACAATCTCAGGGTTACGTACCACAACATTCATCTCCGTTTTTGACACCACAGCAGGTGCTACAGCTGAAAGTATTAATGTATGGAAACAAAATTTTAGATTAAGATAATAATAGACACTATGTCATACTAATACCACAAAGACACAAACTCATAATATATAATCCGATCAGTAACACAAGATTGATATTTTTAACTCACTGGACTCTTTGGATGACACAGAGGCATTGATGTTCTTTTTATCTCCTGCTCCAGTGCTGCTCTTGGTTTGCGTTTGTGGTGCTTGAGCAAAACCCTGCTGTGTGGCTTTTAGAAATATATCTGCTACAGTGAGCAAGAACTCCATACTGGCACAAAGGTACACATCCTGCACCAGTGTGTCCAAAGTGGTGCCATCACGACCTTGGCGGTACTTCACCTCCACCATCATGTTATTTTCTGCACGCATCTCCATCATTCTAGAGTCCAATAAGCATGAATTAGAGCACAGAATAAGTGGAGAGTTGAAGTGTCACTAACAATATACTAGACAAAGCGAAGTTCATAGACTACAGGGGAAACAACAAATAACATTATATTACATCCTCGTTGGGATCCATTAAAAAAAAAAAAAAAAATCCAGAGTTGGAATGTATGTGAAAACTGCAAAGAAAAGTGTGTACAGATAGTGACAATTCCAGTTTTAGTGTGTCTCTGGTACCTGGGAGTAACCATATTTATCTTGGGCCTCTTGTCATCTAAAAGGCAGGCAGCTAATCGGACTGAGGCCTTCATGGAGCTGTCAGAGAACATGTGGAGGGAGGTAGAGATGGTGTCCAGAGTAAACTCTGCAAGCTTCAGCTGGTCATCATGTGAATCCAACAGTTGTATCTGGATAAAAACACAGGAAAGGTATTAGCTATATCATTCGTTTAAATGCTGAACAGGTTTTCATTTAATTTCATCCCTTATTTGATGTACTGGGGGTTTAATGTATGGAAATATGTGCATTACCTCATTCTCATTTGGGCTAAACAGGACAAGTGTCATGGAGTCGAACTTAAAATCTAATTTAAGTGTCGTTTTCAGCTTGGTGTTTTTGTGGGTCTCAACAACAGCAGCAGTTACCACTGTGTTACCTGAGATGATAAAAAAACAAAAAAAAACAAAGAATGGAGCTGCACCTTCCACTACAAGTTTTAGTATAAATAACAAATTCAGACTTACTGCTGGGTGGTCCTGTGGTTCCTGAGCCCTGAGACTCTTTGTTAGAAACTGAATCGGCATTGGGGTCTGTGGTGGTTGGAGGAGCTGGAGGGGGGATCATGTCAGACTTCTCAGACAGGTTTTCACTCAGAGTCCTCAGGACTACAGTCATGTCATCCTGGCTGAGGATCAGCTGTTGGGAACACATTTAGAGAAAAAGTGAAGCTCAGTGGTAGAAAACGGTCATAAAATTTTAATCCAAAAACTTTACACGTTAAAAAGAGAAGCGCTGGCATAAACATTTCAAACAAAAGCAAACTGCAAACCATAGGTGGTTGCAGATGCTTCCATTCAGTGCTACTTACAGTCATAGGCTTCAAATGAGCTGTGATCTCGATGTCAGGTATGTTGTGATACCAGTTAGATGAAAGATTTCTCAGAATTTCCAAGTCCAGGCTGACTGGCTTTAATACCTGGGTCTCTCCCTCAAACCTATCATTTTTGTATGTTGTTCTGGAAGCAGCAACAACAGAGCAGTCGTTCAACACACAAGGCAATTTCCAGCACTTGCAAAATATCTGGTTAAAAGGGTAAATGACGATTTGGTTTAATCACAATGCTTAAAGGCAGCAGTCATCTCACCTGTACATCTTGAGGTCGGTCAGCTTCACTGTCATTATGTCCACAACAGGTGGGATCTTCACATCGATTTCAAAGGGTTGCTTAGCAAAACGGTTCTTAACAGAGAGAAGACCGAGGTCAGCTACAATGACATTGGTAGAAGATGATGACTGGGGGAGGAAGATGACAGGTGCGTTGAAGTGGACATTGAGAGAGATGCGAGTGCTCCGCTCTGCCAGCTCTTTCACACCTGACGCTGCCTTTTCTGCAGCTTGGACTGTTACTTCAGCCAGAGCCTCCTTAGCCTCCTGGAAGTTATTGATAAAGGCCTGGCAGGATGAAATAACAAGAGAGCAGGAGAGAAATAAAGAGACATTGGGTGAGAAATGGAAAGACAAGAAGAATTCTGAAGACTAAAATAGTAAACAATATATATAAAGTATACATGTAAATTGTATCCTACATGACAAGGCTTATACACAAAGTAAGTTACAACTAACAGATTAAAAAAAAATTTGAGAACCATAGGGATAGGCTAGGCACGCTATCCCTATTTGTTACATGTATAGTACTAATGTAGCACATTATATGTGCTGCCACTAGGAGTCTAGTGCAGCTAGGCTACCATAGGGACAGGGAAAAAGGTGATTCTTACCAGTATGGAGGAGACAAACTTGTTGAGAAAGATGACCTGAATGCACCCGACAGTCAGAATGACTGAAGTGTCGAATTTAGACATATCCAAATAGGCATCTCCTTCTGTTGCATTTGTATAATTCACCATGTGGAAGTCAAACACTTCCTTATCGGCTATAGATACAGCCTAGAAAACAAGCAGACATTATTTAAATAAGGAAACCCACAATTACAACAAAGACTACTTAAAAACAAAAAAAACTTTGTATACCTTTTTGTATAAGGCGTCTTTGTCACAATCTAGGATCACAATGTTCTTCAGGTTGGCAAGAACCTCCATCTCGTTCTTCCGCATGAGAACCTCAGAAACCAGACCTAGAAAGTGTAGCGAGAAGACGTCACTCTTTACACTCCCCATTAATATTACAGAAGCAATTTACATTAGTGAATAAATCAGAAATGTTGCTTTGTTAAATGTACACTGCAGACTCATAATGGGCATGTGTTTCAGTATGCAATAATACATATACATATATACACACACACATACACATGGCAATAAATTAAAAAACACATTAAACTTGTGCTGTGGGAGAATGTAAAAACGCCATGTCCATACCTTCAATACCGATCTCTGAGATTCTGGCTTTCTGCCCTCGAATGAAAACCTTCAGACAGCGCAGATCAGCTCTGATATGCAGATTAACAATATCTGCAAACTTTGAACTTTTAGAAGCTGTGAACAGAATAAGGATAAATTGAAAGGACTGGATGATGCCAGTCAATTAATATGACAAAGAATACACATGATACTTAAAAATTATTTCATTTTCGTTTAATTTCAGTGAAGTTAAAATGATGGAATTGAACAATACGTTTTTTCTTAACGACTGCAACTTCCTCCTTTTTCTCCTTCTCCCTTTCACTCTCTTGCTCCTCCTCCTCAGGAATGGTTGGCAGCTCCTCTTGCCCTCCCTCCTTCTTCGTAGAGGGAGGCAGGAGGTTGTTGAGAAAATTCATGGTGTTGAGGAGAGCCTCCGTATGGAGATGAACATCCAGGGATGAGAATGTGACCTGAAGGGCAGTGTTAATGAGAATGAAGTAACAGTAATAGAATAACAGTATACGTTATCATCTTGCAGCATTTTAGTCATCCTAGATTAGAACACAAAGAAAGCTGACAAGAGACCAAGCTGCTACACATTTTTCTCACCTGGCAGAAATATATATTAGATTTTAACCTTCATTTAGTGATGAATACCATTTTCCCTCACCTTGATGAGCTGCTCTGTATTGTTATGTAGAGTCTTGAACTCAGGGCCATTTTTATCTGCCTAGAAGAAACATACTTGTTCAAGAAACAATTTGTGAAATAATTGTAAAGAAATGAATTTTAAAGGAGGCAATTTTTACTTTTATATACTCCAGGGTCAGCAGGTCAACCTCTGTGTTGTCTAAAGTGGTGATTAGCTGAACCTGTCCGTCTTCAGAATCTACATAAGGAAATAAGTAAAACATCACAAAAGCAAACTGAAGTCCAGACATCAATGACAGTAAATGGCAAATTACTAAAGTAAAAGCAAGGTGGTAAATGCTTGCTAGCACCTACTGACCCAGATATTCAGGGCACTTGAGGCAGATCTCTTTAAGGTAAGTGTACGATGTCATGTCAAAGGTACAGAGTTTTAAGTGAGTCCCCAGACCCTCTATATCCAAGTGGAGCACTGTGACTTCTTGACTTCCAGACAGGCGACACAACTGTACAGAAAACTAAACAAAGAAGACAAAGCACAGAGAATAAAATTTGAAAAAAAAGAAACATTAAAATTAGTATGAAGCATAGAAGTAAAGAGAGGAGGAATAGTATGAATTAAAAACAAAAGTAAAACAAGTGAAAAACTAGAAAAACTGACAAAGCTGGTATACAAATTATATTTTCTAGGACTAAGTGTCCAAAGAAAGCATTTAGGACCTTTGAATACCTCTGTGATTTCAAAAGTCATGACAAAGTCAGTCATATTCTTCTGCGATTCCTCCTTCAGTAGACTCTTTCTTTTGTTAGCATATCGAAGTGGCATTGGATTATCTGGGAAGAATGGTTGATCACCGATGGGAGAGCTGGGAGCATCGAAAAACAAATCTTCCTCTGACCCTGAGGTTGAGAAGGAATTCAGCACAAACGTACACACTTAATTTGGTAATACTGTACATACTTGCACGTAGTGTTACACTGAATTACATGCAAAGATGCAGGTTCATACCCAGAGAGGTGAGGCTGATGGTCTCACATGACTCAAAAATGAGAGAGGAGCGTTGGTCAGTGAAGGTCAAAGGTCTCCTGGGTGTGAGCTGGGGCGTGAATGACTGCTTTGCCTGACAGGGAGACACCAAGAAGGGAAGCAGTAAAGTGGGGGAAAAAAGTTATGGTTCACAGGAAGTTACTTAAATAACCAAAATGGAGTAAAATAATTTTTACATCTATGAAAAATGTGGTGGTGCTTTCTGAGGAGATGTACCTTTGTAGAAGATGGAGCATTACCACGTGCTGCAGGTTTGCTTTCAGGCAGTGGGATGCTATCTATCAGCTCCAAAACACTTCGAAGTTTATCATCAGAAATACGAAGAGAAAGCAAAGGGAGCTCCCCAGAAATCTTATACCTGGAATATATGTAAAAGTATGTAAATGCAAATATAAACACAAACAGCTGTTAATAGCAACCGTTTTAGAATTTAATTCTTAAAATGTCACTGTGGTATGACAGCTCGCAACACAATAATTCCTTCCTCTACGTCAGAAACTAAAGTCAGTACTTGGAGGCACTGTCCAGACTGTATTCTCTGCTTTTTGGTTATGATTTAACTGTGGTTCACACTCAAATACAATTAGCACCATTAAAAAACACCTCAATGCTGCATGTCACTTCACAAAAAAAAAAAAAAAGTCTGGTTTAAAGTATTTTATATCCCGAACCTTCAGTCTCAGACAACTACAATACTGGTATTGCAATGATTTTCTTGCTTTATAGTTTGTCTGAAATGGTATAATATTTGTGCTGTCAAACTGTAGGTTTGCATAAAGCACACAAGTCATATTTCACTGGTAATGACATAATTTAACTGATGTGATAATGGGCCTAATATGGGTAAAAAAGAAAAGGAAAAAAAAGAAAGAAATACAAAACCTAAAATGACCATTGAGTTCTCACATGATTTATGGAAAACATTAAGCACATACTTTGCCATACGGGAGTCTTTGACCACCATCGCTCTGCTGAAAACCACTTTTAGATCCACTGGCTCCAGAATGTGAAATGGTGACTCTCTCCGCTTACGGGCTTTTTTCCATTCCCCAGCTATGAAACAAAATAAAGATTAAAAAATGTTTTAATACACATACCGTATATGCATTCAGAGCATATTTGTGATCAAATATTGGCCTTAGAACCAAAATTATTGAAATGTTAATGTTGACATATTAGACACCCTCATTAGAGAAGCCAACAAGGATATCTACTGTTTAAATAATATTTACTGTGTCATACTATTTGTCTAAGGATCATTATAAGATTGATATTTGGTTTTCTACACACGACCTTCTTACAAATGGCAAATGTGTGTTAATTTTTTACCTGGTTTGCTATACAGCAACTGCAGACTACTGAGTTGCACATCAAAACTGTCATATGCTCTCAACATGATGTCTTCAATGTTACTGGAGCCCACTGTCAGCTGAGGCAGATGTTTTTTGCTTTGACTGGACATCTGGAACAGAAACAAAAACAAATACATTTAGAAACATCAAATGATGTGTGGAAAAAAAATTATTTTTTCATGAATCTTCAGATAATTAAAAATCATTCATTTTAATTTATGGTACATTTTACCTGAAAGTGTCCAAGGTCCAAGAGCATGATGTTCTGAGTGGCATTGTAGAAACCAGTCTGTGGAATGATGACGTATGAGGCCATCAGGTTTACCTTCAGATCGAGAACTTTTTGTGTCTCAATCACATACATCAGTCCTGAAAAATAATGTAAATTGATAAACAGATGAAGCTTGTAATCAAATGTACTACACCAATAACAGAGATACAATTACTGCATGTTAGGCAAGACTAATAACAGAGTTTCTTGGTGTTTACTATTGTTTAGTGCTCTTTTTTTAAATGTACTTCAGTATATCGTGCCACTGTTAATTGAAAAAACACACACACGCAAACACACTATATGGTAAATGGTAAATGGACTGCACTTATATAGCGCTTTTCCACCTTCATGCTGCTCAAAGCGCTTTACATTAGCCTCTCATTCACCCATTCACACACACACTCATACACCAGTAGGTTTCTAAGGTCTATGGTAAGTCCTACTGGGGGCCTAAGCCAGCGTTCAGTGTCTTGCCCAAGGACACTTCGACATGTGGACAGCCAGAGACGGGACGCGAACCGCCAACCTCTCGGTCATTGGGCGACCCGCTCTATCAACTGAGCCACAGCCCCCCGTCAACCCGTGAGCCTGAAATTTGAGATTTTAAACTCTGGCGAACCCAGCTAAGCAGCTGAAGCAGGTCAGGTGAGAATAGATGCATAAAAAAACTCAGTGGAAACAAGAAATGTAAATAGTGAGCCATTAGACAGTTTGGACCCAGTATGAAATCTGCTCCTCGTATATGACATGAATCATGTACCACATGTATGAAGTTCATACACTAGTGTGTGACTAACCAGTGGCTGTTCGGTCTCTAAACTGCTCAAGTTTCATTAACGTTGCATTGGTGAGCTCATCTAGCTGCAGGTCATCAGGTGGCATGAAGAACTCCGACATGCTGTTGACAGTCATCTACAGTAAACACACCAAAGAGGAAATTTTACTTATTTTAAATTTGCCCTCCTTTCATGCTTTGTACATAAACAACTATGTGCACTGACACTCACAGCATCATAGATGATTTCTAGAGGTTGTGATTCTACATGAAGGCGCTGGTTAGCACTCTCATCCACTGGGTTGGTCTCAAACAAAATGCAGAGCAATGGAGTCCCTGCTCCTGTAGCTGCTTTCCTCGATGACAGGAGAGTGGGCGCAGGCCGATTATTAGCCAGACCAGTGACCTCGAACAAACTGAGCTGTGCTGTGAGTCTGAAGAAAATGTTAAATAAATGTTAATGCACTGAAATAAGGATGTGAAGGAGGAAATCGTTTGTTATGTCAACTACATGTTAAACCACAATTGACTAAAGACAAGTTAATGAAATGAAAAGTGTTACAGCAGAGACACATAGTCCTAATACCAATGTCATATTATTAAAGAAAACAAACTTGATTGCTTGTGCTCCAGGTCTTTGTGTGAGCGTGGACATGAGCTCTCCCACAGTCAGCCTGATGATCTCATTTTTGTCCTTGTTGTCTTTAATGGATACAATTAGTCTCTCCATGTGGAAATTAACCTTCATGTCCTCAAACTGGAAGAAATGTCAATAGATGAGACATGTGACAATACTGCACTGTAAGACATTGCATAATCAAATTGGTTGATATGTGGGTTTTGAAATTAGTCATGATGTTCAAAGTGGAGTTGAGAGCCACAAGGAAGAACAATATTCACTGACAGGTAGGTGAACAAGAGGAGAAATGACTCACATCCTTTGGCAGGTTGGGATTGACAGCGGTTTCACTGTATCCAATGGCAGTGTAGAGTTTGGCCTTCTCAGCAGTGGTCAGTAGCTCATCGAACACTGAGACACAGAGATGGTGGCACAAATGAAATAATTTATGTAGTTATAGTTTGTGAAATGAGAAAACTATTTGCTGAAACCATAAACAACAAAATGAGGCAGTGATTAGCACCTGTGCATGATAACGTTCATTCACTTTCCACTTTTTCTGGCCAACTCTTACCTCCACTCTTGGCCTCCTTTGTTGCCGATTCTTCTTCTCCTCCCCAGTTCCACATCCAACTAAACCAACCCTGAGACTCCTCCTCTTCCATCTTCAGCCCTGGACGATATATGCGCAGTCCAGCTTTACTCACCTACAGTAAGAAAGAGGTAATAGTAAAAGCAGTTGCTTCTTCACTTTTGGAAAAAAAGACACACAGACAGCGACTAACCTTAAAATACTTTCATGTGTCACTACAGCAACAAGAAATCAAAAATGCATTTACTGCAGTATGTATCACCAAAACCAAATCCAAAATTAACTGGAAGGAGTTGCCACAATCCTATAACTAAATAAAATGTTCTTAAAATCTTAGTAGAAATAGACTTATCCAAGTTTGATTTTCTCAAAACTTTAATGACTTTGTATTTGACCTGAGCAAAAATCAGATACGTTTGAAGAAAATAAGTAGAGCAGCTTTTGTGTGAAGGTGCTAAAAGACTGAATGACAGAGAGACAACAAAATAATACTTCCCCACGAGAGGTAAACATTGTCTAAATGGCTGGCCACTATTATTCTTATTATTAGTAGTAAAAATATATCCTGAGGGTAAACACTATCATCTTTATCTTGGCAGTGATAGTGGAGCACAGGAAAACAAGATTAAGCAACAAACAGCTGTCAAGTAGAATAAGGCAAATTATGGGAGACATGGTCCATGCAAAACTGCAAACAACTTACATGATGTGGCAGAAACAAACTTATACATTCATGCTCTTTAAAAGTCATTAAACATCCTGTATTTTCTTGAAAAGAAATGGGAAAGGCTTTTTTTGTATTAATGGAAGTTGAAATCTAGACAGAGAAAGAATACCCCAATATTTGAGCTATATGTGGTAAAACAGATTTTTTTTTAGTGTATCAGTTGTAGTGAACTACAGTTTTTATGAATGTATGCAATAGACATAAACTAAGCAGAGAGTAAAAAGGAACACCACAGGTAAAACACTATACTTACCTCCACTTCAGCCTGCTGTCTGGCCAAAGTGATGTTAAAAATATCCAAGGTCTTCTCAGGCTCCTGAGGTCAGACATAACATTGATTAGAGCTTTCGGCAGCTTCTTCTACTTAGTTGATGTACATTACTAACACATCAGAATAAGATGATGCATAGCAGAGAAAAAGTAGAGTCAGACAAAAAGATCTAATTGAAAATGTCTGATGTTCTTTTATATGAAATAGAAGCTCAATTAGAGATATATTTAATTGCTGTCTTTATAGGACTAAACACGGGATAAGTGGTATGTAATTATGGCTGATCTAATAGTTGGGGGTAAATGCATCCATATGAGAAGCTATAAGGATACAGGAGAAAGTATTGTCTTTGTTATTCATTACTGATATATTATATCACCTCTGTAAATTCTAGTCATAAGCAAATTGAATTAATGTCACTTTAGTTGAATAGATATTTACAAGTGTGAATTGACTTATATAATTCACTGACTTAAATGAACACAAAAATCATACAAAATGTAAAATAAATAAATAAATAAAAATAATAATCTTGGTTTATGTCTTGTAATTGCATCTGACATACAGTTGTGTTTATCTGTTAAATATTATAAAGTTTTGTAATAACACTGGGAAACTGGAGATCTGCTAAGTAAACCAAAACTCATGTGACACGTAGAAAATATTACAGGCTTCCCTGTGTCACACCTTTAAGAATGGAAGGTTATGAAGCCGTTTTCTTCTGTCATGTTTACTCCACCAAGGAGGTATGTTTTGCTAGAGTTCATCCATTTGTTTGTCTGTTTTTCTGTGTGCAATATTACTCAAATGTTATGGACAGATTTGGCTGAAAACTTTAGAAAGTGTTGATTCTGACACAAGGAACAAGGAATAAAGTTTGGTGGTGATCAGTGACGGGGGGCACACCTATATATTTCAAGAGGGGAGGCTGAACTGCCTTGGCAGAGTCTGCTTTCTCTGAGTGCTTTTCTAGTTCTTTATATACTTGTACATAACTATGGATATCTTGTTCAATTCCTGACCCTATTTAACTTCAAATTCTTTCCAGTACGGTCCCACCTCTAGCTTCTTGAGGAGTTCCTCACTGGGCTTCTTGCTGGTGATCTTGGTCTTGTAGAGTTCGCGATAATGTTTAACCATCAGCCGGTGCCGGCGGATGTGTGTCCAGGACCACATGTGAAGACGAGGCTTCACGTCCACCTCCAGGACACTTGTGATTATATACTTCCACCTTAAAAATAAGAAAACACGCACAATATCAGCTAACGATGCCACATTATATAAGGCCAGTATTGAGTCAAGTCGCTTTAATGTATTTTCTGACCATATGTTGGCATTTTTGTGAACGTGGACAACAGGTCTGTACTTCCTGTATGGTAGGTTTCTTGACATCATATCCACTGAACCCAACAGCTCAAGAATGCTAATGTACTAGAGAATAAGGAAATGACGAGTTAAGCATGAGATCAAAGAAGCAAAAGAAGAACTGAAGTGCAGAATTTAGCTTTTTCTAAAAGTTACACTCCACCATTCAAAGGTATAAAATTTATAGTATAACACACACACACACCTGTGGTCGGTTAAGTTCAATGGCCACCTCACTAAGATTAACCATGAGATCCACCTTAGGGGAAGTGTAGTCCACATCTGACCTGGGATTCATCTTAAGTTTAGCATCTGCTGTGATGGGACGAAAAACTGTGGAGTAACGACAACAAACACAGTTTATTTTTATGACTCATTTATCTCAAGTAGGGTTATGTCATTGTCAAATCTCTGACCTTGTTTTTTACCAGATGAAACAAAACAAAATCTGTTCAGATTGCTGAAAATCATTAAAAATGTGTTGGCGGTGGTAATTCAAACCACCGCCAACCTCAGTGCAGTGTTATTGCAAAATATAAAAGTACTTTCAGAATGTATTTACACAATCAATGTGACTTATGGCTTTAGCTGTGGTGAGTTTAAAAAAAATCTCTTAATCTAAGAAAAAAAAAATTATTTCCTTTACCAATCTGTGTCCTCATTTTTAAATGTAGGTTGACTGTGAGAAACTTACTGAAATCATGGCTGACAGGAAGATGGCTGTGAACATTCATGCTGTCTTTGAGACAACGCTATAAAACACACAGAATGAAAAACCTTATTTTCATTTCCACTGTTAGCTTTACTTAATATTTTCTTAACCTTTAAACAATACTTCAGGAGCATGAACATTAATAAACTCCACTAATATTTAATAAGATTGGACATTTGGAGAAAAATAAACAAAATCTGCAACCATCCCAGATGTTCAAAAAATGTAGTCTTAAAAGAAATTGGAAAAAATATAAAAAATATTTTATATTTAGAGCCTTTTGAGAAAAGCCATCTGAAATTTGAGATTTGTCTCTTGAGGTTTTAAAGGAGAGACTAAGGCAGGACAGACACATGACATGGATAAGACATTCTGTGCAATAAAACATAATGACTCACCAGAGCCTCATCTGGATTGTGATTGGAGAAAAGAACTGAGTTGACATTCCAGTAGGCAAACAAATTATCTAGTTGAACCAACTGAGAAGACAGAAACCAAAAGAAAAAATTAATCATGTGACTGCTTCAGTTTCAAACATGTTAACTCTCACTGTACTGGGACTTTAAATTAGAGCATAAATCTATTATGAGCTGCATACATGAGCAGTAAACCACACACATACATTGTTTGGATTTCTTACCTTGAAGAAAAGCTTTGAACTCTCATCCAAAAGGCTTGGATTCCAGTTTTCATCAGCTGTCTATAGAAAAACAAAGACGGGAATCCGGATGATACAACTAAATTTTTTTATGAGTATAAAATAATATTACTGCTTAAGAAAGGGTTCATTAATGACTTTATTTAATGTATTAAATGTTTATTGTCTAAAATATTACCTGAAGGCTGAGGTTTTCAAGTGATACACCAAATGACAATGGACAGTTGGGATTGGTGACCTGTGGTAAATGGATAGATACAAGTAATATTTCACCTTTAAACAGGCAAAACTATATTTACTCTGCATGTTTTTGCAATTATTAGAGCAAAGATGAAAGAGTTGACAGTCTTGGTCCCATTTGTACATATTTACACTACATTTAAAAAAATATTTGACTAAGTCTAGTTCATTTTAATTAGACACACCAAAGTAAAGGGCTAAATACTCACGTCATCTTCATAGCGTACGTGGATATTCGAGATCTTGACTTGCAGGTTTTTGATGACCTGAGTGACAAGCTTCTCCACAAAAGTGTCCTGCTTTTCTAACGTGGGGTTTTCTGTGAAATATCAACAAAAAGGAAACTACATAAGACCTGATGTACTCATTCAGGTGTTAGATGTTAGACTTCAGCAACAAAGATGTTACGCCTTGTTCCCTGAGACAGCTTGTAAAGATCACAGGTCCTTCCTATTATGTACCCTGCATACTTATTTTTTAAATATATATATTTTTTGGTAGATTCCACTTTCAGTTTCAAAATTATAGTGCTCATTATAATGGTGAAATACACAAACCTACTCACTAAACATGATGAAATGAATGGTGATAGTCATTCTGCCTGGCAGCAAGTAAACAAAAGTGTTCAGTTTCATATATTTTGACTCAGCGGTGTTACACCATAGGGAATATAAAGTGTAAAGGATTTAACCTCGCACAAGAACTTGCAACCACATAAACCCTGACCACAAGGCTCCAGAGGGCCACAGATTTTCTGGTTTTTAGCACCCACTCTATCCTTCTTGCTACCTAGCCCATTTTTCACATTAAGTATTTCTTATCATTTCTGACAGCAGAAGAAAATATTTCTGGAAGCTACATCCTGGAAAGCAGAAGGGCTCATTTTCTTGTGGATATGCAAACAGTGTAAAAAGTGTTAATACATGGTGTCACATACAGAGCACAAAAAGTTGAAGTCTGACCTTGTTCAGCAGCCTTTTGCTTTGTTTCTTCTATCCGCTGTAGCTCCCTCTGACGAGCCTCCTGTAGCTGCTTTTCCTCCTTTTCTGCATCATATTTTATACCTGTAATAAAAGTTTAAAATTATTTTATTTGGATATAATGAAAATGTTAAGATACATACTCTAAAAACAACAAAAGTTAAAGGTTCCTTCCTTGTTCTGTTTGCTTGGTTATAGTACCTTCAACACTGGCATTATACTATGTCGTGTGTCATAGTCTCAATATGTAATTCAACAACAGAAAATAAGAATATACAACACAACTTGTATGACCTATACCAGCAGCTATGTAACAGGTCTTACTTGCTGTAGGGACTATGAGCAAATAGACACCATCCAGTGTTGCCTCCACTGACTGGGTGTAGAGGTTTTTCCATGGTATCTTCAGTTCCAGCCGTCCTATTTTAAAAATAATAATAATAATAATAATTGTTTAAAAAAGGTTTCCACTGCAAGGATGTAAAATATCAAAAGGGTATGGTAACTACAGTCTCACCTATATGACCAGCTCTCACTTTAAAAGGAATGTCAAGTTGACTCTATAAGAAATTAAGGAAATTATTTCAAGACAAACTCAAGAGGATTCTGAGATGTATGTAAAGTGGGAAACAACCCCCTGAAACAACTGCCAACAACTCACCAAAGCATTTTCCTTTATTTCAAGATTTGTGAGAATGGCATCACCTGTGATGAGAGTAATATTTGTTTAATTAAGGTAATTATCTAAACCATCAATGTCAAGAACTAAAATAGATAAAGACTTGATTCTGAGGTTCTGCCTAAAGGTCTTTATCTTGAGATTTTTTTTAATTATATCTACGTATCATGAAAGCAATTGACCGTGGATACTAAGTAAACACCTAATAGACTACATGTGTTTAGCACAGTATGTCTAAAGCACATGTGCAAATAAAAGAAAAGCTGTGATGATATAGGTCTACTAGAACAAACAACGACTGCGATTTAGTGTTTTGTCGAGCAAGCTGTAGCATGTTTTGCAGTTACAGACTGCAGCCTCTTTTCTTATCCTGAGGAAAGTGTCCTGAATTCCCCGCATGTGACTTCCTAGTACAGCCTGCAAATACAGCCTTTGTCGGAAATACTAGTCAGTCATACCCTGGGTGTGACTCCGAACTGCTCATTTACCTCTCACAAACTCGCATGAATTCGTTAAGCAACAGCCTATTCAGATAACATGGCTTAGCTTTCAAAAATTAAGAACCCTGGTTAATCTTTCAAGAAACTGAAAATTGCAATAGCTGTCTGGCTGATAGTGGGCAGCTCAAGTGATTTGGGGACAGATAAACTGACACTGACAGCTGAGGGAGCCTCACGCCTGGTGGCTAATGTCAGCTAGCATTCGCTTGTTAGCTTAGCGAAGGAACAAGTCTTCTAAATATAAAAAAACAAGTTTAGCTACCTCCCCAAATGCCGAGCTTGAGCTGGGAGCTGTCGAGGTTGACAACATAGTCCCCTAAAAACCTGTTGAGGACATCTACCACCAAGCTTTCGAAGACCATTTTGGCGTTTCTCTCATCTGTATGTCACCATGTTTACATTCTGATATATTTGCTCTACGACGACTGAAGAGGACGTCCGGTATGGGGCGGGGCCTCTACGTCATTACGTAACAGCAAACGCTGTTGTAACACTGGGCAACAGGACTGTTGGTTTGTCTGTAGGTGGACTGCTCCAACTGGAACTGTTTTAGGAAAAACGACTTAAAGTCTTAACTGACTGACGTACTATATGACTTTATGGGCTATTTAAAATACCACATGAACGACATTCTTTATTAAATAAAACCAATTGTTTTAAAATATTTTAAAACAAAATACACACTCATAAAATAAAATAAAATAAAATAAAATAAAATAAAATAAAATAAAATAAAATAAAATAAAATAGAATAGAATAGAATAGAATAGAATAGAATAGAATAGAATAGAATAGAATAAAATAAAATTAAATAAAATTAAATTAAATTAAATTAAATTAAATTAAATTAAATTAAATTAAATTAAATTAAATTAACATCCAGATATTATTACTTTTTTATCAACATAAATATGGACAATTGACAATTAAACTTCAAATTAGACCAGAAGATGACATGCAGTCCTTCAAACTTCACATTTCATTTCTGTATTACCCTAAAAAAAAATACACATTTTCAAAAATGCAATGGCTGTTTTGAGTTTATTTTGATTAATCATAATCAAAAACACTGTATGCCGTGTTCTGTTCTGTCATGGGGTTTGTTTGTTTTAACTCAAATTTCCCACAAAATAAACTAAGAAACACAAAAAATGCGGAGAAAAATTTTCAAAGCATGCTAAAATACACTACAAAGTTCACACAAAAAAGTCAAGTAACAAAAAAGTGGTGACAAATCCAATACGTTTTAAAAAAAAAAAAACTAAAAAACTCTTCTAAAGTGCAGGAAAAAAACACCAAAATGGGATAAAAATATTCAAAATATATGCAAAAATGAGAATACATATGCAATTGACATGTTTATTCAACACCTTCAACAGTTTCAACAAAACTATATATATATATATATATATATATATATATATATATATATATATATATATATATATATATATATATATATATATACATATATATGACATTTAAGATAAATCATAAGGAAACAATATTCTTGAAGGTATTAGTTTTTAAAGACCGCAACATTCACAATATTAACCATATATTACATTACATAGCAGTTACATTTTTTAATGATACTGAGCAAAATTTGTTTTCCAGGCATGAAAATACTTCACAGTAATACTAAAAGCAGCTGGAAAGGTAATGAAAATATGTGTTGCTGTGCTGCTGTTCCTCTGTTGCTGTGCTCTAATGCTGTTGTCCACCTTTTCGCTGGCACACAAAATGAGAACATATTACACCTGTTCTAGACTCTCTTTAAGTCATTACATGGCTTGGTACCTTCTTATTTTTCTGATCTTTGAATTATGCACAGTATTTATCATTCACCAAGAGCAGCTGACCAGTTGCTTCTGCCCTTTTCTGTAATTGCTTTTGAACTACAGAACCTCTCCATATCAGGTCCTCACCTACAGTTCAAACTTGTCTAAAAACGTAATTTTATGCTTTGGCTTTTAGACTGAGAATTGACATTTTGGCACGTTTCTTTAATTCATTTTATTCTACTTGTGTAGATTATTTATGTAACCACTATTTATATTCCTGCTTTGAAGCGGTACAACACTGTGGTCAATGTCTGTTATTTTTAACCCTGTGATGCATACTGGTCACTCCAGTGCTCCAGTTATTCCACAGCTGTTCTCTTGTATGGGTTTAGCAGGTTATGTATCATCCAATGCACTGACATTCATACTATTTTTACTGTTCTTGATGAACAAAATAACCAAAAATTAAATTAAATTAATTTAAAAAATGTTTACATGTTATCTTCATGAAGTAATAATAAAAATAATAACTAGTATTAAAGGTTGTTAAAATGTGAGAAATTAGCTGAATATTTTTTTATTTATATATATATATATATATATATATATATATATATATATATATATATATATATATATATATATATATATATATATATATCACATTCTGTTTGTCATGCCTAAAGAAAAAGAAAAACACTCAGGAAAGAAATATCCATTAAGGTTCTTATAATTTATGCACTAGGTGGTTAAAAGTGCCTTATAAATAAATGCAACTTGTCTAATATCTTTTTAAAAGGAGAATGTGAGACAGTGGTTTTGTGATGACTCCCACCACCGTCCCCCTCCTCAGTGACCCTGCTGCAGGTTTATCCAGCACTTTCAGTCTGAGTTGCAGCTCCAGCAGGTTCTCCTGACTAAGCTCTGTAAAGAAGAAGTCTTCATTAAACACAGGGCTGCGGCAGTTCCTGATGGTGGCGCTGATCTGCTGCTGCACTTTCCCTGGCATCAGACACACACTCACTGCACAGTTCAGAGCTCGTCGATCAGTCTCTTCTTGAAGGCTTTCCACAGACACAACACGTACTCTGATGGTGTAGAGCATGTTGGTGGAGAATGCGGTGCTTTCAGCAGAGAGGCGAACCTTACCTCGACCCTCCAAAGGGAGAACATGCTCAAAATGAAGTCTCTCCTGGCACTGCAAAACATCCAGTGGGGAGGTCATGGGTGGGCTGAGGGTGAGTGAACTCTGTGCACTTCTGGCAGAGGAGGATAACCTCGAAGGCCCTCTACTTTTTTCCTGCCAATTCCCAAATAATGAAGGACAAGAAATTGCTCCTTTAAGTCTGCTGGTGTCAAATAGATGGTTGAGTGAAGATTTAGAGCCGTACGGGGAACTGAAGGGAGAGGAGTCACTTGAAGAAGGTGTTTCACTCTCAGTGCTCCCAGTTTCTGATAGGCTCTTATGTGAAAACCGAGGGAAAAAAACAGATAAAGGTGAATGTTTCTTGGGCAGGTTCGTCTCATTTACTAAGCTGGGTGTTGTTATAGGAGTTCTTCTGTCAAACACATAAGCAGGGCACTTTGAGTGGAACAAAGACTCTTTTCTTCGAGTGTTGGGGCTCTCATATATGCCAGCCAGGCCATATCCTTCTGCAGAAAATGGCAATGGTTTCTTCGCAGCTTTGCAATCAGCAACTGGATGCAGATTTTTTGCCTTTCTATCCTTCATTTTTTCTTGCGTGATGTCTTTTGTGTGGTGAGTGATACTCTGCTGTGTCTGGTTCTGACTGGACAGGTAAGTCAGGGGTGTCTCATTTTCTTGAAGTGGACTTCTCTTGTAGAGTCGTGGTGGTAAACAGAACTCTGGGATTTTTTCTGGAGTGATGATGTTCCTGTGTAAAACGTAAGAAGCACTGCACGTTGAAGAACTAAAATTATCCTCCCCGTTCTTCTCCAAGTAATGTGGGATGTTCTCTATGCTCTCCCTGATCTTCTCAAGAACCCACATAATTACTTTTTGACAGGTCACTGCAACGTCTCCTGTGTTAAAAATACAGAGACAAGGAAATAATTTAGTATGAATTTCCCCGTTGTGGGATCAATAATGTCTATCTTATCTTATCTTGTCTTATATGACAACAAATAAAGAACAAACTAAAAGACATTTCATTTCTCAAAAACAAAAACAATGTTTATCCTCACCTGCTGAGGTTGTGATGTTTCCAGTGAGGAGAGATGTGACTGACGAATGAACCACCAGCAGATATTAGATGACTCTTCAAGCTCGACTCCACCCAACTGATCTGATGTTTCTGTCTACGTCAGAAAACAGGCTGTACACATACATAACCACAACTCAACCAGTCATTAACAGTAACTGGCTGCATCTAGTTTACTTTTGCTTTCATTACAAAGACAATGACACAGGTGTGAGAAAACCGTCCTACATTTGTGCATGTTGGGATGTGTACTCACTCATAAAATGAGATACCCAGTGTGTGTGATACCTGTCAGCTTGTTGACAGATGGGATTACATGTGCAAAAATGGGTGTGACAATTTCTTATACCAGTAAATGTAATTAGGAATACTGTTAAGTTATACTGTAAATAATGGAAGGGAAGTGCAAAGGTAATTTAAATACCATATATACATAGTCTGCATACATACAGTACAGGGAAATTCCAGTGGCATTTTGTCAAGGGAATTTCCCCAGCCTGAGAACAGAATGCACTGTTTATGAAAAATGTGGATATGAATGGAGCTACACAATAAAGTTGGAGTGTATTATCTTCTAATTATGTAATATATATATATATATATATATATATATATATATATATATATATATATATATATATATATATATATATATATATATATATATATACATATATATATCACATATCACATTCAGTTTTTCAGGATATATTTGTTTTATATATATATATATATATATATATATATATATATATATATATATATATATATATATATATATATATATATATATCCTTAATGGATATTTCTTTCCTGAGTGTTTTTATTTTTCTTTAGGCATGACAAACAGAATTTGATTGATTTTATTTTTTATATATGAACCTATTTTTCCTGGAATTACAAAAACGTCCACTCAGCTGGACAACATGTGTTTCATTTTAGAAGCAAAGAAACATGTATTTAAAACTTATCATAGAGTGATACATTGTGTGAAAATAAAAATAAAAATCAATAAAGGAATGGGGGGGGTCAGTCCATTAATTCTTCACATTTTAACAAACTCTAATACAAATTATTACTTTAATTATTGCATCATGGAGATAATATGAAAACAAGAATTAATTAATGATGTTTTTGTTATTTTGTTCATCAGGAACAGTTACAGTAATAGTATGGATGTCAGTGTATTGAATGATACAAAACCTATGAAACCCATGAATATAGAAGAGAACAGCTTTGGAATAACTGTCTACTGGAGTGATCAGTGTGGATCAAAGAGTTAAAATAACTTTGTTTTGTTTGTTTAAGTAAACTGGGTTAAACTAGTTGGAATTAATACACACTGCATTCTGAGAGGTGACCTCTCATGTAAAGTGCTTCAAAGGTAGAAGCACTCCAGGCCTTCAGAAAGCACCCACCCCCTCAAACACCCCCTGACCTTTTAACAGTGAGCAGTTCAAACACTAGAATGATCTAATTCATAGTGGGCATCTCTGACTCACTAACACTGACATAAACTGAAGTTCCGCTTTCAAGTAATGAAATAATAGTAATAATAAACATGGCATATGTGCACAGTCGTCAACTCAAGCAGGAGAGGGTCACTGTATATAAATAAAATAAAAACTATGTAAGTGTTTTGTTGACTTCAGTAAACAATCTGCACCAGCATGAGGGGTGTAACGCTGCTGAAAATAATGCAATTAACATTCCACCCCTATGAGCGCTGTAATCCAATGCCACTAGATACAAGAGAACAATAGAAGAAGTAGTGTGCATGCACCCAGATTTTTTTCTACTGGTACGACACACACACTGAACACAAACAACAACAATAACACTGCTAACATCCTAACCCATTCACCACTCATACTCTGTTGTTGGCCATTGTTGCTGTCTTGTGACAAGAATGAATGCTACAGGTGTAAGGCTTCTGTTTTATCCGGTCATGTGGTCATAACATGAGTGTGAACACACAAATACTTGTCCAGATGGGTGCGGAAACAACACCGTCTCCAGATCTTCCCACTCTGGGATCAGTTTTCTAGAGATATAATTTTGGGGTATCCATGACACCGGTCCCATTTTTGATGAAAGGCCAATCTGTTAAGAAAGTAAGTTGGTTTGACACAAACTCATATTCATGCAGATAGGGTCTTACAGTAGAGAGGGTGGGTGGAGTCCATGCTTTTTGAATATAAAAAAGTAAAAACCCTAACCCCCCAACAGGCTATCATTATTTGTTGTCTTAGACAGAACTGAAGCAAATAAATAAATGCTTTTAAAAAAAAAACCCTTTAAACACGTTTCATGAGTGAGATTCAATTTCATTGCTTTTTTTATTTTATTTTATATTCATATTATTTTTTATTTTAGTTTTTTATTACATATTTGAACGGTTTAACAGTATGAAATTATAACAGCATTACAATTACCACATATGAAAGACAACAATATTAATTTCAACAAATAATAACAAAAAACAAACTCATCATCTGAACCCGCTTTATCCTCACTAGGGTCGCAGGGGTCACTGGGGGCCTAATCCAGCTAGAATGTGCGAAGGCGGGGTACAACCTGTATGAGTCTCCAGTTCATCTCAGGGCTGAACATATATATAGACAAACAACCACACTCACATTTGTCAGCACGTCATTGCAGATTTTATTTTTGATTACAACACACGTTGGAAATGTCTTCGGATTCCCCACAGTGGTCTTTTTTGTGGTTCGATGGTCACTACACAAACTAAAACTAAATATATTTATACAAATACCGTTCATTTCGGTGACGTGAACGGTTTAAAGGAAGGATCCATTGTCTCATCCCGGACGGAGAGTTTCACTGGTAGCAGACCTAATGAATTACGGGAGATTACTCTGGGAGAAATTACAAGCTATGACTCCAGTCCGTCCGTCTTTTTAATGCATTGTGTGCAGCATAAAGCTGGACACCTGGTTGATTAAAATGCAGTAAATTACATCTAAGAAGTACAACGTTTTCTGGGGGAAAACAGCCCCAAGTTGGCGCAAATAATAAAACCAACAGGTGTTTAATTAATTAGTAACTTAATTACTAAATTCACTTAATTAGTTAACGTTCCATATAATAGCTACACGACCAGAGTTTTACATTTAACTCGTGAAATTTGCCTCCAACCTTTTTAAACACTGTTTAACCACAATACCGTTCGCTATAACTTAGTAAACGTAAAGCGAGCCAATACGTCGCAAAACCAGTTGGTCGGCGGCTCCCGCTGTGCTACAAATTCCGGTCTGAGCTGGTTTGGTTTATTTAAAAAAAAAAAAGTGAGAAAATTGGTGTGCTCATCCCACAGCTCTGGCCCGGATCCGTTTTGATTTTGAGAACCAACTGTGACACGTGTCATAGCCCGATGGTGGTCCTTATCTGGCAAATAGGTATGAAACAGGTGTGACTGTGATGCGGATCTGCCAGTATGCAAGCGGATCCATCCCACAATCTGTTGCTGTCTGGGCTATGTTTTACGCTCGCTCACTCGCCCTGAATTGAGATAATCACTGCTCCTCCTCGTGGCCAAATGAGAGATTGCAGCTGGTTTTCAGCAAGGCAGTTTAGGGGCGTCACCAAACAGAGACGTAATGACACGTCATAGATGCGAGAACAAAGGGAAGCCGGCCACGGTCCTGTGATGGAAACTTGAAACAAAATGAGTGGCTCCTACTGTAACTTTTTGAGTAATGTTGCTGACAGTCAAGCAGACAGACAGACAAACTCCAGCAAAAACATAAGTTCCTTGGTGGAGGTAATTATGCCTGTTTATGTCATATCATATATTGTAACATGGATATCCAACTCTGAGGCCATTTACCCAAACAGTTCCTCACCTTCTACCACAAGAGGGCATACATGGATTAGATTTACTGCAGTGCAGATTCAACTTAACTTGGTTAAACCATCAATTTTGAAGGAAATGTAAATTCTTGGTTTTGTCAGTTTTCTTTCAAGTCCTTACAGACAATCACACATTTGCATACACCCTTGTAATTACATGCACACACTAAAAACAACATGCATCTTGTACTATTCAATAGATCCTGGTGTGTGTGTGTGTGTGTGTGTGTGTGTGTGTGTGTGTGTGTGTGTGTGTGTGTGTTTGTGTGTGTGTGTGTGTGTGTGTGAGTTTGACATGGAATGAATATGGAGATGATGAATATATTCAGGGGGGGGGGGGGTCTCTGGAGCATCCAGGGGTCAGGAGGCTTTTTGTGGTAGTGAAGATCGACTTTATTACTACAATAAAAACCCAGAGTGCTCTGTGTAATGGAGAGATAAATGATTGGGAGTCAGAGGAGGACCTTGCCTTTAACCGCTGTCACAGCTACAATTAACGCTAATGAGAGAACAGCGTATTGTTGCCAAATGTTCCACCACTGTCAAGTGCATTAGTGTTGAAACCATTTTTTCTGCTTGTTCTTAACTTTTTTTTTTTAATATGTATAATTAATTACTTTTTTTATTTTCTGGACTTCATTTTGATAATTCATTGTGTTAGCTAATCAACCAAAATTCTTAAAAGCTACTGTTAATATATGTTTTTGAACTAAATTCAGTCAAATCTGCATTGTGAACAGCTACAGAATCACAGAAGCTTCTTTATCACAGTCATTTGAAGTTACCTTTCACTCAATCACCTTCATTACACTTGTTTAAAATACTAATTTTCAGGTATAGACATTTTCACTGTCATACTACTTCCCTGAATCAGAACTTCACTTCTCATTGTGCAAGTGTTTGCATACACATTAATTCAAACCCGAATATATTTTTACATTTACTTGAGTTACACAGAAAATATATTCCTGATTTGCAAAGAGATCTAAAGTTATTAAAGCTATTTTACACTGGGTAAAATGTGGTGTGTAAATGAGGCTTTTCTCAGGAATCTAACATAAACCTTGTAATTTAATCAGAACCAAAGGTGGTAAAAGTACTCACATTCTGTAATAAAGTAGAAGTACAGCTACTGGTGTGAAAAATACTCTGGTAAAAGTCAAAGTACTGATTCAACTCCTTTACTTAAATAAAGGTATAAAAGTACAACTTCCCAATTGTAATAAAGTGAAAGGTAAAACTGCATTTTCTCCATGGATGAAATGATATTTATTTAACCAGGAAAAATCTGAAAAGTTTATAAAGTATAAAAAAAAAAGTAAAGCCTTTAAAAGTGAGTTACTGTGTAGATAATGTGTTTGATCAGGTCACAGTACTCAGTTTTATGGGTATGGGCAGGACACTTAGGAAAAATTGAAGTAGAAAAAAGTCACAATTGAGATAAAAATTAATCATTATGAGATTAAAAAAAAGTCATAAATATGAGTTGAAAAAACCTATAATTATGAGATTAAAAAAAGACAACATTCTGAGACAAGACTTATTTATAAAATAGAAATTCACAATTACTCTCCTCCATTGATTTCCCCCTTCAAGCCACTTATTTGCATACTCTCTCATCTGTTTACATTAAAAGGGTAACAAGTATATTCTGAGAATGTAATTAGTATAAAATACAGATATTTATTAACACATGTAGGAAGTAAAAGTAACAATTTTCCAGAAAAGTAAATACTCAAGTAAAGTACAGATACCTAAAAAACATATACTTAAATACAGTAACAAAGTACTTGTACTTATTTACTTCCTACCTTTGCTCAGAGCCCAAAGTAAAACAGCAGTTTGACAAAAAGCTACACTTTTGTCTGTATTACTGTACTTTCTGACTGATAAATTACACCTCTGCAGGCTGTGTAACTCTATCCCAGTCAGTCTCTTACCCAAGGCCAAACATGACCTTTTAGCCTTCCTCCAACACAAAGGCAGTAGAATGAACCCTCCAATGCATTTAAGCTGAATCTTTATAGGTGTGCAGCAAGAAGAATTGCTCTTAAAAGGTGTTATATGGGTACAGCCAGTGGTTAAAAATGAAGCAAACAAGCCGTTACTCACACTACACCTTTAAGATAATATAACTTGAAAATAAACTGATTTTAAAGACTGAATTAAATGATTTATGTTAGAGCTGCACAATATATTGTTTGAGCATCGACATCACAATGTAAGTGTGCGCAAAACTCACATGTCAGGTCCTGCAATATAGGAGACAAATGAGCTCAACATTTTTTCATCTAATTTCAATAGAACCCAACACACACTGAGCACATCACAATCATTCTGAACCAGTTTGGAGTGAGTGACTGGTAACAAGACTGAAAAATGAGCAACCAACAAGAGAAAATCACCCAAAACCAAGGCTTGGTGCCAGAAAGAAACACATCAGTTATGTAGAATTATTACCTCAACCAAGGAGGTATTAAATTCGGGTCCATTTGTTTGTTTACCTGTCTGTTCGTCAGCAAGATTACACAAAAAGTTCTGAACAGATTTTAATGAAACTTTCCGGAATCATAGATAATAGGCAAAGGAAGAACCCATTTGATTTTGAGCAATGAAGGTCAAAGGTCAAAGGTCAAGGTCGCACTAAAGGTCAAAGGCTAAAACACATAAGTGGTAATTGGGAGCTTAAGTCTCCGCCCCTTCTGGGAGGCTCATGGGGCCTGAGATCGGAAAATGATTGAATGGTATTCAATGGGAAATAAAATGCTAAAATCATATCTGGTTTGTCATGTGCCCTGAATCACACACATACCTCATAATAAATGATAACAAGGCAGTCAGAGAGAGCAGACCTCCGCCAAGGCTTGATATGGCGTCATATGACGTCAACACGTGATGTGATCGAACCATAGGTGTTTGACCCATCTGATGTCTGAAGGTGAGACGATGTGATTGAAAAAAATGCCTGATTCTATCTTGTCTGAATGCTGAGATCTTACCATTTATGTGTTTTAGCTGTTGACCTTTAGTGTAGCCTTGACCTTTGACCTTCATTGCTGAACGTCTAATAGGTTCTTCCTCGACCCATTATCTATCATTCCTGAAAGTTTAATCAAAATCCGTTCAGAAGTTTTTGTGTAATCCTGCTGACAGACAGACGAACGGACAAATAGAGCCAAATTTAATACCTCCTTGGCGTAGGTAATTACATTTACTGATGATGAATCTGGTGTGATTTGAGTTCATGTAAGAAAAGGTCTGGACACTTCATTAAACCAAACCTTTGTTACAAGGTTTTCTCTGTAACGCTGCCAATTATTATGTTTTGACATTATGATATGAAATTTAAAACTACAAGTACAAACTTTTAACAAAGCAACAGCTGATGACACATACTTTAAGTTCCATCTCACTTTAATCTCTATTATATGGGCACTTGCTCTCTTGCAAAGCACTTAACCTCTTATAATGCAGCAGAAGTTTTTTGGCTGAAGAACATCTATGTCTGAACTCATAAGAGAAAGAGACAAAGTGGGGAAGTCGGAGAGGAGAAACAGTGGGAAGGAGGCCAGCACGGCTGAACCAATGACCTGGGTTGAATTGATGGTAAAAAGTAATAATGGCTAATAAGGTGTAATAATTTGGGCCAATAAAGATAGATGGCAGATTGAAGATGATATGAGGTGCATCTGAAGACCTTATCCAGAGGACAGAGGAGAGACAATACACTTCAGCAAGGAGGGCAGATAAAAACTGACCTTAGATCAGTGAATCACAATTTAATTATTAAGGAGGAAAAAAAGACAGAGAAAAGAAGGGACTTTACTGAAGATAAATGGATAAAGAAAGGAAAGATAAAAGAAAAGACATAAATGATAGACCGATGTATCGGTTATTTGATATCTCGGGCCAATATTTAGGTTTTTTTCTTGTACCGTTGGTATTGGCTGATATGCTCTTTTTTTCCATACTATGATTCCCTGACAGACAAAGTTCACGGCACCTCTGTGTTCTTGGAGACACTGTTATTTGTTCAACCTAACCTTGATGTTTATTATAGAGAAAACTTACTTGAAGAATCAAGTGCACTGAACACTTTGTTTTGTTTTTATCAGAAGGTTAAGTTTTATTATGTGAAATGTTAATGTTACCTTTTCTACCTAAACTTTCTCCACTTTTTAACCAGTAGTAATGTTGTTTGTATTTCAATTATGGCTATCAAATGGTTAAAAATGTAATCAGATTAATCACTGTGTTGCTTTGAATTAATTTTGATTAATCATGATCAAAATACCTTATGTTGGTCGACTGTTCTGTCTCAAGTTTTCTTTTTCTATACTCAAATTTCCCACTAAATACACAAAAATACATTAAGAAACACAAAAAAAAAAATTGGAGGAAAACCACATATAAAACACGCTAAAATACATTAAAATGCACAAAAAATAAAGTAACACAAAAAAGGAATGAATAATCCAATACATGTTCAAAAAGTATTCTAAAATACAGGGGGAAAAAAACTCCCCAAAATACGATAAAATATCCAAAATATATGCAAAACTAGAAAAGCACTTGAAGAGCACAAACTTCACCAAGGCAGATTGCCCCCACCCCCAAACTTTTATCACTTGTTCCTTGTGCGAGTGTCTACATTTCATGAAAATTTCTGCTAAATCCATCCATAACTTTTTGAGTTATGACAGACAGACAGACAAATACAGCCAGCAAAAACATATCTCTGCCATTCCTTGGCAGAGTAAATATATGTAATTAACATGTTTATTTAACACCTTCAACAGTTTCAACAAAGAAACTGCAACCAACTGTTCCATTTTTTTTAACAGATTAATGATTATGATGGATTAATCAGTGTTAATTTTGACAACCCGAATGTTTCCTTTCTTTTCCATTTTCTCTAAATGTTTCCTTTAACTTTAAAATACCGGTGGCCTGTATGTGTCATTGGGCAACGCTGGTGAAAAAAGAAAAAGTCTGTATATGTATCAGCCCCATGAAATCTGATCACTTGAAGACACAAAGAAAAAGTGGAGCTAGAAAAAGGTGTGGGGGTATTTTAAGACATAACAACCAGAAATAAGACCCAGAGTGAAGGAAGGTAAAAGGAAAAAGGGGAAATTATTGAGCAAGGTTGTGGGATGCGATAGGAAACAGACAGAGCAAAGGAGTTACAGTGATGCTCAGTGGTCCGGGGTAACCTGTCGTTAGGACTTCCTCCCTTGACAGCTTCTCTGTGTCTCCAGGCCTGATGCCAATGTGGTAATTCACCTCAGATGGCCTTTTCATTGGCTGATGGTGACTCCCGTCGACATGTGCCAGCTGACTGTCCCCTCATCCCACCATTAAAGACCCCAGCAGTGAATATGGCAGGGCCACCATTACTGAGATAAGAGCAGATGTAGCCGTATGCCGGCTGCCTGCTCGCAGTGAATCACATCTACAGCCATGACAGGATGGTGCATGTAGAACGAATACCTACTGTACATATGTTAAATGTATGATATGAGCTGTGTTTATACACCGAATGGTGGCTGTTCAAACCCAAAATAAACCACATATTTAAAGGCATATATGTTATAAATTAATGCAGGAATTTTCCTTCCACATGCCTTTGAGCAAGGCTTTTAACCCTTCAATTACTCCAGTGCATCTGCTCAGTGGACCTTCGACTTACATGTGTATCTGTGCAAGTGTAATCAGTGGTGTTTGTGCAAAAGAAAAAATACCTGATGTGTATTTAAGTGATGTTATTCTATATACACAGAAGAAATGTTTGAAGTCCTGAGTACAGGAAGTTATTAGTAATATGTAGACAACAAAATGTAAATATACACTTTCATCATCATCATTATCATCATTATCATGTTTTTAGAATAGAATAGAATAGAATAGAATAGAATAGAATAGAATAGAAGTACTTTATTGATCCTACAATTGGAAATCACATTTAACAAAGAACAAATATAAAGAAAAGTTAACATTTGTTCAGTTTTTATCCTACTATGTGTTTTGATCACAAAGTTTTGAGTTTTATTGTGAATAAAAAAACTAATTTATTCATTTTAAAAAAGAGTGCTTTGATATTACTTTATCAATCATTTTGGATTACACATATGTTACACATGTTGCCCTTAAAGTTCAATTTTTTATAAGATATTTAACAAGACATTGTGAATAGAGAAACACCTACTGTATAACAACATACAAAAACAAACCAAAAAAGAACAACAATGATAACATAACATTACAATGAAAAAGATAATAAATGTAAAGATGTTACTTTATTAATAATTCCTCACTGATTAGCTTTTGGTTTACACATACACTGCTGCCCATAATGTCAGAATAAAATATTTTTCATGAAATGATTGCAACAATGTGATTCATTCTTCTTACTGGGATTCATTATTTAACCATTGTAACTGGTCAAAGGTGAATACTGATGTGTATAAATAGGAATACAAATAAAAATCTGCCCAGAAACAAAATTACTCCAACTTTATGACGCAACAGTGTATTTTGTGAATATTATGAATATTTACTTGGCCTATATTTTAAAAGGTATTAAAAGCAAAATCATAGAGTACACATTTAAAAACCTACCATAACATGCTCTCAGTCATAGTGTTTCTCATTAGTACATTACATTTTTTTGCCTTTAATTTTTTTTGTAATTAATCTCTTAATTATCATAATTTCTGAATTGTGTTATTAGTATTAAATTACAACACCAGAGGAAAATCTATAATTGCTTCAGTGGTGCATATTTTACAGATGAGCACTGCAGCAGCAGAAACATACCAGACAAACAGATTATTATTTTAAGGAACAGTGTCATGAAATATTAATATATGCACAGTATACACAGCACACATATATACATATACAGTATAATTTAGTGAGTAATCCTTTAAGTGAATATCCATAAGAACAGGAAATTGTGCATTTAAAGTGATGAACTTGACTTGTTCCATCTACCTATCAATATTTAGAGGTTTTTAGTTCTATTTGACACATTGTTATGTCAGATTACATTCCTGGTGATAATTTAACTTCTTATTAATTTATTTAAATTATTCTGATAAACCAGAAGAGCAGCTACAGTGATGCACTAATCTCATTAAGATGCAGATGTGAGATGTACAGTATAGAAGAAACTTTATGCAACACCTCAGTATAATCATCCATTCTTTCTTTTGGTATTATTTCTAACAAGTTTTTTTATATTATACTTGAACACCTCCCAGTGATTTATTCAGTCTTTCTTGTGATTTTTTTTTTTTTTTTAACTCATTAAAAAAGTTAATTTCCCCCTGGGGGTCAGATGAGGTCATTTCTTAAAAACACTACAACTTATAGTTCTCGTCCCTACATCCAAAAGAAAACATAAAGAATTCCAGTTACATCTTATTGTGATTAAGGTAAGATGGAACTGACATGAATAGAAGCTTTTATCGGCGCATGTTTCTACTGATTTAATTCAGTCCATTTGACTTTGGATTGGAATACTATTCTGTTTCTCATGTCTGTCTGTGTCAGAAGGGTCAGGGGTCATCCTCTAATTTGTGACCAATCTGGGGAATGATGAGCCCTCTTAAGAATATTAAAATTTCATTAGTTCATTTGGGGATTATGGAGCTCGTATGACCTTGAATGGCTTCATATTTTTGTATCACACCTAGTTCTCCTCTTGACTTTTCTGGATTTTCTTCCCAACTCGTTCCTTTGGTCTTAGCTTCTCTTTTTCTGTAATATTCTCAATGGACTGTGATTCTCTTTAATTATAGATTTAAAGAAATAAGAGCAAATTAATGTGATCTGATGTTGCAGATACTTTGAATAAAAGAATCGGGAATGAAGAATAATATTTAAGATTGTGTGTGTGTGTGTGTGTGTGTGTGTGTGTGTGTGTGTGTGTGTGTGTGTGTGTGTGTGTGTGTGTGTGTGTGTGCAGATGACAGATCATCTCAATGAATTAAGCCACTCATTATGAGGGCCTGCTCTTGCTGGTCATTAAGGAAAACGCATGTAGAATTTGCCACCCTGGCCCCTATGAAGAGTGGGTAATTACCACTAATGTATCATCGTCTATTCATAGACCGTAACATTTCGTTTTTGAGGGCTGACAGTGAAACACCTCTGACCTGAATGTTTTATTCATTCATAAGACTACTATTACTCATTTCAGACCAACATTTCACATGATGAACTATTTTTCAATCAAGAAAGAGTTATTTCATATTCATGCCCTCAACACTTTTATCAGTGATCTGTGCAAACAAGTTTTTTTTTTTCTTTTTGATGTGATCTTAAGCTTGTGTTGCTCAGACAACATGTCATCACATCATGGTGGCGTTTCATGAATGCAGAATTTTATTATGAAGATGGTCACTTGATATTTAGATTTTTTCTTTATATTTTTTTATACTTCTACTCATATTTTACCTTTGATTGAATGTTGTGAATAGTGAATTGATGGATTTTTCTACTCAATCACTAATTCCATTGCACTGTTAACTGTGTGTTGACCTGCATATGTCAAAGATATTATTCTGAATCTGGTCACTCTTTAACCAATGTTTAAATTAATAAATATTTAATAACCATACAAATATTTGATCAAACTTTAGTCAATAAACTTCAGTGTCATTTGTAGTTTTTTTTTTTTTTTTTTACGATATATAACTTTGCTTCACAACCCTATGAAACAAGCTGCTGTGTTAAAAAGGTCTTCACCATTTTCATTGTTAGAATTGTTATTTTTACAAACATATTTTATAGATTTTGTATCATCCATTCATAATTTTACAAAGCAATTATTTTAAATTATTAATTGTATATCAAGTATCACCAGTAAAGAAATATATGAAGGGTTGTGTGTATGAATTTGGAATGCAACAAAGCACAGATAAGCATTTTCAAAGTGTATAAAGTTGTATTTCATAAATGTAGGATTTCTTACACATGGATCTAATGATTCAATAATTTCAGCTCGTGAAATAAAATGAAAAAATGTCCCCTTCTCTCAGCCATGTGGAAAAGGAAAAGGCTGACTTAGTGCATGCTGATAAAATCTGTAATAAAAATGGTTCTTTTTGTAGCTGAGTTGGAAGATATAAGTGATATATGTCTGTGGTGGTGACAAAGAAAACCTGTTGCCTCCAAGAGATCTATGTAGTTGAGATATTTTGAGGAAAAAAAAATGCCACCTAGATGAGGCTACAAGTTCTATCAAACAAAATGTTCATAATGACCCAACACTAAAACACACTGCTAAAGAAAAATACAACTTTAAAAACCAGCATTAATCTGCACACCAAGAAAAAAAGCATGGCGTATGCCTTTTTTAAAACAGAGTGCACATACTTCCCATTACCCTGCATAAACACATGTGCACATTAGGAGACCTCGTGTGACATTATGATTCCAGAGGCATCTAAGTCGGGTGTTTGTGAAGACAGAGGAGATCACGGAGCGTAATAATGGCTGCATTATTACTCCTCTTATTGTGTCTTAATTAGTGGCATTTAATTATACACTAATGCAGTGAGGGCTATTAGTGACACTGAGGCCTGCTGATCAGGGAATTAAAGCCACACACACACCTACAGACACATGCATACACTTTTAGCACAGTGGCACACATTTTGTCTTGCCTTGGATACCTCGGTTTCCTTTAACTAGAAATTACAGACACCCTGCAGAGATAGTAAGTGCAAAAATGTATGGTTGTATGTGTATCGATGAGATTAGAAACAACCTAAAAAGATAAATAAAGTGAACTAAAGATTAAAAATACATCTAAGGTGAAATAATATCGGAGCTATAATAATACAAATAGATAATTAGGCAGAAGATAATAATACATGTAGTATTATTATTCTTCTCGTTAGCAATGACACTCAAATAGGTTTTAATTCTTCACTCCCACGCCTCTCCTCCGCTGGTGCATCTCAATTATTTGTTCAGAGGCTGGTGTGACAATAGTGTCTGCTGTTTGAGCCTTTGGGATGCTAAACAGGGGACAGGAGGCTGAATATAAGTCATTTTCAGTGGGCTGAACCAGGTGCTTTATGCTGCTGGAGAGGAGAAGCTTCAAAGCTGCGTTGAAACCAAGCAAACAAAGGAGCAAAACTTGATCCGATCGCCCTGGAAGCTTTTGAAGTTGTGCTTCTGCAGTGTCAGTGTCAGCTGCTTATATTTTTTTATTAAGATATAGCATTTTGTTTTCTGCTGACTTTACCTTACTGCGACATGTTTTGGTAGCCTCATGGTTTTATTTATTTTTAGTGCATTCAAACATTTGTATTTTATATTGAAATGACACTGGAAATGAGCTGTGACTGGGCATTTAATCCTTTGGCTAAAATGTCAAATGTTCATATCTGTAACATTAGACCAAGAGTAATATTTTAACTTGTCCCCTCACAGAAGCAGCCCCCACTTTTCCAGTCATCAGTCAGAGTTAATGTCCAAGGCATCACCCCCCCCTCCTGTTTTTAATGCTCTGATTCTGCAAAAAATAAGTATAGACATCAGACATCACAGTCCAAACTTACTGGAATCTGTTGTTTTTTTTAAGTGTCTGCATGATATAAATAAATACTCTCCTAACAAATTATATATTTTAGAGCAACTAAATAAATAACCCAAATATGGAAGCTCTGTTTTTTTCCCTTAATGATGGCGCAGACTCGCCTCAATATTTGACAGTTATCGACACATAATGTTCCACATGTACACACTTCAAAACCACCTTCTTGAAAAATGCTAAAATGTATTTAGAGTTTCGTCTCAATTTTATTAAAATAATACCAGAGTCTGGTGGAATTTGAGTATTGTTTCTCTTTAATTAAAGTTTGCAACTTGGTGATGTGGCGCAAAAAACGCATGAGAATGAACGTATATAAATGACTAAGACAACAAAGAATATATGGTTCAAGTTCTTTATAAATATCTTCAGATAAATAGTGTTATAATACAAGCACAACATTTTTGATGCACTGCTATAAGTGACACAAAACAGTGCGACAGGCCTATTTAAAAAACAAGAAAAAACAATAACATGGCCTATATCTGTATTTAGCCGATCGGCCTGACATAAATTAGAATAAAATTAAACAATTAAGAGCGAAAAAATACGGAAAACTTATAGCAGAATTGTCCGTTTGCATTTGGAAATAGTTTGTCTCATAAATCAAAATGTTCTTTGGGTTAAGCATAATTTGTCTGATTGTATTTTTCAGTACCACATATGTGGAAAATGCCCTCACAAATTGTGCAAATAAACTATGATTTCAGTCAGCATGGGTCTAAAAGGGAAAAAAAATGCACAAATGCACAGCAGGTTTTATTCTTAAAGTCTTTACATATTTCCTACAGCTTTCCATAAGTTGAACTATGCGGTTGCTGATAGGCCTATTCTGTTTTTTTGTTTGTTTTTTTAGAATCAAGTCCATCTTGTTTTTGCTTCAAAAATGACACAGTTTACCAGGTTAGGACAGCAGAAGAGCCGGGTGCAGAGGGTTTCCTTTCCCCTCCAGCAGGTCTCCTTTCTCCATCACTGAGGCTGGTGCGCAGAGCTGGCCCGGGCCGGACTGGAGCCCCGTCAGACCCGGCACGGGACCCAGGGACGGAGTGGGTTTTATGGGCACGGGGACGGCGGGCAGAGTTTGGCCGTTTGCGTTGTGGTACAGACCCTTTGCTGAAACACTGAAGGGCGAGTACTCAGAGGATGCGGGAACGGGCACGCCCCCCACTGACTCTGACAGCATCCCGACATGTGGCCACATGGAGTTGACCACGCTGCTGAGCTGCGGGGGCACCGGGTACCCCAGGTGATGCATGACAGAGGTGAGGGGAAGCCCACTGGCCATGACACCCTTGTAGTCCCGACCTATGATGTTCTCTATGGCGAACGGGTGTTTAAACCCACCGGGCTGCGCGCAAGTGATGCCCCCATAACCCTGGAAGTGGGGAAGCCGACCCACGGTGCTTGCAGGACCAGCTGTGTGGTCGTGGTGGCCTGGGGGTGTGCCCAGTTTGGTTCCCGCGTGGTGGTGGTGATGGTGGAAGTAATGCATCATGGGGGAGCTTTTGCAGGCCATATGCTCTGCGCGCAGCACCTTGAAGCGCTTCCGTCTCCTCAGGAAGCTGCCGTTCTCAAACATGTCACCACAGTCCGGGTGGAGAGCCCAGAAGCTGCCTTTACCGGGCTGATCAGGCCGCCGTGGGATCTTGATGAAGCAGTCGTTAAAGGAGAGGTTGTGTCGCAGGGAATTCTGCCACCGCTGAGTATTTTCACGGTAGTATGGAAAACGGTCCATGATGAACTTATAAATGTCACTCAGAGGCAGCATCTTCTCGGTTGAGTTCTGGATAGCCATCGCTGTCAGTGAAATGTAAGAATATGGGGGCTTCTGGTCACTGTAGGAGTTCTTCCCGGGACGGGGCATGATTGGATTCTGTTTTCTTGACGTAAAAAAAAGTAATTGAACTTTGAAATAGGCTAGATTTGTTTTATTTCATGGAGCCAGTGTTAGTCTTCAAATCAGTCTCCATCTGACAAATGTGATCCAAAGTTTTGAGCCATCAGGTAGGAAAACACTTTTCTAGTTTAATACAAAGTAAACTAAAGGCCAACTCCTCTCAAGTAAAATCCTTTAGAAGCTTCTGCATTCCAAGAAACTTTCTTTGGAAGTCTTTTTATGTTTCTTCACTACGGGAATGAGGTTTTTGCGCTGTGCGTAAAAGTCAGTCTCTGTGCGTAAAAGTTGAGTGGTCCTCCCAGTTTCTGTCTGTTTCCGCGGTAGTTGGAGGAAATGACGGGCCGGTTTGTATCACCGTCTGTGTGGTGTGTGCTCCTCTCCTCATGTGTGATGCTCTCACTCGCCAAGCGCCGTTTTTGTAAGACCCCCGCAGGTCGCTGGGTCTATTATCTGTTATCCAGACACTTAAGGGACTCTGGGGAGCGTGTGTGTGTGTGTGTGTGTGTGAGAGAGAGAGAGGAGAGAGAGAGAGAGAGAGAGAGAGAGAGAGAGAGAGAGAGAGAGAGAGAGAGAGAGAGAGAGAGAGAGAGAGAGAGAGAGAGAGAGAGAGAGAGAGAGAGAGAGAGAGAGAGAGAGAGAGAGAGAGATGGGAAAAGGGGTGGGTGTGCGCTCAGCTGACGTGTTCCGTCTCTAATCTTCTGTTTGCCAATCAAGACGTCCCGTATAAACCAGAGGAAAACATGTTCATGACTGAGCAACCTTTTAAGGACACCTCTTTGAAATGTCTCAGTAAAGCTGCTGTAGCTCTATGTCTGCTTCTACTCCAGCTGACCATGACCTTTGACCTCTCGTATCAAAAAGAAAACTTAGTTTAGAGGGAATGAGTGCTGACCAGGTTAGTGTTTAAGGGGCTCCAAATATTCTGCACGTGAATGTGAGCTCTGGCACAATTATTAGTTTCAAAAAAGAACTCAATTTAATGTATTCTGTAAAAATCTAATCCCAATTAGAAACACAATTTCTATTTATTATACATGTATTTGAGTTGTCGTCTCAGCTTAGTTTACTTAATGTAATAAGTAGTAAAAAGCATAAATACATCTGCTTTGTTAAATTTGCTCGACTGCACTTTCAGACTTTGCAAACAATAAATCATGTCTTCCTTTGCGCACGGTCACCGGTGCGCTACTCTTCTGTCTTTAAAGCGCGCGCGCACGTAAGCGCACACGCACAAAAAGACTAAGAGAGGGGAGGGGTGGGGGTGTTGGGTTTAGGGATGGGGTGGGATGGGATGGGATGGGGTGGGGGGGTCTGTTGTTGATTAATTGCTGGGAGGGGAGTCCGGCGGCTGTCTGTCTGTTCAAACACTCTCCGGTGAATCCTACAAGGATGTAAACAAACTTCACCCCCTGTTCTATATTCTGTTCAGTGGTGAACAACAAAAGCTGCTCCCCTTCCCGTTTTTTTTTCTCTGGCCAGGTGTCATGACTGGGTCCTTGACGGCTCCTGTCTTCCCTGGTGCCCCGACGGGCCTGCGAATACATTACAATAATTAAGCCTTCCGTGATTTAGCCTCCTAGGAGAGAAGTCCAACAATGTAATTAAGGGCAAGCTCACTGTATTAAATATGAATATTCAAAACTGTGTCAATTAATTAGCCAGTGCATCTCTCCCGTTACGTCTCAGTCCTTCAAGCCCCTCAAAAGGTCAACTGTCGACTGAGAGCATATTTTAAAGACGACCATGTAATTGCAAGGATAATTAGTCGTGCCACTTCGCTCGATAGAGGCTGAGCATTTATATATTCACCGCTAAATAAAGACAGCGGCTGTTGTGCTTGTGTTCTGTTTTCTTTATGTAATTGTTTTCCTGGTGCCTGAAAAATGAGTTTTGAAACTCAGAGGCCCTCAGAGGCCAACCCGGGTAAAAGCATCCTCTTTAAACGCCCGGGAAAGATCAATATTAAATCTGTTTTCACAAAGGGGGCCGTTAAATAGACACCGTGGCTGATCTGCATAACAAAATTAATTAGGTAGTCTACGGCACTCTTCGCCTGCACCCAACTCCTGGACAAATAACTAGTTGTAAAGCACACCTTCTGGGCATACGGAACATATGCTGGAATTATCCTTAATTGACTAATTACATAAATTACTCATTAAGTTTACAGCACATCAATTATAAAAGATGTATCAATTAATTTTGCATAAATTACAAGCGGCACTCTGCACGAAGAGGGCGGCAGAGGGAATGAGGGTCGCCAGAAGGGGGTCTTCTCTAAGGTGGAGCGTTTATGTGTGTGTGCGCGCGCGCCTACGTGCGTGCGTGCAGACGCGCGTGTATGTGACGGTCGTCTGTTTGTTTCCTGTCTCTAATAATTATTTGTTCAGCTTAAGGGCAAAGATATTCTTTCTCTGTCTCCCATTCGCAAAGGGAAAGTGTGGGGGTAATGGCAATTATACTAATAATAATAATCTTAAAGACCTCTCTCCAAGTCATAAGGGGCGCATCGTCGCGGAGAGAGCCATTAAAATCAATTAGCGAGGCCTATTGTTTTCAATGCAATATTAAACCAGTTCAGGACTGTGGTGCAGACGCTGTAAGCCTTACTTGAGTATAATGGGAAATTATTTAGAGGCAAAGTAAGACAGATCCTTTCATTCTGCCATAAAAGAGCTAGCAGACAGGAACACTGATGAGCTAGAGCCTCTGCCTGTTGCCTCCACAGGTTATCTGAGTCAAGCCAGGTGTGCCTGTAAAACTCATCTACAATTTAATTGAATTTTATTATTATTAATTTTTTTTATTAAGAAATTATATGCTTCAAACATTAAATGCACTAATGAGATTAAATGAAAAATAAATGACAAATGCAATGCTTAGCTGATGTTTTTAGTATTATTACTCATATATGTGTATCAACAGTACACTTAAAAAATATCCTGTTGTTTTTAGGAAAAAACAAAACAAAACTGGCACCTGTGGTTACCAGAACAATACTGTCAAAAACTCAACAAATGAAACATATTTATAGAGTAACAGATTTAACATTGTAATTGGTGTGCACTTTTATACTTTCTTTGTATTCAAACCACCAGCTTCACTGGGAGAAATGTATAGGGCCCAGTGTCTTGTAAAGATAGTTTTCCATGTACAGTCAGAGAGAGGATTTGAACCTCCAACCCCTGAGTGACTGGACACCCTGCTCTACTCATGTCCTTCACACATGTGTGAACAGTTAACCTACTTTCTATAAGATCTTTTTTTTTTTTTTTTTAAATGCTGTTATTTCACATTGTGGTCCTGCAATTTAAATTGCGTTATTTTTCTATTTAAAGCTTTACTTTCTCAAAACAATATAAATACATAATTTCTACGAACAAATCTTGTTTTGTTAACACACTCTTCCTGTAAAAACTACAGCTATATTTGATTCAATGATTAACACAAAAATATTTTCAAATAAATAACTTTGCATGATATTCTCACTTACCGTATTTTAACATTGCAATTTTACAACTTTTTGCTTTTAATTCTCAGTTTTACAGGACAGAATTAGGAATCTTCCACTAGAAAGAACCTGTAAAGTGAATTTACTGTAATATACAGACAGTGTTTTGTTTTAATCTGGTAGCTCTGAGATAAACATTCCTTTTGAATAAAACATATTCTCTTATTTATTTTCAGAATTTCACATATTGACCCAAGGCTGTATGTTGGAAACTACAGGCAACCACTATTTTGACATAACGTTTGTAAATTAGTGAGTCAAACTTGGTAAAGCTTTTCTACTTTTAATCACAGTATTAATTTAATTATGGTATAAAAAGCTTTCAGTCTTGTCCTGTATGTTACCACAGTGTAACAAAAGACTTTAATACACATATTCATGTTCCCATAGTCACATTTGAATGTTAACAAAATTTTGTAACTTCATCTCTTTGTATACCCGGGAGTATTACATACACCAACTGGGAAATTTAACAGGAATATGTCACAACAATAACAGTCATACAACAGACAAAAATAGTTCCTCTGTAAAAGCACAGTCACAGAAAGAAATATTAGACCATCAAAAGTAATCAGAAACAATAGTTATGCAATCACATACTAACTCCTGTGTGTATCATGTGATGAAAACAGACAGAAAAAAAAAACATGGAATTCCTAAAAGCAGAGTGTTTTTCAGTGCAATATGTAAGAACTGAAATTATTATGATTATGTAGAAAAATAGACTACAAAAATTTACAAGGCACTCGCTTTAAAAATTTAAATGCCTTTATTATCATGACATGGTGATATGTAAACCTAAAAAAAACCCCGCCAGCATCAAGCCTTCATCAGGAAACCGAAACACGTAGAAGTGTTTTTTTTTTTTTTTAGATCCACTCCAGTTAGCCTACCAGCCTGGCACTGGGGTGGATGATGCCTTAATATTCTACCAACATCAAGCTCTCTCTCACCTAGAGAAACCTGGGAGAGTCATGTTTTTCAACTTCTCCAGTGCTTTCAACACAATACAGTCTGCACTTCTGGGGGGCAAACTGGAGCAAACTGTAGGACCAGCACCACACTCACTGGATCTTGTTCTACTTCACCAACCATCCACAGTATATGAGGATCCGGGACTGTGTGTCTGACGTAGGGAATGGTGCTGGCTCCGTTCCTCTTCACCCTCTATACTGCAGATCCACCTGTCACCTGCAGAAGTTCTCTGACGACTGTGCAATCGTCGGCCTCATCAGTGCGACAGAGAGTACAGGGAACTGACTCAGATTTTGCAGACTGGTGCCAGAGGAACTACCTCTAGATCAATGCAGGGAAAACCAAAGAACTGGTGGTGGATTTCCCCAACACCAGTGAACATCCAGGCAGTGGATATAGAGAGGGTGACATCCTCCAAGTACCTGGGTGTTCACCTGAACAATAAACTGGACTGGACTCATAACTCTACTGCTGTACAATAAAGGGCAGACTCTACCTTCTCCAGAGACTGAACTCTATTGGAGTGAAAATGTATATCTTATTTAATTTGCTGCGTCATTTATTTCATATCTTAATAAAAAAAAAAATCAAACTAATCTCTAGTTACTTTATTTTTCAGTACAGATGCATTATTTTAAAACAATATTAAAAAATGTCATGATAATAATTGAGATTGGATGATAGAAGAAAATTAATCGTAATACATTTTTTTATTTTATTTTTTTTGGCCATATCGCCCAGCCCTAGATGATGGTCAATCTGTCATTAATGACTGGAAATCCCTCCATAAAAACTTAGCACCTTAAAAACTCTGGTGAGCTCCTTCAGTGACAGACTGCTCCACCTAAGGTGTGTGAAGGAACGGTAGCGCAGGTCCTTCCTTCCTGCTGCTGTCAGACTCCATAACAGCCAGTGCTCCCAGTAGACTTCACACCCTTCTGCACTGGACCCCTTTGCATATGCACTGGCCTCTTCATCATGTTGCACATTTGTCATTTTTGACACGGTACATATTGCATGTCTCTACTACAGTCCTTTTTAGATTATATATATATTGTACATTGTATATATTGTTTTTCTACTGTACATTATTATTCTATTCCTACCCTTCTTGGTTGCTGTAACTACTGTATATGATTTTCCCCACTGTGGGACTAATAAAGGATTACCTTACCTTACCTTCTCTTACCTTACCTTACCTTCTCTTGTCTTGTCTTGTCTTGTCTTGTCTTGTCTTGTCTTGTCTTGTCTTGTCTTGTCTTGTCTTGTCTTGTCTTGTCTTGTCTTGTCTTGTCTTGTCTTATCTTATCTTATCTTATCTTATCTTATCTTATCTTATCTTATCTTATCTTATCTTATCTTATCTTATCTTATCTTATCTTATCTTATCTTATCTTATCTTATCTTATCTTATCTTATCTTATCTTATCTTATCTTATCTTATCTTATATGACCATGCCATAATAACAAAAGCATTTGAATATTTAAAGAGAAAACCTTGGATTTTTTCAGTTTGTTTTTGTAGATTACTCATCCCTTTTTTCCAAAGAGCACCTCAAACGAATTCTCTTTTTTTGGTTCTAGAAAGATTCCTTTCTATGAATTTTGGAATTTGGCTATTATCCAGAAAACCATTGAAAATGGATAGATATCAGCTCTGAAATTAAACTGTTATGAGTTATTTTTGTTGTTATTATATTTGTCCAAACATGTATACCAGACATTAAAATGAAAAAGAAACCAAACAAAAAGGATGGTCTAATATTTTTTCACTACGACTGAATGTGTGAGACTATTGGACACTTATGTATATTTACTTGTAATTTATTTATTTTTCTTTTTTTACAGTATCATAGACTTCATTTTCAGTTAATTTACCCTTCCTATACACAGAGTACTTTCACTGTCATACGTCTGCACATACTGCAACTATAAGTATCTTTCTTTGACTAGTTTTATTTTATTTTTGCAGGATTATAGTTGTTACAAAAAGTATTTTATTGTATTTTTTTCCTTTGATTAACATATATTAAGATAAGATAAGATAAACTTTATTGATCCCACAGTGGAGAAAGCTTACTGTTACAGCAGCTCCAGAAATATTCGATACAAAAATATTTGTTTATACAATGTGAATACTGTTGAATGAGTTTACATAACTTTTGTAGGTCTATCTGTGCATTGTTCTGTTTTGAAGTTTATAGATAGGGGAAAATATTAAAATGTCATTATGTGAAGTTGCTGGTGAGAACTCAGTTTGGGATTAAATAAGATTCTTCCCACTCCTTTTTGAGCACAGACAAATTAATTTAATTTGTTTATCGTGCATGTATTCTGTTGGGAGTCTTTGTATTGTCAGACACTGTTGTATGTTTTTCAATGTATTGTTTTATTTCCTCAAAACAATAGAAATACATAATTTCTACATAAAGAAATCTGGCTTTGTTACATAACACAAACATCTTCTCAAATAATTTTTTTTTATTGTATTTTCAATTAGAGTTTTTTAATGTTGCAATTTAACAAAGATATGCTATTAAATTTACCATATTTTTTTACAGTGAAACTTTAATTCTTATGCTGCTTTCAGCTCAGCAGGTTGACCAAATTAATTTAGCCCTGTAAAGCAGATTTACTACAGACTAGTACAGAACTATCCAGACATCTTAGGTCACCATTAAATTTGTTGTCATGGCAATCACTGTATAAAAATCTGTACAAAGAGATTATGCAGAAAATATGTGAATTGTGTTGAATATTCAAATTAAATTAGTTAAAGATATGAATATCATAGATGCAATGCTATGATAAATGTGATGTGAATATAAAAAAGATGGAGGAAGTCCAAGTCTAACTGAGATGTTCTGAAGAATCATATACCACAAGATTTCCTAAGAACATTTCCAGACAGTCGAGCTCAGGAAGTTCAAGATCTACTGAGTGTAAGTGCTCACACTCAGTAATAACCTTTGACAGTGGAAGTTATTTAAGTCACATTTTTGGGAATATATTAGTTAAGACATTGAGAAATACTTACGTTAATTGAGTAAAAACATCTGACAGACAGAGAGAAAGAGAGAGAGAGAGAGAGAGAGAGAGAAAGAGAGAGAGAGGGAGAGAGAGAGAGAGAGAGAGAGAGAGAAAGAGAGAGAGAGAGAGAGAGATAGATAGATAGATAGATAGATAGATAGATAGATAGATAGATAGATAGATAGATAGATAGATAGATAGATAGATAGATAGATAGATAGATAGATAGATAGATAGATAGATAGATAGATAGATAGATAGATAGATAGATAGATAGATAGATAGATAGATAGATAGATAGATAGATAGAAAGCTCATTTTTTCTGAAATGTATGATATATTTATATCATACATTTTCAAAACACGAGTCACATGCTTGAACAATACTGGTGTTTTATTTTTCAGACTGTGACAGGAAGTCCTTTGGTTTATGTCTGGCTTGACTTTGGTCAGATACTGCAAAGATATTGAGCCTGAGTGACAATGCACTAACACAGACCCCATTAAGAGCAGGAAATACTGGCTTCACCACTACAAATGGTCAACCACAGAGATACTGCATTGTCAGAGTAGTCCCAACTATAATGTTGTTGGTGCATTAACTTGTGTGTTACTTAGATGTCGTACCTTGTGATCAACAAAAGCATCTGATGTAAAATACTGTGCAAATGTCCCAGGCCAGCATTAGGTTTGTTGGTTTACTAAGGTTCTAATGGCCATATATGCATATATGTGAACTATGTATAGCATTAGAAACAAAACTTTAATGGGTGGGTTTTGACCCCTGTCTTAAATCAGGTGTAAAATACAGTAAAAACAATTATCTACCACCCAATCTGTTTCTCATCTCTTGCTTTCCTTGTTAGACTTCTTTATCCATGAAAATACTGGTTTAATATTTTTCTCTGGAGCTTTTTTTTTTATCAATATACCCCCTTATGTGCAAAATGCAGGTCATCTGCTCTTAACTGACCTGACCTCACATTTATTGACATGCCCGTCTGTGCTTGTTTTGTTTTTGTGCAGGTAAACTGGATAAAAATGCGAAATGAGTTTCCCAAAAACTCACATGATTGGTGGTGGATCTGTCTGTCTGTGTTTTGACTGACAGAGCACTGAGGATTTCAATTTTGAAATGATTACTTTAGAATCTTAATTTTATAACTGGGTCCAAACCAACCTTAACAACCCAAAGGTCATAATTTAAACCAGAGCATTTCATAATTTTGTGATTTTTTTATTATTATCATTATTTTGTTGAAATATAGGTTCCTGACAAAGACAAAAAGCCTTGATGCAAAACTCACATTTTATGTGGTTTATTAATGCATTTAAAACAACCAAAAAAAAATGTTATTTGACAGGGACAATGCAGTCAAACAAAGTTACAGACTTACAGCTGATGTGATGCATATAGAGCACAGGTGTCAAATATAAGGCCCAGGGGCCAAATCTGGTCAGCCAAAGGATCCAATTTGAAGATATTAATGGTGTAAAAATTATTTGAAATCAGGTTGTACATATAGAATAATTAGATCTCAATTGGGTCAGACCAGTAAAATATGATCATAATTACCTCTAAATAATGAAAACTGCATATTTTAATGGAAAAAAGTAAAATTACATGAAAATATTTATATTAACAAACCATCTTTTTTTACAAAAAACCTGAATAAATACATGAACAAATATTAACCACCTGAAATATCTGAAGAGAAGTGTCATTTTACAAAGATTCAGTCTGTTACTAAATGTTTTGTGTATTTGTAATTGAAATGTAACTTGCTCTGCACATAGAGGATACTTGCATGGTGCTTGTAGTGAGATGATACTTCTTCCTACTCTTTTTTGATCATGAAAAAATCAGATTTGAATTTACTTGAAGATACATTCTGCTCATTTAAAAGTTATTTTGTTTTTATCTTGTTTTCATTTATTTGTCTTGCTACATGTTCAAAACAAATAGAATAAATAAATGTATATTTACTTAGATGAGATAAAATTTGCTGTGGAAAAAAGCAAAAAGCGAAAGGGGAAAATATATGTGTTGTGTAGAAGAATGAACCCAGTGGCACTATGACCTAATGATAGATGCCTGTCCATTTTATATATTAAACTTGTCTTCTTATCTTTGTGAGGACATTGATCTGCAGGGGTCAGCAACCCTTGTCCGGTGCCACTATCCTGCATGTTTTAGATGTATCCCTCTTCCAACACCCCTGATTCACATGATCATCCTGTCATCAAGCTCTGATCTTCAGGTGTGCTGAAAGAGGGAAACATCCAAACATGCAGGACAGTGGCACTCTAGGACCAGGGTTACTGACCCTGGGTTCACACAGTCACACTGTGGGGACCTCTGACACCATGGGGACAAAAATTCAGGTCCTCGGGAGAGTTAACCCTTAATGCATACTGTCACAAATATATATCTGTCTATTGTATGTGCTATAGTCACTTAATTTAGCATTTCCTTTTTGTAAACTTATATTTAAATTCAGGTTAAATATAAATGTAGGTCCCCACTAGTAACATATAAATCTGTGTGAAGTATCGACATTCATGCAAATGATGTGGCCCTAGCTCAATAAACACAATAACTTGTTTTTTCTCGAAGTCCCCATAAAGCATGGGGGAAAAAGGTGCAAAGTGTATTTATCAGATATTTGAAGATGTGTTTACTGTGGTTTGTCTTTTTAAATGTATTCATTTTTAGATTTTTGAAAATTATTTATTTATTTCAAATATTTATTTATGCATTTATTTTACTTTTGAAATTATTATATTATATTTATTCATTTGTATGCTTGTGTTCAATTTTGTTTTCGAATATAGTATTATTTTATATAAAAAAAGATGTTTACATTCACTTCCCAATGTCTACTTCATTACAAACGTAGTCCTCATGAGACATATAAACGAGTGTGTGTGTGTGTGTGTGTGTGTGTGTGTGTGTGTGTGTGTATGATGTGAAAGAGACAGAGACAGGGACGGATGTTCTCTGCTTGGCCTGGGATGTTACCCATAAGGCCATCTTTCAGATTAATTAAAGTGCCTCCTGTCGCACCAGCTGAAGACACACACACACACACACACACACACACACACACACACACACATCACGTAGAAGAAAGACAACGGCATCGGTTCGTTCCACACTGCGGCAAAAATGAAAAATGTAAGGGAAAAAATTAGTCCAAAGTTTTATGTTGTGAACCAGCATCATATGTGTAGGATGTGGTGCTGTCCATGGTGCTGAACCTGCGAACCAGTCTGATAATGGGTCTGCTTTGGCGCACGTTGAGTTAATGCTTTCCACCGTGTAGGAGAGGTGTATGTATGTGTGTGTATGGAGGGGGAGGGGCAGGGGTGGGGAGTGGGGGTGCTCCCTACCGCAGGGAGCGCGGTTGAATCACGGAGCGCGCCTCTGTCGGATCTCCTCTTCCTGCCGCTGCCGCCGCCGCCGCCACACCCACCGCTCGGTGCCGTAGGTTCGCCCCGTAGAGAGCAGCAGAGAGTGGTGCAGTGCGAGCGCAGCGGGGGACTCGGAAGCGGAGGGAGGAAAAAAAAAAACAACACACACACGCACACGCACACGCACATCCACAACGTTACTGGTAACTTGGTCAATGGAGAGATCTGCAGCGGCATCGTAGCGACGCAGGCCGACATGGAAGAGTATCTGCGGAGGGTCCAGATCAGACTCAGGGTGAGTTAAAAGCCTTCAGCGGCGTTAACACCATGTTGTGGGTATAATGAATGAGACCATGACGTTTAGGCTGACACTGCTGTGCTACAGGCTGCGTTCCTGTTGCTGAAAAGGCGCACGACAAAAGCCTCTCACGTCCCATCGGTCACCCAAGCACCTGTAGATCGACTATACGACAGCACAGAGGGGGAAGGGAAAGAGAGGTTTGTCCCCATACAATAAACTCGTTGTGTTTACAGACACAGCAGTGCGTGAATTTGAATGAGGATTGGATTTGTGATGAAGGGGAGGCGTGACATCAACAAGTTTAGCCAGAGGCTGTCCTTTCCCTCATGTGTCGATGCGTAATTTGCATTTGCATTTTTGATCCAGGACTAAATGTCTCACACAAAAACCCTTATGGACCCTTATTCGTGATCTGTGTAGTAGTATGTTGTGTAGGATTGAAGCATGCATTTGCATTTTGATCTACAGGTGTTTACATTTCTGTATACTGTATCTCTATCGTTAATTCATAACAGAAGTGTTTTAGATTGACAAGACACTTAGAGCCACTAAAACTGCTGCTGCATGTTTAAAAGTTTCCAACATAGGGCACTGGTAATGTGTTTGAGTTGTAAACACATGTGCTATCCACTGCCAGAGAGTACTGGTGATGACTTAAGGCCTGATAGTAGTGGTGTTTCTTCTTCACGTTTGGCCTCAAGTATGAAACTGGTGATTTATTGATAGTGAGGATTTTGTTTTGTTATCACAGGCTGTGCATTATCAAGATGTGGTAAAACACACAAAACCCTGACACCACAAAGATATTCACATATTTTAATAACTGTATGGGCGCACATTAACAGCATCTGCAGGAATATATAAAACCACCACATCAATTTTAATAATTAAACCTGCTGTAGCAAAAGCCAAGGAAAGTCCATTACATTTTGGAGCACATCCTACAATATCTTTGTCATTTTATAGGAGATTGTGAGATGGGCTGTCTTTTTGACACTTGCCTTGGCAGAGATTTATGCTCATCTAGCTAAGTGAATATCAGCCAGTTTGCCTCATTTGTTAGTGTGCTTATATTTAAGTGAAATACAGCTGTCAATATAATCTATACACCCAATTAACCCACACACATACATTTATTGAGTTCTTTGCTACATTTCCAAAGTGCCATAAAAAAGACCAAATCATCTACTAAGTTATGCTTATATTTACTTTATTTTATTATTTTCCATATTAGCAGTCATGTTTTAGTGTTAATTATGTACTCTTGGTGCTTGTCAGCAGAGTAAAAACCATGAATATTAACGACTTATCTGAAATGAAATTTAAAAGAGAATAAGAGGTTTTATTCAGGATGTACTTCACGTAAACACAGAGGAAGCAGAGCAAAAGAGAAGATCAAAGAGGCAAATCTGCAGATGAGAGAACACAAGGGTAATTGGGTGATAAGGAGGGCAACTGATGAGTGTCATGGCGGTTGCAGATAAAGTGTAACACATGTCATGTTATCAGGCGTTTCTCTCTCTCTTTCTCTCTTTCTCTCTCTCTCTCTCTATACTGCACACACACACGCATGCATCCAGACACTTATCTCTTTCCCTAATCCAACATCAACTTTGTTGATTAGCTCTTTTGCTGACCACTCTCTGTCATTCTCCCTGTCTCCATGTCTCCTTCTCTACTCTCTGGATGGCCACCGTCCAGAACATCCATACCTCTAATTGGCCTGGCTCTTAGTGTGAGCTGAATCTTTCTCTCTCACTCAGTTTTATCTGTGTGGCTCTATATCTGTGCTTCCCACTCCTACATTATTTGGCATAGACCTGGAGGAATGTGCTGAGTGGACTTCTAGCCTTTGTCCTTCTCAGTAAAAACACACACTCATGCATACATATAAAATATATTTTTTATGACTACTTATATCTTTGAGGCAGTCGTCTTGTTAACACTTGATAACAGAAAATGTAGTTTTAGTTTTATGTGTGCTTAGGTTGGCTGAATATTAGTCAGTTCTTCTCAACACTTATTTTTTATTAACAAACACAATAGTTTGTTATAAGTTAGTTAGCACCTGCTCATGGTTCCCTGGACCCACTTCACTACAAGATTTTTAAAACCCACCTGAAAACATTCTTGTTTAAATAGGTATTTATTCCAAACTGAATGCTATTACCACCTGACTACATAGAGTGTATGTATTTTATCTTAGTTTTATTTAAATTGTATTTTAATTGCAATTGTTTTGATTGTGTGTCATTGTAAAAAACTTTATGTCTGTAAAAAATCCTATATCAAGCATACTTATTTACCTACTTAGTTCTACATTATCAGTAACCATAATATAGTTAAAAACAATAATTGATACCTTGTAATACAGTGGTTTATAATTGCCAAGACTAGATACACAAAATGCAAAGTTTAAACTACATCTACAAAATCTAATTTTACTTGCACTCAGAAGTAAACTTCACACACTGACGGTCCACATGTAGACAGTACACACTACACAGCAACATGGAAAGCACTACATCCAGCACATGTGGGATATAGTGTTATATAGTGTATATATTCTGGATTGATTTAGCTTTTCGTACAAACAAAAACAAAGAAAACTCCAATTGAAAAGAGCATTACAGTAAAACATTAAAACATCTTGCACACCTTGAAAATTGAATTGGTGACAGTTTCATTCACTGTGAGCATCATGTCTTTGTACATTTGAACCTCTCATACACCAGTCACCTACTAGTGTGTGTGTGTGTGTGTGTGTGTGTGTGTGTGAATGGTGAATGTGAGGCTTTGTAAAGTGCTTTGGGCTTTAGGGGCACTATATGAATGCAGTCTATTTACTATTCACTATTTACCATCTGAACAGAGGACATAAACTATGGTGTGACTGGACCAGACCGGACTCTGCTTCATCTACAAAAATATATTCACTGTGTTTTTCCTTCAGAATAATATTCTAATAATCTCAGTGTACAGTGATAGTAGCCTTTTATGGTTTTGTTCTGCAAGCATCAGCACGGAAGTGTGTGAGTGTTGGCTTACTTGTACATGTTGAAATCATATCTCTTTCCCCCTATCTGAGTTACGTTCAAAGATAACTGTATATTTGCTTCACATGAAGCAAACATACAACACTGCAGCTCATGGTCAGTGGCACAAAGACTGACACTGTTTAGAGTCTTAAACAACTGCTTTATTCACTGGTTTATTGCACTGATCTACACATTTTTAGAAAGTATCTGCTTCAGACATTAAATGTGCTACATAATTTAATAAGATGAAAGAAAACAAATGACAAAGGTGCTGGTTAGTTCAAGTTTTTAATATATTATGATAGTGTGTTACTCCACATATATGGTTGTTTCTATACATTTATACAATGGATTTCTAAATATTCCACTCGAAAGAACCTGTAAAGTGAATGGATCATAATGTGCAGTGTTTTGAAGTAGAACTGGTAGATCTGATAACAATATTCCTTTGGATTAAAATATATTCTCTCATTAATTCTAAGAATTTCACATTTTGACCCAAGACTTATTTTGGAAACTTGAGCCAACCAGCATTTAATACTTGAGTTTTCTTTATCAGTAACACACATGTGGTAAAATGTCATCAATTTTATTCTGGAAGCATTTTACTTGTAGACCAGTGTTATTTAATGATGTCCAATATTTGTGTTAAGAGTTTATAGTCTGTGTTTACCATGTGCTTTGCAGTGAGAAATGTGTTTCAGAGAGTGACGATGTTTGTAGAGTTTTCCAAAACATACTACAGATTTCTAATGTATGTAAACCAATTTAAGGTTGTGACAAAAGAGTGATTTGTTAGATTAATGGGTTAATGCCAGAGAATCAGCTGTAATGTTTTAGAGATAGAAAAAAATAATAATAATATTTGACATATACAATAAGTGAGTATAGATTTTTCAAAACCAATATAGTGTAAATGGTTTTGAACCGGGGACAAACTGGCCCCAAAAATGACATAATAATCATAAAATCACAAGTGAAATTATGATAATAATGATGTTTCACTGTTAAATATAGATAACTGTTCAACTGAAACGTAAAATTACATACCTAAATAAACTACTCAAACTAGTTCATCAAGAAAAGCAGAGCTGAACATAAAACTAACTAAAATCCTACATGAAAGTATGTTTTGTCTTCTGTTTCCAGTTTAGAAGGGTAATGTTGGATTTCTATTACTGATACCAATAGTCTGTGCAGATTAATTGTCAAACCCATCATTTACCTGTTTCATAGAATGCATTTTGGCTTGAACTAATTACATTGGAGATAGCTCCATTCCATTTAGCTGCCCCGGAGGCCATTCAAGAGATGAAACACAAGCAACAGAGATATATCACAGTAGACATTTTGACTAATTATAGGAGAAATTGCACAGTTGTGTTTCCTGTAATCTACTCTGGCTACATTCCATACAGGTCCATCAATTCCAGAGTCTGGATTTGGTCATGGTGAGAGACCCTGGTATGTCTGGAAGGGAAGTCAGTCCTTGTTAGCTTTTGTCAGATGACCTGTCTTTTCCTGCTGAGGCAGGTCAAACATGTCCACTGTGAAGAGGGTCTATTGGTATCATTAGAAGTGGCTGCAGCCCATTTAGTTGTTTCAGTTTGAGACGGTGAGACTGTACACACTGGGTCACTGAGATGGCCTCCTGGGGAAACTAAATGGAACAGAGCCACCTTTAATGTTATCAGTAACGCCTTTGCTTTGCACAGCTTTTAAAAGACAAAATGTCTGCTGTATAAAAGGTCTAATCCAAAGATATACCCTGGCATACATAAATGGGATGCAACCATTTTACCAACAACAATCAGATCCCTATTCCCCCATAATGTGACACAATTCCTGCTATCGGTCAAGGCAGTGCAACTATACTAATAAGACAGACAAAGCAAAATATGGATAGCTTTCAAGATGAAGATCGATTAAAAAGCACTTTTCAACAGGATTTCTTCTCTCCTGTTATGTTCCAGGTTACAGTGACCCGTTTTAAAGTATGAACATCTAAAATTAGAACACCAACCTTAATGAGTGAAATCAACATATAATATGAAAATTGTTCATCTCATATATTTGTGATCACCCCCTTCATGTTTATATCACATAGATACTGTTCAGGTCAATTTGACCCAACAGTCAAACTGGAGGTAAAAGGGTGTCAGAAATGTCAGACGATTTCTTTCTTTACAACTGTGAGACATATTATGTTCTGTTATGTTTCATATGTTGGTCTTTTAAAAGTCATAAAGTGGTGAAACATTTAAAAAATCTTGAAAAAAAAAAAAAGATAAGATGTATATGCCTATGTAATTTCATGGTGATATCTCAAGTATTCATTGAGTTATAGTGTGATATGTCTCTGCAGACACACAGACAGACTCTGATTTCAATAATCTCTCCCAACCAATGTTGGGCGAGATTAAAAAAAACTTGAATCATCAGAATAATGACACCATTTATTTTCAGTGAAGTGACCAAAATAAGTATCACTGAGCATTTTGTCCCTTTTTCAAATACACGTGTATTAAATTATACTGCAGTTTAGCATTAGATATTGCATTAGGTTTCCTTTGCATGCACCACTTCACTCCACCCGTCCAGAGATACGCTGTTCAGGTGAAATTTATCTGATTAGAGAAGGCAATGGTGTTTCTTGTCTGATATCCAAGGTGCTTCCTTCTTAATGTGCTTGGATCAGCTCCAACTCCAGTGTTCAGCATACAGCCCAACACATGAAAATAACAAACAAAAAAGGGGAGGAGAGGAGAGGAGAGGAGAGTAGAGGAGAGGAGAGGAGAGGAGGTTAGATGTGGTGAGATCAGGCTCAAAAGGAGAGTACTCAGATTGAGGCATATCAGATGCCTGTTCATGCACACACATGCACACACACACACACACTGCAGAAGAACAGACACTGAGTGGCCTTTTCTTTCACTAATGCATCACTTCCTCTCTCTGCCTATCTTGTATTGATTTACTCTCCCTCCCTCCTATGATGGAAGAGGCTGTACACCCCCTCCCCTCTCTATCTCTCACTCTCTATCACACCCTTTCTCCTTCCCTATATCCTTCTCTTGACTCCCTCCTACCTTATCAGAAGTTCATTTCTTTGCCCTATTCATTTCCACTCTTTCATGTCTGATTCCCCCTTTCTTTCCTCTCCTTCCTCTTCCTCTTCTTCTTCTACCTCCTTTCCTTCATCTCCCTCTTCTGTGTGAGTCTCTGTGAACTCCTCGCCTGCCTTCCTCAAGTCTCAATACTTTCCCTGCCTTCTAATTCTGTCTCTCATCAGCAGCCTTTAACCTTTCTCCCCCTCTCTCTGTTCTTTGATCTCACATTTCTTTCCCCTTCATTTAATTTATCCATTTGGCTTCAATGGTAGAGTTCTATAGAAGGAAAAGTAGACCCTCATTCAATTCCCGATGCATTATTACTGGTATTTAACTCACCTGTGCCTTGCATTAACTCTAAATTACCAGGCTCCATTAAATATTTGACGTGTCAACAATTTTGTTTTGCATTGCCTGTGGTTTCAGGAGGGTATTTGAGAAAGAAAAATTAACCAAAGCAAATGAAGATAAATCACAATGCACTGATTTACTGTGATTAATGTATGGATCATGTCAGTTTGAAGACTTGATATCTGTTTGAGAATTCTGTGCTTTAGCCTAGCATTCAGAATATCCAACATCAATACTTAATAGTAAGCCCATAATGCCTACTGTTGCAAATATTTATTTTTTATTCAGATTAATAACAGGGTTGTTTTGGATTCATTTTCATAATTAAAACACTGTCAGTCAACAGTTTTGTCTCAGGTTTTTTTTATTCAAAATTCCCACAAAATACACAAAAATACATGAAGAAACACAAAAAATGTGGAGAAAAAAAGTATACAAAACATGCAAAAATTCACTAAAATTCACCCCCCTAAAAAAAAAAAACGAACACAAAAAGCTATGAAAAATCCAAAACATGTAAAAAATTCTTCTAAAATACAGATAAAAACACCAAAAAATATGATAAATACCCCAAACATAAACAATTTTTTTATCAGATTAATCATGATGATGGATTGATCTCTGTCTATATATATATATATATATATATATATATATATATATATATATATATATATATATATATATATATATATATATATATATATATATATATATATATATATATGCATCAGTAGATGTTTCACTAAAAACCCCTTAATATTCAGGTGTTAAGGGGTTAACCTATAATGACCAAAACACACACCATTGACCATGCAGAGATGGGAAGTATAAATAAGTACGTAATTACTGTACTTAAGTAGACTTTTAAGTATCTGTACTTTACTTGAGTATATATTTTTGTAACAACTTGTTACCTCCGCCAAGGTTATGTTTTTGCCAGAGTGTGTCTGTCTGTTTGTCTGTTGGTTAGTAAGATAGCTCAAAAACTTATAGACAGATTTTGATGACATTTTCAGGATGTGTTGGGAGTGATTACATTTTGATGGCGATCCAGTAGAGATTCTGGATCACTGTGAAATTTTACATTGTGGTAAATGGAAAATAACAGTGCTTTTGTAGTTACTTTTACTCCCTAAATGTTTGCATAATTATCTGTATGTTATTCTCCTTACATTCATAGAATAGCCTTGTTACTGTACTTTATAAAACTAAATGGATGTGACAGTACACAAAGCACATTGTTTCAGGGGGAAATTAGTGTCAAAATCATTGAGAAAGATGACAGGGTCCAAACCACAGCCCTCCACATGTCCAGTTTTCACAAAATTTCCTGCCCATACCCAAAAAGCTGAGTACTGTGACCTCAACAAACACATTTTCTACACAGTAACTCACATTTAAGGGCTTTATTATTGACTACTTTTGTGATTTTGTTTGGTTCAGTAATGTTTCATTCAATGTACTTTTTGACATTTTACTGAGGAGTAAGGAGATGAATCAATACTTCTCCTTTTACAAGAGCAGTTTTTCCACACAAGTAGCTGTACTTCTACTTAAGTACAGAATATGAATACTTTTGCCACCACTGAATCCATGTAAATAATTGGTGTAAAATGCAGTTTATCATCTTTTCATGGTCATCACATGTGACTCATTTGGACTTCAGAAGCTCTAAGGTGAACATGAAAATCATCCTCTATAACATTGATTCATCAGTAAAACCCATGGAGTTGTATTAATGAAAGTGGATGGAGACACTTGTTTGTTTAGTCAGTGATAGTTTATAAACATCGACATGATCACTGAACTAAATATAGGAAAATAATTTGGGAATTGCCACAAAAGTATCATTGGGTTAAAGTTTAGTCTTTTACATGCATGTTGAAAATAGCATTTGTTTGTTTTTATGGTTTGTTTGACTCAACATACTATACCCAAGCTGCTTGTTGATCTATTCATGTAAACCTCTGATGCGGGTGATTGGGCTTTTTATTTTAATGCTACTTTCTCTCTCTAACAGCATCCTGTAAGCCCATTAAGGCAATGATATTATTAAATGATGTGATTCAATATCTGTAATACTGAAATGTAATGTTCAGAGTGCCATTATAGTATGCTGAAAGAAACTTAATTTTCTGCCTTTTTCACTCAGAGATGAATGTATAATTTTGATAATGAAGCTGTCATTAATGTCCACTTAACACAAATGAGGAGTAGTCGTCTACATTGTTTGGTTGAATTGATGAAACTCATTATTTCTTGCATGTGACTTGAACATGGCAGAAAAAAAATCTTACAAAGTTTGATCATTGCTTCTCTCACCCAACTGATTCACCTTCACTGTAGCGCATATTGAATAACACTGGTCTACAAATTAAAATGCTTCCAGAATACTACTAATGAAATTTTTACCACATGTGTGTTACTGATAAAACTTAAGTCTTGAATACTGGTTGGCTCAAGTTTCCAAGATAAGTCTGGGGTCAAAATGTGAAATTCTTAGAATGAACACGAGAATAGGTTTTAGTCCAAAGGAATATTGGTCTCAGATCTACTTCAAAACACTGTCTGCACATTATGATCCATTCACTTTACAGGTTCTTTCTAGTGGAATATTTACTAATCCATTGTATACATGTACATAAACCACCATATATGTGGAATAACACACCATCATATATATTAAAAACATGAGCTAACCAGTACTTTTGTCATTTATTTTCTGATTCATCTTGTTAAAGTATGTAAGATTTAGTAAATTTCATGTCTGAAGCAGATACTTAAAATTAAAAAATTGCAGAGCAGTGTAATCAGGCATGGAACTAATCCTTGCAGCACCATGGTTTCATTATTAATGCATTGCGCTGGGTTCGAAATGCTGCAGTCATCTAATATTATCAAACACAGGGGTATTGCAATTGATCCACATATCGAATCAAACAACGATGTATAGTTCTGTCACTCATCTCCCTTATTTATGTTGGAAAACAAAGGGATTATGTTTCATGACTGGTATTTTATAATTATTTCTAAAATCAAACAGTCCTTAGTCACATGCTTTAACCAATGTTTTTGTGTGTCTCCAGGATGTACCGGAGGGTCCCGTTCATGCTGTTCTAGGTGGACCAGAGGCAGATGTTGACACTGTGGCAGCAACACTGTGCTTAGCTCTACATCTCAACCAGGTAACATCAACCCAATCACTTTACTGTATGCTTAAACAAGGGTTTTATGCCATAACATATAACATAAGACATAACACATTTTCTTCACATTATTCACTTCTATAAACAAATAATTCTATATACAATACACACACACACACACACACACACATATATGTGTGTGTGTGTGTGTGTGTGTGTGTGTGTAAATGTAAATTATTGCACTGTTGGATAGATAAACCTGTTGGAAGAATGACTGTAAAAATAGATTTGATTAGAGAAACTTTATGGAAATGAAACTTCTTCTCAGGTTTGAATGTTAAAAGTTGCAAGTGAACAATTGTTTTAAGCCCTCGTTTAGAAACATCAATCACACATACAGTAGTGGAAAAAAAATTTTGGACACCCCATACATAGGTATCGGAATTGATAAGATTTTTAACATTAGGATTCCACTATCTATATTAAATTCTTTATCGATTCTCTTATTGATTTTAATTTCCATTTGTTTAATGTTAACTGTTATAGCATTTATTTATAAAGATGCACATTATGCACATTGCACAGAGACAGTGGGATATGGGGATAGCTACTTACCAGAGTTGCCTTCAGTAGTAATCATAGCTTGGACACTGCAGCTGCTGCTGGGTTTATATTCATCAGTCTGAAGCGTGTCAAAAACACGACACTCGATTACAATGAGTGCATGTGCAAATGTTTCTGCATATTTGTCACGTTCCCTCCTGACGCTGTTTGAGAAGTCTACAAGTTGCCCTGTTACCATCTGTTTTGGTAAAATGAAGTCACACTGTGAAGCGTTTAAACATGGTGGGCGCCATTATTGTTTACAATTGCAAAGCACGTACGAAACCGGCGTAACTTATGACACGTATTTAGTCGTGCTTGCTTGAATCGAGCGTGCATAATTTGCGTAAGTCACGTTACGTAATTTGTGCTGGCTGGGATCTATAGATACGTTTACGCCACAAACTCTGGGCGGCGCCATTACCATCCAGATATGCACGTTACTTCCGCCAGAAGATGTCGACAGACTTCGATTGCTAGCTTTTTCTGAGCTATAATGTCTTGGGAACATAGTTTTAGTACTTTGTCTGGAGATGGCGTTATTATTCCCCACCCGAGTGCGGTGCAGACCTGAGAGGATAATATGACGACGTGGCGCATCGTAACGTACGGCAAGATTTGTGCTTATTTCATGGATTCCATCATTAGATAAACTGCCAAACGATTCCATGGAATTTTATATACACGGAACCGGTCCTCGATACTCATGCCAAACCATACATTTGTGTTATATAGCATTAAGAACCACTAAGTCAATGAACTCTGTCCAGTATTGTTCCATTATCCTATTTCTTAGAAGTCAAAGGATCCCAAAATGTTAGTTCCTTCCACCAAAAAGATTATGTTGTTACTGGGGTTTGTCTGTCTGTTGGCAAGATAAGTAAAAAATTAAGGCAAATATTTTTTTACTGAAATTTTCAGGAAATGTTGATACTGGCACATGGAACAAATTATTAAATGTTGGTGGGTTTGTGGTTATTTTTTCTTTTTTACCAATAAACAAAACAACCTATTGCATTTGCCCATACCTGTCTAATGTAGCTACATGTTTTGAAATGTAAAAAAATAAAATAAAAAATCCACAAATATTTAATGATAATATTTAAGATTGTGTAAAATTTTAAGGGGGTCCAAAACCTTTTTCCCACCACTGTATGTGTCAAATAAGGACGTTCATCAGCTGATTATGTTTCATTGTACAGAGAGCAAGACAAGCATGCATGTTTTTCAGAAGCAATCATTGGCAGCTTTTATTCTTATTCTGGCTGTGGGTATTAATTGTATTCTTCAGAAGGAACCATCCGGTGGAGTATGTTTGCCAGTGCTGTGGGTCTTGCGAAGTGATGCTCCGTTGCCTAAGGAGACGGTGAGATTTCTTCAGAGGGTTAACATTTGTGAAGATGTGCTACTGTGGAAGGAAGACATAGACTTGGAGACACTTCATCATTCTGGAAAACTCTCAGTCACACTGCTAAGAGATGGGCTGCTAAATAGGTAAACACACTTAGAAATGCAAATCATGTCAAAAGTGCACTCACACCAGACACTGGACACACACTAGTTGATGTGTGCACAGGTGATACTAAAACACACACATCTACTTCATCCACATCATAAACATTCCCTACCTCACCGGGTTCCTGCTGGGAAGACTGTATTTGTTGATGCTAAACTGAAAATGAGAATATGTTTGGGTGTTCTTGTGTGTTCACCCTTTATGACCCAAGGGGGAAGTTTTATTTATGCAAATGCATCACAATCATCGCTTCTTCCCCTGCAGCCACCCATATCTCCTTCACCCCCCTCTCTTCTCTTCTCCTCTCACAGCTCTGAGTACCGCACTTTGAAGTCCAGCGTCCTGCGAGTGGTCCATCATGATGAGCAGAAGGATGATGGGGCATCGTCCGCGGTGACGACAGTCACCAGGGAGATTCTTCAAGAGGCAGTGGAGCACATCGGAGCAGCGCTGGGGGAGACTCTCGGAGGTGAGGGAGGCGCAGGCACCCCCCAGGGGGAGTAATGGGGCGATGAAGGAGGACACACGCAAATCCCCTGACATGACTCGCTTAACACCCACCAGGAGAGATGGAGAAAGAGAGAGATGAGGGGTGGTGAGTGTGAGTAAGGAAGAAGTGCAGAGACACATACAGAGTCCTGGAATGTGACTCTTCTTTACTTTTTATTCCACAAAGTTGTTTCTGTTGTGTCAAGTACAGGATTTTCTATAGTTAGAAAATCTATGTAGATATCTGACAGAAAGGCAGTGTCAGTCACAGAAAAAAAGTCAACATGTTGTCTAATGTATTAAATGTCAGAGGCTTGTGTAACATAATAATAATAATAATAATAATAATAATAATAATAATAATAATAATAATAATAATAATAATAATAATAATAATAATAATATTATTATTAGTAGTAGTATTATCATCATCATTATTATTGTTCTTTTTCTTATCATTCTTATTATTATTATTACTGTCATCGTCATTCTCGATGTTGTCGTTGTCATCATTATTATAAGTAATAATAACTGGATCAGTTGGTAGAGCAGGTCATCCAATGATCAAAGATTCGGCCGTTCAAATCCTGGCTCCAATTGCCCACATGTCGAAGTGTCCTTGGGCAAGGCACTGAACCCCAAGTTGTTCTCAGTAGGGACAGGCAGCCCCTGTGTATGGCAGCAGCTGTCTACTGGTGTGTGAATGGGTGAATGTGAGGAATTGTAAAGCGCCTTGGACACCAATTGGTATATAAAATGTGCTATATAAGCTCAGTCCATTTACAATTTACATCATGTTTCTTGGCTTTTACATATGTATACTGTATGTGTGCAGTCCAAACAGAGGTGGAGCTGTAAATTTGCAGTGTGTCTATGTTGTTAAATTGTTAAACAAATAACACAGTTATAAAAGCAGCCGTGTAATGCTTCCCAGTAGACATGAATGTTCAATAATACTGAGTTACTGTAAAAGCACTGGCAAAAACAAAATGACTGAGGATTAAAGTGCACAGTGGATGGAGGGAGACGAGCAAAGAACAGCTCAAGAAAGAGAGACAGAAACTGAAATAACCAAAGATGATTAAAGCTGTAGATGGATGCCCTGTGTACAGTTCACTTCTCATATTTCACAGTGAGAGACTTTTGGGCAGTACATTTTCTGTTTCATTGATTCCTAAAGAGGCCAATAGCCTAGTTTTGTCCTGAGCGTTCTATGGAATTTGAAGAAATATGGTGTCATTCTAACAATACATCCAAGTAAATAATTTTTTTTTTTCAAAATAACATATACTCATAGAAAGTTGGTAAATTAATGACATATATATATATATATATATATATATATATATATATATATATATATATATATATATATATATATATATATATATATATATATATACTGTTAAATGAGCAGAACTAGCCATAGGAGAAATGAGTGATTAGTGACTACTGTTTATTAATAATAATAGCAAGACATTTGCATCAGCAATGATTCATCTGTGTTCAAAAGTACGTCATCTAAAGTACAGTGAATGCATCATATCCTGTGTATTATAATTGGGGTTTTTTTGTTTGTTTTTGTTTTAATTATATCTTCATTTGGAATGGATACATCATCATAGCAACTTAATAAAAAGGAATACAACTAACTTTCCAGTTTGTTTTGTTTTGGGTCCAGAAAAAGTCAGTCAACAGCTTTCAAGGCATATTAGTTTATGGTGTTGTGGATCAGACTTCATTCAGCCTTTGTAGTGCTCACCTCTGATAACTTCAGTTTCCCAGGGCTTTTGACAGATTAGTATCAATGAGAACATGGTTATCCTTTTAAAGAGTTTGTTAACAAGTACCACAGAATAAACAAAGTTTCACTAGTCCACTTAAAGACAACTCTGATAGAACTTATTTAAAGGTAGAATAATTTAACCAAAACTGTGTGTAGAAACAGGTTTGTGTGTGGGTGTTTGTGAGGGGGGGGTCATCTCTTTCTGTCATAGAGGTTAACATTAACAATAAGTCAGAAGTCTGCATACAAGTCTGCATTCTTATGGGCTATGAATGAAACCCTGTTGTTCCAGATTTGGTCAAATATGTTGTCTTATATTCTTATTTGGTAAGTCAATTATTTAATCCTAAATATTTCTAGAATAATTCCAATCCTATTATCTAGGGCAGTTTGAATCAGCCTTAACCATCTTTTTGTAACTGTTTTCTGACTCACCACCTATAGTAATGGCATCAGCTCTTCCTCACATCCATAAAAAATTACCCAGGTACAGAAAGTCAAAACTCATAGGTATTTGAGTGTTAAAATCATGAGGTTTATTAAGAACAAAATGTATTAACAGACTAATATTTTGTTGTGCAGTTGCAGTTGAACGCACTGTTGAAGGTAAATATGAGCTTGTTTATATGTTTTATGTTTACAGAGGCCTTGCGACTGCAAAGTGAAACTCTGTGGCTCAAACATGGACATCGGTCTGAACAACTAGAGGAGCTTATGAGTTTCATGGAGCAATGGAGTGATTTCCCCAGAGGTCAACATGATGACATGAAGCTACAAGGTGCATATTTGAGCAAATGCAGTGTTTTTGTCTTTAATCAAACACAGTCAACTTTATAGGAATGTGGTTTCCAACAGATTCACTCATCCTCTCTGTGTTAGTTCAGCCATCATCATCATCAACACACTGTCATGACAAACAGGATGTATATTGAAGATATATTCTGACATATAGCACGGCAACAGTTGTGACATGCATTAGTGTTAAATCTTCCTCACGTGTTTGTATGAAGTTTCAGTTATAAGGTATAAACTATGTGTTTGTTTCTTTTAAGTCCTGGTAAAACCATTGACATGTTGTCCATATTTTAAATATTACAGCGTCCTTCTCACGGAGTTAGGGCATTCATGCTTGTGTTTTTTTCTGTTTGTCGTGAAATTGTTTTGCATCCCCTTGTGTGTGTGTTTATATAACTGTCAGTCTGTTTGTGTGTGCTGGCTGGATGTAGACTTGGAACAGCTACTGTCAAAGGAAGTTAAAGAGTTTTCTGATGGAGAGATGACCATAGCGCTAACATCAGTGACCACCGAAAATGAGGTAAGATTTAAAGAAAGAAAAAAAAAAAAGACTTAACATGCCTTATTTTATTCAGGTTTCTTTATACAATACAGTGATGAAGATAGTGTTTATTTATAGTCTTTAACCCATCATTACAAGTTTGAAACAAGATTAAACACTATATTTTGTTCAGTTGAAACACACATTCACTTTCTGACTGTTTTATTTTTGCATCTTTGAAACTATTCGACAGGCCTTGTTTTATTAGAGTCAAACTCACACCTGCCTCTAAAAGCAAAATAATATTCACATACTTGCCAATATACAGTGAATATTTATGTAATTATATTTTACAAAATTGTAATTATTCCTTTAAAGGTTATATAAACATTTTAATCTTAATACTCCAACTCTCCCAGTACAAATAAAATTTTAGATGAGCGTTGACTTAGTAATATTGGTTGATTTAAGGCATTTATTACTTCAGTTAATGGTCTCATTAGTGTCATTCATATCCATAATCCTTTCACTACATAATACTGTGCAGTTTCCTGGTTCTGATGAACTAAAACAAAATGTGTTGAATCTTTTAAAAAGCCACAGAAGAAACAGTCTTGACAAACAACACAATGTTTTTGTCATAAAAAAGTTACTTCTGATGACTTTACTTTTTGAATCCATCACACCTGAAATGTGTCATTTTGGGGGGGGGGGCTGTTGTTGTTATGCAAGAAGCGGAGCCCCTCTGATGTTCTGCATTTGGATGAGATGCAGATAGAGGCCTGAGAGCCTCATACACACAACCAGGTATCACCTCCTTCCCCACTGATATCTTAAAACTCAGCTCACACACTTGCAGAACCACACTCAAACACAGCAACATGTTCACACACAAGAGTGGAACATTTCTCTATCTTTATCTGTCACACTCCCATTCTTCCTCTGTACTTCACATTTACAATAACACACACACACATACACAGAGGGTGCTTTAAGGCTTTAAGCCTACCCCTTGCTTTTCTCCCTGCTGTAACTTCTAATGTGCTCACCCCCCTTTCACGACTCATACCCCCCCACCAAAAAAAATCATTCATTATTTCTTTTATATCTCCTTCTCACTTACAAAGCCCATTTTTCTCAGTGGCTGCCTAGTGTGCGGTATTAGGCTATGTGTAAAATAAATGATGTCTGTAGCCGTAGGGGTATAGCTCTGCCTCCCCCAGAAAACTACCTAACGTCCAAGGAACATTAAACACCCAGATCCTCGTTTAGCGAATAAATAACCATTCATTTGAATAGCTTTGTGTGTGTGTGTGTGTGTGTGTGTGTGTGTGTATGTGTGTGTGTGTATGTGTGTGTGTGTGTGTGTGTGTGTGTGTGTGTGTGTGTGTGTGTCTGCGCACCGGACTTTCTGTGCATATTTTACCAATGCTGTGCCTGCATGCTGTGTGTCAGGAGTGAGAGAGAGACAGAAAGACACAGAAAGTGAGAGAGAGAGAGAGAGAGAGAGAGAGAGAGGCCCCATTAGAGACTTAATATAGAATAAATGGCCAGGGGCCTGTGTGTCGCCAGCGGACCCTCCAACTCCACAGCGTCATGGTGGGTTACTAATGACCTGAGATCGGGCTCCAAAATGAACTCCTTATATGCATGTCATTTGCAATGTGTATATATTTATATATTATTTTTTAATTGTGTTTGAAAAGAGAGTAAAACGGTATGAGAGTGTCATTTATTGAGGAGGCTTAGGGAACTTCTGCCTTAAATGATTTTTTTCCTGAAAACTAAATAAATTAGATTCAATTAGTGTGTAATGGTTTATGTGTTTGTCAGAGTGTGTTTTGAGTCTGTGTGTCTTTGACAGCAGTTAAAGAGGACAGAGCCACAGATTTCTTTGACAAAAAAAAAATCTATCTGTGATTGCCTAGTTAGCAGAAGAGGAAGCTTCAGAGTGTGAATGATCCGGACACATTATATAGACTGACTGATGTATTTTTGTATACTATACAAACATACATTAGTCAGTCTGTGTGTGCTTTTACTGTGGATGACAAGAGTGTTCACTCACAATGTTTGTCTGAATATTTCATATTTATTTATCAAAGTGCACTACATTTAACATCATGAAGAAAAATAGCAATCTGCTACTTAATCAGTTTCACAATGTGCACTAAAGTGGCCTGAAACACATTTGAAAAAGGTATTTGAAAAAAAAAAAAAAATTCAGATTTTTCATTTGGTATTTGGCTGTTTTTTTGTCTTGCATTAGCACCAACAACTACCAAGTATTCCTATTCCTAAAGCCTGTATGTGAGTTTATTTATTTGTACTTATACTGCATAGGGATCTTGTTTTCATTTATACATTTTTAACTTTCACCATCTCTGTTTTTGCATCCTAGCCATTACAGCAATTTCTAAATGAGTTATTTCCTTCACATAAAAGTAAAGAAACACAAGTATTTTTATGCAGTCTCATACCCACACGTTTTTCCTTTAAATCACGCATTTCTTTTCCTGTTTATAAAGGATACAAAAACATACACATGATTCAGTTGGTTGGCACTAGCAGAAGAGATGCCATAGGAGCCAATAAATAAAACGCCTTGCTCAGGGGCACACATTAATTGTGTAGCATCACCTGTAGATGCACAATGAAACAGAACATAGCCTGTGATCTTTAAAGCCAGAGGAGCTGGTATTTGTTGTGATAAACCTGAAAAGTATTACTATTTAAATTGATTCACATATTGTTGGCGGTGAGTGTGTTTTTGTTTCGGAGGTTTTCACGGCTCAGTAATTAGCGCTGGCAGATGAGGCGTTGGTCGGATGAAGAGTCGTCATGCTGTGGGGTTGATGAACTGTGGGGAGGACAGGAGTCACAGCCACACACATATGCACAAATATGTGCATAATGTGATTTTCACATGTGTTAATAGGGACATACGAACATTGTAATTGTACACTTTTTCATTCTATTTCCAGTCTTCAAACATGGGAAATTGTTGATATGTTGAAAGTTTGCAGTTGAACTCCTTACTCTGATCTGATGCAATTTGGTTTATTTTCTGTGTAATAAAATAAATGAAGCATACATTCTGCATTTCTATATCATCTGTTGTTTGGGGTTGAGTTGTGGTTATGTGTGCTTAGACGGTTGAGTCGTTATGGACAGGACTAAGTTTTGTTTGTTTTTTTTGTTTTTTTGAGTTTATGCTGTTGACATTACATAATTGTTTTATTCTTCCTGTGTATGTGTGTCCGTTCTCCATCTGAGGTCTGCTTTAGGTTCCGTTTTGGCGACGTTGATTGTCTCTAATGTGTTGTTTGTTCACGGTCCTCCTCTGGCCCTTCTGTTTGTTTATGCAGGGCCACTTTTGCCCCTACGCCACTTGCACAAATAATTATGCTTGCTAATGAAGGGGCCCGCAGCCACGACACTCTGTAAATGCCTTTCTGATGAGAGGCACTAGGAGACAGCAGGTGCAGGATGGACCTCCCAGGGACTAAGATTGAAGACCAGGAATCCTGGGTGCCCCGCCCTTCTATCCCTCCATCAATCTATTCCTCTGTGACTTTCTTGATTTTTTTTCTCTGAATTTTCAAAGCCAATGTACATGCTGCCAGTGTTCACATCAAACTGTAGGGATTAGAATATGTTCATTTTACAACTATGTTCAGAAATATGAGTCTTGGTTCTGTTTGAATATTTCACAAAAGTGTGCTAAGTTAAATAGCATCACTTTCATTACATGTGGCACGTTCATAATATGATGAACTAAATAACACACATAAATTCAAACATGTTTGGAAAACCAGTGCACAAGAGACTCGCCATGCTTTATTTTCAATAACTTGCAATGATGTTTCTCCCTCAACATGTCTTTAGAAATATTCATACTTCGGTTTCTCCATTTTCATTCTTCCCCTGTGGCTTTCTTAGGCTTTGAGGGCAAACAAATAAACAAAACAAAACATTTATAGACTCAGTGCTTGCATCTTGGCCCCCAAATCCCTGCACTTAGCGAATGAAGCATGTCGAGAAGGCCCATATGAGATAGACAGACAGAAAGACATTTGGGCTTCTTTCGCAGTAAACTTTTACCCCCCCCTCCCTTATTCCATCTCGAAAACTTCATAAGCAGCAATACTCTCGTGTGTGTGTGTGTGTGTGTGTGTGTGAGAGAGAGAGCATATGACTGCTGTGTTAGTTTGCGAGCACATGCATGTGTGAGTTTTCTTTGTGCATGTGTCTAGTGAGTGGTATATGTTGCACATGTGTGTGCGTGTGAGTGCATGGGCATGTGTGTGTTTGAGCAGGGTGGTGTCAGCTCGCTCCTTGCCACCCCATTTGCTGTAGCTGTACCGCTGTGATCACAGACAGATGTATAAATCAAACCTCGCTTGATGGATTCATCAGGGTGGCGAAACGATCGCCTGAGAAGAACTCGCAACTCTCTTAGCATTCTGTGTTCTGACGGAAAGGGTATGCAAAGAGCCTAAATGGATGAACGCTTGATTAATTCTTTGCCGGAGATGTTGGCGACAGCAGGAAATGTGTTTTTGCTTTGACTGTGTTTGCACGGGAATTTACGCGCACGGGGTGTGAGTTATGAGGCCTGAGTTTTGTACCTAAGGCTATTGTGCATAATGATGGCAGGTTGGGAGATCTGCAAGCAGCCGCTAAAGACTTGCTACCTGTGGAGCAAAGACAACCAAAGACAGAGAGGGAGGGTGTGTGAGAGTCTGTCTGTGTGTGGATTGAGGATGAAGAGGCAACATGAGAAACAGAAGCAAGTGAGGGAGGCAAAATTAAAAAAAAAATGACACAAAGTGAAGATTTGGGTCCAAAGACAAAATAAAACTGGGAAAGGGAGAATAACTCTGCTGTCACATATATTCTCCCTGTGACTTATTAATCAAACGGTTTCATTTCATTCATACCATCAGACACAAGAGTCAAGAGCTGGTCCTCAGATCTGGGTTGAAAAAGTAACCTCTCACTAGGTTAGCTTCACCATTTCATCAGCAATAACAACCTTAAAAAAAAAATTAAATCATTATTTGAAAGATGCATACACCATAACCCCGAAAAAGTGAAACACCTTAGAATAACATAGTAATCCTAAATAACTGCTAAGATGTTATTTTCCCCCCACTTTTTAAGAGTCTCATGTGTGGCATTTAAATCTTAATACCTTGTTTAAGTCATGAATCTTTATGTTTTACAGCCACAGATGTTTACAGAGATAGATTCTTGTAAAGGATTTTAAAAATCATAGCTACATCATGTATTTTTTAATATTAACTGGAAAAGGGAAGGATTTCATGTCTTCATGTGTTGAGTTCCAACAGTTCCACTTGTTGCAGATAGTTGTAGTATTCTCATGCAAAATGTAGTGTTAAGAGTCTGATCGACCTGAATAACACTTTGATGGATTGCATATTATTTGCATCAAATGTCTTTTTATGTTTAAATAAATGTAATAAAGTTGTAGGAAAACAGAATTATACACTTAAATTAAAAATATAATCAGAGTGAAGTTTAGGGAAACTCTTTCTGATGTAAAGGGTTTCTAAAAAAAAAAAACAGCAACTGAGATACAGGTCTCTGTTTCCTTAGCCTTAGGTTCTTGGAGACAGTTAGCAAGTGGATTTTTATAGCTAACATGTTGGTAATTTATAAAGAGAAAAAAAAAAGACAATCTGTGTATCTGGGGGTGGCAGAAAGAGGGAGAAGGAGGAGGCGCTGGCAATATGAGTAGTAATTTACTCAGTTAAGAGCCAAATGGCAGACAGACTGTCGCCCTGCGTGTTATCTCTGAGATTTGCACTCTGCTCGTTTTCTGACTTTATTTCCTTGCCTGTGTGCGAGTATGTGTGTGCAGTTTTGTGTGCATATACACAAACTTATGTAGTAGCACAAGACGGGTGAATACTTTCAGCATATCTGTGTGTATTGTACTGCAAATCACAAAGACATTCTTATTTTACCAGAGTTCATATGTATACATACTGGTGCTTGTTTGTTCATACACTAAGATTACAGTAGATGACTGCGGGCGTATTTATCGGTACATGTTAGATCTACATATGCCTTTACTTGTGTGTTTGTACTTAAGTGAGTGAATATGTGTGTTTTAACAAATCTTGGGAGGCTTCATTGCACTCATCAGGATATCAATGCTGAGAAATGGCAGTGTCAGTGAAGTGACAGTTGTGTGTGTGTGTGAGGATTGATGGGCCTGTGTCTGACAGCAGCCATATTGTCGAAAACAAGAGGAATGGAGGGATAGAAGAAAGAACAGGGGGGTGGCGTTGTAGCCCCCTCATCCTCACAGGTTAATATTGACACAGCCCGGGCAGATACATCGCCCGCAGCGCTCATCAGTCACTTTCAGTGGACTCGTACAAATACACTCACACAGGCATAAGCGGGAAAAAGGACCACAGAGAAACAACACTGTCACATTCAGAAAGATGATGGACCGTGTGTACTGACATACAAGACTAACTGAAATGTTTGTAGTAAATGCCAGACAAACACATTTACTCCCCTTTTATGTCTCCTTCAACTCTTTTGTTCTAAAGTTCTACTTAAATAAACACAGAAACAATTTTGAGAACTTCACAAAACAAACAGTTGTACAACAAATTCAGATTAATCAAGCAAATATGTTTTCAAAAGTATCACTTTGCGCACATTCTGCACAACACTGCCTTGCAAATTATAGTTGCAATAACATTGTTGTTAATCATTTTCGGAAAGGAAAAAAAAAAAACAAGTTCCCTTGACAAACAAAACAATTAATTAATGCAACTTTACATCCATCAATCATTATGGGTGCCATTGAATTACCATAATCTGTGCATGGTGGCTGTTTTAAGAGCAAACAGTTAATTTCCAAACAATAAATCACAAAGTGTCTCTTTACCCCTCTGTGCGCTTTGACAGCTTCGTCTCTCATTGCTATAGATGAAGGCTCACTTCTAACCACTTCAGTTTTGAAAAAAAAATAAAATCATATGCGCAATAAAAAGCAGGGGTCCAACAAAGTTTTCCATACAGCTGTAATCACAATGTTAGATGTTTATTAATCATTTTCAGACCACGAACAATCAAATGTAATGATTGCTTTTTAAATTATTGGTTCATTAATATTGTTCATAATGTAAAGTTGGAAGTGTGAGTATTCATCAAGAACTTTTCATTACACTGGTGCTATACTGAGTGTTTCTATGTGCTTCTTCATTTTTCTTTTTATGTCTCTTCCAGGACCAGAATGTTTTTGTGGACAGGCTAAAATCATTCAGTCTTCACCACGGATATGAAGGTGTAGTGGTTCTGTTGTCCATCAGCGACCCCGTTTATCATCCCCGTCAGCAGGTGGCCGTCTACTCCAACAACACAGAAATACTAAACCAGGTAAATGAGCTGATTTTTCAGTAATTTCTCAAATGTACTGTACTCAATTCTGCATCATTTATTAGATCCCCAAAGGGACTTTTTGGGGATATGTTTTAGGTCTGAGTGCCAGATATCCTCCAATGTGATAACTTGAAAAACATTGGGTTTAAAAATTCCTTTTCAATGAATATCATGGAGAGGAAGAACAGATTTGATTTTGGACAATTGACAATTTCTAGATTGCCCACAAGAGGCACTCAAAAGTTTAAAATCGTGTGCACACTTCAGAAGTGTGAAAAAAGTATATACAGTTCTGTAAAAGTTGGTAATGAAATGTGTCTACAGCGCCCCCTTGATAACTCAAATATATTGTATTAGGCCAGATCATGCCCAAGTGGAGTTAGAGCTATGAAAATTGGTACACACGTTCATCATAAGGAGATGAACACAAATTGAAATTTGACTCAGACATCTCTCTCCCCATCCTACACCTGTTTATCAATAGAAATTGCGATTTTGCTCTATAACGCCCCCTACAAATTCACCTTTACTAAAATGGCTGTAGTTCGAAGCTACAAACACCGATTTGGCTGACATTTGACTCAGTTGTCAGTCTCACAATTCTACACCCATTCAACACACAACATTTCAAAGAAGTTATTCTATAGCGCCCCTACATATTTATACAAAAGTGTGCGTTTCGGGCACAATATCACATCCCACCCATGTTACAACGTCATCTTGACATCAGCTGTTGCGAGGGACGGCGAAGGCCTTTGAGATTGCTTGAAGTTTTAATTTATTATTACAGCTAATATATCTCTTCATTTATGTTCTTTTGCTTCACTTTAGCTGTGATTATATTAAGAGGTGTAAAATGTTAGGTGAGGTAAAGTTGCAGATTCTCACTGATCAGAGAGGTTTGTTTGCCTGTTTTTCAAAATTTCGTCCATCTGTTTATCTGCAATAACCTTTGCAGGAAATTAATAATAAATAGAGTGCAAAATTTAAAATAAATTGACTGTCATTGCAGATCTGCTGTGAGTTGGAAGAGTCTTCAAGCTGGTCACTCTCTGGTGAACTGGAACCCAGGGAGAGCTTCCAGGTGTATCACATCCCTGTGAACACCATGTTTACGGGTACTCCTCCTGTCCTGGAGGAAGAGATCCAGACTATCCTCAAAGATTTTGTCAACCGGAGGAGCTCTGTGTTGGCGTGTCATCCCAGCAGTCGGACTTCATCTACAGAGGGAGTGGCAGGGAGCATTGAGTTCTCCCAGGGATCATCTGGAATCAATGACATGGATGGTTCAGACATAGAGCGAGTGGATGCAGGAAGTGGAGATGTGGTGGCAGTGGCAAGGTATTGAAGTAGCCTTAGCTTCATTCTTTAAATATCTCCAGAGACCCAGCAATGCATTTTTTGTCCTTTGTAGGGGACAGAAATGTGATAGTTTTATTTGAAAAATGCTGTCCATTGCAAAGGACATTCCATTAAAAATAGATAAATAAATAACCTTTAAAATGTGTTTGAAAAAACTCTTTCATCACACAGTTTCCAATTAAGGCAATTATTCACTTTGTCAGGAGGATATTGAGCAATAGCATAGCTTTATATTATTGTTATTTTATCTTTGTAAATAGAGTGATGGCAGATGGTGAAGAGGACACTGGAGGTGTAGATGCTGCCGGAGGTGGGGAACTGGTGAGTCCTGACAGTGGTATGACCACAATCCGCAGCAGCCGCTCATCTAAAGAGAGTTCAGTGTTCCTCAGTGACGACAGCCCTGTGGGAGACATTATGGCCGGAGGTGGACCTGCTCCGGGGCCAGGAGGACTTTTCCTTCGAAACCCATCACCACTGGGTTTGTTGTCACTTTCTCCTCCTGTCCCACCTGAGAGGAGGAGGCACCACACAAACAGGAACCGGAGTGAAAACTTAGATCTGTTTAGTTTTGATCCTCTACATGGCAGTGACCAGTCTGTGCCAGCTGGAGCAGAGCAGGGAAATTCAGATGGAAGAGGCGTTGAGGGTAGAGGTAGAGCAGGAAGTTCCAGTCTGTCAGAGTTTGAAGAGCTCAGTTTGGTAGATTTCTCTGCTGCTAATTCATTAGGTGGATTTGAAAGTCGAAACTCTTCAATTGACCAACCTGGTCAGATCCACGGGAATGAGATGATTGACACCGTGGTTCCTCCGACTCCAGTCAACAGCCTGGTAGGTAGCCGTCCACCCAGCAGCTGTGGAGTTAGATTCTTTCCTGAGGATGTCGTTGAAAGGATCAATGGCCTGCAGCACAAGGACAGCGTGTCGTCATCTTTATCAGAAACCTGGGATGAACTTGGCTTTGACACACAGGGGGCATTGTCCTCGAGTGATAACAGCAACTGGAACATGACAAAGGCATGTGAGAGCCCACAGAATATTTTGGAAATAATCAGAGAACCCAACAGAGAAATGACAGAAAAAGAAACCAGAGAAGAGATTAGCAATCAGAGGGCTAAGACCCTTCAACCCCAGTTAAGTCTGATTACTGAGCAAACTGAATCATATGACAACTGGAAGACAGATTCTCTGCTTAAGGATCAATGGAACGCTGTTACTTTGGCCGATCTGCAGTTAACACCACCTGAGGAGGAAATGATTGTTAAACCTAAAGCTATTATTTTTGGAGTGAAAGAAAAAAAATCAAAAAAGAAAGAATTGTTAAACACTTTAACACCAGATTCATCTAAAGAAGAGGATGAAGGGGTACAGGGCAAAAAGAGAGACAAACAGACAGAGCTCCTCGACTTCTGGACTTACTCAGAACAAAAGGGATTTCTCAAATCTGACAGCGGAACCACTCCATCTTACCCTGAATCTCTAGATATGTGGAATATGACAATTCGAGATGACAGCCTATCACCTCTAAACACCCCTGACTACTTGTCTGAAAACTCAGGTTCTTTTTGTGGTCTGAATCCTAATGTTGGTGCATCAGTTGAGAGTCCATTAGGGTACTCTGATGGGGGGATGGAGATGTGGAACACCACCATACAGGAAGACAGCTCCTCCTCCGTAACAAGCCCAGAGGCACCAGAAAATGGAAAAGACCTTTGTCAAATGGGATCTTTTGATGCCAGTAATTCACCAGAGAGCCTTGCAAACAAAATGGAAGTGGAAGAAAATGTAGAGAAACAGAGAGGTATGAGTGAAACACCTGGATGTACACAAGAGGAAGAGTGTTGGAGAGGAAATGAGCATAACGTGAAAATAGTCATAGAGGCAGCAGAAGCTTCACCACATGAAGATGTATGTGATAGTGACAAACAACTAGAAACAGAAACACTGGGATCTGAAAATCCAGATGATGAGACTTCCTGGGACCTCCCTGTCCCTAGTATGGTCACTTCCACTTCAGAATATGATAATGTAGGAGCTGAGACATGGAGCTTGACATCCTCCCCTGAGGTTAGCCCTGTCGTAGACCTGATACAGTTAGAGGCGCAGTCTAGTCCTTTTATTGCTCTGACCAAACATATTCATCCACATGTGGAAGGTGATCAATACCAGACGGCTGATTCCCAAGAAAATGCTGAATCTGGAGCAGCAAGTCAAGTGTTTGTGTTTGAGGGAATTAGAGAGTCAGATCAACTCACAAAAAGTGCGGGACATTCAGTTGAGAAACAAAGTGGAGAAACATTAGATGAGGCTTCATGTGATCATTCTCCATTTTTGTTGGTAGTCAAAACAAGTACAGGAGAAGCTGAAACACAGTTCTTATCCCATGGACAGTCCATTGAAACCCAAGGAAATCTTAATGAGTGTGATGACATGGAGGAAAAAATAACAGAAACACTATCTCTGAGCTCAGGTTCTGGTGGGGAGAGAGATGCGCAGAAGTACAGCCCCGACAGCCTCCATCCAGGCAGTCGAGATGAACTCAGGTCCAATTCTGATGGAGATTCTTCATCAGGACTAGAAATGGAAAACATTATTGTGTCAGGTACAGTTAAAGAAGCTGAGAGGGAGTGGCACGGCAGATATAAAGAACCTGACCGACAATTGCAAGGAACAAGGAAGTCGATGGAGACGTTTAGCATGCTTTCCTATGCTGCCACAGTGCTGCAGAGCCAAGCTGCACATAGAGCACATCAGGAGAACACACATCAGACCAGGCAATATCAAATGTCAGCAGATACCAACACTGCAAATACACAACTAAGTAAAGCCCCCTTAGCTCAAGCAATGTTGAACTCAAGCCAATCAAGTATTGGTATGACCCGTTTACACAAATCTACCAAACAGACCACAGATGAGACACATTCACAAATATTAAACCAGGCTCACTCAGACACAGGCAACACCTATGTGACTGAAACATTCAGTCCCAGACAATCAAAATCCAAAGATGACATAGAAACTAAACTGCCCAAGTCAGATTCAAGACCACCATCTTGCAGCCAAACACAAGCAGATGAAGCAAACCAGGATGATAAATCAGGCATTATGCCAAGAAGTGTCTCTCCATCCTTAAGATATCCATCAGATCACTTCCTGAAAGCCAGAGAGGAGGTGTATGTACATTCCCAAATCTCAATGGAAGATTCAGATGAAGGAGGGCAGTCACCTTCTGCACCTCCACCACCATGTCCTTCCTCTTTGAGTAATTTTCAAGCCTGGGGGGGTCAGTTAGCAAGACAAGACACACCCCAAGCCCCATCTGGTCCAGAATCCCCAGTTCTTACAAACAGCTCTGTCTCCCACAGCAGTTCATTAACTGGCTCCCCATCAAGTGAAACTGGTCTTCCCTTAGACAGAGGACTGGGATTACCATTTTCTGGTGATTTAATGGAAGAGGAGAATGATGAGGAGGAAATAGAAGAGGAAACACATAAAGAACACCCTACCTTGCCAAAATGGACGTCAGAAATGCAAAAAGAGACATTAGAAAGACCAGAATTAAAATCTCCAGATCTGTTGAGTTTCACTGAAGAGCCAATTGGAGGTTGCTCATTTCAACAAACAGACTTACAATCACTTGAGTCAGATCAGTTCTTGCAGAATACAGTCCATTACTACAATGCTCAGCCTACGAGGAGTGTTGAACATTATCAGTGGTCAGCAGAGCAACAGATGGGAGCCCATGAAGCTTCTCAAGAAAGACACTCACCTCTCTTAAGGTAAGCAGTGCACATACACTCACATCATTTATCACAGTTATTATACATTGGTAAAATATTTGAACATGTCTCATTACAAAAGACAGAATAAAGAGGACATTTTACTGTCATTTTAAGGATCATAATTTTGTTTTTGTGGTCTCCAACTACAGATTTACATGTTGTAATTCTTAAATAAATAAATCAATATACTCTACACCCCTGTGTGAGACACTCTGTTTTAGCTTTTCTTTAAGTCCCTCCCATGAAACAGATCAGTCTGTTCTGATTGGTCAGCTGTCCCCACTCTCTTGTGACTAACATCTTCCAGAGGCTGCACTCAGGTGTTCTGTGACACAATAAAAATATGTCTTCATTTCTGCTGTTTTAGGTCAAGCCTAAATCTGGCATTAAAACAAAACAAAACAAAAACCAGAAGGATCAAGCCAGTAGAGCCAAAACTCATCAATATTGGAGCTGAATGTTTCATGACTGTAAGGTTTTACATTTTGTTTTGTTTCTTTCTGGCATTAAATATTTTACATTAGAACTGGACACCTGTACATTATGTACAATATGTGAACTTAATGATGTACACACTGTTAGATTTAAATAGAACCTTTCCATTTTCATTCCACCTAGAACCCCTATGTACTGTACCTAAAAGAAATTGGAACCTTTTCCTTAGAGTCTTTTAGGTAGAAATGGGTTCCTGTTAGAATCTTTAAAATGGAATCCATTAGGTGGAAAGGGTTTGAGTTTTACTGTTAATAAAAAGCAGGTTTCAGATAGAACCATCTTGATGGTCTGTAGATAAAATAATTACTACAACAATAGCGTTATAGAAATGACTGCAGATCTAAAGAAAATACATTTTCACTGCACATTTTTCCAAGAATCATTACTTTAATTTCCCTTTAAAGTTTTTTAATGATGAGAATGAGCTCCATCAATTGCAATAATATTAATAACAGAGGCCCGAATTGTGTCAGTTGGCTTCTAATTATAAATCCATCCTAGACTTGAAAATGATTCAGTGTGTTTCTTTTTTATTATGTTTTTAATTCCATTTATTTTACTGTACAGTACTTTGGAAACCTTTGTATTTGTTTAAATTTGTTCTTTATAAATAAAGATTGGATCGGATCAGATCAGATTTTATGGACAAAAATGCTCCCATGTTTCCATGTAGGTTTAGATAATGGTGAATGAACAGCTGATTAGAATAGATAATCAATAGAACATAATCGTGTTAACTTGCACATTAACCTTAACAGCTGTAGGCATTCATATGGACTTAACAATAAATCTGCATTTCTACCAACCTAATACACAAATCATTCCCTCATACAGGTTGTGATTCTGCATCATATCTAATAAAGTGGCAACTGCTCCATCCTTCAGCTGTAACCGCTAAGGGAATCCAACCTCAAACTGTGGCTGGATGAAAACAGTCCTTGGTGAAATTCACACAGTAAAAGGTGGAGATTGAGTTGTTGAGTAATAGTGTTAAAAATACATACAAATAAGAAACTATTCTCCTCACTGCACAAACAACAGCATCTTCTAGATATGGCAACAGGTTTGTCTTAGTCTCTACTCAGACTGCTGCTTATGAGCATGTTGTACCTGATGCCAGGTCTGCACTGTCCACTATGGAACTTTTTGACCTTATACAGCCACAAAAAGTAACGCATCTATAAAAAGGGGAAGGTGGGAGAAGCATAATAGGTCATTTTTAAATTATTTAGATGCCAATAACCCATGTGCATACTGCATGTCTGCTCACTTTGTTTGCTCTGATTTGCTTTTCCCAGGTTTGCATAATTTGTGTTTGAGGTTTTGAGTCTGTATTGCTTTCTCAATGGAGTTTGAATGTCAGAGAAATATTAGTATTACTGAACAGACAGTTGAACATGAGCTAGAACACTCTCCTGAGGGTGTATGGGAGTGTTTGTGCTCAATAGAGAGAGCAAAAATGTAGAAAAAGATATTGTACACGTCTCCTGCATGTAATACAATAAGTGAATATTGTAATATTGCGCCTAGCAGCCTTTCAACACTGATATTGCTTTTCAATAGACAGTTGTCAGCCTGAAAGCGATATGAGGAGAAATGTGAATAGTTTGACAGAAACACATCAGTCCACATTCGTGTGCACTGATCTAGGTGAGAAACAAAGTACGGACATGTGTTTCATGTGTGCAGCAGTAAGCTGTGATCTGCAGCTCTGTGTGTGTGTGTGTTTATAAATCTGTTTATGCCTCATTAAATATGCATTACCTGCCTCATTACAGCTGGAGCCCCACCACAGCTAATGGAAACAGCTCCCCTAGCTCGTTTACAAGGTGTGTGTGAGGAGGAGTGAGTGTAAGCATGTGTTTGCATTTATGCACATTTGAGTACATGGGGAATACAAGCTCATAAGTGTACCTACAGCTTCTTTTTGGCAAATTGTACTGCATAGAATAACATCAGGTTTGATTATTTGTTTTGGCATATTAGTCTAAGTCGCCATTGCTTTATGTACAATATGTGAATTTTATACATTTATCAGCAATATTTTGTGTATGAGTTTGAGTTTATATTAAAGCCAAAGACCTCCACAACTCATTGTCAATTGATTGTGATCTATTTTCCTCACACTAATCCCTTGTTTCTTATTCCTCAAAGGCACCAAGATATGATGTCTCAGCCGATGTCTGACGCAGCTTACCAGTGGACAGGAAGTCAGGATGTAACTCAGGTTCAAACCCAGTATGGCTACAACTATCACCACATTGACCAAAGAACTGAAAACCAGAGCACCCTGCCAACTTGCATGAATACCAAATCAAACAGTCAGCAGGAAACCTCAGATGTGTATGCCGAGTTTACAACTGACGCCACAGCGGTACAGTACAGCTCTGAACAGGCTGACAGCTATTATGAATCCAGAGGGAATGAGGACTATAGCTTCAACAATCAGGGATCTGAGTTTCAGTACATGGCAGAAAGCCAATATCAAGGTGACTCCATGTGTGCCTCTGAACTCCAGCACTCTCAGTATCAGACTGACGACCACAGCCAGTATGAGTCAGAGCCTGCTCATTACCAGTTTGATGAGCAGCCATTCTACCGGTCAGACATCCACACAGTGAGGGAAGATCATGCTCGTTATGTGCCAGAGGGATATGTCCACTTTCTCCTCACAAGGTGAGCTTACACTCATAAATGCTGCATTTAATTTGCTCCTCTGTCATTTTAATAAGTTCTGCATTGTGCAACTCTTCACTTTTCTCCACTCTCTTGTGGTTTTTAGTGTGACTTAATATATACTTTATCTCAACTTTGTCTGGAAAAGATGTATTTTCAAAAATAGGGCTTCTTCCCAAACAAGGTTGCTTTTGAATGACGGATGAATAGTATTCATTGTCTGTTTTAAAGAATTAAGGGCTGTTTTACTATGTTTCACCACATAGAGGCAGTACAGACTCATTCAAAACCTTGATACTTTCTCAGACGAGTCATGACTTGATTATAGTGTATCCAAGCAGAAAGTTAAGTTTTTGTTATTGTATCCTTACATTGTAGAAGTGCAGGTGTTGGATGGGTAAGGACATTGTATTGCTAGTTTTAAGTGGGACAGAGATCATTACAGATAAATGGAGTCTTATATAATTTCCAACTCCCCCCATATTAGCACCATGGCTAATAACAGATGGCAGTTTTATTATCCCATAGGTGGAAATTGTATTTCTTAGAAGAGTGGAAAATGGTTTCTCTTTTCAGAAAGGAGCATATGGACATAGAGATAAATGTCATTTGGCAAAAACACTCCCATAAGACCACACCCTTAAGAAGTTTAATCCATGTAGGTGTGAGGAAGGAGCCGACCAGGTCTTACATTTAACATAGAAGAGGGTTGTGCAAATAAAGATAATAATGTACAATGCTTTTAATAATAATTTTTAGCAGGAATAATGTATCTTTTTCAATCATATTTTCTCATCCTGTATCTGGTGCTTGTGCTGCAGCTTTATTGTTCCTTGTTAGCAGTTGCACCATTGTATTTGTTTTGCCCCTCTTTGTAATTCAGATGACCCACCCCCTGTTTGGGATTCACAACCCTCCCCTGTCTTTTACTCTGTATGTGTTTGAGTTCATACATGCCAGATCTTTGCATAATGAAACAGTCACATGACTTGATTGTGGAAACAGTGTTTCAGTCATCTGAGATAACCCCTGTTTGAGAGGAAGGTAGTTGTCCTAATATGGAGGACTTTTGTTTTTTTTGGTCTTTTTTTTTGTTTTGTTTTTTCAAAAATGGAGAAATTAATTTAGGTTTTGTGTGTGATCATGTGTCCGTGTTTTTTCTGCACTACTTCTTTCTATTGTTAGCAGGCCGTATGCTAATCAGTCTGTTATAGGGGGCTTTTGTAGGGGGGAGGTAGCAAGTGGCAACACTGTTCAGTATTGTTTCCTCAGCCTACACGTGCAGAGCTGGGAATGAAGCAGTGAGTCTCTATCTGCTTTGTCACAACTGTAACATTTCATGTCTACATCCTAGTGAATGGAAATGAAGCTTATATCCATCCATTCAGTGTGATGGGAGAAGTTAAAATATTTTTATTTGTAGATGATTGGCTTCTTTGGCCCAATACTATGTGTAGCTGTGCCCATGGTAGTAGTGGTGATAGCTGTGATACTTTATGTCATAGCTCATTATTGTTTCCCTGTGCCTCCAAACAGGCAATCCCACCAAGGAGACGGTGCAGCAGGGATGATGATGAAGATGGACTCCAGAGAGGAAGCAGAGGAGCTGGATAACAGAGAAGGTAAAGAAACTAAATGTGTGTTGTGCATTTGGATGTTTGAGTATTGGTGTTTTTGTTCCATCTTATTTGTGAAAAGTGTTTATGTGTGATGTGTGAGCTAGATCGTGTAGAGATGTGTGGATTCCTTGGACACATTCAGACAAAAATATGAGGTCTTCAGAAAATAATACTTAGACATGACATCTGATATGACATCACACATAACTGCATCGCTCATGTTATGTTATTCTTTGTAAAACTGTAATCGGCGGCATGGTGGCTGAGTCGTTAGCACCCTTGCCTCACAGCAAGAAGACCCGGGTTCGATTCCTAGACCATGCGGGCCTTTCTGTGTGGAGTTTCTCTCCCTGTGTCTGGATGGGTTTCCAGTTTGCTCCAGTTTCCTCCATCACCCAAAAACATGTTTGTTAGGGTAAAATCCTCCAGCCAGGTGATTCTGACCAGTAGCCTGGCTCTACAGCAGGAGATGGGTTCCCTGGGCGCCGTCCTGTAACAAAACTGTAACAAAAGGGGGAAAAGACAATTAAATCACTCACAAACCAAAACGGATGCAAAACTGAAACCCTTCTCTTTCTGGAAAGATCCCCCATCATCCACAGATCTCTCAGGTGGATCCAATCAGAGAAGGAAGTTGACAGCTCCACCAATGGATGTGTCACTGGATCACAGTGAGGGATCTCTCCTCTCGGAAGATGCTCTGGATACAGAGGATGAGGCTTTGGAAACTGGGGATGATTTGGACGTTAACATAGATGAGCTGGACACACCAGATGAGGCCGATTCTGTGGATTTTAACACACATGGTCAGACACACACCTCAACACTTTTCATTCCACTGTACATTGTTTATATAAAAGCTTATGTAGAGTTGAAGTGTTTGCATGTTGTGTCAATAGCTTTACATTTCCCCGTCTAAAAAACAGGAAACTCCGAAACTTATCTCGGTGAAGGAGCAACGTCAAGTGCATCAGGACGGAGATCGGCTGAGGATAGTAAACTTTGGCGAAGCGTGGTGATCGGAGAACAAGAACATCGCATCGACATGAAATGTATAGAGCCTTACAAAAGAGTAATCTCTCACGGAGGTAAACAAAATGCACATGTACAATAATTGAAACCTATTTGACACTTTTCCTGTTTTAGTGTATTTGCATGTGGTTCTATTCATAATAATAATTAGTGCATTTCTAATTCTGCGTAATCACACAGTTTTATCTATTTGGAATTATTACATAAAGGAATGATGGTGTGTAATACACTTTTTCACTCTTAATTGTTACTTGTTTTTACCTCATTTTGGAAAGCATCTTGTTCAGCTTTTGGTGTTGTAAGGTGCTATATAAATTAAATCTGATTGATTGATTGATTGATTGATTAAGGTCTTTATATTGGGTTTTAGTTATGTATTTCTATCATGTAACAACAATCTAAAAACGGAAATACTAATGAATAACAGTCAAAAGAAAAAAAAAAACAAAATAACAAAACTACCTCAAAATGTACATGAATGAAAAGGAGTAGGAAGTACAAACTTAACTAGTCCTACCCCTGTTACTCCATTGTATATGGTTTATTTATTCACATGTTCAAAGCACTTGTTAACATTGTTGCCCAGTTATCATGTTGTAATCATTCAATATCAGAGAGGTTATTTCCAAAGATCAGTTCCAATCTAGAAATGTATTTAATGTCATTTAAATCAGAAAAATGTGACCTGTTTTAAGTGAAAAAAAAAAGGTCTGTGTTCTGCTTTAACTGAAGTAAAAGGTGGAGAAGTGAAGATGAAGCAGCTTCCAGTGTTAGTCTGTGAAATAAGCCTCTGTTTTGTAAACACTACTGTGCTATGTGTATTCTTTGTGTTTTTCTTTTCAGGATATTATGCTGAACAGAATGCCATCATCGTATTTGCAGCTTGTTTCCTACCAGACAGTGATTGTGAAAATTATACTTATGTAATGGAAAACCTGTTTCTGTGAGTAAAATGACACTACACTTATTCTGCGGTTTCAAAGACACAAATAACTTGAACCCAAAAACAACATTAAATACACTGTGTCCACGTTTTTGTTTTGCTATTTAATATGTTTTTCTTTGGTTCAACTGTAATTATTACTGGCATGAATAACATCAATATCTGATAAAAATGTATGAATTAAACACAATAAATTATTTATTGCATACCTTTAAGGACCCGCATATGTTGGCTTTTATGATTAAATAGACACTTTTTCCTACTTCCTGTGCATGTTCAGGTATGTCATAAGTACATTAGAGCTGATGGTGGCTGAAGATTATATGATTGTTTACTTGAACGGTGCCACACCTCGAAGACGGATGCCTGGCTTCACCTGGATGAAAAAGTGTTACCAAATGATAGACAGAAGGTAAGATTAACAAAAAAAAACTGTAACATATAAATATCTATGTCCACAAGCTCCCATAAACATATGGATACACAATAGTTCATTCTCCATAGAGTAGCAAGTACTATTTATTTGACTTATTAACTCTAATTTTCATTCATTATGGGTGACTTTGCTGTTGCACAACTGTAGCTGTTGTTACTATAGCATGTGGCATTGCATTGTGGGATTGTCATGTACATGTGTAGATTGAGAGTAGTCTTTTGTAGTGGACAATATCTTTTTTGTTCCACTGTGAGGATGTTTGAAAACATTAATGTACATTGGTGCATGCATTTCATAGTTTAAATAATGTTGCACTATATAACACTAAAGATTTGTTTCAGACACGGCCCTGATGTAGTGAAAATTTAAAAAATTACTCATTTAATGTGCTACTTATCTTTTTTAAATAATACATTTTTAAAAAATCATTTTAAAAATCTCTTTAAAACATTTTTTTCTTGGTTGATTATTATTTCCTCAACATATATAATTTAATACGGAAAAAAATCTGAGTTCAGCAAATAATTGTTGTCAGGGTTCTTCAAAAGTCCTAAAGGTCTTAAATTTCTAAATCTGCATATAATATCTTGTCTTTAACCCATAAAGACCCAAATATCTATTCCCAACCTAGACCATATACTAATCTAAACTGTTTAATACCTGTTGATCCATTCATCCTATCAATCCATGTAAGCAATTGGTGTAAAATGCAGTTATGCATCTTTTTGTGGTCATCACATATAACTCATTTGGATGTTCAGGGGCTCTATAGTTGCCATGGGAACACTGTAATCTTCTACAACAATGATTCACAAGTAAAACCCATGGAGTTGGATCAATGACAGTGGGTGGAGACACTTGGTTTATGTTCATTTGATGAGCATAACATTTTTTTCTGTTTATTTATATATATATATATATATATATATATATATATATATATATATATATATATATATAAAATAACCCTCCACTTTAAATCTGAACTTTTATGAACATCGCTATGATCTGTAAATTATATACAGGAAAATACTTGATTTATACTGATAAAATGCAAAACACAAAATAATAAAATATAATATAATATATATATATATATATATATATATATATATATATATATATATATAAATAATGATAAAACACTTAAGGAAGGTATAGAGAAAATTTAATTTGTGAACTGATATAAAGGTTATGCTTTGTGATTATGAGTGAACATGGTAGGTTTTACGTTATGTTGTCTTAAACTAATTTGCTGTATTTTATTTAAATGTGTCTGGAACATGTCCAAGCTGTAAAAAAAAGTAACTTTAGTTCCAATTGTTCCAACCTGACAATTTATATTTAAATTAGGAAGCATTTATGGCTAAGTTTGCAGCACATGGTGAGAAATGACTTAGAACAATGGGAATCAAGGCATTAGAGTGAATAAATACACTTTCCTAACTTGTTTATGTTGAAACAGGCTGTGAAATGGGCATTACATTATGTTCTAAGTACCTTGAAAAGGTTTTAAAAAGTCTTCCAGTTAAGAAACCTGTAGGAACCCTGTGTTCAACTCCTGGTTTTATGTATTTTTCTCTTGCCTGCAGTTGTATTGGAATGAACAAGTTAACCTTGTTATTAAAGTTTCTACTTAATGTGTTGATAAATAATCTTTTGACCACTGTTTTCTTTTTTTATCCCACAGACTCAAGAAAAATCTTAAGATGTTTATCATTGTCCATCCTTCTTGGTTCATACGGACATTGCTAGGAATCACCAGACCTTTTATAAGGTGCCAGCATTACATTTAAAATACATGACAAATTTACTCTGCAGTATAGGATGAAGAGTGCTGCGCAAAAGTCTTAGCTTTGTTGTTTTTGCAGGGTTGAAATGGGGAAAAATATATTTCTCATTCTCTTTTCTTTAGTTACAGTAAGAGGAAATATGTGCATAGCTTTAAAAGATGTAAAAATTAGCTAAATAGGTTTAATGGTTAAAGTTGGTATTTACAGGGATTCCTGTCAATAGGACAAGAAATAGCACCAAGAATTAAAAATATCTGACATATGTTGAATGAAACCTGGTATAAAACATAACAACAGTAATGCAATGCATTTCATGTTGTCAGCAAAAAAGAGTTAAAAACACTAATGAGTCACTTATTAAATAATATCACTTTATTTTATTGAAGCTGTTTGTTGTCCCTTAACCTTTATTTTTCCTGCTGTACGTACTTCACATTTATGCAGATTGGATCTTAATACAGATACTGAGAAACACATACATGTGAAAACTAGCAAGTCTAATGTTGGACTGAGACTTTTAGACAATTCTGTACATCTGAAAGATCATATTACATGTAGATATAATCGTATTCATGTAATATACAGTACGTTGTTTAATGATGTTGTCATTCAGGAGACATTCTGAACTCAAACATTCATATTTGTGATTTCAACAGTTCCAAGTTCAGCAGTAAAATCAAGTATGTCAATAGTCTGCAAGAGCTCGGAGAAATTATCCCAATGGAGTACGTCCATATTCCAGACAGCATCATCAAGTAAGTCTCCATGAGTCTGTAATATCTAAACCTCTACTTTATTTTTTTTTGTTTTTATTTTTATTTGAAGGTCTACAGCAAAATGTAAATAGAGTTCATCCTTTGTATGTATTTAACATAACTTCCTTCTGCTATCCCGATTAAATTGAGTAACACACTGTCTTATATCATGAAACACCTTGACTGTTTTTATTCATTCCAGTTCTACTTTTGACTTTTAAAACTTGCTTTTTGTGTCTATAGAATCTGTGTCTATTAATGGGGGAAAATACACTCAATACATACTACATACTATATTTTTTCAGGCATAACATGTATCTGTAGCTATGAGATTAGAGCCAGTGGTCTGCTATTGGAGTCAGACACATTTATACAGATTATTTTTTCTGCTTTTATCTGATTTTTTTAAACTTTTTTTTCTACTTCCTTTTTCTTACGTTGCATACTTCACATTGTAAAGACAAAACACTTGTATGGGAAAACCTACTTGGCACTAAACATATTTCTGATTCTGAAATATACATTCATTTTGAGACAAAAGTGCCTAAAAAGGGCATGCTCATACGTCTCTCACTCTGTCCCAAGGTATGACGAGGAGAAGTGTTTACACAAATTTGCATGTATGAGGTAAACTGACTAACATGCTTGTACTGATGAGCTGGTTGTGTAAAAATCCTTGTATGCTAGTGTGACTTTTCTCTTTCTGGAACTAACTGACCTTTGGCTGTCTCCTTACTCAGTCCAATATGAGGCAAATATAGATGTGTTTCAGTCTGTGACGTGGCTTTTCCTTTAAATCGGTTCAGTTCACCTTTCATCTGTGATGTTTTAATGGAACAATGTATACCATCATAGTTTTCACTAATAAACAGAATCAGATACACATGGACACTTGTAATATGCACATACTCACACAAGATATACACACCAGTGACACTGTGGGGTAGTTTCTGTTATTCTCTAAACTGTTAGTCTAATAGTGGTATAAAAGCTTTCAGGATTTTAATGGACTGCACAAACTGGAATCTCCAGTGACTTTCAGCAACATATTATCTCAATGTAAACACATTAAAGTGCACTATGCATTAGTTTTAATCATTACTTGGACAAGATATCAATACAGGCATACATACAGTAGTGGAAAAATGTTTGTGAGCACCCTTAGAAGTTTACATAATCTCAAACATTTGAATAAAAATGTTTTTATGTGTTTCAGAAAATATGACCGCATCAGACAGACACAAACAAATGCTTTTTTTTTTTATAATTGTTAAGAAAAAAATGACAAAACCACATTTTTGACACATTCAACATGTCATATCCTAGATGTTTCATTATCCAGTAAAATATTGACCTTGATTACAACAGTGTACATTCAGAAGGGACCATGTGTGTTCGAAGAATGGAAACTATTTTTTGGTAGAGTTCAATGACTGAAGAAGGATCCTTAATGTGATATATTACAAATGCTTGGGAGGTCAAAAAAAAAAAAAAAATTCTACCACTGTCTGTATCATTTTGCTAAATAACTTAATTGACCTTTTAAATACAGTTTCAGTGTCTTATAGATCACATATCTGCGGTTTATAGTTGATAGCCACAGAAAGATGCCCAAACCCCATGCAACAGAGACAGTTACAACTACTGACGGTGTGGAGAATGCATCAGTGGCTGCTATTGTACTGCACAATATGATATGCTGTTCTGGCACCACATATTAATACTTTTTTTTAAAAACATGCAGCCACTCCAAACATATTTCTGTAGTAATTTCTCAACTCAGCCTCCTGATTTTATTAACAGGAAAAACATGTACACTATGCACTTTTTTGTACATCATTTCAACTAATTTGTCAAATTATGTGAAACTATCACCACATTGAATAATACTGTAGTTCCTGCTTTTATCCTTTTCGGTAGCACAAGCACAAATACCATAGTGCATAGAAAATGATTGTCTCCCAGTTTATTATTATGAAAGAAAATCAGTATAAACAGGTAAAGTCCTCCCCCTTATGGTTGTCATCCAAGGGACATAATTGTATGGAAAATAAAGTACTTTAGTCAATGGGGTCAGTTTTGATCCCATTGGTATTAGTATTATTTACACTTATGATGTTTGTCAATTTATAAGATAATTTTACGAGTCAAAAAAGTTGTACTTACATTGTCAGGCTGTGAAAATAGAAAGACTATACATCCCAAAGTGACATGATTGTGAATGTCTCTCTTCACATGGTTATTTAGAGTCTTTGCAGCTTTAATATAGAATCCTTTTATTGTCATCATACACATTGATTCTAATATGATGAGATCATAGTAATTGTCACCAGTTTTAGCATATTTTTCACCTCATTCTCAAAACATTTTGTTTAAACATGTCAAGGTTACTGTTTTTGTTACAGCTCAGTGACCTTTTTTTTTTTTTTTTACACTAAACTAGATGTTACTTAACTATCTAACAAACCGTGATTTTCTTGACTCAGAAATTTACATATTAAAAGACAAATATATGTGAAGTTGATACCACAATTCAATTGATATCAAAAACATTAATTTGTCTCCATTTACTGGCGTTCATATTTTTTCTAAATCTATATCACATAGGGCACAGTAGAAGACACAGGGCCTGGCTTCACTATTGTGATGCCATCATTATCATGGGTAAAATATCATAATAGTAATATTTTGTGAGTCAGTTTCAATAATTCAAATACAGAGTTTAGTTAGAGTATACAAAATGTAAACCTTATACAAACCTATTATATTCACATAGGGCTGTGGAAAATTGGTGCTTGTGTTTATTTTTTTATTTTTATTCTTTTCTTTATCAATGGGGCATGTCTTGTATTTCCCATATCTGAATGCTATATGCGACTGAGTATGTGTTGAGTCTGAACATGATTTTACCTGACCTAGTGCTTGTACAACCTATTTAAAGATAAAGTATTTACCTCTCTTATATTCTGTTTTTGTAAGACATTTATTGCATCCTGTGCTTTGCAGTGTATCTGCAGCCTAACTCCTTTGACCTGAAAAACTCAGAGCACTGATATTTTCTTCACTTTTTTTTTTTTTTTTACTTGTTACTCTCTGTTCACCCTCCTATGGCAATATGGATAGGCTACTAATCCTCAAATACTGCATGTCTACTGACAACATGGTCATTTACTGACTATAATATTGTCTGTAACTCACACTAACCCTCACACTCTGCTCTCCAATCCAATGCTTAACCAGGCTGGATACTGAGTTGCAGGACACAGCATATAAGTAAGTGGTGAATCATTATCCTCCATCAGGGCATGAAATTTAAAAAAAAGACTAGAATAGAAAGACTATTTAAAGGACCTAATAGTTTGCATGAAAAAAGATGCTTCTAATTGTATAAAACAACATGAAGTGAAAATTCACAGGATATCGATTTGTTCTGTCATGGTGCACTTCTCTGGCAGTCAAACAAAAAAAATTACACAATACATTGTTCTGTGGAGAAACAAAAGAAGCATTTTGACATGTTCTTAACCATTGGAACTTATAGTCTCTTGCATGTGCACATATACACATAGAGATTTTTCAAAAACTGAGGAGAAAAAAAAGTCAAAATACACTGTATAGAGTGAAAAGTGTGATATGAACCACTTTTTAGAAAAAATAAATAAATAAAAACTCCTTATGTGCTATGATAATTTGAGCAAAAATAGTATCTAAGAATAAAGCCACCTGATGCATCTGATGAGTTCATATAATGTAGACAATCGGCTATTTTTAGTGCTCGAGTGTGTGTTTCAGAACAGACCAGTAGTTGCTAAACAAATGCCTTTTTGTAGTTGGTACTTGGCTTTTTAATCTAGCTGCTGTATTTCTTGTCCCACTGCAGTTACATTCACATAAATAATTGTCTCTTGATAAAACGGAGGCTGGTAATGACTGGTGTAAATGTACTGTATTTTGCTGTATTATTTCCCTTTGTAAAAGTGTCTTTATCCGCCATATAGATTGCATTATAGTTTACAGTTTGTCATCTAAATTGTGTGTTTTAATTCTTACACAGTAAATTTTGCAGTGCTAAATCAACACTTAGGGAGTTTATTTAACTTCTTCTAGAGTGTATTTGGTCCCATTGTCTCCAAATTAACACTGCAAAATCTACAGTGTACTCCTCACAGTGAAAAGAGATTGATGCTGCATTAAAGGTTTAATTCCAATGCCTAAAAAGACTTATTAATATATTCACTCCATATCTGTCTTTTTTCTCCCTCTGTTATTTCATCCAGAGCCGACAGGAAGGGGAGCTCAGTTGTTTGATGACTACAAGACACCTGACTGCAACTTATTGTTTCCCTACGTTATGCTGTACTTGATGGCAGCATAAAAGAAAATCAGCAAACCTGTAGCATGACGTGTAAGGCACACAGTTGTTATAACAAGTGCCAAGGAAGGAGGAAGATATAGAACACAGGAAGATTTTTCAGGAAAGGTTGCTGAACACAATCCTGTATTGAATATACAGTGTGAGTGAGATAAGCTCTGTGATGAGAAGAATATGCTTTATTCTGTACTTTACACAACACTGTTATCCTTTAAGTCATTTTCTTTTCTTTGACTTTATATTTAATTTGAAGAACAATCTTTGGATACTGTATTATTGGGATGATTTATTAGCTGTCTTTCTTACATCCATGCATTAATTGATGCTGTCACTCGCCAACTGCACTTTTTGCAGACAAGTAGAAGTTGCATTGTTTTCCATCTGCTGACAAATAAACACTGGCTCTGTGGACAAATGGGATGTTACTGCATATCTCTCAGTGCAGAGAAATGTAAGAAAAGAAGCTACAGCATTTTAGTTAGACAGCATTTGCAAAAATATCCACACAAATGAAACATCACTGTGCAAAATCTTTTAGTAAATTGTGTCCATTGAGTTTGTGATAGCATATAAAAACATGTTTTAATTCTTTCATTGTTATAAACAAAGCACCTGTGAAAAGAGGGATTTTGTTTTTAGGTTTTGACATCTCACTTGACACTTCATCCAGTCAAAATGCTATAAATGGGCTATTCTACTAACACTGTGTATCACTATGAAAATACTTGCAATGACATTTATTAATTGTATCATAACAGCAGTTACCAGTAGCTGCAGTAACCTGTTGCATGCCTTCATTTGCTAAAGTTCACACCAAACGCAGCAGTATGTACCTATATATTTTTTGTGTTGAATTGAGTAGACATGCAGATTTGTGTGCGCTATGTGTGTGTGTATAAAGGTTGGAAAGAATGGAGGAGGTTGATTGTGATGCAAAAGAATAATTATTGTATGCTTGCTGATGTTTGTAGACATACAGTACAGAGTGCCTACAGTGCAGGAGTGTCATTTGTTTGCTTTTCATTGTATTTGTACTGTATATATTCATTTGTGGCTTGCAGTGTAGTCTTTGTTGTAAAATATGTAAAATACCATTAAACTTGTGCTCTCCTCAATGGTTGTCTTTTTAGAACTATGTGATACACCACAACAGAAACACTGACTAAAACCTAATTTTATAATAAAAAAAAACTTTTTTTAAGAGATAAGATATTCCTTTATTAGTCCCACTAAGGAAAATTCCAGGTTTACAGCAGCCAAAGTCTTTTATATTGACATTTTGGGTCCATTACTTCCAATGATCTGCGGTGTGTGACGTCAACCTCAGTGTGTTCTAATATTTCCAGGTTGGTTTTTACAGATAAATCCAGACCACAATTACATGTATTACATTTTTTCTGTTTTGTGCATTGTAAAGATCAACAGTATAGTTGAAGTCAGCCCGTACCTGTAACCAGGTCAAATAAACCGCAGCCTGGATGAACATGAAAACAGTCCTGTATTCTGGCCCTGTTGGCACAGAAGACTCCCATCTCCATGGATTCAATACACGTTGTGTGGATATATATATATATATATATATATATATATATATATATATATATATATATATATATATATAATGGTTCCTTTATTTTTATGTGTACTTTTAAAATTCCCCTCTGAATTAAAAATGTTGGTTTCTTTTTCTTTATTTTATATGTACTTTTTTTTTTATTAGGTTTTGTAAATCAATAAGCAACAACAAATGATGATAAGAAAATAAATAAATACCAATATGGAATGGAAAATTAAGTTTTCACTGACAGTTGTGACTTTTGTATGTGAACTCAATAAACGTATATGGCAAAAAAGAAGAGTATCTCCAGGTGCATAAAACCAGCTCGATAATGTTCCAAGGCTACTATGATAACATTCAGGGAGATGTGATAAGAATAGGTGATATGAAGGAAGGTGAGATGTTTTATTTAATGTTATGTGTGTTTGTTTGTTTTTGTTTTAATGTATTTGCCTAAGAATTCCAAGAGGAAGAGAACTGGCGAGAGAGAGAGAGAGACATACAGTGCATATGCTAGACTAGAACAGTGTATTATTTGACATACATGTTCTTGTGCCGTTAATTTAACGCTTTAATAGCTAAATTGTAAAACGATGATTTTGTAATAGGTAGTCTCCTGCAGTCATCTTGTCATTGTTCCCTTGTAATACCTTATTTCTTATTTTGAAAAAAAATCACACTTGATGTGAGATTTACTACAGTCCTGAGAAATAACACGATTGAGTCTTTTCAGTTTTCAGAAAATTTTAGACAATTAATCTAGTAATGTTTTAAAATACAATAATAATAACAAAATAAATAAAGCTTAACAGTTAATCAAATCACATGTTGTTAGTCATTGTACACACTAAATTATTATTATTATTATTATTATTATTATTATTATTATTATTATTATTATTATTATTATTATTATTATTATTATTATTATTATTATTATTAATATTATTATTGTTATTGTTATTGTTATCAGTGTTGCCACAGAAATACAGAATGCATTTCCTCGGTAAGCACAAATATTTGTAATGTGATAGAAATATTTGTAATGTGATATAAAAACTAAGATTATTCAGACTGTTTGTTCTTAAACTATTTGTAAATTGTGGCTAAATGACACACTTGAGCGAATAAAATGGAATATAAATGATGGAAGTTGTAATCAAAATAATGAACTACGTGTAAATCTTAATATCGTCGTATATGTCACTTTTGACCTACGCCTTTGACACGCACAAAAAAAATGCTGTGCGTAAATGTTTTTGTCTTTGAACGTCTCCATTTCAATTCCTGCATTTTCTATGGCACCTGAACGCAACAATTGTCCCCCTGACCCGACCCTCCTTGGTCATATGACGTATGACGTCAGACAAAAAACCCGTTACGCAGTCAGTAACACAGATGTGAACTACACATGTAATCGCCGGTTCTCCGTGAGCACCGGAGCTTCAAAAATTATCAGCATCGTTTAAGAGGAGCCCAGTGACGACCAGGAGTGGCGGTTGTCCGGTACTGTACAACAAACACCTCTGAAAAATACAGTTTAAGGAACACGGTGCTCGGAGTTAACTTCTTAGCAGTTAGCTTAGCTAGCATAGCAGGTGAACTTCTACCGTCACTATTCGGGTTAATTGCGTTAATGTTCATATAACCGAAACTAACCGTCCCAAACAGTTAAGGAAGGTCATCTGTAATTTTTTACCTCCAAACGAGTTAGAGACCAGTGGATCATATAGGTACTCGCCGACAACAGTGCTGTTTTGTTAGCTGGTTCGACACTTCCTTGTGTCGTTCGAGGTCATTCCGTAAAGTCGATCAAAGATACCGTTTTGTTAACGGTAAACAGGCATGAAGAGCCTGCCGTACTTCTGCCGAGGAGCGGTCATCAGAGGTTTCGGGAGAGGAAGCAAGGAACTGGGTATACCCACTGGTGAGTGAGTTAATCATCTGCCTGTACTGTGTATTAGCTTTTCAAGAACTGGTGGACACACATATTATCAGCATGGTTTGACCAGTCACTCAGTGAAAGGTGCATGGACCCACGATAAGATACTTGGTACATACAGGTACAACTGCCTTTAACAACTGGGAACCGATGAATGGGGATAAATGTCGACATCATTTTTGTTAGACTGCAGTATATAATGGTTGAGTAATGGAACTTGAGAAATGACGAAATAATGAGTGTATAGTGTAGTCACATCAGTTTACATAATCCATCATAGCAACACGAAAAGGTGATAGACACACACACACACACATATATATATATATATATATATATATATATATATATATATAGTTCCAACCAGTGATACTAACCATTATATTAACTTGAATATTAACAATGTAATGTCAGAGCCTAGTCTGGCTCTGAATATAGATATACAAATCTGCATAATAAATATTAAATATACTCTTTACACTTCCTTGTTTTCTATTAAATAAATTATAGTTAAGCGTCAATACAAGTCTTTATTCCATGTATGCCACACACTGTGGATTCTGTAATTAATATTTATTTATTCATTATTAAAGGCGAATAAACTGTATTTTAGAGTGTGCATTTTGTTAGCAGTTATGTGTAAGCATTAATAAATGTTGTACAGTAACACACACACACGGCACTGTTGTTTAGAATAATATTAACAATAGTCTTTGTTAAAGGTTGACTGTATATTGGAGATCAAGGAGCATAACATCGATTTTAGTTTCTTTCATTTAGAATCCCCTGAAAAATAAAGATAAACATTTAAAATTATTTATTTCTATCTACCTTTTTTATAGAGTCCACCATATTGCAATGCCGTCTTCAGAACAGACAGAGTGAACTGACTTGTTTTGTTTTTTTCAGAGCAACTTGTATTTGACTGTAGCCTAGAGATAAATCCCTTTAGTTAAAAACACTATCACATACATTTTCAACTGCCATCTTTGGGGGAGATGAGATATATAGAGTACAAGAAACATGTCAGCCATTTCCATCTTTTTTCTTTTTCATTTTCTTATTTTTAAACTTCCTCCTTGTCTTCCTCCCATTTACAGCCAACTTCCCAGATTCAGTGGTGGACCACCTTCCAGCAGATATCAGCACTGGGATCTATTATGGTTGGGCCTGCGTGGGTAACAGTGATGTCCACAAAATGGTGATGAGCATCGGCTGGAACCCTTACTACAAAAATACCAAGAAATCTATGGTCAGCAAATATATATTTTAATTTTCCTTTTTTTACTTATGCTGTTTGCATGCATTTATCATTGATATATGTTTTATTGTCATTTATATTTCTTATAATCTGAGTTTTAAGACCATTATAGATGAAGTATTGAAATGGAATTCTCTAGTTAGAAATAAAGAAAGATCCTTATCAGTCAGGAATTTTTTTTTCTCCTTTGAAAGTGTCACACGTACCTCTTCCTCCATGGGAATTTCATATAATGTAGAAAGATGTTGAAGAAGTATATTTCTTGTAACTACCATAGAATACCACACACCATACATAATGAAAACACGAATAAAGAGACTCCAGTAAACCAGTCAATTATTGTTGGAAACTTTCCAGAAATACAGGGCATGACATTATTGGTTTTGACTGGTTATCAGGTTCCAGAAAGATCTTCACATGACTTATTTTGATTAAACCTCTATTGAATTGAAAATTTCCAACTTCTGCAACAAAATGCTGAAGGCAGTTATATGGGTTTTCCTTTGTGTGTCTAATCAATACAAGTAAGACAGCCAGCACAGATGTGGCGGTGCTGTCTCAGTGGAAGATTCAGGAAGCCAGTGTTTACTTCAGTGACAGACAAAACATTGCTGCCATTAGACTGGGTTAAATCTGTGGAGTAGAAATATCTAGGTTTCAGAAAAGCAGGATCAGAGTGCAAACCAACACCCCTACATGTCAATGAAGCTACATCAGTTGTTGTTTTTACATCCTTATCTTGCTTGAATTTATTTTAGATGCAGGATTAGACTCTGAATATGTTTTTGGTTTGTAGGAGACTCATGTAATTCACACTTTCAAAGAGGACTTTTACGGACAAACGTTAAGTGTTGTCATGGTGGGCTACATCCGTCCAGAGAGAAGCTACGACTCCCTTGGTACGCTACCTTTCTCACGCAAAAACATCCACACCAGGTTTCCATTTTGGGTCACATTTTTGTATTCTGATATTCTTCCTTTGGATACTCTCACCCCTTATTTACTTTTTTCTTCACAGAGGCCCTCATTGCAGCCATCAACAGTGACATTGAGGAGGCCAAAACGAAGCTGGAGCTCCCGGAACATCTCAAACTGAAAGACGACAACTTCTTTACCAGCGCCCCCAATGGGTCTCCAGCCCTGCCTCCCACTGCCACATCCGTGTCGCAGACTATAATGAACGGACACTGACAGCTGGATGTGACTGCTTTACACACACACATCATTCAACACATAGGTCTCTTTCATTAAAATGCACACGTCTCTTACCGTCTCCATGGCTACATACACTTTGATATCATTTTTAAATAGTGCTTTTCTTTTTCTTCTTTCATTGTGTTTTTGTGTAAACTGCAGTTTTGCCTCTCATTCAGGTTTGTTTCAGACAGCCAGTCTTATAACGGATTATGTTCATTTGTCTTCACATCAGGTTGCCTTTTAACACTGAAACTGTCTTTGACACACTTTGGGCCCACTGGTCCTGCAGGATACAGGGAAGTGAGTAGTAGTGTATAGTAAATAGTAATGTGTAGAAAAGTACAGAACAGATGGGTATGACTACAATATATGTGAAATTTATAGAGTTTATATATATATATATATATATATATATATATATATATATATATATATATATATATATATATATATATACACACACTAGTATAGACTACAAACTGAACCATTTTAAGAGGTGAAATGCATCATTATTCAGACTGGTTTTGACCAGAGGTAGCTACTGAGAAAGTCTGGGCATTATTACCTGTAACAAAACAAAGGATGCATGCAACAGTGTAGTTACATGTAAAGCATCCCTGGTGAAAACAAGGTTAAAGTTAGAAAGCTAATCTTTGCTCCTTGGAGAAAATGTCCCTCTTGTGTGACACAAGTCCCAGACATACTCAGCCTGTTTACATGGGAGTTGTAATTCCTGTTTAATTCTGAATAAAAGTTCATTCTGCTTTAAGATGACCATGTAAACAACTTATTCCTGTTGAAAATGTTAATTCCGAATAAAGTCACTGGTTTATTCAGATGATAATTCCGAATAAAATAATTCCTTTCCCATGTAAACAGTTAATTCCACTTTAACATTATTCCTGTCATTCTCCACATGCTCCATTGATGACACATATATCCCGCACTGCTGGCATTAGTGTACGAACATTTTCCAAGATGGCTGTACGAAGCAAAAAGTTGGAGTCACAGCGAAGTAAAGTATTTGATTGGAGCATTACAGATAATTAAATATAGCATGTAGTATCCGGTCTTCCATGTTGATAGTTGCAACGAAAGCAAAACAGGAAGTAGACACTATTGTTTTCTTCCGGTAGACATCAAGATATCACATGGGTATCCTGTCCAATCAGAACCCTGTGTACCCCCAGCTCTTAAAACTGAATTAACTAGAGTGGAATAAACCTGTGTCCCATGTAAACGCTTATTCGGAATTAACATGTCCATATAAACATGAAGGAAATAGCTTTAATTTCAAATTACTTTTTTCGGAATAAGTAATTTGGAATTTAAAAAACACCATGTAAATATATGGATTGCCCTTCAAAAGGACCGTTTGTTGACCAGTGATGGAATCTGTTTAGGATTTATGCAGAAAAATATTAATACTGGAATAGATATTATTGATTAAAATCCATTGTAAATATGTTAATGGTAAGGAATTTACAGTATTTCAAAAAATTCACCTCCTATATTTAAGTTTTACTATCTCAACACTATCCCATTTTCATCATCAGCCATTGATATTTGACTTTTCATTCGTGGATCCAAAAAGCTGAACAACCTTTTTTTTTAATGTCGGTGACATTTGTTGCTGCAGCTTGCTTCATGTTCAAGCCTGTGATCTGTCAGTGGGTGGAGTTGTTACAGATACTGATTTGATAGATGGGCTTAGGTCAGTGTTGCCAGATAGGAAATGTGCAACTATTTTACCAAAACCTCAAAATTATTGTATTTTGGGAGGAATTATTCTACACAAACAAAACATATACAATGTAGCCCTTTAAGATGGATTTTAATTTTAAAAGTATTTCATATTAAATGTTTAAATAGTAATTCACAATATCCCTGTAGTAGCTCCTGGGTAAACTATGGCATAAAAACAATGCAAATGCACAAGGCTACTACCAGACTACAAATATATATATATATATATATATATTTTTTTTTTTTTTTTTTTTTTTTTTTGGGTGAAAGGACAAACATGTTAATTACTCCATTAAGAAAGACTTAAATTCAACCTGGAGGTTGCTGTCATCACCCGGTGCCACGGCCACTTGTGCAGATGTTGTTTGTCATGGCAGCGGCCTTGCGCGTGCCATGTGTTTTATGCTGCCTGACTACAACGCATGCCAAATGATTCTTGGTGTCATAGAGATTCGTGTTTGGGCAACCAACTAGGATTTTCCCATTGTGATCATAATAATCGTACGGAGTGCAAACTATTGTACAAATACAATAATTATTGTATCATCTGGCGACACTGGCTAAGCTACAAATGAATAAAGTCCATGGGTCCTGTTCCATACTTTTATGACGTAGAAGCCACAAATTAAATCACTAAAAGTGAAATAAGGCTCATGCATAAGTCTATTTCCTGGTCCTAGAGAGCCACTGTCCTGCATGTTTTAGATGTTTACCTCTTCCAGCACACCTGCTGGTTGTTATCAGTGATGATATCAGTTATCAGTGTTATCAGTGATGATAGGTTGATCATTTCAGTCAGGTGTGTTGGAAGAAGGATGAATCTAAAACCTTCAGGATAACGGCTCTCTAGGATCAGGATTGCAGACCCCTGGTTTATTCAGTACTGTGGGGAAAAAACTGTAAATGTAGTGTTTTTATCAGGTTTGTGTAGGAGTGTAATTTTAGGAAGAAAATGACAGCTATACATATAAATACAAATATGTACAAATGTTTGAAACCCATGTAAATATGTTAAATGATTGAAATATGAGTCATCACTTTTAAGTCTGTATTGTATTCTAATGATAACTAGGGATGGCTGCTTTTTATGAAAGATGATCATTGAATGTAGCTACAATCCATCGTCAAGATGGTCTTAGCTGTTTTTGCAGGGTATAATCATTTTTTTGCTTTGGCTGTTTTAGTCTTTGCTCAAACAGATTAATTTAAGTAAGTACATCCACATGATGCATTTAAGTTACTGTGCGCACAAAAGGAAAAACCTGTTGACATGAATGCAGATGTCCTTTCTCTTCAAACTTGTCAAGTGTTGTGACATTTTGTGGAGAAGTTTTCAGCTGGAAAATGTCAGAAATCACATTGTTATCTGATTCATTGTAAATATTGATTGTAGATAAGTTCACACATGGACCAGGCGTACTGCATGTCAAAGGTAAATGTTCAACACTGCTCTTTATGTTTTGATCCATTCATATGTTTTATATAATTCAATCAAATAAATGAATTCATCCAAATAAATGTTTATTCTTTTTTTCATTTCCAGTTATCAGGTATAATGTAAACAAGAGATATTTTGTATATGAGAGGCAGTATAATAATAATAATAAAATATTCACGACTCATACATTTTCAGTCAAACATCCACTGTGTTAGATGAGTTTGTTTGAATATAACACAATAATAAAAACCAACAACACAAAACTCCAGTGTAAAGAAAGTTGTAAATGAGTGACGAAGCTGAAAACAGTAGACCTTTGAAATTAACAAAATAAGAGGCAAAAACAAAAAGTCACATTTTTCAGAAACAGCAAAGATTGTTGGAAGTGGATGAGTTACCTTATGAAGATAGACTAGAAAATAATTCATTCTGAATCTATAATACTGTTTTCTTTTATTAACCATTAAAGACCTACAATTGTTTTATTTTTTTTGGAACTTCCTAATAAATTTTCTCAACATTTCACATGCTTAAATTACTTACTACCATTTATTCTAATACCATCCTGTACTTTTTCCTTTTTTCAGTGACAGGTCATTTTTCTATATTTAATTTACTGATGGTGTAGATGGTCATGAAAGCTCAGGGTAAATTAAAAGATTGGATGTATAATTGATATCAAAACAGATAAAACTGAAGAAAATGTGGCTTTTTTTCTGCAAAATATATCATTACCCGTGCATAAAAATGAATATCTATAATCACTGTCATTTGTCATACTATACTGTTGCCCATAAAATCATAATAATTTTGTTTTCAGACACATTCCACATTTTTATTCTTTCTTATATACATCAGTAATGGTACAAAAATACTGAGTCCCAGTTATATTTTACCAAGACAATTATTTTATGAAAAGAGGTAGAAATACTTTATTCGGAATTTATGGTTGACAGCAAACATGGATTTTGATTAATCAGTATTCCAGAGGATGACCAGTTTTATTAAATGTATTAATAGTATTAATGGAACAACTGTTATTAAAAATTGTAGTGAATGCTTTCATTTAGTGTGACTGTTTAAATCTTGAGGTTAAAATACATTGAACATAGATGAGTAGGTATTTATCAGGATGTCTATACTTATCTTATACAGACACGTAAGTTATTGCAGAAATGAAATTCAAGCAAAATCAAATGACACACGATATTCTCATTAATTTACTGATTAATAAGTGTCTGGTATGTTTCCAATGGCTTTGTGATTGTGACATGTTTTAGGCTGTTTGTGTGTTTTTGTTTCCAACTGCTCCACCTGCTGAATATATTCTTATTTCAACATCTATGTAGCTCACAGGTATCAAACATACGGCCCGGGGGCCAAATCCGGCCCGCCAAAGGGGTCAATCTGGCCCCTGGGATGAATTTGTGAAATGCAAAAAATTACACTGAAGATATTAACACTTATGATGTTAAATTATTTTTTAGGTCAATTCAATCCAGTGTGGGTCAGACCCGTAAAACACTATCATAATAACCTATAAATAATGAAAATTCTACATTTTTCTCCTGTTTTAGTATTTCAAAAAAGGAAAATTACACACATATGTTTTCATTTACAGATTAGCTTTTTGCAAAAAATGTAAATAACTTGAAATGTCTTAAAAGTAGTGTGTGAAAATGTAGTAATTCTGTCCTTGTTATTTAATGTTTTGTGTATTTGTTGATGTAATTTGTAATTCACATGACAAATTATGACATAATATTGTTAACATTGCACTTGTTTTTCTTAAGAATTTACAGGTTGTTCTTATTTGTTAATTTTATGTTCAAGTACAATTTGGAGATGTAAACATTTTCATTGTAGAATTTTGCTTCTAATGGTATTATTTATGTTGTTTTGCTGGTCTGGCCCACTTTGTATCCTGTTAGGCTGAATATGGGCCCCTGAACTAAAATGAGTTTGACACCCCTGATGTAGCTCAACGCCTATCATCTTGCTCTCTTTTAGTTTTCAACACTGAAAATAACCCGTTTCAGTCCACGTCCATTTCATGTGTAGGAGTAGCTCTCGTCATCATACTCCAGGTCGACCTCCTCATCATCCAACAGCCCGTACTTAAACTTCCGATACACCGTCCCATCTTGTGCCATGTACACAATATCATCTTCTTCATCCTCCTCTTCCTCATCATCTTCACATGCTATGATTCGGTCACTGTAATCCCCAAATGATGAGGAGGAGGTGGTGGGAGGCTGCGAGGAGGCGACACCATTGGCGCCCAGTTTCTTGTAGCCTCCTGCTTTGGTTTTGTTTGACATGATGGTTTTCAGGCGACTGTTAAGGAAAACAAACACGCCTGTGCCAACACAGATGACGAGGAGGACGCTGACGGTGATGAAGACTCTGACAGATTTAAACTGTCCATCAAAGTTGTCTCTCAGTACAAAGTTTTCCCCCAGGAAGCACTCCTCTGCAAAGAAGATTACATTATATTTAGAGGTGGGAACTAATCAAGTACTGTATATCTACTTTGTTAGTCTACTTGTGTAGATTTTTTTAGGTATCTGTACTTGAGTATTTATTGTAATGGCAACTTTTTACTTTTAGTCCCTCATACGTATCTGTATTTTATACTCAACATTCTCACAATGGACTTTTTCAAACTAAACAGTTGTGTCAGTATGAAAAATAAGTCACTTCAGAGGGAAAATCAGTGGAGGAGAGAAATTGTGTATCACAGGGGAGCAGAATAGGACTCAGTAGCAACACAAAACAAGGAGATTAACTAAAATACTTTAATATCTTTTGATACTAACCCCCAAAATCAAACCCAAACCCAACTGAAAATCACAGTTTGAAAAATTATTGGAAAAACAGATTCCAACCCTGATGTAGTTGGATATCTGCTAAACCAAAGATATGTTTCTATGTTTTGACTTGTCATCCACATGACGTCTTTATTATATGTTTTTTTATTTGTTTTTATTGTGTGATTTTATCTTTATGTACTGTAATTGTTGTTGTGATGGTGTAATTGTTGATACTGTTTGCTGTCGTTGTGGCTGTTAAAGCATTTGTGGCACAGTTGCTGAGTCCAAGACAAATTTCCCATAATGGGGCAATAAAAGTGTATTGTATTGTATTGTCAACAGACAGGATAGTGGTACAACAGCAGCAGTACTGCCTTAATGTCATGCAGTGCCTCCATTGTTTTTTACTTCTTACTGACCGTCACGTGGGCACTTTATTAGTCACCTGAAAATTACATCAGGGCAGCGGTGACCCCACCAACTCCACCCCCTTCAATAGTCCCAACTAGTAACTGCTGGCAGAGAAAAAGGAACAGGGCCAGTTTGACAAGCGTGAAGAGTAGTGCTGTGCTAAAGCGTACCGTGCCGTGCCATGCCAGTTTTGCAGTGGAATTAACAGCAATAGTCCCATAGAGAGTTAAGTAGAGTATCCGTATGTTTACTTGATGTTTTTTAATTTTGAATTATTTATTCTGAATAAAGGAATTTGGAATTAAAGATATTTCCTTTGCGTTTACATGGACATGTTAATTACGAATCAGTGTTTACGTGGGAAACGGGCGTATTCTGCCCTAATTCATTCGGTTGTAAGAGCTGGGGATACAGAGGATTCTGATTGGACAGAACGCACACATGACACCTTGACGTCCACTGGAAGAAAACAATCGTGTCCGCTTCCTGTTTTGTTGAGTAGTCTTTCCATTATATCACTTTTTTCCAATTCTCCAATCAAATAAATGACTCTAACACTTCTTTTGTACAGCCATCTCAGAAAATGTTCCTACACTAATATGTGCATCATCAATGCAAAATATGTACGTCATCGCAACAAGACCAGGAGCATGCGCAGAACGACAGGAATAATGTTAAAGTGGAATTAGCTGTGACGAGAATTATCTTATTCGGACTTAAAATTGGAATAAACCAGTGACTTTATTCTGAAATTTAATTTGGAATTAACATTTTTAACTGGAATTAAATGTTCACATTGTCATCTTAAAGCAGAATTAATTTTCATTCAGAATTACACAGGAATAAAAACTCCCATGAAAACAGGCTTAATGTGATTACTTTTACCACCTCTGACCCTTGCTGAAACTCTGAGTAGATGTTCATGGGCATTAAGGATTCTGTAAAAAGAGTGACTGTTAGAGGTTAATGCTTGTTCTTGGTAAACAGTGTGTGTTTGTGAATAATTAGTCATATCCCTCTCAGGCATTTTTTCATTTGTGAAGGCTGTCCTGTTAGATAAAGGTTAACTTAACACTGAGCAGACAAAACCTTCATTTTGTTGGCAATCTGGAATTTCCAGTAAATCTTTTACAGCATATCTAAAACACAACAGACACTTAATTCACTCACCCTCGGCTCAGTTAGAATCCTGAAGCCATTAGAATTTTTTTTGATTTACATTTTGTTGTATTATGTATTATGATAAGGTCCTTACCAAGTTTGCATGACCATGTTTTTGGATATTTTTGGGTTACAAAAATAAAATAAAATATACATTTTTGCACTTCTGTGAGTATTTTGTAGCTAAATTCCTTCATTTATGTTCAGTTGGATTTATTTTGTTCAATATTTTGTTCATTTTTGTGCATTTGTTCACACTGTGTGGTATGAACAAATACTGGTGCACTTTGAGTGCCTTGAAAAGTTCTATATAAATCCAATCCACTATTATTATTTATTGCCCCACCCCCCCAACAGGGGAGAGGGGTATTCTGGGTTTTTTTCTGAAACTTTCAGGAAAGGTGTGAGGTGGTCCAGAATATATATTATTACATCTTAGTGTCTGTAGGTCAAAGGTCACAGTCACCAAAAATGTGTTTTTGCAATGATAAGTGAGAGGGGCAAATCAGGTAAAATATTTACAAGGGGACATTGTTTGTTGTGTCTGACGCCACTTATTATTTCGTTGACTATCATCGGGTGTTATATTCTATCGATGTTTACGTGTCTATAATGTATTGACTCACAAACATAAATTTTTCAAGGTGTTTGAAGTTCCTCAAAACTCTTTTGCTTTTCTAGAAGATGGTCACATCTTTGCCAGTTTGATGTGAGCTTTTGTTTAAAATATAATAACTAAATGAAGAAAAGAAAAATAATAACATAATGATAAAAAAAAAGAGTACAGACTTTCAGGGATACTGGTCTAAGTCACCAGTGTGTGTGTTTGTTTTCTAGTACAGCGTCTGTTTTACCTTCAGTGATGTGACAGTCACAGCAGTGCATAGGTATTAGCCCATCATCACGAAGTGACTCATTTCCACAGCAGCTCAGGCAGCGGCCGTCATCAGTCAGGATCTGGGAGGCGGGACACACTGTGCAGTTCCACCTACTGGGTCCAAGACAATCCACGCAGGACGGGTCACATGACTTACAGATTGGATCAGCACTTGGAGACTTGGAATCCTGGAGCAATAGACAAAAATAAGGAAAAAACTTGGGAAAACAGCTTCCTCTATATTTCATTTTACTAGTAATGAAACATAGTCTGTACACAGTAAAATTAATTAAACACTGATAAGAGTAAGATACCTTTTAGTGTTAAAAGATAATGACTCTGAAAAGCCCTGCCCACCAACCTCTGCACTCAAACCAAGTGACAAGTTGGACATTGAAAAACAGCTGTAAGTTTTTCTAAATAAACTCTTGCTTTTGTTTTTTCATTCCAGCAGAATCTGAGCAAGAATAAAGTTATGTTGTCAATGTTGGGTAAGTGTTTTCAAATATTTTCAAAATCAACACTATTTGGAGTAATTTATTTATGAACATCTTGGGCTCTAGTTTGGCAGACCTGGCACAAGCGCAGCGCAGCTGATCTGTGCTGGGCCAACGGGTGTGTCCTAGGGCATTAACAGACACGTCGACTTGTCGACACGTTGACTCCCGGAGCACAAGTCGGCTAAAATTTTGAGGAGTCAACAAGTCGCATGTTATTTTCTCTCTCTCTCTCTCTCTCTCTCTCTCTCTCTCTCTCTCTCTCTCTCTCTCTCTTTCTCTCTCTCTCTCTGGACATAAACACAGTCAGATCTAAACAAGACGTGGCTGCTGCAGGTAAGACAGTTGTGGTGGACTGACAAAATAAAAGACAGTGACAGACACACATCGATGCGTGTCTGTCACTCTCTTTTACTTCACCTTAGATGAAAAAAATGGCACAGCCATCTGAAGAGGCATTCACTAGCTAACCTGAGTGAGCAGCAGCGCAGACAAGACACATTAAGGTCTGCCAAACTACCACTACACCAGGTATGCTGCACTTAGACCTGCCTTCTTGGTGCACTGTCTAAAGTCAGCCAATCTGTGGTCACCTCCCACAAGTGCGCCCATACACCCATCACTTACTAATGTAAATTTGACTCTGGAAATCTAACTCTAGGTTCAGCGTAAATGTTACACTCTGTAGATAGGGACCATATGTTCACTGAGGTAGCGTTAAAAATTAACTCTTTAAGTGTTATATTAATACTGCAGCTGGTGACCTCGAGATATGAATCCAAAATGTCCGCCTTCCTCAACCCTGTGCCCGTCTCCCTTGTTCCTGCTCTCAATGCAACCTTATCTTGTGTTATCATTGTCTCCATTTTGTGTCCCAAAAAAGTACATTTTCCAATGTTGATGTGGAGAGATGCTTGCTTATTCATGCTCTAAAACATTTCTGTTTTTCTTGAGAATTGGATACACGGGGATGACTGGCTGCATCCAGTTTTGGTCATGGAGAGACCAAACAAATGTCATTTCATTTGGTATGTCCTTGCATCCTTCCAAATAATAAAGCATTTCATTCATTCATTCATTCATTTGTTTGTTCGTTCATTCAAAACATACCGGTACATATATTTTTTTTAAAGAGTAAACATGAAAAACTACTTAAACACAAGTTATCACTGTAAATTCATATCAATAAAAAAAAATTTGCCTGTCACCTGTGGAACAGCGTAGAAGCCAACAAAACACTGGGAAATACAGATGCCACTCTGGTATCCAGAAAAGGTATAGCCTTCATAACAGGTCTGACAGGAAAGAGCACCCATACCTGGAAGAGGACGAGGATATTTGATACCATCACAAGACTGTAAAGCAGTACTCACATATACATCCATCAATACATTTGATGGATTATTACTACAGACACAACAAATATTTGACTGAGTAATATGTTTTCCAGTTTGTGACTGTGGCACATATCAGAATACTGAATTTAAAGCTTTTTAATACATTTTCAAGCTAAGTTTAAACCAAATTCACTCAAAATGTTTCATTGGTCATCTTTTTCTTATTTAAATATTTCAGCAAACATAAACTTCAGTCAAATCTATTTAGGTTTTATATAAGAATAGGAGTATTAATGTGAAACATATTTATATTTCATCAACTAGTAAGTGGAAATATGATATATGCATTATGTGTAGTAGTAGTAGATTTAATATTTTCAGAAATGTGGACTTGGATGTAGATACCCTTTAATTTCATTGACAGAAAAATTAAGAAAAAACAAAAAAAGATTAATTCAATTAGATAAAGACTTAAGAATATTTAAGCTTCTAATGCCTTTTTTAACCAGCTGAATATTTTAGGACTTTTAGTGTTTTCTGAACACTTGAATTGAGGAAATTGTTGTCTGACTACCTAGCATGAAAACAGTGGAAACACCTTGACAAGTGAACCAGGACAATATGGTCTATATCCATGGGTGCCACATCCACACGAGAATGAGCAAGGCCACAATGATGTTTTAAATGTCAGTTTTAAGAACAGGTGTTCCTGCTGATTACACCTTCACCCACATTGGTGGAAGAGATTAAACACACCTGCAGAGCCTGATAACTCTGAGAAACATGAGAAACCATGACAGAAGGGAAGGGTTGAGAATTTTTAAGACCAGGGTTAGGTTATGTTTTATTTTATTTCATCAAGTACAGAAAGAAAATAACATGAAAAACCTTGAACATACAATGGTTACTTTTGAAACTATTTTCATGCTAGCATGCAGGGCCATTTCCTCCAATAGGAGAGCTATATAAATGCACATGGCCCCCCAAAGCTGCATTTTTAGCCTTATCTGAGGAAACTTCAAATGTTTTTAGTTACCTCATGTGTTTATTCCATGCCTTAAAAAATAAATGTCCAGGTTGGCCACATCAGCACTTTATGAGTGATAATTTCAACACTTTTATTAAATTAACCCTTTGATGCATACTGGTCACTAAAGTGGACAGTTCTTCAACAGTTGTTCTCTTGTTTATTCATGGGTTTTGTTGTTTTAGTTCCATATCATTCAGTTTATATTATTTTACTGTAACTTGGCTGTTTCTAATACCTGATCTGCACTAACATGTTTACATGTACATCAGACTATAATAAACAGTCTTCTTAAACAAAAACTGGATTACATTTTTTATTTCAGTGTTCCAATATTTTAAATATACCTTTCTTCACTTCAAAGCTTAAACACATGTTTTCCAGCTGAGTGGACATTTTTGTAACTCCATAAAAAAAAGGTTAATTATAAAGATCTCAATCAAATTCCTGTTTTCATTCCTAAAGAGGAATAAAAACATTTCACAACACAATCTTGACTAAGGTTAAAATAATTCATGCATCAAATGGTTAAATTAACACTGGCGTTTTTATAAATGATAATGGTAAAGCCACACAAAAATAACATGACCAAAATTATGTATGATGGTCTTTATTTACCATCACATGTCTTGCAGCTGCTGTGACACTTGTGGCAGGTTTTTTCCAGGTTGTTGGGGTAGTATCCTGGAGGGCAGCTGGACAGACACTGTGACTTCTGCCTCAGGTAAAAGTAATCCTCCCGACACTTTAGGCAGTTCCTATTAGTCCGACCCGAGCACATCTTACAAGAGGGGTGACAGTGATCACAGGTCCAGGTGCTGGTGTTTCCAAAGTGACTAGAAAAGACAGAGGGGGTTTGTTTATTACCCAGCCCCCTGAAGGGGAGAGGGGTATTGTATTTAAGTCAATTTGTCTATCTGTCTGTCTGTCTGTCTGTCTGTTTGTTTGTAAGCAGGTTTACACAAAAAACTACTGGACCAATTTTTTAAATATCTTCAGGAAAGGTGCAAACCTGACCAGAATAGATCCCATTCAATTTTGGTGGATGTAAGTCAAAGGTCAAGGTCACAGTCACCAAAAATGTGTCTTCACAATGATAAGAGATAAGGCAAATCAGGGAAAATGTGTGCTAGAGGGGCGGGGTTTGTTGTGCCGGGCACCACTTGTATTCTTCTCCTTTCCCAGCATCCTACAGCAGAATGATAGTTTAGCTGCTTTTTGGTGCTTTGCTAAGGGGCACTTCATAACCTATATAATATATGAGGTTCCCCTTCATATTCTACTGTCTTTATTATGAGTTTTGTTTAACCACATTACATGAAGAACATACATTTGGATTATATATATCTGTGCATATTATTGTATCCTCTTGAGACTAGGAAAGTACAAGTTTGGATTTTTTTACATTAGGTCAGTCATGGTTCAATTGGTAGAGTGGGCCATTCCAATAACTGAAGGGTTTGTGGTTCCAATCTTGTTGTGTCCTTGGGCAAAACACTTCACCTATCTTGCCTCCAGTGTCACTCACACTGGTGTATGAATGTTTGCTGGTGGTCAGAGGCACAAAATGGAAGCCATGTTTCTGTCAGTCTGGTCCAGGGCAACTGTGGATACATATATAGTTTACCACCACCAGAGGGAGAACGTGGGAGCAAATGAATAATGGGTCACAACTGTCAAGTGCTTTGAGAAGCCAAAAAAGCACTAAATAAATCCAATACATTATTATTATTATTATTATTATTATTATTATTATTATGAAACAGTACAATGCAACAGTTTTATCAGATGCATAAAAAATATTATGGGATGTCCTTTGCAGTCGACAACATTCTTTTTTTTCTTCAATAAAGCTGTGAAAGGTGAAAGTCTTGTCCCCAAAAGAGGACTCATGGGTCTCAGGAGGATAATTAGATTCTGACATGAGGGGGTGATGTGTGTGTGTGTGTGTGTATGTGTATGTGTATGTGTATGTGTGTGTGTATGTGTGTGTGTATGTGTGTGTGTATGTGTGTGTGTGTGTGTATGTGTATGTGTGTGTGTGTGTGTGTGTGTGTGTGTGTGTGTGTGTGTGTGTGTGTGTGTGTGTGTGTGTTCCTCAAACCTCTCTGAACAGGTTTCCACACAGCTCTTTCCCTGCTGGAAGAGTCCAGGTTTACAGGCCACACATTCTGTGCTGTGATGACCGTGACAGGATTTACAGCTGAAGTGACAGTGCTCACACATTCGCTCACCCTTGTCCTCCGCATAGTAACCCATGGGACACTCCAGCACACAGGTGTTATCTGATGGAAACAAACACAGTCACAGGAAAAATGGAATGGAAAAAAGGCTGTTTTACTATTAACTTTACAATTCATAAGTCATACTTTTTAACTTTTACTTAAGTAAAGGAGTTGAATCAGTACTTATACAGTACTTTTACTGAGTACAAAGTATTTAAGTATTTTTTTCACACAAGTATCTGTACTTCTACTTTGGTACAGAATGTGAGTATTTGCCACCTCTGTTACTAAGCAAATAAGAGACAAATGTGTGATGGAACTTAATATGGAAACCCATCTACTAGTTTGTGGTTATGCAAGAAATGTTCCTGCACCAAAGAGATTATAGGAGAGTTGGAAAGTGTGTGGTTTGTATGATGGAAAATATTCATGTCTTTTGGAAATATCCCATTTTAACTGATAGTAACAAGAGTTGGGAAGTGATATGGAAACTGTCTCAATAAATATAAGGATGTTAGATCTTTATAAGATGTATGTGTTTTATTTCTGTAGATTCTCAAGGGTATTATTACTTTATCAAATATGGTTTGCAGGAAGTTACACAGCTATTGCAATGGACAAGGAGAAGGTAGAACCACCAATAATAAAGGACCAATATCTGATAGTTACTGAAAAGAGTCTCACAATGGAAAATATGGCACAGAAAAAGAGGCAAAAAAATAACACATTGGGCTTGAAAACAAAAAAAGTACAAAGCTCAACATGTGAATAAGCAAATTAAAAGAAACATATTATGGACTAAATAAAAGATGAGTGTATTTCCACAACAGCATGTGTTAAGGATCAGATCTACTGTACAAACACACTAACCACTTAGTAACAGAAGCAGAACATGCTTAAAATATTTTCAGAATGTAATGTTTTTTGGAACTAAAACAGACAAAAATGTTGTCATTATTCATAGATAAAGTGTAATATTATTTTTGTAGGTTATTCTGTCATTATATACATATATTATATATTATATGTGGAACCTGAAGTAAAAATTAATTCAATAACCATATTCATCCCACAGGCCAGATTGGAACCTTTGGTGGGCCCCATTTGGACCCCAGGCCACATGTTTGAGACCTCTGCCCTAGAGTTTTTACAGTGAAGTGAAATGCTCAATAATTATGTTACTGTCAATAAATATTCAATGCAGTTGATTGTACCAAGCTAACAACATCATATCTCTTTCTAATAGTGACAATTATGTGAATAACTCACTCAGTAGAAAGCGTGGCTCTTCACAGCTGAGGCAGTGATCTTCACCCGGCCCAAAGCATCGGTGGCAGGACTTCGGACACTTCTGACATTCTCCATTCTGGTCCATGTAGGTGCGCAGGGAACACTCACTGTACCAAACACAGTGTCCACTGGCATCTTTAGTCCTGTTTTGTTCACAGGTGAGGCAAGATGAGGGCTCCTGGTCTGAGCAAGTCAGACACGTCTTGTCACAATCTGGCAAAATAAATAAATAAATAAACAAGTGGTAGCAGGCACAACAAACCCTGCCCCTTCACAAACATTTTAATGGACATCTCCTTCTGAAAACGTGAGACAATGGGTTTTACCTTTCGAGGTCAAAGGTCATGATGCAATTTCAGCGCCTACATGACCTCTTGGGACAACAATAGGTCAAAATCTAAACATATGTGTTTAGATTTTGACTTTAGAATTGAAAGACGAGCGTTTTGGTGTCCTCAATGGAAGTTTCTAAGATAAAAGTTATATCCAAAATTCCATGGTGACTTTTATTGTGACCTTTGACCTAAACTATTCAAATTTCTCCTTCAAGGTTCTGATGTCAATGCACATCGACAGTGAGAGCAAAAAGAAGCTCAATGTAAAACTGAATCTACAAGAATGAAAAGGAAATTCCTAATGTGCCCTATCTCTGATCATTTTGAAAACACATTTTTGTGACCTTGAACTTTGACCTTCATTCACCAAAATCTAATGGGATATATTCTGGAGCACCTTACACCTTTCCTGAAAATTTAATGGAAATTGGTTCAGTAATTTTTATGTAACAGTTGCTGACATGAGTAATAAAAAATGACAACTGAAAACACACAGTCTTTCAATGGATGTAAAGTCTTATAATAAAATAACAAAACACAGTAGTACCTCTGCACTCATTGGTAGACTTGTCGTAGTAAGTCGAGGTGGGACAGTTGGCCAGACACTCTCCATTGTAACGTACAGCTTTGGGGTTCCTGCACACATCACAGTCATCAAAGTCTGGTCCGTCACATGAGGCACAATCTCTGTGACAGCTCACACACTCCTGTTGCATCTCATTGGGAAAGAAACCAGTGGGGCAGTCATCTACACACATATCCTTATGGAGGAAGTAATAATCTGCGCACTCTGAAAGGAGAGCAAAAGAAAGATATAAGAAGGTTAAAAGAATGGACCATTTACAGATTATTATTATTATTATTATTATTATTATACATGAGATTTCACACTGTACTTGTTTTTAAGACAATATTAGATATAAGACAATATTTTTTTGTTTACACCATATCATATATCATATCATATCATAGCATATCATAGCATACTATTCTCCTCTATTTTTCTATACGTCAGCTGGTGAGTTATCTACCCTGGGAAATGAATGATAAATCACTTTTAATGATAATTAATTATAATTATCCAGGAATGACCATGACAAATGTTCTGATTAAATAACTTTCCTCTCTCATCTGAATTGTATTATTATCTATACAGACTTCTGCATTACTTCATTTGATCTGAATTTCTTCTGGTCCACTTTCTTCTTTGTTAACATTATGGCTTCACAGATAAATAACTTTTGTCAGTCTTATGCGTGGACTGCATTTCCTGTTGTCTACCCTTATTGTGTCCTTCCTCCTCATCTTCTGTTCATGTCTTCTATTATCTTCCAGCTCCATCTTTTCTACCCTTCTATGATACTTACTCTTACACAGGCCATCCTCAGTGCACTCCAGACAGTCTTCAGGGCAGGAATGGCATTCTTTGTCAAAGGTGTAATAACCCTCTGGACACTGTGACCTGCAGGAGTGCTCCACTAGAACGTACTGTTTGTCACAGCTCAGGCAGTGGGAGGCGTTTCCCTGGCAGGATGTACACTGTGGCACACACGGCTGGCATACAACACCTTGATGAAACCCTCTTAAGGAAGGAGGAATGAATTAGTATTTACTGACCGGATGAAACTGATGGATATATTTTTGTATTTAACTACACACCTCTCACAGCTTATTACACACTTGTCATCCTGCAAGTAAAGCCCTTTTCGACACTTTTGGCATTGTTGGGCATCCTGGCACACAACACACCCTCTGGAACAGTCCTCACACTGGCCCAACGCCTTGTTGGCAAACGTACCAGGCCGACAACGAGTCACACAGGTCTGTTGAGCAGTCAGAAAGTGATCTAAAAAGAGAGAAAAACCACATGATCACAGAAACACCACAGCAGAAAACAATAAAGGAAACAGGTTTCCAGTCTATCATAAGGGGAAGATGGACTTCATTGGATTATTTTACACACACAAACCAAATGAGTGGGTTTTAGGGCTGCACGGTATTAGAAAAAAATGTCATGGTGATTTTTTTTCCACTCTGCGAAATACAGTATATTGCGATATTAAAAAATCTTCAGGAGTATATACAATAGCTGTGTGGTGTCAACACAAATGGTCAAACAGATGAGTGGTCGAGACACAACATACATTTCAGTATTTAGCCTAAATAATTAAATTGAACAAATAAATAAATAAAATGTCATTCTAAATATATTTATAAATATCAACAACAAAAATTAAAACTACAAATACAAATATATTGAAAAATAAATAAATAAAATAAAATAAATAAATTATAATAAGGAAGTTAAAATAGTGTTGAGTGTTAACACTATGGGTGTTACATCTCATATAGTGTAAAATTTGACTGACACTAGATGGTGTAGTGTCAAATATTAACTCAGTAAGTATGTAAAGTTGACTCTGGAAATGTAATTATTGGTTCAGTGTAAATTTTACACTCTGTAGATACCATAATGACCATATGTTCACTGAGGTAGTGTTAAACTGAACTCTATAAGTGTTATATTAACACTGGTGATTTTACTGGATTTTAAGAAATCATATCTACACACACACTCACACTTACCCACAGATGCACACACATAACTCAACAAAACACTGTCAAAAAAAGATATATTCTTAATCTGATTTTAAAAATGATGTTTCCTCTTTCTTGTCAGGGATGAGTAAGTTGGCTCTGCCTGTTGACTGAAGTGTTCCCACTGGGGTGTAGAGGATTAGCATTCAGGCAAATCATATTTACCTGTGTAACAACTGAGGCAGTCATCCTTTCCTGCATCGAAACAAGTCTTACAAGTGAAGTAACAAGGTTTACATTCACCCTTATCTGATGAAAAACAGGACACAAAGGTAACATGAGCAGGGAAATCAACCCTCAGTGAAAAGCAACAGTATAATAATAATAATAAGTATAATGATTTGAAAACACAGAGTGATACTTTGTGATGAAAACATTCAGCATGTTTCCAAAGCAGTGTTTAAAGGTAGTCATATTTGCCGTACGGTTTCTGAATTGTTTATCAGGGCAGAGCTCCAGCTGTCTGGCCTCCAAACACTCCCCTTTCTTCAGGGTGAATCCCTCTTCGCAGGAGTCACAGTCGTCGAATCGTGGCCCTCCGCAGGTTTTACAGGCACGGTGACAGGGTTCACAGTCCTGGCTCTCCTCATCCACAAAGAAACCCTCTTTACAATGCTCTACACACATTCCATCTAGATGCACAAACAGATTATTATTATTTTGAAATTTAAATATACCTCTAGAGGTCATTAAGTGTTTACTGTAAGGATTTTTTTTTTTTGTAATTGAACAGGCAATGTTTTGAAAACTGTACACATTAATCACAAAATGTCTAAACCAAACCAACAAAATATCATACATCCTTAAATATTTTGAAAAACTCCACAGAACCACCACTTGAATTTGAAAAATATAAGGTCGAGCATTGACTATACACTATGCAAAAGCAAAAAAAAAAAAAAAAGAACTTGTGGATTTTGCTTTTACTTTATGCAGCAGTTTGTTAGTGTGATCATATACATATATACATGTATTTGCACACCAGGCCATGTGAACGGAGCTGCAATTCGTGTCCCGTTCACTATACGAGTCAAGGATCTGAACAAATACAGGAGGTTCTCAGGTTACGAACGAGTTCTGTTCCTACCCAGGCGACGTAACCCGAATTTCCATGCAAGTCCTGGTCCACTTTACAAAAACACTGGTACCTGCGCACATTAGACCTGTAACTAGATCCATGCTAGAACACAGCATCTACTTATTAACTCACTGTTAAAGGGATAGTTCTGCACCCGAGTAAAGATGCTGATAACATATAGATTCATGTGAAAAATACTGAATTATCTCTTTAAGGGCTTTATTTTTGGCTAAAACACACACCATCAATTCTGCTGATTGACATATGTGGCCGGATGTAAAGCTCCTTTAAATTAAAACACTTTTTTTTTTCATCCATTAATCTGCTTTTATTTTTTTCACTTCCTGTCGTGCTGCCTGCCCCCACTTCCATTAACAGGAATAGTTAACAGGGGTGAAAAAGGTGAGAATACTGAGAGCACAAACACAGACACTCTACACTATGGGGCGACTGGAGACAAAATAGTGATGAGACTCAGGTGTTGTAAAGTCCAAACAGAGTAGTACCACATAACTCAAGGACCTCCTGGACATAAAGACTTACATCACATGTCCCCTCAAGGGTTTGATGGAAAAAATGTCAGAAATGTCTTGAAAATTTGAGAGAGTGTAGAGCGATGTCACTGGATCTGCCACGATGGGCGAGAGGACTCAGATGCCCAGGGTTGAAGGGAGAACAGATTTAATAAAAACAGAAGCAAAATAAAGACTCAGACAGAGACAGAAAACAAAACCTGGGGGTAGATCAGCCAGAGTCCGTGGTGATGAAAGAAATGTCCAGATTATGGTAATAAGGGAAATAGGCAGAGTTATGGAAGTGACAAATTGAATGGTCCTGCAGCGGCAACTGCAAGCCTAACTGCTTATATAGTTACAGATCAGCAACGACTTGGGGCCGCGTGGTGCAGATGAGGTGAACCTGGAGTGGATCTGGGGGAAAGGTTGTGACAGGAGAGGTGAGGATCTGGGGGAAAGGCTGTGGCAGGTTGTGACAGGAACGGTGTGACGATAAAAGTGAGCGGAGAGTGGGTTTTAAGCAGAGCTGTCAAGTGCAGCTTTGAGCGATGGAATGTAGAGAACACACACATAAGCAGAAGTAGAGAACACCCACATAACACCCATTTGGGGAGAGGGAATTGCTTGGCTCTCAGCTCCGTTCACATGCCCTGGTGCACACAAGTCTGCAAATACCAAAACTTATTCACTGATGAATTAAAATGTGCTTAAACAACACAAGTGAAGAGAAAGAAAATGAAAATGTTAATGCACAAAAGAAAAGAGGTTTGCAAAAAAGTGTGTTCTAAAATTAAGGAGAAAACATGCATTAAGTGTGTAGTAATTCTGTTGGTTTTAAGTATTAACATATTATACTAGTCTACAAAAAATGCTTCCAGAATAAAAAAGAAATGTTCCCACATGTGTGTTACTGATAAAGAAAACTCAAGCCTAAAAATGTGAAATTCTTAGAATTAACAAGAGAATAGGTTTGAGTCCAAAGGGATATTGGTCTCAGATCTACTTTAAAACACTGTCTGCACATTATGATCCATTCACTTTACAGGTTCTTTCTAGTGGAATATTTACAAATCCATTGTATACATGTACATAAACCAACATATATGTGGAATAACACATCATCATATGTATTAAAAACAAGAGCTAACAAGCACTTTTGTCATTTGTTTTCTGATTCATCTTATAAAAGTATGTAAGATTTAGCATATTTAATGTCTGAAGCAAATACTTTCAAAAGAATTGTAGAGCAGTGTAATTAAAAATTGCTTCGACAGCTACTCTTAGAGTTTAAAGATGAACAGAAAATGACCTATTGTTAGAAAGCTGTAATCTCGGCAAACATAAAAAAAAAATGAAAACTGCACCATCAACGTAGAATCCTTTTTGACACAAGTAGCACTGGGTGGCATCACAGTTCACACAGTGTTTGTCTTCACATGAAACACACACCATCTTTTCATCCACACTGTACGTCCAGTCTGGACATGACTGATAACAGTCTGACTCTAACCTGAGGAGGAAGAAAAACATCAGATTTCACTGTGAGAACAGGATGATAAAAGTGTAAGAGTCAGTGAAAACTCCAAACAAAAGACACTTACTGGTAGAAACTATCTTCACATTTTAGACAAACTGTTCCCTGTTCATGTTGTGTTCCTCCTGAGGAACAGAGTTTACAACAGGTCAGGCTTATTGTACAAATGACAAGGTGAAAAAACACAAACAGCCTGGAAGAATGTGATGTATTTCACAGCCTCATGGGACTATTTTAATACATTTTATCCTCAACACTATAAAACATAGTAGAGATAATGTATTTTGCAGTTAATCAGCAGGTGCCGGAAACAAAACAAAATCATAAAACAATTACAGTCACCCCATGTTGTGCTTAAATATCAAAAAGTGAAATGAAATACATTGGCTTGGCAGCAGTGGGCCAATTCATTTCTTGATATTGTTCTGATGGAGTGGTCTGTTGCATGTATGCACAGGGTCAGCTATAAGACAGCTATAGTCCAGATGAACAGTGATAGTTTGATTTGCACGACCAACAGTACCAAAGATACAAATGTTATTAAGCATAAAAATTAAACGATAAAGAATAAACATTTTCTTTTACATTATGTTTTTATTTAATATAGATTTAAAGCAGCTGATTTTTACTCTACTTTAGTTTTTATGATAGTTTTTTGGGCTTTTATTACAAATAGAAGATTTAAAAAACTGTCAGCTAATGAGAAACTGCTGTAAATTAACATAAATAAAAGCAAAATATAATGTAAAGTGGATAAAGGTTCTGAAGGAGGATGTATACAGAAAACCAGAGGTGGTAAAAGTACTCATATTATGTATTTAAGTAGAAGTACCCCTGCTTGTGTGAAAAAATAATAATGTACTGATTTAAGTCCTTTACTTCAGTAAAAGTAACAAACTACAACTTCTTAATTTTAATAAAGTAAAAATGTAAAAAGTAGAACTGTATTTTTTGCCATTGATGAATTCAGACATATTTAACCAATAAAAATCAGAAAAGTTTCAAAAGTATCCAGAACTGAAGCCCTTAAAACTGAGTTGTTGTGTTGGAAATGTGTTTCATAGTCCTCAGTTTTGTGGGAATGGACAAGAAATTTTGGAAAAATGGTGGGTGTGTGTGTGTGTGCGTGCGTGCGTGCGTGCGTGCATGTGTGTGTGATTGAGTTAAAGTGATTGAGTGATAAAAAGTCATCATTGTGGATTTTTTTTTAAAAGTCATAAATATGAGGGTTAAAAAAAAGCATAATTATGAGATAAAGAGTTGAAATCATGAGATAAAACTCATAATTATTATGTAGAAAGTCACAATTTCTCTACTTAACTGATTTTTCTTGTGAAGTGACTTATTTTTTGTACTGTCACATTTGTTTAGATTGAAAAAGTAAGAAATCTATTCTGAGAATGTAAGGAATATAAAATACAGATATTTATGAACAAATATACAGAGTACAAGTAAAAAGTTCCCAAAAAATAAATACTCAAGTAAAGTACAGATACCTAAAACAAATCGACTTAAGTACAGTAAAAAGTCCTTCTGCAGAACAAGCAGACTCTGTGTCTGAGGTCAGTTTGTCACCAGCAGGAGGCACTCTGGCACCACATAACAAAATCAGTCAATTTCCCTGTGTAATTAAAAGGCACTCACAGATCAATCATCAGTTGACTTTGATTAACCAGTGAACAAATCCCATAAGCCTTGAAGCAAATGTAAATGTGGACAAGCCTCCCTGGTCATCTCATCTATTACACATTGAGTTTATGCTCCTGCGATATATGTGTGTGTGTTTTAGTTTTATTTATTTATTTATTTATTTATTGCTGTTTATCATATACTATTTGTACATCTGATGAGTGACACAAAAACAAGAGCGTTCATGTGAAAAATCTCGATTCTTTCTGTTTATGATCTTCAGGTAATATATCCGGGGGACATTAATAAATAATTCAAGTGTATGGGAGCGTGTTTGCACAGCAAGGGAAGAAGACCTTTCTTTTTTTTCTTTTTTTTTTTTTAAGCTAATTAATTCTTCCTGTCAATCAAGAGCATCCAAGTGGTAACCAAGGATGAGCCACACTGTCATGCCTTAGCTCAACAATGTCAAAACATCCCTGAGGACAGAAGAAGAGACAGACACAGGAAGCAGAAAGAAAGAAGAGACACAGGGGAAAGGAGGAGTAGAACAGGGGAGAGTTAGGGATGGAAATAAGTAGAAAAAAAGCCCCTTCTCCAGACTCTCCCCTGGGACATTCATCCTCTCCAGAAAAGCCTCCATCGACCCCCACACCCCATTCCTCACACTGTCTCCTTCCAGCACCCACAACTTAACACTGCACTGGTTTGCACTTCAATGCGGTCGACAAGCCACTACCTGTGAAAGTAATTACTCATACAGTGGGAGACTGGGAGAAAAGAGAGGTGGGAGGGACAGAGGTATACAACAAGAGAGAGGGAGTGTAGGAGCCGGAAATCGTGCCTCCAGGCTGTGTCTATGTGAAGAGAGAAAATAGTACCCGCATAAATATTAACTGTGCAAGCTGGGAAGTGGTGGTGGTGATGTTGGGGGGGGGGGGGGCTTGAGCAAAATTTAACCTGGCATACACATCCTGCAGTATGCACTTGTGGAATGTGCAAACACACACACACACTGACACACATATTTACACTTTGCATTCACTTTGGCAGCAAACACATGCAGTATGTACAACAGACAATCACAAAAAATATTGAACATTTACTGTTTAGAATAGATGAATGTGACTTCATTGGGGAGGGGGAAAAAACACACTATACATTACCTTTTTCATGCATGAATTATGACAGCCTTAGTTATGATATTTTTCCTGATTGTTTTTATTCCCTCTTGACATAAACCATTTTTATTTATATAATATGTTCTATATGACTGCCATTTCAATTTGTTGCTCTCTTATTTATTATTCATGAGTTATATGAAATATAAAGAAATACATGTTAGAAGTAGAACCATATATGTATAGAATGTATTATGTGTCCTACATATGGAGACTTATGGGAAACCCTGCCTTTATACTTTGAAGCAAATAAACATGTAAATAAAACCTAGAATCAGAATATGATATAGAAAACTGCATGAGAATATTTTTAAAGCTGTTTTCCCACATTTGAACATACTCAAATAATAATTATTATTCACTTCATAGAGATAATATGAAGAAAAAACTGTTTTGTTTGCTGATTAAACTAATATGATCAGGTTTATCAAGAACATCCTAGTTACAGTAACAGAAAGAATTATAATATATGGGATGATGCATAATTGTTTAATTGTTTTGACTGATATGCAACTAAAACAACAAAACCCATTAACAGCTGTAGAGTAACTGTCCTCTGAAGTGACCAGTATGCATGAAAGGGCTAAAGTATGTCCTGATAAAGTACACTGATGACAAGAGAGAAGATATGAATGGTTGTGTGAATATAATGAAGCAAAAATATCAAAGGGAAAGAATTCTCCAAAAATAGGAAAGAAACTGAGGGCAAATCCTGCTTCTGTGGAGTCTGACTATGTACGAAGTGTACGGTATAGCTACCTTTTGCTTTAGTTTCTCTAATAATTATAACAACAAAGTAAACGTGGCTTTACAAAAAGTCACACTAAACTGTGATGATCAAAAAGAAATAGAGAGAATGATGCAGAGGGAAGAGGTGATGTTTCATATGCTCTGATTAGAGCTGCTCCAGCAGCAAAGACAACCATAAAGGAAACTAATGAACTTTATTTTATATCCCTGGTCAAAGGCAGCATCAGCATCTGTTGATTTCAGTATTTAGCACATATTCAGAGAGAGAGAGGGGTTTAATTGCCACAGATGACACACATCCAAGACAGATCTGATACATGGCATGAGTCCCTTTATACAATATCACCACATCTTCATCTCTTGATTAAAACAGAGTAGCATAGAAGATTTAGGGGTGTAAAAACTTGATTGCTTGGTTACTTTAAAAGACGTATTGAAGTAATTTGATGCTGTTTCTTATCACACGCAGTTTGGCAGGCTCATTGATAGACCTCACACAAATGCACATTGCACAACACTAGCATAAAAAAACACCTATACAGTTTATTTACTTACATATAGGCACACTTTAGACCAAACTCCTCAATGCTTACCACTGAAAACATTTTAGATTATGATTTTTTGTAAAATAAATAAATAAATTACCATTTCTTGTAATAGCATGTGAATAAAACTCTAATAATGTATTAGTTATTTGGGTTGCATATGATTTAAGATTAAAATCAGTGTTACGGCACAGAGAAAGAAAGCCAACAGGAAAGTAAACACTTAAAATATGTTTATATAAATGTCTGTCGAAAAAGAGGATGTTACACAGAGAAGCATGTATCAGATACAAGACTAAGACTGTACACGTTCTGTTTCATCTTCACTTTCCCCTGTAGCGTCAGGTAACAAGGCCAGTTCTTTCAAATCTCTAATCTGCTGACTGACTTGTTTAGTTTGTCGAGTTGTGATTACGCAGAGGGAGTCAGTTGCAGGGAGGCTGTGGCGAGGATGAGTGTGATGAAAGATATTCCACCCAGAATACATAATGACATAATAACAGCCCGTCTCTACCTCAGACTATCTTAGCACCATAACAACTTTCTATGGTATGTTGGTAATCATCTCTGAGTGAAGGAAGTCTTTGCGTCTTTATGAGGCTTGTGTCAACAGGGAGAAGCATAAAAGGCATGAAGAATGAGCTTAAGGCAACAATTATGGTGTATGGTTTTTGTTTTCACATTTCCCAGAATTAAAAAAAAAAAGTCTTATTCAATTCATCATTTATTAAGAGAACCATGTGTAGATGTATGTGTGAATGTGTGATGAGATCTTATGTCCTGCCTGTTAGGATTCAAACATGAATGAAAAAGAACAGTGTAGCAGAAGTTTAACCTTTTTTAACCCTTTTTTGTGATTTGTTTTGTGGTCGTTTGTTTTTGTTGGGAGAGGGGGGCTAGCACAAACAAATTTTCCAGAAAGATGCAAGGTGGTCCAGAATACCTGCCATTCAATTTTGGTGAATGTAAGTCACCAAAGGTCACCAAAAATGTGTTTTCACAAATCAGGAATTTCTTTTCATTTTCTTTGTTTATTTGAGAAAAAAATCAACAAAATCAACAAAAGAAGATGTGTAAGATAAAAAGCTGGAATAGCTTGTTTGGGATCATCCCCTGATATATAAAAAAAAAAAAAGAAATTGGAAGAATTTGAGAATAATGACAAGTGAAAAAACAAAAAAGTAACATAATAAATAACAAATAATTATTAAATGATGTTGAACAAATTTCATTTTCATTCCTGAGGCCACGTCCGCAGAAGTTCGATATGGGTGTAAAAAAGATACTACGTAAAAATGGTTTCAGTAAAAATCTGCGTCAGCATGGTGGCGAATCACTTGCTGAAAACAATGCAATTCACAAGCTACACCACTATGCGTGCTGTAAGCCAGTCCCACCGAACATGAGAACAATCGAAGAAATACTGCGCATGCGCCCACATCCCTTTTTCTACCGGCATGACACACCAACAACAATAATAACACTGCTAACGCCCTAACATTTACCCATTCACCACTGATACTCTGTTGTTCGCCATTGTTGCTGTCTTGTGAGGACAATGAATGCTACGGGTGCAAGGCTGCTGTTTTTTTCCGGTCATGTGGTCGTGACATGGGTGTGAACATACATGGATACTTGTCAGTATAGATACGGAAACAGCACTGTATCCAGATCTTCCCACTCTGGGACCCGTTTTCCCGTTTTGGGGTATCCGCGAGACAGGTCCCATTTTGACGAAAGAAAGTACATCGGTTTCACGCAAACTTATCTCCGTGCACACAGAGTCTCAATTTTGTATATAGCTTAAGGCAGGGTCACACAGGTCACATGTTTCCTCGACATGGTATCGGCTCTATTTGATTTTACTCAAACCATTTACTATTCCTTGAGAGCGTTTCCATTATAGGCACGAGGCACCATCAAACTACTGCGTTTTTGTTTGTTTTTTTGTCATCTACCAAAGACAGAAATGCGTCAACCTCCACAACTCGCCACGGTGTAGTTTTGCAGTCTAACATCATTGCGTTGCAGAATGAATTTAACTTACTCCTCTGTTTACTGTAACTCCAAAACTTTTTTTTTAAATGGCCAGTTGCACATTGATAACACAATGACAGAGAGACAACTCCACCATTCAGTGTCTATGCTGTTTACAGGTCATATTATAGTATCACTTGGAACCCCAGTGAAGGCGAAACCAAAAATCTAAGGCTGGACACCATGGGACAGGGTCCTTTTTCATAGTTGGCATGGACCAAAGTGAGTAGAATCAAGTAGAGGTGATACTAGTGGAAACATGGCATAAATGTCCAAATCCAATTTTGTATATAACTTTTAAACTATTCATCTTTTCATCTGAGAGACTTCCAAAGACCTATTGTTGACTCAAGAGGTCAGGGGTCACATGGTCAGTACCTAAAAACTATAATGAACTATAACAAATCAAGTGGTGCCCAGCTGCTCTGCTCCCCCATTCACACACATTTTACCTGATTTATTCTATTTCTAACCATTGCGAAAACACATTTTTGGTGACTGTGAACTTGACTTTTGATCTACATTCATCAAAATTTAACGGTATCTATTCTCAACCACCTTGCACCTTTACTGAAAATTTCATGGAAAATGGTCACCGCCCTCTCTACTTTTGGGCGGTGGAGTTAAAATGAGTGGAGATTGAGACATACTTATTATTATTGACAGATCAGAAACCTGGCATGGGCTTTGACATGACATTGATTTTGAATTTTCAAGGTCACATAATTTTAAATGGTCGTAACTCAAAAAAAGATTGGTGGTAAGTATTCAATTACCATTGCTGACAAATAGGAACTGACATGTAAGCTCCAAAATGGCATCATGACCTTTGACCTTGAATAACTTTGATAGGTCAAACCTATAGTCTCACGTTTTGAGGGGGAGATGTTCATTAAGAGTTAAAACATTTGCAAGGGGTTGGGGTTTGTTGTGCCTGGCACCACTTGTTGGTAGAAGTAATTAAATTCAAGGTTGTTTTTCCTCATTGAGATGATAATCAGCATCAGCCAAAGTGAAAAACTACCTACATAGTTTTGTATACAAAGGCTAATTCAACGTATAATTGTCTGATAAAGACTGTTTGTCTAATGGAAGTGCTTATTAGCTACTGGGAACAAACACATCAAAAGTTAAATTAAGCAGATTTATGAAGATTCATTAAAGAGCCTCTAGTCAAAAGCAGGTCAGCAGTGGTAGCCTCATGACACAGGAGCCTCACATCACCATCATTTATCACATTTTATCTTTCTATCACACAGCTTTCACAATATCTCACTGTCTCTTACACTTTTAAACTGACATATGGAACCTTTAAATGGTGAAAACTATAAAACTTTAACAGTCCAGGTTTCATCTACCATGCTCAGGAGGTGTTTTATACCGTCACTGCTGCAAAGTCTGGGTTTCATCTGTAAGCTCACAGAGAAGAAGTGGAGAGTAAGTACTTACGATGTTTACACTGCTTACAGCCTTCGTCACAGGGGAGACAGTCATTTTTCTCTGCATCAGCAGCTTCACCTGATGAGAAAAATACAGTGTAAAGATGTTCTACTGTTTGGGAAAACATTTTACATGAGATGATATTTAAATAAATGCCTGGCTGAAAATTACCATTGAAATGTGATACTAAAGTTATTGAGAAATGACACTTAGAGAGGAATATTTTAACCCAGAAAGACCCAAATATACAGGAGTGAGCGAAGCATCCCCTGACTTAAAATATTTAATAACTTTAGATCCATTAATTTTATCAATACATGTAATTGATTGGTCTAAAATGCGGTTTGTTATCTTGTCATAGTCATCATATATAACCCATTTTGAGGTTCAGAGGCTCTGTACTGAATATACGTAGAAACACCATCATGGAGTTGGATCAATGACAGACAGTGGATGGAGACACATGCTTTATGTTAAGTTATTTATACATTTGCTGAAAAGGTTTTTTTTTTCATGTAATATAATAATCCTCAAATTTAATCTGAGCTTTTATGAAAATCTATGTGATTGATAAAGTTAATTAAATGTAGGAAAACACATGATTTGCACTGAAAAAAATAAAACTAAGGACGATAATATTACAATCAATGGTTATAAATCAGTAACATTTATTTGAGGAACTGACACAAAAGTAGTGCTGGATCTTTATGGGTTAAATGACAGATTAAATGTTTTCAAGAACAAAACCAATCCAGTTGAACTGTGATAGTTGTCGATAGTTGATAGTTGAGAGTCAGCTCAATGACAGTGAATGGAAACATGTGCTTTATGTTCAGTTAATGAGAGATTTTACTTAAAGCGTCACTTTTTTTTTTCAAGTTTTCTGTTTTTGGTATGATTACTCTCAAAAGTGATTCTACCATGGTGATTAAGACAGTAACAGTAATATCAATTGAATAAAATGAAATCTTTCAAATGAACCTAATCAAACTTGAAAAATACCAAATTTTCATTGAAAAAATTGCAAAATAAAGAAAGTGACAAACACTATAATCTTCGACAACATTGATTCACTAGTAAAACCCATGGAGTTAAAAGGTGATAAACCATTTAAGAACAGTTAAAATAAAGAGAAAATTAATTTGGGAATTGACACAAAATGTATTGGTTAAGACAAATATGATTTTTTTTTCTTATCTACTGCAACAAAACTTTTCTTAAGTGATTTAGCACCATTTATTAGAACATTATCCACTGTAATTTTCTATTTTCATATTCATGAATCATATTTTTTTGGATTTAATTATTATATTATATCAAAACAAAGAAAACTGAAGGAAAAATCAATGTTTTCCAGCACGTATCATCAATAACTGACTGTAAAAACAACTCCATTCACTGTGATTTATCAAACTCTATGGGTTTTTAATCTGTGAATCATGTTATGGAAGATGACTGTTTCCATGGTAACTCTGAATATCCAATTGGATCATATCTGATGACCACAGAAAGATAACAAACTGCATTTTACACCAATTATTAGTGGATCAATGAGTATTAAACAGTTCAGATCAGTAGATACTTTTCTAAACATTTGAGTCTTTGGGTTAATCAATAAATGTCCAACTTTTCTCAGTTATTATCTTACATAAACCATTAATTTAAAGTACTTTAATAAACACTTTGAATGACAACTCTGTGTGGACTGTTGATAACACAAGAGTTCCCACTTATGCACTTGATACTTTTACCTCCAAACTTTCAATAGTTCATATTCACTCTGCCGTCGTCTGCATGTAGAGAGGTCATAATTCACAAGTTTCCTTTATCTCATTGATCTCACAACACATCTTACTCAAAACATCTCCACTCTTTCTCAACCTTTGGCAGCCGTCCATGATTGATCTCATAAGATGAGATCAAGTGCAACGTGTTCATCTTTCATAGCCTCTCTAAGGATAAAAATGAACTCAGCAGTGTTCTTTAGCAACACTGATTAAGAACAGAAAGTACAGGAGAGAGCAGATTGGGACAAGATAACATAGATGATGGCTGGGGCAGTTTGAGGTTGTTTGGTTTTTTTACCCCGGCCCCTGAAGGGGAGAAGGGTATTGTTTTTGGTTTGTATTTTGTTTGTCTTTTAGGGTAAGTTTTTAGATTTTAGGTTAACTTTAAATGTCTCATAAAATGTTAAAATAATGGTAACAGAAACCCCCACCCCCCTTCCCTCCACTGATCACCACCAAACTTTTTATCACTTGTTCCTTGTGTCACTATCAACATTTCCTGAAAATTTCTGCCATTTCAGCAGAGGGTAATAAAAAATGCCCAGAGGATCATTGGCTGCCCTCTGCCCACCCTGGAACACCTGTCTGGAGACCCCACACACCCCGCACATTCATTGTTCGACCTGTTGCCTTCTGGGAAACGCGACAGGTCGATCAAGTCCCACACCAGCAGACTGACAAACAGTTGCTTCCCCTGGTCAGTATGTACAGCAAACACCCACAGACTCATACACACACACACACACACACACACACACACACACACACACACACACACACACACACACACGGTCTGTCTTAACTTAATGAACATACCATAATTTGCGCACCACGCTTCTTAATTTCATTTGTATTTTTAAACTTTTTAAACCTTTTTAATCTTTTAAAACTGTTAGCCTTATTGTTTTAAACTGTCATTGCCATTGTTTGTTTATTTATTGCTGTTTTTATTTACCTATTTTTTTTCATGGTGCAGAGTGGCCCCACTAAAGTGAAGTTTCATTGTAACTTGTATGCAATGACAAGAAAACGTCTATTCTATTCAATTCTATTCTATTCAAATCGGTCCATAACTTCGGGGGGGGGGGGGCATTGTTTTCACTAAGATACATCACTAACTGGGCCAAAAACAAGCCTCTAAAACTACTGCCATTGGTCAAACTATTTGAGTGTTAATTGTGAATTCATGTTAAAGGACATGCTTCTATGTTTATTTATTTATTTAGGTAGTCAGTTATTTTCTTTTTTATTTATATTATTTATTTATTACCCTTCTCTTCAAAGGGCAAGTAAAGGTATCTTTTTTTGGGGGGGGGGGTCTGTTTGTCAATCCAAACTGTAAACATATATACAAAGTAATATGTAGATTTAACACTGAAGGTAAAAAGTAAAGTCAGAGCTCATATTTGAAATACCGACCTTTTGGTCATTGAAAAACCTGCTCCGCAATTGAACCAACTATTTCACCATTTAAAATTAGAAATTGTTACATGTTTATTTATTACCTTTTTTATTCTCATGGATTTATTTTTTTTAAAAAAGCAAAAAGGCTGTTATTTTAACATTGTGGTCTTGCAATTTGAACTGCACAATATTATTTTTCAATTTACAGTTTTATTTTTTCAAATGCATAATTTCTACAAACAAATCAGGTTTTCCTAACATACTCTTCCTATAAAAACTACAGCTACATTTAATTTAATCACAAACACAAAATGTTCTCAAATAAATAACTTTGTATTGTATTTTACTTTTACAGCTTTTTTTATGTTGCAATTTTACAACTTTGTGCTGTTAATTCTTCATTATTATTTTTTTTTTTACAGTGCATTAACACACTAGAGTATTTCATTATGAGCTCAGTGACTGAACCCGTAGCAGATGCTGTTCTGTGGCTCCTCACCTGAGCTACACTGCAACGGGACACACTGGCCTTTTCTGAGCATGTGTCCTGGGCTGCAGCGGAGGCAGTGAAATGCAGCTGTACAGATGAGGCAGTCGGCGGGGCAGGGCTCACACCGCTTCCATGCCGAGTGAAAGAACCCCTCTGGACAGGCCTCACGACACTGACCATTAAACAGGTACCTGGACACCCCCAGCATATCTACAAGGAGGAGGAGAGGAAGGAATCATTCACTTTATGTGAACAGAAATAACCTGTCTGAAACCATAAAAACCCAAACAGGCAGTGGCAACAAAAAACAACTACTGATGTAAAATGTTTAATACCTGTTGATGTTGACAAGGTTTCTATCTATTCTATTTCTATCTCCATAATGTAAACACTGTGGAATGAGTTGATTCTAAATTGGTTTCGGCATATTTTGTTCATTTGTTCTGGGTTGAAGTCAAAGGACAGGAGTATATTTAAAACTTTAATATGTTAAAGTATTGGTGAGAATGGGGGTGGGATTAAATAAGTTTTTTCTTCTTCCCACTCCTTTTCGGGTGTAAATTAATTTCTTTTTTCTTTTTGACTTGCATGTATTAGTATATGTAAATGCTCAAAATAATAAACAAATAATCAATCAATATGATAAGTAGTTTTAATGTCCACAATCAGACAACATGCGAGACTCGATTCTTTTATTTATCTTAACACACTTCTGTATTCTCTTTCTTACTCCACATTTACCATTTTACCATCATCTCTTTGATTTTTTTTATGCTCTAGAGACCTCAGGGGCATAAAAACCCACATTACTATCAAAGGCTACTATCAGTGTCTGCTCAGTACGTACCAGTATGTGTATATGTGTGTGCGGGGGGACTGGCCAAGATAAGGGAGGTTGTTTTGAGAAAGGAATGGCATGGGGGGGGGGGCAGATTAAGAGTCTCTTCATGTTATTATTGTTATGTCTCATTGAGTCTGAGACAGACCTACAATTAAATGAAACCACATTTGCAAACACAGTCTGACAAACTTGCTGGCTAATTGAGAAAGTGTGTGCACACGTGAGTTTGAAAGTGTGTGAGCGGTGGGGGGGAAATCTGGTGTTAATCTTCTCCTTGGCTGTCTGGTTGTTTCAGTGTGTGTATGTGTGTATAAGTGGGTGTGTATGTGTAACAGAATCTTCTTAGTGTAAATACATTCACTCTGACAGCCATAATACTGTCTGTGACACTGCGATAAACACATTTATTACTACCACCTTCAGGTTGATATTTCTTCAGCTGTGACCATCTAATGATATCCAGGTTTCATCAAAGTAACTGTTGTTTTCACACCACTAAAAAAAAAAAAAAAAAACCTGTCTCTTGTGGAATCCACTACAACAGTTTGGTACTTCATCAAAACTAACCAGATGGAAAAGAGCAGATTTTAGCAGGATGCAGAAATCAAAATGCAACTTCAGTGTTACAAAAGAATTCTGATTTCAACATTTTTCTCCCTTACACATCGACAAAGTACTGCACGTACACACACACACACAGGTTTCCATGTCTCATAAGAAATTCTTTACCACTTGTAGGTAAAGTAGCCATTGGGTAGTGGCTACTGATAAAGAAAAAACAAGTTAATGTATTTATAGGGGACATCACCGGCATAAATGTACCTATTTCACACAGATGTATATTTTACTAGTGGGGACCTACATATATATTTAATCCATATGGGGATCTGAATTTTGGTCTCTATGATGTCAGAGGTCCTCATGGTATGACTGTGAACCTATCAATGTCCCCTTAAAGACAGGAATACACGAGTGTGCACGTGTGCACGCACACACACACACACACTAGAGCCACCTAAGCCGAAGACAGTTTTTCCTTTAACTGAGATAAAACGTGGGATTTGCTGTGACCTCTGTATAAGGATACAATGAACAAATGACTGATTCCCCCCTTAACACTTCTACCAGGAGGCTTTGGATGAATTACTGCTTTAATTAGGTTCATTTACTTTGAGAGGATTGATTTGTGGAGTCTGGCACAAATTAGCCTTGGTTTGATCCATGTGATGTTACGAAAAAAGCACAATTTCACTTGCATTCCAGTCACAGCAAGATAGAACCATTTCCGAGTACACTGCTGCACAAAGGCTACCTGTAAGAACCGATAACACAAAAATACAATTGTTTTCTATAGGAGAGATATGAAATGTCCTAATATATAAGACAGTATCATTGTTTTCTATACTGACTGTTGCAAATAGAATAAAGTCAGTTTAATTTGTCATTGTATCATTGCTATACAATGAACATGAGTAGAGCTCACCTTCTTCAGTGTCACAAAAGAAAATGAAAGTACAGTTCACTCCACGATATAAGACTTAATTTTTTGATGTTTTATTGTTTTTTGTATTGTTGAACAGGGTACAGGTTAAAGCATGTTATTATACCTTGGTCACAGCTGGTGCAGTTGTCAGGTCCTGCATCGCTGCACTCCTGGCAAGTGTGGTGACAAAGATGACACTCCTTCCCTGAAGTGTATCGGCCCTTCCGACAGCGGATGTCACAGCGTCCATCATCAAATAACCTGCGGGTATTGATGCCAGTCACCACAGAAAAGCAGAGGGGGGGGGGGGGGGGGGGGGGTGACTATAAGAATAATTGTGCTTAAGTAGATTTTATATCTATCTGTACTTTGCTTGAGTATATTGAGCTTTCTGGCAATGTTTTATTTTTCCTCCCTACATGTTTTCATAAATATCTTTACTTGAAACTCCTATTCTCACAATAGACTCGTTACTTTTTCAAACTAAGTAGATGTAACAGAATGCAAAATATGTCACTTCAGAGGGAAAATAAGTAGAGGAGAGAAAGAGCACAAACTGTGACCAAGGTCAGTACCAGAGTCCTACATGGGGTCAGAACCAGAGTCCTACATACGGTCAGAACCAGAGTCCTACATGGGGTCAGAACCAGAGTCCTACATGGGGTCAGAACCAGAGTCCTACATGGGGTCAGTACCAGAGTCCTACATGGGGTCAGAACCAGAGTCCTACATACGGTCAGTGTCAGGATCGGGGTGAGGTCAAGGAGGACTCCATTGCACAGTACTGAAGGGAAAAATAATTTAATAACAAAACTAAGAAACATAAAGACAAGACAGACAGAACCTGGGAACAAACGACCAGAGTCCGTGGTGATGATGAATGTCCGGGTTATGGTGAATGAGGCGATGGTGAAAGTTGTCCGGGTTATGGAGGTGACATTACTGAATGGTCCCGCACTGGCAACTGCAAGCCTTACTGCTTTTATAGCCACAGATGAGGAACGGCTTGCAGCTGCGCAGTGCGGGACCAGGTGAGTGTGGAAATGACTGGGGGAAAGGTCACCGGAGCGGAGGTCATGACAGTCAGTACCAGAGTCCTACATGGGGTCAGTACCAGAGTCCTACATGGGGTCAGTACCAGAGTCTTGGTTAAGTTGTGCTTTTTTACTTTTAGTTAAGTAAAGAAGTTGAATGTAACTGTACTTGTAGTTAAGTACAGAATGTGAACACCTCTGGAGAAAAGACAGACAGTGACTGAAACCACAACAACACGATTTCCCATTATGTTTGTTTTAATCCACTGATGTTTTGGTTTAGTTTTTCTGTTAGTTTGAGGTTTGTGAGGAATGTTAGTAGTAGTACTATGACAGCAATACAACTAGAGGATCAAAAGATCCTGAGAGATTGGACTGAAAAAGTGACTTTTTCTTCAGTTTTCTCTGTTTTTGATATAATCCTCAACTTTAACTAGAGTTTTCCATCTATATCTACATGATCAGTGAATCAAATATAGGAAAATACCTGATTTATGCTGATAAAATGCAAAATATAGAAAAATCATACTATAATAACCGCTAACACACATTCCTATTCTAGGTTTTTTTTCTTTGTTTTTTATTTCTGCTAACATGATAATTATTATTACCTTGTACTTATACATTCTTCAATTTTTACTAATGGTTTTAATAATGGTATATCCATTTTCTCACCTTGTAAACTTTTAACCTGCCTATTTGGACACCAGATGGAAATTAGCCATTGTGCTATAATCTGACACATTTATATATTATATGTATGTATGCTTATTAATGTGCAATGTCCTGAAAAATAAAGAATAAAATATTAAATAATTAAAGATAAATGGTAATATATAATTTAAGAAGGAGAAAGAACATTTAATTTGGGAACTGAGAGAAAAGTAGCGTTGGGTCTTCATGGTTTAAGGGGAATTCTTAATCAGGCCAACAATTTTATAATTTATTTAGAATTTCCACATATTTTGATATTGATTACACTAAAATATAACACTACTTAAATAATGTAAACAGACAAATTCAACAAAACAGATCTAAGCAGTGATGAGAGTAAAATAAGTGGTGCCATACTATACATTGCGGTGTGTGAACGTGTGTGTGTGGGTGTTTTTCTCACCGTGTTGGGGGACATCTGGTGCACTCTTCTCTCTCTGGACCTGAACACTGCTCACATGTTGCATCACATAAGTGGCACTGTCCATGTTGACTCATGTACTGTCCTGCAGGAGCAGAGCGACAGTCAATAACTCTATCTCATACACAGGGGTGGATTTAGCCATTTCCAGGACATTGGGCCGAAGTGCCATAAAAAAATGAATGCGAGTCAATGGAGGAATAAAAGTAATTTTCTGGTACCGTTTGAAATGTGCTACGGTTTTCACATATGATGTCTGTGAATTTTAAAGATACATTTTCACATTGAGAAAGCACTCACTTTGGACAGGCATCCAAAGTTCCGTTAGGTTTTATGTGAGAGAAAGTAATGGACTACAACGTCCGTCTCACAAATATTACGTCAGCACCAAGCTTCACCATCAAACCCTTTGAAAATGGCTGTGACTTTGGCGAGCTTCACCTCCTTCTTTCAGAACAAAGGCAAGAGCATCAAACGTATAAGGCGGTATACAGTTTTGAAAAGTTTGCAGGGAAAGATTCTGCTGTGACGTCAGCTATGTGACGTCTGATATGTAGTCCAAACAGAGTCCAAATAATGACATATTTTTACATGCTAATAAATCACAAAACACATATCAAAGAAACTCCAAACGCACATCATTGGTTATGATTTTAATTGAAGTACAGCAAATGTGTGATTCGGGGCATAAAGTAAAGTGGACCAGAAAATAATTATTTTCTCCTCATCCACTCTCATGTTAAAATTTTCCCGAACTTAGGCCCAGTGGATTGATTGGAAGGGGCGGAGACTTAGGCTCCCTATAGACATGGGACCCTCATTCTATAAACACACACACTAAATAATGGTGTGAGTGAGTGAGAGAGAGAGAGAGAGAGAGAGAGAGAGATTGAGAGAGATGAGATTGTGAGAGAGACAGAGAGAGAGAGAGAGAGAGAGAGAGAGAGAGAGAGAGAGAGAGAGAGAAAGAAACAGAGATTGAGAGAGAGAGACTGGCATTGAGAGAGATGGAGATTGTGTGTGTGAGAGAGAGAGAGAGAGAGAGAGAAACAGAGAAAGACAGAGTTATGTGTGATGGGACAAGTATTATATAGACATTGATTCAATTTATTCTGCTGATATGTAGTGTTTTTTCATAGAAAAACAATGTGTTGCTTTACATCAGTAACAAATTAAAATGTTTTTTTTGGGGGGGTGTTTACCGTTACCGGGCTGGTCAGATTGCGGGGGGGGGCCCAGATTTGATGGGGGCCGTAGGCAATTGCCTGGGTTTGCCTAATTGAAAGTCCACACCTGCTCACACACACACACACATACACACATACATACACACACACACAAACATACACCCACACACACCCTGATAAACTACTATGTTTTCTAAAATAACTTTGGCCATGAAACTATCTTTAGGTATTTTCTTTCATACTTACATATTGTTTGGATTCCGTTTGTTTACCAGCTATGTTGTGGGTTTTGTGATACACACCTGGTTTTTTTTCTATTTGATGTTGTGATATTCCACCAATTAAAACCAATGCACAGTTGTTGTTGTTTTCATTTCACTGGAGGTTCAGCTCATTATCTTTCAGATTTGAATGACAATAACAGTGTTCCTTTTGAGTTGTTTTATCCTGTTTTCATATTGTGTGCAGGTGTTGTACTTCACAGGTTTAGAAATGTCTGTGCAAACATTATGTTTGACAGTATCTCAACCTCCGCCATGGAGGTTATGTTTTTGCCAGAGTTTGTCTGTCGGTCTGTTAGTTAGTTAGCAAGATAACTCCAAAACTTATGGAAGGATTTTGATGTGTGTGTGTGTGTGTGTGTGTGTGTGTGTGTGTGTGTGTGTGTGTGTGTGTGTGTGTGTGTGTGTGTGTGTGTAGGGGGGGGGGTTCTACCGTGGTGGAGGTCTGCGCTCTCAGACTCTTTTCTAGTTACAGAATGATTTTAGAGTAAACATAGTCAGGAGACTAGATAATAATTGAAATTCTAATTGTTTTACAAAAACAACCTAATTATAAAAAGTAAATCGATGGTACATGTAAGTCCCACTTTACTTTAAACTGCATTTCTCTTGTTATATAATGTTTCCTTTTTTCAGAGGCCAAATAAATGCATTTTACATGAAGTTGTGACTATGTGCACGGAGAATACAGTATCACAAACCAGAACTGACTGGAAGTAGTGTGTTTCAATTATGAGACCAGAAAGATATACTTATTTTCAACAAACCAGCAAAAAAGATCACCATAATTGAGAAAACTTTTAAGTCATGTGTTCTTTTCCTTAAATGTTTCCCTACATCCCTTGGGCCACACTTCTGGCAAAGCAGAAAATGTGTGTAGGTTTTGGAAAGTTGGAAAGTTTCCCTTTCAAAACAAAATGAAGGCAGGAAATTGAGTTTTGGGCGCCAAAAATCTTAACACCTGGCAAAGTCATTGTAATATCACTGACATACATCTGACAGCATCTTTTCTCACCGGATGACATTCCACTTTACCGACAGTCAATTACAAGAGAAAAGATGAACTTTAGGTTTTGTATCAAAAGTGGCAGAAAGAAAAGTTCCAAAAAATCTGATCAACCTTCAGCTAGACACTTGGCAGAACTGAAAAGAACGAGAACAAAAGAAGCATAAACATTGTCTTCAATCCCACCTTTGTATTAGACAAAGGTGACAGACACTGTTTTAGGCATAAGGATGAAGCGGTGTGTGTTTGTGTGTGTGTGTGTGTGTGCTTGTATTCCCATCTTTAGGGGGACAGTCACATGGCGACCTTTGACACCATGGGGACCAAAATTCAAGTCCCCATGTGGGTTAAATATGAGTAAAAGTCCCCACTATTAAAACAGAAATGATGTGGCGCTATAAATGCATGAATATGTTTTTTCCAGAAGTCCTCATAAAGCATGGGGGAAACAACGACAAACTGAAACATGTATTTTTCAAAGGTTTAAAGACAGACAAAACAGAGAAACAGAGAAAAGACAGAGACAGTTGAAATTGAAGACACTCAGAATGTCCATCAGTTTAGGACATTGAACATGGACTGTGAACTGGAACACATGGAACAACAAGTATTTGAATTTTGGTCCAGCAGGTTTTGTTTTGGGCTCTTAAACAAATTCAGTTCAAATTCCTTCTGGCACTTGGTTCAATTCCAAACAACAATTACACAGTCAAAAATTTGTGAGGAAGAAAGGTATGGAAATTTAAAGTTCCTTCTGTGATCAGCAATCGGTAGATCAAGTTTTTTGGTGATTTTCAGGTTGTTCATATATGTTCCGGTTATACAGATTTTTTTTTTTCATTTACAAAGAGAAAACCTTTGACTTTTAAGTATTTCTAGGTTATTATGAGAGTGAACTGGTCTGAATGTGGAACATGAACTAAAAGGATTCATATATTAGTGTCATTTTTACATTTCACATATTCATCCAAAGGGCCAGCCTGGACCCTTTGGCAGGCTGGATTTGGCCCCTGGGCCGCATGTTTGACACCTTTGATCTAAAACATGCAGGATACTGGCCCCCAATGAGTTTGCCTTAAAGCATGACGGAAACAGGTGCAAAGTGAAATACATTTATTTTTTGAAGGTATGTGTTTATTTTATTTATTTATTTTTAAATTTTTGATGATTTATTTATTCATGTTTGACACATTTTAAAATCAATTGTTCTAATTTTTTGTCATTTTTAAAATGTATTTCTTAAAAAAAAAAAAACTAAATAAAAGATGCATTTATGCTCAGTTCCCAATAGCTATTTTACATACAAATGATGATGATAAACTTGGTCCTCATAAGACATAGAAACCAGTATATGTATATGTGTGTGTGTGTGTGTGTGTGTGTGTGTGTGTGTGTGTGTGTGTGTGTGTGTGTGTGCGTGCGTGCGTGTGCGTGCGTGCGTGCGTGTGCGTGCGTGTGCGTGCGTGTGCGTGTGCGTGCGTGTGTGTGCGTGTGTGTGCGTGTATGCATGTGTGCACATCCTTCAAGGCTGCGGCGAGGTTGTCTGTGCTCTCTGGCCTTCTGTGAAAAGCTCAATTGTTGGTTTGAAAACAAAAGAGCCTCTTTGTGTACAAACACAACAGGCGGTGGCTTCCCATTCAAGTAAAGCTCGGCTGAAACCATTCAAACGGCCCCCGAATAAACGCTGTCACTCTCCCTCACACACACAAATTGTCTCCCTGTCTTTTTGTTTGTCCCCCCCCCCCCTCCCTCCCCACTCACGCACACAAACAAACAGCGAGCCAAGTTCTCAAGGGACAGAAGGCCGCAGAACTCCACTCAGCAAAAGCAGACACTTTACTCTCCCACTGCCAGAAAAAGACAAGAACAAAGCAGAGGAAAGAGAGCCTGTCACTCAGCAAAGTAAAACTTTTCCTCTGTTATGGACTCGCCTGACCTTGCAAGGACATTGACAGTCTACTCTGTAAGAGCTGTTGGCAGATATCAAACTGACACCCTGCACTCGTGGTTTTGAATCCCAATTCACCCCCTGATACCTGCACATACTTTCACCAGGGATTGATAAATAAAAAATCAAATAAAAAAAGTGAAATTCATCTACCTTACAGATGGTCAGGAGGATAATAACCGTATTGTTTCCCTAATAATCTGAATTTATTACCACAGGGATGAGCTCCTCCATGACCTCTTATTGAAGTTTTACATTATTAATCCCTGTTGGGAAATACATCTTATTCTATTCAGAAAGTCAGTGTCTTGTTCAAGGGGGATTTCAGTCACCAAGTGCGCCGTGTCTAGCACCGGGAAAAATCCTATTGCTACCATAAGATACCCTCTCTAGGGAGGCATGACAAAATTAGCTGAAGGTTGGACAAGTAAATGTGCTGCATTTCAAGCAAAAAATGTGAATTCCATTTACCTTTTCACAGACATGTTCAGTTTGACCTCTGCTTCCTGAACTATAATCAATACTTTTATGAACTGATATTGACCTCTTAGCAACCTTATATCCAGGTCCTGCGATGTAGACAATGTTATTTTAACCCTTTGATGCATGAATTATTAGAACCTTCGTCAAAATTTTTTCCAAATTTTTTTTTATTTATCTTTAGGAATGAAAAAAACAATGTGATTGAAATCTTTTTAATGAACCTATTTTTTTTTATGGAGCTACAAAAATGTCAACTCAGATGAACAACATGTGTTTAAGCTTTGAACTAAAGAAGTGTGTAAACTATGAAATAAAACAAATTTGAATGCAATTTTTGTTTAAGAAGGCTGTTAATTACAGTCTAATAGCAACAAGCAATTGATTTACACATAAACATGTTAGTGCAGATCAGGTATTAACAACAGCCGAGTTACAGTAATGGTATGAGAACTAAAACAACAAAACCCATGAATATACAAGAGAACAGATGTAGAATAACTGTCCACTGTAGTGACTGTATGCATGTATATATACATAGCTCCTACATTAATGCATCTGCACTTGTCACACGTCAAATGAAAGTTAACAAAATCATCTTTTTAATATATATATATATATATATATAAACCATTCTGAAGTGCAACAACAACTATACCTATGCAAAAAGGTATTTTACACAAAAGACAAATATGAAAAATTTGGTTTTTGAAACCTGTCGTCTCATCAGTTATATTTAACCTATATTTACCCAGGTATGTCCCATTGAGATCAATGATCTCTTTTTCAAGGGAGACCTGCCCTATCAGTGCATGTGTTTAGTCTTTATATGTTGATGTTCAAACAAATGAGGACACATTTATAATCTTTGATGACAGGTGGATAGACGATGAGCTGCTGGACACCAGGATATATGACAATGGAAATTTTGAAGCAGAATATTAATTTGGACTTTATTTTACCATTGACAGAGGTAATTTTGTATGTGACATATTTATTTTTATATTTTTTGCTAAAATATCTGTATTTGAAGCACTCAACAGTTATTAATTTTTTCCGAAAATTTTCAAATGTATAGCCACTTTGGAAAATTTCACAATTCACAAAATTTCCCCTTTGTAAAATGCATAAACAAAATCATATATTTGCAAAAAAATAAAAAATAAATAAATAAATAGCTCTAAATCTGATATTTTTCTAAATAAAAGTTCTCAACTTTAAACTGCAAAGTTGGTGAACGCTGTGTTCAGTCCATACCTTCCAACTCCAGCTTTATATACTGGTTTTCACAAAAGAATTAAGGAATTGGGGGAAAAATCTAAATGTATTTGTGTTTCTAAGTCTACAGCTTTTTACCTGATGTGAAATAAAGAGCAAAGGTGAAGGTTTTAGTCCAAACTACAGTGTGTTACCTTTACGACGAGCCCATTCTTTTATCTGCACTCCAAATGGTTGAAGAACAGCTAGATTTTTCAGGCATTTTAAGCTTAATCATTCCAGATTGACAAATTCAATTTCTAATATAACATTGAGGCAGAATCAGGAGAGGATGTGTAAAGATTAAAAGTCACATTTGGAGTTTGGGATTTATAAAAGATGAACTGCTCCAGACAGAGGTTCTGATCAGATATAACACTATGAGCACTGACAGATAAAGTGCTATTCATTTTGATTATCTCGTTTCAGTGGATTCTGTTAGTGGTTGGGAAATATTATGCAGAAAGTAATTATTTCCCCCCCAACATCGTGTTGGAAACAGCAAAAATGGGCAAGAGGACAGATCTGAGGAAGTTTGACATGCGACAAACTGAGATGAATCCAGATCATGTTGTTCTTTCCTAATACAGAGAGATTAGAACCTACTGCAACTATCTAAAGAAGACCCTCATATATGGGAGAAGAGCATTATTACCATGTATAGGTTCCCCTTTTTCCACAAAAACAGCTCTGACCCAAGGCCTAGACTCCACCAGACCTCTGAAGGTGTGCTGTGGTATCTGGACCAAGACATTATCAGCAGATCAGTGAAGTCCTGGAAGTAGAGAGGTGGACCCAGATAGACCATTGTCTACTTCAATTAGTGACGATTAAAATAATTAAATAGATTTAAAGTATTTCAAACTATTGATTTTATTAAATAAATTTAAACATAATTAAATCCAAAATAATCAAATTATTAATTGAATTATTTTGGATTTACTTAAGATTTAGCAGTTGTTGAGTAAATCCAAATCAATTTTAGGGGGAAAACTACCAAATATTTACGAGTTATCTGGAAAATACCAATTCAGATAAGCCACATATCTGTAAAAAAAATAATCATTTAGACTTACAGAGGTGGAATTAATTCATATTCATAATACATGTTTGGATGATATTGATTTATACATTCTTGACTTTACTGATAACATAAAATATAATTAATTTCTACTCAGTGATTTTCAGCCGATATTATTCAAACAAAGATAAGTAAAATGCAATTGATAAATAACTCAATATTAACTCAACATAACAATATACCAAACTGCCCACAGTCTTTTTTTTTCATGTAGAGTTTAATATAATTTATTTTAATATTATTTCAGCCCAGTTACACTTTTTAGAGTGCAGATTGATTTCTTCAGAACCTTCCAGAGAAATTGTGGGAGTTCCCCATTTCAGGGACAGTATCACCATGACAATATGGTCCTCGTCAAAGTCAGTTCCTTATATTTCCTATTTTGCCATTTGTTACACATCAGCTTCAACAACTATATTTTACTTTCTGTCTAATATATCAATGACAGGTACCACTGTAATGAAATAGAATAAGCAATATTTTTACTATTTCTTATCAGTGGTCAGAATATTATGGTTGATCTGTGTATTTAACTGTAGTGGACAAATGTCTCACTGTATAGTTCTATTGTTTGTTGGTTTAACTAAGATGTGGGCAGCTATTATATGTAATACAATGCTACCAATGTGCAATTCTGCAGGTAACAACACATCCAATTGTATGTCTGAAAACACAAGGTTAAATGACTTAAGCGGCAAAAGACAAGGTTTTACATGATACTGTATGAAGAGAGAGTGCCGCTATATATCATGTTATAAACTGAGGTCTACAGCCACATTCATAAAAATGGAATATTAAAATAACAGATGGAAACAAATGAGTTTACATTAGTTTTTTTGCAAAACTCCTTCTTAACCCCATAAATATAATGTAATAAACTGCCAACGTAATAAAAATGTGTAGCTTTTAATGTAATACTCCCACAAATGTAAACATACACCCATAAGTGTATTAACAGTTTCCTACCAACAACGCAATACCTCATTTCCAATAAACATAATTATGCTTATAGGATGGTACAAATCTTGGAATAACTTCCCACAAATGTAACAAATTCCTATGACACATACATTTAATCATCTGTTTTTTCTCTTCCCTTTAATTCTTGTCCTTCGGGTATTTGTCTTTTTAGAATAATCGTTATGCCACATGGTACTAATTTCAGATTAATGAGTGTTTAATTACAAATACAAGTGGAAATGGGAAAAAATGTTGTGGAGGTTTTATTATAAAAGGTTCAGTTTGAGTAGGATATTAGTTATTGCCGTGAACTATAATAGAAACCTATGTTTGAACTCATCTCATCATCTGAACCCACTTTATCCTCACTAGGGTCACTGGGGGCCTAATCCAGCTGCAATGGGTGAAGGCGGGGTACACCCTGCATGAGTCTCCAGTTCATCTCAGGGTTGAACATATATAGACAAACAATCACTCTCACATTCACACCTATGGACAATTTAGATTAACCAATTCACATATCAGTGCATGTGTTTGGATGGTGGGAGGAAACTGGAGTACCTGGAGAAAACCCACACAGACACGAGGAGAATATGCAAACTCCACACAGAAAGGTCTGGTGTGGGATTTGAACCAGGGACCTTCTTGTTGTGAGGCACGAGTGCTAAGCCCCAATGTTTGAACATTGTAAATAAAATGTCTGGATATGATTATGATAATGGAGAAGTTAGGAGAATACTGTGGGAAAATGAAGGATTACATTTGTGGTGGGTGATGTGTGGGACTTACATTAAAAACTGAACATTTTTATTGTTTCTTCATTGTAAACCCGATCACTTATGTTAGTCAAGAACATTAACTTCATGAATATTAATGCAATTTTTTTTCTCAAATACATTTTTGTTTTGCAATATTGTTTATGTCTGTCAAACCATTCTGGATCCGAGAGAGAAACTACTAAAGAAACATTGCTCTAAAATTGGCTCTCAACTCCATCTGCACCTGTACTAAAGATGTGCATCATTGCATTACTAACCTGCTTTTCTAGCTAATTATTATTGAGTCCACATGTCTCCTTTTAAGTGCTTTGCCTGCAGCATGTGGAACTTTCATTTCATCAATCTGATCGAGTGCTGAAAGAGTGAAAGTTTCTAAAAGCAACAATCTGCAATTCAGTGTTACTCCCCTTCATGAATTAGGGAAACAACTCATGACAAATACATCAGAAACTGATATTGTGAATGATGCAGGTGGCTTAAGTAACGCTGTTGATTTAAAAAAAAAAAAAAAAAAGGAAAAAACTTAAAGAAAACAAAACATGAACAGATTAAACATTTTAATAAGAACACTTAAGTAAAAAAGATTTTCAAAACTAGGACTTTGAGTAACATTAATAATGCATTGTCACAGATATGTCACAGGTACACAATAAAAACAGCTTTTATACGAGGGTGTGTGTGTGGGTGTGTGTGTGTGTGTGTGTTTCTACTACCACACAATCTAAAGTCAATTCAAGTCATCTTAAAACAATGACCAAGAATAAGTTTTTGTTAACCAAAACAGAGGATTCATCAATCTTTATTACAAATCATCAAGAACCATAACCAGTTGACAGTACAACAATTCATCTAATACTGTAAATGCTCAAGCTGCAGGTGTGAAAACCCACACAAATAGAATAAGAATCTGAAATCTTATTTTGCTGCTCATGATTAGAAACCAGCACCACCACAATAACCTTTGACTTTTAACCAGGTGTGGATCAGAGACAGAGAGAAAAGATGACTGAAGTCAAAAAGCAAGTGTGCACTTTTTGGCTTCAGTATCATCAAACGCATCTTAAAACACTCGTGGTTGTGCAGCGACGCCAACAGATCACTTCCAGTTCTAAAAAAATACACATTGAAAAATTTATAATTCTTTTTAATGACAAAAGTTCTGTAGCCAAATACATTTCCAGATTTAAAGTTTAAAGTAATTTTATGGATTCTGAACTGAAAGTGCAACAGTTCCAGCTGTGATTCGCACCACCGCTGGCTGTGGTCGGCTTGTCTGAGACCTTCATTTGCAGCTGAAATGTGAACGACAGAGTAATCTCTGTGCCGATCATTGACCTTCTGTGTTGAAAGTGTAGAGCAATACTTCAGCTGATATGTATTGCAATTATAATGGAATGATAAAGAGTAGAAACTTCTAAAACTCCATCTTATTTTGGAGCATTAAAATGTAGGGATGCACCAATAGAAAATTGAAGCCCTATAGAGTAATATAACATTATTGGACAAAATTCCCTTTAACTGGGTAACAAATAGCATGGAAAAAAAACAACAACACGGAGTATAACTGCTAATCTCTGTAACATAGATGCTTTGTATTTGATATATTTTATCCAGTGGTAAATTAATAGTGTAGTGTAGTCACAGTATGGGATGGAACCAGCACTCAGTTTTAGGCAAATTTTAAAGGTTTAGTTTCCAGAATCCGCATCATGCATGAAGAATGGGCATCGGTGCATCCCTTGTACCACAAATTCATTATGACTCACTGCAGCATTTCCTTTCCTGCAGAAAGTTCCGGAAGGAATGACTATCGACTCGTCTTGTAGTACCTCTGGAATGAATCAATGCCGTCTGGGCTTAACATCAAGAATTAATGGCATTCCTCTGCACGCACACACGATTAAAGACAAACACACACACTATTCAGAAGGGCAGGTTTATATTTTTAAATAAATGTAATGAGGTGATTCTGGTCAGCAACATGCATCAGTCTTAGCGACACACCTATAACTTCAAGTGGAGGTTGATATATGAGCATAGGATCATGTATGCGTGTGGTACATGTGTGTCTTTATGCTGTGTGTATGAGTGTGTGTATATAACTGCATGTGTGAATTTGTCTTCACTGCCCTAAACAGCCAAAGTCAGCCCAGACAGACATTATTTTCACATTAGTGAGTGAGCTTCTTTTTTTTTTTCTCCTTTGACGTATATTTACAGGCAAAAAACAGGGCCTTTCCTACTGTATTATCAGTTTCCATCTGTTCATCATTAACATTGAAAAACCGGAGGAAGAGGAGCCAAAATGAAAATGCACACAGACGTATTCAGAGATTCACAGGCTGAGAGTGGCTCCTGTTTTTAACTACGCACCCTACACTGGCAACAAAAAAGAAGGTTCAATTATTTTGGCATCGATGCTTTGGTCACAAAATACCGACACTTTTAATCATTTGTATATTTTCACTTTTGTTTTCATTTGCTCATTTGTTCTTGAAATAAGTCCCAGTCATTTGACGCCCTGACCACGTACGTATGTGTCCCAGTACAGAAAAAAAGGTAGGTTTGTTGTAGTCCTGTCATCGCACCTCCGATGCAGTCCCTTTAAGAGGCACAGATTCTCTTATAAATTATGTGACTGTGAATGAGTGGGCAGGGGGTTTGAGAAGGAGAGGTGCCCCCTGTGCCCCCACGTCCCCCCCTGTGCTCCCTTTTATACCCAGTGAGTATGTCCCGTCAACCCTTTTGCGAGCACGTTCTGCAGCACAGTTGCTGCAGCACTTTCCTCTGGCAAAGATTGTTCTTTTTAACGAGCACGCAGAAACTGCCTTCTGCCCAAGATTCTTCATTTGCTTTCCACAGACCAGGAAGAAGAGATACAGGGGGAGATTGCAGGCAGGGGGGGTATACACATACACACACACACACACACACACAACAAAAACATGCAAACCCACACAGGGGAGAATCATTAGAAATGGTTGAATGGCAGGTAGAGCCATTTGATTGGTCAAGGGAGGGTTCAGGGTAGAAGAGGAGGTTTATGATCCAATCACAGGTGACGGTCATCGAGGCAGGAAATGATTGTAGTCCAGTGGAGTGATTGGATCCATGTCACAAGACAGGAAATTCAGATTTGGGGAGAAAAAAAAGAGAGAGAGAGAGAGAGGGAGAGAAAACAAACGTCACACAATTAGCAAACTGAAGATTTCACAAATTCACAACTTGTGTCATTTCACATCATAGAAAGTGGATCACCAGTCTGCATAATGAGCCAATTCTTTGACTATCAAAGCCTTCCAGCAGTGAAATCTATCGTTTCAAGGTGATAACTTAATATGCAAAATGCAATAATTAAAGTTTCATCAATGTGAAATAGCCTTTGGATTAATGTTTTGGAAACAGACTGAGGGTGCACTTTAAGGAAAGTATTCAACTCAAATGTTGCACAGATAGCATATTTTTCTTCTCAGACCTTTATCTAATCTGGAGTTCACAGCTAGAGCAACAAATCACAGGCTGCTCTTGGAGCTTCATAATCACACATCTCTTGAGCCAAGAAGTAGAAACAGAAATATTTACACTAGAAGTCACATAAGTCAAACATGCAAAATTTGAAAATACTACAGAAAAAGCAAAAGCAAACAGAAAATGGAAAGTATGCATAAATAAGCCAGAAACATCTGAAATTTACTGCAGAAAAGCAGGTGTTCGTTAAGATATAAACACTTCAGAAACTAGAAAAAGAAAGAGTTATTAGTGCATGCTTTGAGGAATATAAATCATTTGTAAAAAACCAAATCCAGGCTAAAAGGTGAGCAGATTTGACTTTGTATTAATATGTGCTGCCTTAAGATGACCTCAAATAAAGAGCATGAAGGAAAAGGCAAGGACAGGTTGCCTTACTTCTTTGAAGCTACCACAGCGAGCAGTTTGATTCAAGAAGTTAGTACAAAGCTCGAAAATAAAAAATGAAGCCACAGGTGAACTCTGAGATTTCACTCAAAGTTAACCTCGGTGTTCATTTTTAGACCCTGTAGGATATGACAGATTACATTAGTTTCCGTATCAGACTTCTAGAGAGCTTAGGCATCCATCCTCTGAGGCTTTTGATTAGCTTAGGTGAGCAGAACCACAATTTGCATTTAACTTTTAACACTGAAAGCACAACATTAAGAATAAAACTGAACACTTCTGTTGCTTTGGTACATTGATTGCACAGCTGACTGCAATATAAAAACGTACCACTGGACTACAAACTTCCTCTCTCAAGGTACTGTGTATAACATAAGCACATCACGACCACATTGTAGATAAGAAAGCTGACAACTCACCATCTTTGCAGATGGTGCTGACCACGCAGGCTCCTGCCTCCAGATTGTATCCACTGACACAGCTGCTGCAGTTTCTTTCACCAGGTCCCAAACACTCATAGCAGCTATGGTCACACCTGTCAAAAATGCACCCAAAGTTAAGACACTTTTTGAACCATGTTTTTTTGATTCAAATATCTAGGATTTTACACAAACTGACTTTAAAGGGAACACACCATATTTGTACTTTCAATTATTTTAAATTATATATATATATATATACATACATATACATCTCATTAGTTACTAGGATCAAGTAAATGTGATGGATTGTAGAGATACACACTCAATATATTCAAATATGTCTGGCTGATTTATGTGACCACTAGAAGGAGTAGTGAGTCATTCTACTGGTCAAAAATTAACCAGAGTGCCTTTGACTGGACCATCACAATGTCAAGGTCAAGTTTATTTATATAACACATTTACAGTAACACAAAGTGCTGTACAAAGATATATAAAAAGTAACTAGATGGAATGAGAACCACTAAGAAATAACTTTTAGAGTCAAAGAAAATGAAAGTAATAAAAGCTAGAAACACTGGTTATTTTCACCACTGGACACAGCTCAGAGAGCTTTGGTTCAATGACTGACATTTGAAAAATGAGTGTAAAAACCCTCCAGTATAGCTACAGCAAAACCTTCACAAGATATATGACGAATTGCAAATATCTGTCACAGACAAATTAATCTGGTATAATGGCTATTTATTGAGCTTTTCTTGTGTATAGCCTAGAAAGTGAAAAAAGACTGAAAACATTAATTAACAAGAACAAAAGAACAACGTCATGGACAACTGAGCAATAAAGAAAAGTTGGCTACCTTGTTCAAACTACAAATTAACACTGGACATCTAAAATTGAGTTTTATAAGAATTATTTATTTTATTAAGATCTCCAATAGCAACTGATAATTCAGTTGCTATTCTTCCTACATTACTTTAAAATCTTATCATTTACATTAATCTTACCACCCACCCACCTAATGAAATAAAACTACACATGTTCATTACGTAAACAAAAAAAGGTTTCACTTCTTTTGAAGACATTTTTTTATTTTCCAACACCAGAAACCCTGGCAATTGGTTCCATTCAACATGGCCTGATAAAACACAGTTCGCTGCAGCTGAATTATTCTGCCTAAAGGCAGAACACACTGTATTTCACTGGTTTGTCTGGTGCAATAATTATGTTGATCAGGAAAAAAAATGACAGTTGTCTGTAAATAATTTGTGGAGTTTTCGTTTCTATAATGTCACAAATAAATTACAATAAAAATATTTTAACCTAGGTTTTACAGGTAAACATGTTCAACTGTTGTCCATTGTGGTTATATTAGTTCTGTATGGGCATCAAAAATCAACTTGTGCCATTTTGTTCTGTACGACTTGCAATTTATGTACATTTTTATTTTAGTATTTGACCAAACCACTGAAGCATAATCCAAATGAGATAATATTAATGACTGAACTAATTGCTTGGTTAGCCTTTGAGGAATACATTTCTTACAGTGTCTAATTATTCCCATACTCTGACCCATTTTTTGCAATATATCATTTGACCGTTCCACGACAGTGTACCATCTACACCTAATAAATGAGCTTCTTCTGATTATAATAATAATAATCATCATCATCATCATCATCATCATCATCACAATCATCGGTTCCCAGCAACAAGGTCCTGGGTTTGAGTCCAACATCAGTTTAGATAACACATGTCCTCTCAGACAGATGGAGGACACATTACCAGGGTATACACCAATGGGAGCATAGTGTGCTCAGAGACAGTCGTGTAGGAGGCTTTTTTTCCTTTCTTTCTTTTTGTTCTTTTTTTTTTATCAGTTTTAAACTGTGGTTAAAGTGTGAGTCACCCTGCTGCACAGTTATTATTGTTCTTGAAAACTTATGAAATACTAAAAACTGAAATGGAAATGTTTTCATATCACAATATACAGTATATTGCAGGGTTTAAAGAAAAAGAAAATAATTTTTTTTTTTCGAATATTATGCAGCCCTAATAGAATGTGATGTGACATCTGACAAACACACGTAGCTCATTTGAGTGTGTGTCATCTTGTATTTATTCAACTTCATAGTTTATTTTCTTTATCAGGAGATAAAACGGAACATCAGAAATAGTAGAGAGTTGTTTTATATTGGGGGGGGTTTAGTAAGGCTTGTTGTGGATCTAAGGAGACAGAGCTGAGCTTCTGCCCATTTGTCCTATGGATGTCTCCAAACTTTGGACAGGCACTGTACGTTGTAGTTGTCTGGATGGACCTCCTCGCCCCAAAATCTGTCTCACCTGCCTACATGCCCCCCCCCCTCCCCCCATGTGTCACCACCCTACTGCACCCCCACAGACTGGAACTACATTTGCAAATGGACGTCCATCAGTACTGGTGCGTCTGCAGCCTGTCCATTCATGGGAGTGGATCTCTCTGTAACTGTGTTTCTCCTTTTCCCACTGGTTTTTGGAGTTTTCTCTTGCCAAAAAGAAGGAGGGTCTAAGCACAGGGGATGTCCAGGACATTCATCTATTTCCTTCTTCTGCTGTTTATTTGACTTTTTTCTATATTCACCTAATTCTGTAAAATTTGATTGATTTTAAAAGAATAGAATAGAATAGTGTTTATTTTTATTTGTCATTGCATTTGCAGAGTTTGTCCAAAAGAATCAAAGTTTTGAAAGTAAGCAGGAGATGAAATTAGTATCTGCACTAAAACAAAGCCAGAATTAGGCAACAGTAAAAGAAAAAAAAAAAACATAATATGATGACACCACAAGGGAGATTAGAAAGAGTTGACGAAATCAAGTTAGTAAAATGAAAAGGTGAGAGGTCAAGTGAATAATAAATAATTCAAAGTGGGAGGAAAAAAACAGCAGGGAGGGGAGTCTACCACCAGAATGATAAGAAAAGGCTATGCAGACAAAATATCTGACTAAGGAGGAGTCTGACTGAGGTGTTAGAGGAGGGAAATTCATCATTAAACATGAGAGTATGAGTGTATTTACTAAGCATTAAGACACATCCCTGTACCATTGGACTAAATGAAGAAGGGCTTGTTAAATTATGATAAATCAGGGGTGTCCAATCCTGGTCCTCGAGAGCTACTAATCCTGCATATTTTAGATGTTTCCTCCTTCTAACACACCTGATTCAAATGATAAACCTCTCATCAAACTGCAGAAAGCTGATAATGACCATCAGGTGTGTTGGAAAGGGGATACATCTAAAACACGCAGGATCGTAGCTCTCGAGCACCAGGATTGGGCACCCCTGTAATAGATAATCCTATAGGCTCTGACTAATGCCGACCTTTCTAACCTCTAATATTAAGTCCCAAAAAAAAAAGCTGATTCAAAAGGTAGTTTTTCAATATGTTAAATCAGAAAACTGCAAAAGAAGTGGAAGGAAAGGCTTAGAGACAGAGGTAAAAGTCAGTGTGGATGTGTTAGCAGGTGTACTGACTCACTTCTTACAGGACCTCTGCACCTGCCCATTGTCTGACATCTGCTCTGACAGGTAGTAGCCAGTGCTACACGTTGACACACACCGCCAGTCCTCTAAAATGTAGCCGTCAGCACACCTAGTGCATGCCTCTATGCCTGTACCTGCAAAACAAACCAATACTCATTCAGGTGTTGTTTCAGGCATAACACATCACATGTTAAATTAAAAAAAAGTTACAGAGAAATAAAGAGAACACACTAAGACTAAAATCATACATGCAGATATAGAAAATAAATGGAATTTGTTTCAACCGTATCCACCAAAATTCATTTTTAAGGGCTCAGGTTATAGCTCGTGATCAATAGTGTTGCATCATAAGCTTTTTTTTTTTTTTTTACATCAATGACACCCAGCTAATTAATGTGTTTTAGTCTGTATGGGTCTGTGGTTTGTGTAACGCATTTATGTTATTTTCAATCCCATTATGCACTATGTACTAGATTTGGTTTTACAGACACTTTGTTAAAGGAGTCAATGCAAAACACAATGAGCTCTTTAATGTTATTATGAAAAGTGGGGCTATTTTTGGTTTATTATGAGACCATGGTCTGTCAGAACATTAAGGTACCGATCCTTTGTTCAATGTCTGAGGACTTTTTACCTGCACAGGTGGCACAGGCTCGATGACAGGGCTCACATGTCCTTCTATGGCCATTGTAATATGTCCCTGGATCACATGTCAATTGACATTTGTTTCCCTGGAGACTGAAGAGAAGCAGAAAAGACATACAGCGAAGAAAATATTAGCATGGTAAATGTAGTATTTAGGCAATTTATATATTTTCACTTCCTTTAACTCTTAAAGAAAGCTGCTTTATAACAAGAAAGCTCCTAATGTTTGTCGCAAATGAGTGAAGTTGACCTTCATTTGCATTTTTTCTGTTCATGAAGACTAATGAATAAAGAAAAAACAACTGCAGCCCAGGTAATTTTATTAATTACTCCACCAAGGAATTGATAGAGTTATGTTTTCACCGGCATGTATGTGTTTGTGGGTATGTTTGTTGTTTAGCAATATTCATTATTCAAAAGGTTATGGACAGATTTGGCCTAAAATTTCGGGAAATGTTGATACTGGCATAAGGAACAAGTGAAAAATGTTTGGTGCTGATCAGTGGAAGGGGACACACGTGTGTCTTTCACGAGGGGGGACTGATCTGCCTTGGCAGAGTGTGCGTTCTCCGATTGTTTTTTGAGTTACGCATGATATTATATGATAGACTTTATTGTCCCCTTCAGGCAGGGTTGTTAAACTCATCTTAGTTCAGGGGGCCACATACAACTTAATATGAAATAAAGTTGACCAGACCAGTAAAGTAATACAAGTGAAAAAAGGAAAATTCCACAATGAAAATGTTGACATCTACAAACATGTACCATGAACAAATATGAATGTGAAAAAGTGAGGTGTTAACAATACAAATAGTTTATCATTTATCCATGATAAATGGACGTATATGAATTTACAGATTACAGTGGATCGACAAATATGCAAAACATTTGATAACAGGGAGAATTTTGTTAACATTCCACATATTTATCTTAAGCTTTTCAGGTTGTTCATATTTGCTCAGGTTATTCAATGTTTTTGTGCAATTACATTTATTTAATGTAAATAAAATTTTACATTAAAACAAGGAGGAAATGTTGCAGTTTCCATTATTTCTACATTATTATGATAGTATTTTACTGGACTGACTCACTTTAGATTGAATTAAGCTAAACTTATTTTAACATTCTTGACTTACTAAATCAAGTATAATTTTTGCATCTCACAAATTCATCCATAGGGTGGATTGGACCCTGTTTGACACCTGTACCTTAGGGAAATTTGTCTTCAAACTCCATGAGCTTTACAGGTGAAGGTGCCAATAAATAAAACAAGTATTAGACTACAACCATTATGCAATCACATAATCCACACAGATTGCACAAGACCCTCAGATAGTTAAAAAGAAACATTCTATCAATAAATAACAATGACAAAGAATAAGCAATTAGGATAAGGTAACGGATAAAAGACAACACCATGACACCACAAAATGCCCAGTAGCCTTTTGTTCACTTCCTGTTCAACATATAGGACTGTGACAGCAACCTTAAATTATTCAGCATAGACAAACCTATTGCTTTACCCACAGTTCTCAGCTAATGGTGGAAGTGCCAGATGTGGGTGTAGAGGTGAATCAAAAGTGGGATTGGAAAGAAAAAAATCAGTTCTGCCAAGTCACCGTGAGGACAGGTTACGGCACTGAGTTGAAAAACAGCTGGTCTGTGTTAGCGAACGATTCCCAGAAATGGTTTCAGCCAGTCCGCTCTTCCTCCTTAACTTTTCAGCGACCATGAGTAGTGACCAGAATGGACAAGAGGAGGCTGTCTGCGTGTCTATGCATCAGTGTATGCATCTTACTGTGGCCTTGTTGGTATTCAGAAGAAATTATGGCTTCCAAGTGTCCCCCACCTCCACCTCTGTCTATACTAAATACTTAAAGCCAGGTTCAAGACCGCAATATGTTTCCAGCACTTCACACGCGTTTTCTTCGTGACCTATCAGAAATTCCAGCACTTTGAAACGCCCTATCTTCTGTCCAGTCAAGTGTAGATGGGGTGGTTTGAAAAGACTGCAATGCAAGTGGCCAGTAAATGAACTGAAGCATGTCTGCATGGTTAACTAAATGGTTTATATGAAGGGTTCTTCAAAGTAACATTCACAACCTAAAATGGGCAACATCTTGACTTCCTGTGGGTCTCCACACGACATAAGGACATGCAGGCTTTAATAAGCATGGGTCGTAGGGTGAAATACAGTTTACTCAGTTTAGGTTCTGAGTGGAAAACACTTGGGAAACCCGAGTTTCACCGATTCCTGCTGCGAACTCAAACCACACTGTATCACAACATGTTTGTTTGGAGTACCAACACTGCATTGCTGTACTGTATAAATGAATAAACAAAAAAGGTTTTCTTGTTTTTTTTAACCCAGAAACCACAACAGTGACATTCAGTCCCAACTGATAAAAAAAGACCAAACCACGAGAACAACCTGTGACAGCAGGTCACACTGACTGTGTGTTTTTAATGAGCAACAGACTCTATGAGGGAAATGAAGGGTTGAACACCAGAGTTCACGCAGTTAAGATGAAATAGGTGTCAGAAAATAAAACTGTGCTAAAAGGGTCATTTGGATTATTTTAAGTGGGGCTATATGAGGTACTTAACTGTGTCTGTGTGTAACCTGCAGTAGATTTGAGCCCATTCTGTAGAAAGCAAAGCAAAGTAAAATAATGTAGTGGTTGAAAATGTAGCATTACAGTTATTTAAACGCTTTTTGGGGGCTCAAAATTGATATGAGTATGTTATATTTAGAATATTTTCACTGCTTTAATTGCCATCATCCTTTTTTTAAACACATTGTATCTCAGGCCTATACATTGTGCAAAAACACGATCAAAAGAAATAAACTTCTGAAGGTAAGGTGAATATCAATACCTAATTAAGCGGATAAAATAACCTTTTTAACATTTGTTTTGTCCAAGTACTGCACTTCTAAGAGGCCACATGATTATAATCCACAGCACAAAATACACTAACAATGGTTATTTATCTTATACAAACTGAGTTACATAAGTTGAACTATGTTCTTAAAGTAAACTGAGGTGTTGTTTCTATAACAGTTAAAAGGAAATGAAAATTATTTGAGATCCATTCTGAGAATACTTCTGTTAACAGTAAAATGTTCTTACACTGAACCTTATGAGACTGTATAATCACAAATTGCATAGCAACAGACACAACAAGACTGTTGCACAAACATGGCTGACACTGAAAACAGTGATGCTCCAGACACTAATTAGCAGCTCTTGTTAAGCTGTGCTCAGCATGGTTGCCAGTTTACCTCATCCCTGGTTTACACTCTGTGCAGAGATTTGAGGTGGTGCACCTCTTGCAGTTCTCTGGACATCTTCTGCAAATGTTGGAATCTGAAAGATAGAGTGAGCCAGTCACACACAGTGGCTAATGGGAAACAGACGTCTGGGTGGGTTTGAAGAGAAGAAAGGGAGGAAAAAAGGAAGACAAAGATGAAGAAGAGACAATGTGAGGAAAGTGGAGAAAGAAAAGAGGGAATAAAAGAAATGAGAAAAAAACAGGACAGAAGGCAGAGTGAAGAGATGGCAAGAGAGGAAAGAACAGAGTGGAAATGTCTAAAGGCTGAAGTGGCAGGAATGAAAAAGACGAGTGTAGCATTGAAGGAGGAATGTAGATGAATATTTCAAAAAGCAGAATAAGTGCAACGACACGCTTTGACACGATGCACATGGACACAAAGTGATGAGGCCTGTCAAAAAGAAATGTGAACAACATATCAGATCACTTTTCTGGGAAATCCAAGAATGACGAGGTTTTGTCATCAGAACTGTACATTTCATAAGAATGTTTTGTGGAAAGTCATATGGTAAGAGCATAGAGGAGACGGTAAATGAGGAAGTGAGGTTTCTTCATAGATTTTCAGGACCCTATAAATCATTAAGGGCTGAATACAGTGTATGGTAAGAGTGAAGGAACAAAAAAGAAAAATAAAAGCCTTTACATTTCTTTTTTCAACGAGCAAAAGTGGAACTTTCAGCTTCTTACATGCATGATTTGGTTCTTAAAACATTGATCTCACTGTTTAGTTTGTTCAATTAATTACACTACTATGAAATATATTAAAAGAAGCCCAGATGAGCTGAGAAGAGGCAGCAGTTGACCAGCAGCCTGGCAAAATGAAAAGTCTAGAAAGCTCATTTAGCACAACACCATACTCCGCAGTGCCAGCATTTCAAAGGAAAAAATATCCACTACATTTTGGCCTGTTGAAATGTTATGATTGAACTTGGATCACATCACATCAGATCTGCTGCCAAAGACTTTCAGAGCAGCCAGGACTTACACTGACTTGGCTGCATACCAATATATAGACATAATTATAAGATATACACAGTCTCTTTCATTCCTTTTACTTTCATTTAGGCTGGCATGCATCTTCACTGAACATAATATATAATACAAAGCCCTAAGTACACAGTGTGCATCAACACCATTGAATTAAGCTGTTTATTACAAACTGGTGTTCAAAACTGGACGAACAAGAAAATATATTTTAAATATAATCCACAGATTGTCCACCTGCAGATCATTACTAAATGCATTTTACAAATTTTTTTTTTTTCAGTCAGGCTATTGATAAAAATGAAGATTATCAAATGACACATGGCAGCATAGAGTGGGAATCAGAGGAAAGGGCAGACAAGTTCTACAGATAATACAGAAAATTACAGGTACTGATTTAATTAATTTACTCACTGTACGAAACTAAAAAGTAGGTATTTGTTTCTGTGTAAAATTACTTGAATTTAACATCAATTTTATATAATATCAAGACTGTTATTGAATATATCACCAACAAGCGTCAATTTCAAATGGCAGCAAAAACACAGTCATATTCTTTCATTTCAATTATATCTTCTTGAAGTAATTTTGATGTCAGGAAGCCATATAATTATGCTAAATTGAAATAATACCCCTTAAATTCATCAGTGAAAAAATAATGAAATAATTAAAACCAGTTCTATATGTCAGAACAATAAATATTCAAGTGAAGCCCAGACACCAGAGTAGTTAAATGAAGACTTTCTAATTATTTGATATCAAGTACATAATATTCCATCAATATGTCACCAAAGTATTAGACTAACATGCATGAAGATAATAATTAGCTAATGTTAACAATTAAATTATTATTTTTGTACTGATGGTAAAAACGTACCATGGTCGAGGTAGAAGCCGTCGGCACAGGTGGCTACACATGTATTGGAGCCCTCATTGAGGTGGTAACCAGTTCTGCATGTGGTGCACTGGTCACTGCGGCTGCCGACACATGTGTCACATGACGACGAACACTTCTTGCAGCGTTTCCTGTCATCACGGAAAAAGCCGCTGGGGCACTCAGACACACACATCCTGCATCAGATACAGACAGAAACAGAGAAGATGGACGACGGAGAAGAAAAAGACAGAGGGCAAAAAGTGAAAACACTGCACAAAACATTAAAAGAGGTGACAAGTGAATATTACTTTCAGGTCATTGGCACTTAAACTGCATTGTGCTAGAACAAAATAATAAAGATGGCAATGATCACATTGTTCCATGACAACCTCCTCTGTCACCAGCTCAGAGTAACATTAACAGACACAAAATGTAAAACACATGTCAGACCAGAAACATGTGGCTCAGAGTATTACGCAAAATAGTTTATGTCCTATGTCAAATACGGTTACAAAGATTAAAACAGATGCGACATGTTCTGCGATTGTCCATTGCGAGTTAAGATGTTTTTTGTTTTTTTATTGTTAGAGTTAGATAGTGACTTTGGGACAAACAACAGTAGAAGAGATGGAGTGTGCGTGCGGCTGCTATATGGTGAACAGGTGTAACATCTGTTGGATAACTTCACAGCCCTCTGTCACCCCTTCATTTCACCCTGAGGCTCCCTTCTGAAGGTGAAAAAGATCTCAAAAATCCTCAAGAGCATAACACACACACACACACACACACACACACACATAGCTACACACTCCAACACTCCTTAAGCTTTATTCACACACTACAGTTTTCTGCCAAGAAACACATATGGCACGTGTGAACCATATAATCCATGTGTGCACGTACGCACTGCCATAGGTTTGCCCTCCAACATCAATACCATTTGTCTGCTATGCTGAAATGATTGTTTGACCAATAAACTTTACAGAAACACAGTAATCTATCGCCTGCATCAAGGACACTGGTAAAGGCGAGACATTTAAGCGCTGCCAGTGTGTGTCCTTGAAAACATATACACACATGAAACTGTGACAAAGCAACTGAAAAGACAACAAAGAGCTTTACTTCAACTTCAACAAAAAAAGGAAACATATATGAATGCACAAATAAATCAATGCCAATTCATGCATACTCATAGGTTTATATGTGAATTATATATTAGTGTCTTTTTGGTGCTGAAATCAGTCAACTATTAGTAAATTGATGATGTATAACAATGATGATAAGATACACCAATGAAGGTCTATATAGATAGTTGTAAATTAATTCAACAATTGGCAACTATTTGTACAACTATTTTAATGTGTTGGGTTCATTTAAGATGAAAAGGTCAAACTTTCAATTCCAGTCTCTTCAGTGTAAATACCTTTAAGTTATGGAATAAAACACATTCAAGGAAGTTGTTGTGGTTTTCACACCGACTTTTTCTCCAATTTCAACTAATTTCAAAACAAATAATTTCAACTAGTTGACAAAATAATGAACACTAAAAGCACAGGCCAACTATTAGATATTCTTTAAGAAGCGAGTCATATTTTACAATTACAGCAATTTTTTTTTTTTTAATTGCTTTAAAATCTTGGAGAACAGAATATGCCTAGAAAATGTATATGATAAAAAAAAACTTGGAGATGCATTTCATAAATATCAAAATAATCAAATTTATTTCAACCAAGGTGGAAGTCAACCAGAGCGTTTCCACTGTTCCTCATAAAACACATACGTATGAAAAGGGGTGGGGGGGCGCGCAAAATTCAACATGCTTTTTGGTGAGTCTAGACCATCAAACACATACGTAGGGATGTAATTATCTGAACATTAAACACCGCCACCATCCCTCCTCCTTCCTCCCAACACTCCTCCCCCCTCCCCCAGTCTCCATTCATCAATTGCTCCCTGTGGTGGCAGAAAAGGGCAGCGCACCTCTAAAGCGAGCTAATGATAAGGCAGTGCCTAAGCTTGCACATTCTCATGCACCTGCATCGGTTTGTCTTTTATTAGTGCAGAGACCGCCGACACAAAGGCAATTACAACAGACTTTGATCCTAATAGGATCCTAAGGGCACGCACAAATGAGCACACATGCACAAATTCACAGTCGCACACAGAGACGTTTATGTTCTCGTGAGTGGAAGAGATAGGCTGAAAATGACAAAGTTCATCAACCAAACAGCATCTGTTATTATCAAGTCACCGACCCAACTGTTTCGTCTCCGCAGCCACATTAATTTCGCTAAGTAGCAAGGAAAGCAGTGACCTATGACCTTTAATAGTAGATTTTATTCACTTAATGCAGAGGAAAGTGAAGCTGAAACAAACATTATTGCCTTTGCTGTCGGTGAGAAACCACTTTTAACAAAGTTTGCCCAGTTGGTCTATATGGATTCTGCTTTATTTATTTTTTTTATAGCACACCAGATGCTGTAACTTTACGGGTTTTCGTAATAAACGACATGACACGCTGTAAATTCGTGGTGGCACAACACCCATGTAAACCAGGCAATTGCAAAAGCGTTTCTTCAAAGCAAGTAAACGCATATCACATTGACTTAATAAATCTATACATTCACTTATACTGGCGTCAACTCCTTACAATTTTTCATCTCGGCTTATATTGATCCATCTATTCATTTGAGCATTTATTATACACTCGGAGCCATTCACACTCCTCTTGAAATCAAATAAGAGCCAGAAAAATGTCCAATGTGCAGCTCAAATACACTTTATAAAAGAGAAGGAAAAACAAAACAAGTCCCATTTCATTTTCACATCATCGGGTATGTCCACTTTGTTATTGTCACCCAGAGTAAGTAAACATTGAGTGGAAAGAAAAGAATGATTTTCTCTATTCAGACATTTTTTTTTTAAATATAGCTGCAAATATCATCCTTTATCTGCATTTGGAGAATTCTTCACCCAACCAACCAGTCACATTTTACTATCACGCCACTGATTTATGTAATTCATTTAACTTCATGTTTACAGTGATTAAACAAATCTTGAGCAGTCTGACCTGGTGTTGTTCTTAAATTTGAGGAAGTAGTGCAGGCAGTTGATGCAGTGATGGGGTCCAGGACCTTCACAGCCGTTTTCATTACATTCAGAGTCACAGGGACCTAGATACAGATAGAGTTAAAGCACGTCATTATAATTTACTTTTATTACACATTATAAACATTATCTAGAAACAAATGTTGCAGCACTCCCGACACAGTACAACAGCATTAAAATGTCAGCTAAAATATAATGCAGGACGTAAATACTGCTACTGCAGACTCCCCATGTCTAAGTTCCATTGCTGTGGATTTATCACTCACCGTTGTACTCCTCCTCTTCCTCAGTGGGCGTCAGCGTGTCTGTGGAGCGAGGCTTATCGCTGCGCAGAGACGAGTACGGGTGCACAGAGGTGCCATACAGCACCAGTGACCACTCCTTCAGCTTGCCTGAGAAAATGGCAGCATTGTAAATTTCACTTTAGTATAGATGCATTAGTCTGCTGTGACAGAGGCCAGTTAAGAATAACAATTTATTATTCAATTTTCATATACCGTCTTGTATTCACCTCATAAGAAATAATGCGAATTGTGATTTTCTTCAAACACGAATTTATCATGTTGTGTCAGTGTTTGGTAGTTTGTAAACTAAAATGTTATAATTACCCTTCAGATTACAATGGTCTAGACATAAAATGCTTCCAAAATAAAACAAATGAAATTTTACCACATGTGTGTTACTGATAAATAAAATTCAAGTCTTAAATGTTAGTTGGCTCAAGTTTTCAAAATATGTCTTGGATGAAAAAGGTGAAATTATTAGAATTAACAAGAAAATAGGTTTTAGTCCAAAGGAATATTGGTCTTAGATCTTTTTCAAAACACTGTCTGCACATTATGATCCTTTACAAGGTTCTTTCTAGTGGAATATTTACAAATCCATTGTATACATGTACATAAACCATCATACATGTGGAATAATACACCATCATTTATTTTTAAAAAAAATTAGTAAAGAGGCATTTTTGTCATTTGTTTTCAGATTTATCCTATTAAAATATGTAAGATTTATCTTATTTCATGTCTGAAGCAGATATTTAAAAATAAATTTGTCAAGTAGCGTTATTGTACGGTAATGGCTAAAAGGTTGGGAATATATTTGTTTTCAAAGATATTTTTGCCTGTAATTGACATAGTGCATAGTGAAAAGAAACAAGAGAAATAGGGAAAGAATGACAATGATATGCATCGGGAAAAAAAATCAAGCCTTGGATAGAGCCCAGGTCACAGCAGCAGAACTTTGTATTCCCCATAAGCCACCACACAGCTAACTCTTTATATATAGTTTCCATTAAATATCTTGCTTACAAGTGTTTGTCAATATATCGCAGAAAAAAAGTCTCAGGGTTTGAATTATCTGAGTGTAGAAAATGCATACATTTTGGCCAATCACATTTTTTTTTTTGTGCTAAACACGAATCACATTCTATTAGACACAATCTGCAGGTGGTTCCACTGCTCTACTCTTGGTTTCACTTTTTCATTAATGACATGAAACAACATAAAATCATCTGTATTCATATTTTGTCATTTGATTTGGACTGCGAGGAAGGTGTTGCATTATTTCCAAGTATGCGTTTTGAGATTCTGGCATTTTAGTTCCTCTGATTTCAGCTTTTAAACAGAACATAACAGACAAATCAAGAATCTATATTATTCTGCTCTTTACCTAATCATTACCCCTGCTATAGGTCAAGTATATTAACTGACATTAATTTTTAATGATCCTCGTGAGTCTCTAGTGGCTCAGCGAACAGCTTTTTTAAAAATGTACCCACCCCACCTCCTTTTTACACTTTATTATGTTGTTAAATTAGTCGCCCTTTTGCACAGCTAAGTTCACGGCCTCCAACACGTGTGCTCTCAATGATTCGCAAAAAATATCCTCAGCTTCTTCGGTTGTAATTATTATATGTTAAAAGTCAAACGGATCAACGGCCTTATGAATATTTTGCATTAGAGACATTTGCAGCATTCTCATACCAGGTACTTTCTGGCTGCGCAGTTGAGAAGGTGAGTCATAGATCTCAAGGACCCAATCTCCTGCAGCCTTCTCTCCCCAGCAGTGGGTGGTCATAAACTCCCAGTTCTTAAAACCCTCCATGGAGTGATCAAACAACCTGCACATAAAAGAAACACACACACACACACACACACAAACACACACAAATATGTTACATAAAGAGTCAGTTTCTCATGGAATATGGACAAAATGCAAGGATGACGGTGTATTTAGAGTGAATGGTGCCTCCATAGTGTGCTCAGAGTGAATAATGGATTTACTGTCCACTTCAAGGTGTAAAACCAGATTCATCTTCAGAAGAAGTGCATTTGATGTCAGTACAGGGCTGTTACTAACTGCAATATCTCACCTTTCACATCAATTAAAGGACTGATTTTGAAAGCCTTTCCTTTCCTTATGGTTTAACATTACAGATCACATCCTGTACCTGTTGGCGAGCAGCTGAGACTTTGTCCCTGAGGGTGAGGTTAGGTTGATTGACAGGTCCCCGCGGCGAGGGTGCGTGATTGTAATTCGTACAACTACATGCTCCAGGTAGATCACATGATGGTTGGCGCTGTCCGTGCAACCTGTCGCCTTGTACACCGATCGAACCACATGCTCTGGACGGATAGTTCTAGAAAAACAAATGGGACATAGACAAATATAAGACACGGTATTGATCAAAATTCACATCATTATTAACTTTTGAAATGGTAAATGGACTGTACTTATAGAGCGCATTTTATACACCACATGGTGCCAAAAGCGCTTTACAATACCTCACATTCACCCATTCACACACACACACTCATACACCAGCTGCCAATACCGCCAACCCTTCAATCATTGGACAACACGCTCTACCAACTGAGCCACAGCCGTCCATATATATATGTTGATTAAATATTAAATTAAATACTTGTGCGCAACATTAAAAACTGCAAACAGTTTGTTCTTGTATTCTGTCAGAGAACTGATGAAAATAAAAAGGGCTGGTTTGAAGTTTCACCCTATACCCACTGAGGAAAAGTGAAAAAGTTTGTCAGCGTTTGGTAGAAGTTGGGTAACCTTTAGTAGTCATCAGTTTCACAGCAGAGGATGTACCTGCAGAATGTGCATCTATCCCACAATAATAATGTGCTTATAGCCTGTACGCTCCAGTGGCTCCACTTCTTTCAGGAACGAGGCTGGAGAATGCAACCGTCTCACTACAGAGACATTCTGCTCTATTGACTCTCATCAAAAATGCCATTAGTGAACAGCATAACATTCAACAGAAAGTTTCAATGTCCCTCTAAAAGCAATCACAACCTCTCTTGATTTAACATCCACAAGAAAACAGTGAACATTTCCAAAAGTCCTTATTTAGTCTGTTTCTAAAAGTGAACCTGCCAAACAAAGCAAGAGCCTAAAGCACGATAAAGATGACCAAAAAAAATTAAAATGGCAAAACGGCCAATGCAAACACCAAATGACCCCTTGAATAACATCTGCAGTAAGAGCTAGGTACACAATACCAAAAACAGTAAAACATGGCCGCAGTCTTGTACTGGAGACAATGAATAGAATGTTGCCAGATGAAAGCTTTAGAGAAAAACTACAGCATTCACAGTTTAAACAGCCGAGCCAAATCTGCACAACAACTCACTGCAGCTCTGGATTACATGCATGGGTTATTCACTGGAAACTAAAATGCAGCTAGTAAATTACACTTGCTGGCAAAACACCACATAAAAGGATTACTTTAATTAATTTTTGCAAAATAGGGGGTTGAAAGATGACCCCAGTGACTAGTGCCTGATTCATCCTTTACTCACAACTGTTTCTGAATAATGTTTTAAGAATTGTTATAGTGTTAAAGCGTTATAACACATATGTGTATTATTCTGAGAGAATTAAACTGGAGGCATTTATCAGGTGGTAATGACCATCTTCAAGTGGTTATTAGAACATGTTCTGGACACTGATCCCAAAAACTAATTAGAACAAAAACTCATGTGAAACATGAAATTCAAGCAATAAACTACTAGTAAAGACTAAAAAAGTTCATAAGAACAGTGACTTTAAAATCAATAAATGTTTAAAAGAAAACATAACATATGCACAACTGTGAAATACAACTAAGAGTAGTGATGCTAATGCATCTGAAGAGAATATATATATATATATATATATATATATATATATATATATATATATATATATATACTTCTGCAACAACTTCACCTGTGCCTATAAGTTACGGTACATTAGCAGTTATTTGATGAAAGCAGCATTTTAAGACTTGCTTTCCCAGATGCCATTGGTTAAAAAAACAACAACAAACAAACCATTAGATCTTTTTACATGTTTTCTTCCATTTCAATAATTGATCATTTACATAATGGAAAACTGACTGGCACATCGCTTCAGAGTCTAATAAAAACTATTTACATTAAAAGGTCTTAAAATGGACAGAACTCACATGAAACAAAACAGCATCAGGGTGGGAGAACACTGTTTCTTTCATAAGTAGTCGATGGCTAGAAAGCAGACAGCAATAATAGCTCAGAAGTTTGAGCCTGACATCACAGCTCTGGCTTCTCTATGACACAACACAGATAACTGAACCGTACGCATGGGACCGAGCAGAGCAGATGCACAGCTGATTACCACCAGCCTGATTGCACACAGATCAGGCAGTTGTCCTGGTGCGTGCTCCAAGTGGAGTGAGCCGAGCGATTGCAGACAGACATTACCAAACGCAGTCAGAGGGGCCAGCCAGAGGGTGTGTGGGAATAACAGCACTGAGGTGACGGCTGCACTTATGCAGCAGCTTAGAACCACTGAACACACGCATATTTACACACAGACACTTGTGGCTATGTAACTAAAAAAGGAAAAGAGACACATGTAGACCTGCTTCCAAAACACATCAGTACAGTTGATGGGGGGGGTGGGGGGGTAGAAGTAGTCTCTTTTACTTGCCATTTCTCTTTTCATCTTACATGCATGTTCGTGACTCAAGTGAGACAAAGACAAAGGGTTTTCATTTAAGGGGGAAAAAAATCATTCAGACATTTTTGGAGACTCTGAAAAGTCAATTTTGAACTGGGTTACACATCCATTTTTCATTATGTCTTCTCTGTGTCCTAAAACCAAAACAAACTCCTTTGTTTTCTGGCGATTGCCTGCTCCATTTCATCTAACTTCTGTCATAATGCTGGATGGACAAAGGGGTGTTCTGCTTAGGAACAAGACTTAAACTCACACTAAGTGAACATGTAGTTCCACTAAGTATTTGACACAAGCATGAACATACAACATCAAATCTGGACAGGATTGTTTTGTTTTTTTACTTCACTGATGTAACTATGAACATTTCTCCAGAAGCTAAAACCTATTAAACAAAGCCTGAGCACCACTAGCTTCTACACAAGCTGGACTTAACAGAAAACTCATAGGAACTGGCTTATGCACTGAAGCAGAACAAACAAAATGACACTGATAATGCTGCAGTTGCTGGACACCGAGCTTTAGACTGAAAGAAAACCAGTTCAAGGCCCAAGTTCAGCCAGCGAGCCCAGCACAGAGGACTGCTCACACTTCCAGCTGCATCAAGAATAACAAGCTGTGAAGCTCTGGCTCTGTGTGTGTGTGCGTGCGTGCGTAGTAAAGGTCTTATGTGAGAACCACCCTGCCAGAACTAATGCTTGGCCCCCATCAAGGTACAGCTTGCACAACTGCACTCTGAAACGCATACGGCTGCATAAAAGAAAAAAAATAAGAAAAGACCAAAGACAATTGAGGCACAGACTGTATAAGAGGGACACAAAAAACAAATAGCTCCCTCTTTATTTTTTACATCACAGCCGTATTTTCCAAGATACAAGACGTGTTTATCTCTAAGTTAGATCACTTATGCAATATTACACTTCAAACTTGCACAGCACAGAACACTACTTAAATGAGCACTGATAAGAGCATCAGATGTTTTCAAAGAACTCCACTACAGTGACGACATATTATCCATTCATCACTGAGGCCCAGCAATAGATTGTCAGTTAACTAACCTCACCTAGATCAATAACACGATTTAAACAGTCTTTAAAGCTACAGATATGTTAGACATAACAAAGTACTCTTCAGTGAATAATAATTTCATAATGACATGGCTGTTTTGCAAAAACTTTCAATGACCTCAATAAAAACTGTTAAACTGACATCTCCTTCACCTCCCTTATTAAAAATGTAGAATGCCAGGATATTACAAAACCTTAACATCTGGATACATGAGGTTTCCTACTCTCTTCAAAGTCTATTTAGAGTTTTCTTTTTCTAGTAAAAGCTAAAAGTTTCCATATTAGCATTAGCTAAAGTCAAGATAATGATTTATGAAAGCAAAAAACGCTACACGTCTTGAACTGTAACACACAGAAGTGAACATTGCTCAAAAGTAAAACTCACACGTGATAGCGATGACCAATTTCAAGTTCTCAGATCGTCACTTTTAAGGTCAGTTTGTCAGCACTTTAAGACGACGGCTGATGTGCTACAGATTTGGGTCATGTGTACCTTATCTGTCGTTCTGCGTTCTCCACACAGATGTGCTGAGGAGGAACTTGCTTCCATCGCTCTGCTTCCTTCACCATCGCCTCAGCATCCATGAGGCCAAAGCCGTACAGGTGGCTGACTGCAGAGGAAAGTGAAAAGTCACAGTTGTATTATACAGTTACTCAAATAGAAATGACTGAAGATTAACACAGTTTTAACATGTGTCGAAAAGGTCGATGTAAAAGGTTCAATGTGTAATATTTATTGATACCAAGGAGTGACATTGTGGAGTGTGATCAACAAAACACCTTTCACCACCTCCTCCCTTTGGGTCAGCTCTAGACATTGTTTGGTTTCGGGTCATTCAGGGCTAATTAATAAACAGGATATAAATCCCCATCCCTACTCAAACATAGTCGATTCTAGTTATGCATGTTAATGGTGCATGCCATCTATCAGAATACAAAAGAAAAGAACACAGACAAAATAGTGGACTCTATGGACCTGCTTATTGCAGACAATTGTTTTCTACTAAGTTAATGAAAAATGTTCTATTATATTTAGGGCTGTCAAAATTAATGCAGACAAATCCATCTTTATGATTAATCTGATAAAAAATGTTAACAGTTAAATGGAACAATTGTTTACAGTTGTTTTGTTTCAAGTTGTTTAGTTGGAACTTTTGAAGGTGTTGAATAAACATCACATTACATTACACACACACACACACACACACAAAACTGCAGATTTTTTAATATGTTTTGGGTATTTTATCACATTTTTAGTGTTTTTTCTGAATTTTAGGAGAGTTTTTTTATTTGATAGGAATTTTTCACAGCTTTTTGTAAAAAAAAAAAAAAATTGTGTGAGAATTTTTTAAGGTCAAATTGAAGCACTTTTAAGGGTAATTTTAAAAATGTTCCAACAGAGAACCTTAAACCCAGTGTAAAATAAATATTTGCGGGCAACTGTGTCTCAGTTGCTAGAGCAAATCGTCCAATTACTGAAGGGTTGGTGGTTTGAATCCTGGCTTTGACCTTCTAAATGTGGAAGTGTCCTTGGGCAAGACACTGAATGATAAATGTCTCCCAGTAGTTCTGGCAGCAGCTGCCTACTGGTGTATAAGTGTGTGTGACAATGGGTAAACATGAGGCTACGTAAAGCAATTTCAGGATCATGACGTTGGAAAGTGCTACATAAATGCAGTCCATTTAACATCTACAGAAATACATATACTTATGATCATTTGTTTTCACTTTTTAATCACTATTGTATTATGCTACAAACATTTACAGTTATGTTTCATAATAGCAACAAGTTTAAGATCACAAAGTTTTATCCAAAAAAAGGAAGCCACTTGGTGTTCCTCAGACATATTCACACTAAACCAAAGTTAAAGATAAAAATGTACCTAGAGTCTGAGAGCACCATTTTATGTACTTGTAAATGTATAACCTATCTGTAAGTAGCTTTGTCTTCCCATCTAACCTGTCAAAGTTAATATTACAAATGAACTAGACTTGTGCTGTAGGAAGTGACAGTTATAGCTCTATCCCCAAACACCCCCAATCTTTAAAGTTGGGGTCCAGTTGGGGGACAGGACTGAAAAAACTCCATCCTCCATCCCACTCAAAGTGATTGGACAGTGATATGTCTATCAAATTCAACTGCCATTTGTCCCTTCCCCCCTTTGAGAATGCCCAATTCATGCAAGAAAGGAATGTGTAGAAAGGGGAGGGACAAATGACTCACGTTTGATAGACATACCACCGTCCAATCATTTTGAGATCCCGCTCAAAATGAGTGGATATAGTTTTTACAGTTCTGTTCCACAGGTGACTATATATTTTTAAGTTAGAGAATTGAATTAATTGGTTGTAATTGGGGTGTGAAGGGGAATTTAAGCAATAAAGGAAAAAAATGCTCCGGAAAGACATCTTTATTGATGTCATGATGCGAGTCATCCCCAGGTCATGACCTTTTATTTGCACTTGATTTGAAGTCAATCAGACAAATAATATAAACAAAAAAAATGTCAAGTGATTTTAAACTTTTGAACCCACTCCCCCTGTGGGAAATCTACAAATGGTAACTTGCCCATAATTGAATCAGTTCTTTCTCTATGATATTCATTGTTATGGAAAACATGACATTTCTAAACTGAATATTTTTCAAGTTATCGCCTTCGCACGAAGCATATTCAGCAGTGGCAGCAGTTGGACCAAACATAGTAATATCCCCAGACTCTGTTCGGGGACATGATAAACAAATCACATTACAGACTTATAATTCCAAGTACTTTCAAGCACTTAAACTGAAATGCAAGCACATTTCAAATGTTGAAAAACACAGGACTGAAATTCAAGCATTTTCAAACATTTCAACCTCCTGTACAAACTCTAAAAACTTGACAAACATAACCTTCAGTACATACTCTGCGATTAACATAAAGTGACAAGAATGTATTTTGCAAGGTGGTGATAATGAAATGAATTACAAAGTTCGGAACGATTCCTCTTATGTGCATAGCTGATGAAATATGAATTCCTTCCATAGTTGTCTCGCCCCCCTTTAGCCTGTTCTGTTTCTCTTTAGTTCCTCTTTGAAAAAAACAGTCACTTGGAAATCCTCCAGACACGCTGGGCCTGCAGCCTGGCTGACCCTTAGTGTTCATGCTCACACAAACACAACTCTACACACAGACACAGGTATGCGTACACATCCAAGTTATGAAACAGCAACTGCCACATAGTCTCTGACAGATGGCAGCTGCTTGCATACAACTGGAACAGCAGAGAGTGATTTTTGGGAAGAGCCATCCTTTGATTAGAGAGGCATACATATGGATTTTCCTGCAACTGTTTCTTAGTTCTTTCAAAACAAGTCATTTCCACGATAATTAATGAAAGCAATTGTATCACATTTTATGACAACAACTCAAAAAAAACAGCATAATTATCCATTTTATTATCAAAAAAAAGAAAGAAAAAATTAAATCACACTTAAAGGGAAAAACATTGTCAAAATCAAACGTTAACTGTTTGGCACAATTAAATAACACTTCAAAAAACTACTGACTAAAAACATGTTTATCATAATCCAGTGTTCCTTGTAAACATTTTAATAATTCAACTTGCTGTGTAATAAAATGTATACTTTAATTGTAAAGAAATACTGCTGCTATTACTGCACTGTGTATTTGATAAAAATCAAACTAACAAGTCTGATTGAATGTCATGTAATTTGAACAATATTTCTGCTTCTACACATCTGGAAGTAAATGAGACCATATTAGATTGTGATAAAGTAGTGACAAGTAAGATGGTTATTAATGTGATTTATGAAGCCATCATGGGCTTTGTTATGCGTAAATCCTGTCCTGTCAATAAATGTGACACATTTTCTTTACCAATTCAGTAAATAAATAAGCTTTACTTGATCAAGATGCTTCTAAATTAGCACCTGAAAAGCATATTTCAAGAACATATCAAAATAAAGGTGCTATATCTAATATCTGCAGAAAAAAAGAAGATGGTCTAATACTTTTTTCCATCAAAAATTCCTCTGTATGAAGGGATATTTCATGTGGTGTGTATGTGTGCATTTGTACCGTTGTATCCAGCAGCATTGGTCTTCCAGTCAGGAGCGCTCAGATGTCCTGCTCTCGAAGTCTTTACAATGATGTGCTGAACATCTCTCCATGTTAGAAGAGGACTAGCAGAAGAAAACACATTATACAAATATGTTTAATTTAACACATTTATGCAGTGTGTATTTGCAACACAGCTAAATTATTAAATAGCTGAACTGAAACAGCAAGCCACTAATTGCCTCTCATTGAATTGTGGTTGTACAGTAGGAGTAAAATAATATCAGAAAAGAAACTTGATGGCATGTGAGAAAAGTAATGGGGATTAAAACAGAAAAAAAAAAACTTTGGGGGAAAGACAAAAGCCATTTGAGTCAGTATAAATAAAATGGTGGTATATGTTAGTGATGTTAGCTTACTTTTGACAGAAGAGGAGTCTAAGAGTTTAACATGTTTACTGGAAAAATATCAGTGGTTTTCTAGTTCTGCTCCAGCAGTGAAATAAAAGCGTAACAATACAGACAGCCCTTACAAAACACAGTGGACAAATTATAGAAAGTCTGGGGAAAAAAAACATTAAATGGTGTTCCACTTATGACCTGAATCTTAAATTGCACTTGTTTACAGGTTATTGAAGTCAAGACGTTACGGATAAATTGTTTAACTACGTTTTCTAGTTAACCTTTCATGTCCTAAACAAGAAACAACCAAAAGCATCTACAGGTGGAAAATGTTGAATGACACTGGTCTACAAGTAAAATGCTTCTGGAATAAAACTAATGACATGTTACTACATGCCAAATGCCAACCACATACCAAAATGTGAAATTCTTAGAATTAAAAAGAGAATAGGTTTTACTCAAAAGGAATCTTGGTTTAAGATCTACCAGATGTACTTGGAAACACTGTCTGCACATTATGATCCATTCACTTTACAGGTTCTGTCAAATGGAATATTTATAAATCCATTGTATACATGTACATAAACCATCATATATGTGGAATGACACACCATCATATATATTAAAAACATGAGCTAACCAGCACTTTTGTCATTTGTTTTCTGATTCATCTTATTACTGTGTGTAAAATTTTGCACATTTAATGTCTGAAGCAGATACTTTCTTAAAAAAAATTGTAGAGCAGTATAACTGTTCATCCACTAATCCTATCATTACATGTAAATAATTCAAGTAAAATGCAGTTTCTCAGCATTTCATCATCATCAAATATGACCCATTTGGATGATCAGAGGCTCCATAGTGAACGTGGAAACAATCATCTTCTACAACACCGATTCACCAATAAAACCCACATAGCTTGACAAAGGACAGTGATTGTAGATGTTTACTTTTATGTGCAGTTGATGTATTTTGCTGAAAAAGTCTTTTTTTACTCAATTTCTCCATATTCAAAATGATAACCTTTTCACCTATGTGATTAGTAAATCAAAAATAGAAAAAAAAAGTGATTTTCACTGAATAATGGAGGACACGGAGGGCACAATTAGAATAAAACGGTGATCATACATTTAGGAAATGTTAAATGTGAAGGGGGAAAAAAACCTTTGGAACTTACCACAAAAATAATTCTAGGTCTTTAAGGGTTAAGATCCATAAATAAAATGATGACAGGCAAATGGGCAGTAAGATTGTATGCCAGGGGGATGAAAAAGAGGATGAATGGGTCTTAAATGCAAAAAGAGAACACAGAATACTGTAATATAGTCTGTGGTGGGTTACTAGGAGGGAAAACTGCAGCTGTGATGAAGAGAAGAGATGCCTGTTCATCCATCCCTAGTCCCTCAAATCTCACGTGAGATCCATTACAGGATGGCAGCCATGTGTCTCGACTGCTTTGATCTCCCAATGCTACATTAAAGGGAAAAACCAGGAAGAAGTGGGTCACCAAGTTTCCTGGGATTCCCTTCCATCTCATATGCCGACCAGATGCTCCGCTCCCTCCCCTCATGTCACTCCCTCTCCATTTGAAACCTCCAAAGTCTGCAATACTCAGAGGCCACCGACCTAAAATTTATATTTAGTGTTTGTTTAATATTTAGATGGTGGAGGTTAAGAAGCATATACAGGTGAAGCGGAGGATAGAGGGTCGTAAAATGCATCTGTCCTGAGTGAACTCTGTCTTCGCCTGCTGAGTCACTTTCATAGTACGTTACCGTCACTGCTCTCTGTGATGTTTTTAACTGAAAACACACCAGGAAAATAAAAGTCTTGGCTACCACTCTGTGCGTATCTCTTGGGTAATGCTGCGTACAGACATCTGCCATTTGGGTTTTACCAACCACTCATGACGCATTTCAGTCATGTATGGTAATCCTGATTTTACTCACTACAAGAACAGAAAATGTATCCTCAGCAATTAATTTTTCGCAACACTTAGAGCCTGTGAGAGAGCTGAACTTTTCACATTTTCTCTTTTTTTCCCCCTCCTAGTTAAATAAATGGACTGTTCAGCCAACCGTTTTTGCACTTAACGTGGTTACATTAAGTCAAAGAGAATTTTGATGGTCGGTATGTGATTGGAATAAAATAAAAAAAATACTGCTTTATTGAAGGAAATATGCAATAAGAGCTTCAGAGGTTACTAGCCGTTTTAAGAAAAACAAACCAGCAGCCTGTTATCAAATGCAATTGAATGAAATAGATGAAAATCAGAAATGGAGTTAAAAAAAAAAATCATAATTAAAGGATGGTTACACAGACAAGTGCTATGAAAAGTTAGAATAATTAATGTTCAGATCAATATTAATAGGCCTATCTGCCACTGTGTAATCGTGGTCACATGAATGTTTTATGGTCATTAATTAAAAGTGACTTTGGCATCATTATCTAGGCCATGACAGCCTTCCCATAAACAAGCCAATACTAATTAATGGGGCAGCTCACATACTGGGGAAAACCATAGGCAGCAGCAAATTAGGATGTCTAATATATGTTACTTGGTGCTCCTCTCAAGTTTAATTACAGATAAAAAACACACACCCGAAATCTGCAGGGACATGGCAAAGAATGAAATGCACGAAGGATATGAAATTATTCCATGTGTCTGCATTTTAAATACAGCTCGCTTCAGAAATATGTGCTCATCCATTGATATTTTCACTTAAATATCTTTCTCTTCTCTTCAATTTCAAAATGGGAAAATGGAGGTGAAACCAGTGCTTGTTTCTGCCCATCTGTCCTTGCTTTAGTTCCTTAAAACCTCCCAGGAGATGGGCTTCTTCTGTTAGGTTATCCTCACTCAAATCTTGTTTATATCCTCACTCCTGCCAGCATGTTCACCAACTTTTCCATGTCTTTACTTGCATAGACCAATGAGAAAAGAGAATTTATAAAAGTTGGCTGCTCCTTACACACTGGGCTGGGTCATACAGCGATAAATCAGGTGCCCGATACACTTAAAACATACACAACTTGGCAAAAATGTACAGAGGATGAAGCAAGGGAAGCTTTGTGGAGTAACATGTTCCAGTTTAGTCTCATACCGAGGAAAAAGACCTCACAGCAAAGTCTGGCGTAATGGCGTCTCTGACATGTTTATCACACAAAGTTTCCCCGCTTTCATTCACCAGATAAGCGTTGATAGCATCGGTTTTGCAGAGTTTGTCTAAACTGTTTCTCTCTTTCATCTGCTCCACTCTTTGCCCATGTGTGTGTGTGTGTGTGTGTGTGTGTGTGTGTGTGTGTGTGTGTGTGTGTGTGTGTGTGTGTGTGTGTGTGTGCATGCAAGTTTATCCACATGCGAAACTGAATGAATGGGAAGAAAGGAAGGTAGAGCATTTGCCTTAAAGGAGCAAAAAAAAAACCCCACCATCGTGAGAGTTGTGGAGGCACGACAGAAAAGGAAGTGAGAGCCAGGAGAAAGAAGAAAGCAGGCAAGCAAGGAGCAGTGTGTGATAATCTTGTTGAGGAAACAAGCTTATGTGCCCAGCACTGCCTGGAAACCGAGAATATTTTCTACTGGGAGGATTTGGATTGGATTATCCAGGTTAAATGAAGTGACCTCAGCCTACTGAGCTGCTCAACATGTGATGATGGGGTAAAGCCCAATTCAGAGTCTCTGCACCTGCACCATCAGTTCATGAATTTCTCAAGCAGAAAACAGTTTTCATCCACAGCATCATGCAGGTACCAGAGCAAGGCAGGACATAAAAAAAACAACAGAGAAATCTGACTTTAGAATGTGCTTTCCTTTTACTTTAAATTGAACCTCAAGTAGGGCGGCACGGTGGTGCAGTGGTTAGCACTCGTGCCTCACAGCAAGAAGGACCCTGGTTCGAATCCCACACCAGACCTTTCTGTGTGGAGTTTGCATGTCCTCCCCGTGTCCGCGTGGGTTTTCGCCGGGCACTCCGGTTTCCTCCCACCATCCAAAGACATGCACTGATAGGTTAATTGGTTAATCTAAAAAAATTGGCCATAGGTGTGAATGTGAGAGTGATTGTTTGTCTATATATGTCAGCCCTGCGATGAACTGGCGTCTCATACAGGGTGTACCCCGCCTTCGCCCATTGTAGCTGGATTAGGCCCCCAGTGACCCCCGCGACCCTAGTGAGGATAAAGCGGGTTCATATGATGAATGAATGAACCTCAAGTATCTGACTTTCAAATGGATCTCAACTCTCTCAAGACCAAATATTTGGCATGGAAATGGCGAACTCCAAACATCTGTCTGGTGCAGTTGTTGAGGACAATTTGAAATCAAGTTAACAGTACCGCACTCCTGCCTCTCTCTGCTGTATCTTTAACATCCAAAAACAGAAACAGCCAATCATCTATAACTGTTCAAATATAACAATTCCAACCATGAAAATGGTGCATTATTATTGATGACATGATCTCATAAACTATATAATTTAGAACAAGTGTGTTATACAGCAAAAAGACTATACTAAAAAAAAATAATAATACAATTTTCCATCATATTCTTAAGTTCATTTCTATACACTGCCACATTGGAACTAAATGTACAAAATTGCACATGGAGCAATATAAATGGAGACAATCGATCACAATTAGAACACCATAAACATGCAGGAAACAAGTGATGGAAGAGGAACAGCCAAGTATCTGCACTAAAAAGTGGAAACACCCCTGTAGGTGACAATGACACATATCACATGAGACTGTTACGCAATATACTCCAATATTAAAGCTACGTGTCCCAGCCCCAAGTGTACAACACACTACACTTCAGCTCTGCATAGCCGCCACCTCAGAATGTCTCAATGGACTCTTTAATCCTGTCAAGTTCAGGGCAGTTCAACACCGATGACAAATTAGAACCAGACACAAATGACAAAACTCAAACAGAAAATTTAAAAACATAATGCACCAAAGTAAACGGGGATGTTTTCATTCTTTCAACTCCAGACCCTGATGACATGAAAATAAATTAGCAATGTGTGAGCACACATCTATGTATAGAACACGTCTGCTCTGAAGGCCGGTGTCTGCACAAATGTCAATGGGATTAAAACAAACAGAGCTTTTTAGAGCAGCTGTGTTCATGTCCACCACTTATTTGAAATTAATTTATTCTGAACTAAAGAAAGAGAGACAGAAGTGTGTGCACAGAGAGATGTACATTCAGTATAAGGATAGTTTATTTACTTAGTTTTTCCTCTGATCAAACAACTAATGTTTGATTCATGAAAATGTTTCATAAGTTACAATACATTGAAAAAGTAACTATTTTACATTTTATATTCTACACTAGGGAATTTATTTATGAAGACTAAACTATGACAGATCTGATCATGTATGGGCCATTATAAACAGATCTTTAGTGCAACACAAACTGTACAGAAAAAAAGAGGTGATCTTGTTTCACTGCGGCCGTTTTCTGTATATAAAGTTAAAGTTAAATGAGCTATAATGTAAACTATCGGCTGAAGCAGCACAAGGAAAAAACTTGATACCATAAAACAGGTGTGTCACATTCGTTCAGTGTGTGTCCCAGTCTGTGGAGCTGTAGCATTAATCCACTCGTGGTTCTAGGAACTGTGAATATGTTTTGGTTAACAACTTGCCCCTGCTGTTGATAGTTTGAATTTCTCCATTAATAAGTTACAGAAATAAAACCAAACGGTAATGCCACACAATTGTAAGATAATTTTTCTTCTGTGCTCGTAAACTAGCATTTAGTATTATCTCAAATATCACCTTTTACGCTACCACAGCTCCACAATTTGAAAATTTCATCTGGTTAGACCAATTTCACTGGTCTACAAGTAAAATGCTTCCGGAATAAAACTAAAAACATTTTACCACATGTGTTACAGATAAAGAAAACTTAAGTCTTAAATGCTGGTTGGCTCAAATTTCCAAGATAAGTCTTGGGTCAAAATGTGAAATTCTTAGAATTAACAAGAGAATAGGTTTTACTCCAAGGGAATATTGGTCTCAGATCTACTTCAAAACGTTGTCTGCACATTATGATCCATTTCACATTTTAGGTTGTTTCTAGTGGAATATTTACAAATCCATTATATAAATGTGCATAAACCACCATACAGTATATGTGAAATAACACCATCATAATATACTAAACAGCATGATCTAACCAGCACTTCTGTCATTTGTTTTGTGATTAATTTTATTATAAAGTATGTAAGATTTAGCACGTTTAATGTCTGAAGCAGATACTTTATAAAAAAAAAAATAATAATTGTAGAGCAGTGTTTCAGAATGGCAATTCAGATAGTAATGGCTGAAGTCACAGAAGGTCTGTCCACTTCTTATATACATTTTATAGTTACACTGAAACCCTTCTGCTCAAAATCTTTGTCATTTGGCGTGTCAAGAAAACATATCAAACAAAATGACATTTGCACAGTTCCTCCAAAACTAGTGTGAGCTGCTGCCAAATAAAAGCTCTGCCACTGCTTTAGAATTCAGAAGTTACAGTGCAGTACACACACAGTTCAAAATGCAAGTACATACATGACAATATACAAGGACACGTTATAAGTTACAGGGTGGATTTTTTTTTCAGGAAACATTAGGCTAACAAAAGTGGAACCAAAGCGATCTGAGGCGGGGGGGGGGGGGGGGGGTGTAAAGTTGTGCGTGCGTGCGTGCGTGCGTGCGTGCGTGCGTGCGTGCGTGCGTGCGTGCGTGCGTGCTAGATCTTGATACTCCTGACCAAAGCATGTAGTGACGTTTGTCTCTGGACAAACAGGTAGAATGTGTGTTAAGTAATTTGTAAAGCCTTTCTACTTTGTAATAAAATGTTATCAATGAAATAATGTGTGCTTTTTTTTGTTGAGTGTAGGCTACATCTGAACACACTTTACACGTTCTCATTTTAGCTCAGTGAGGCTAGAGGTCAATGGCCCTTTAGAAAGTAAGCAAGGAGCAAAGGGATGAAATGAAAGGCTGAGGTTAAGCGGGTCTTACTTTGCCTCCAGGGCCAGAGCAATAATGGCCGCAGCCATGGGAGCAGAAGCCGATGTTCCTGTGTGACTGTCTGTACACCGATGTCTCAGGTCTGTGGTGATCTGCAGATAAGATAGAATAAGCAGGGTGAGGAAGGAGAAGAAGACCAAAGGACAAAGGGAAAGACCAAAAGGAGAAAATGGATGAATAGGAAAGACAAATGGGAAGAGTTGAAAGAGAGGGAAAAAGTAGATGATCATCAGAGGTAGAGGGAAAGAGGAGAAAGAGGGAAAGAGGAGAAAATAATAACAGTGATGGCAGAGGAAAGAGAGACAAAGATTAAAGTCATGAGGATCTGGAGGATTTAGACACACCTGAAACTCACATTCCAGCTTTGATATACTGCCATGGTGCAGATAAAACGCACACAATCACGCACGGAACATAAATGACCAGTTTGCAAATAATTCAAGGAAATCAGTTTGATGCCCAAGGAGAAACAAAGAACAAGAGTATGAAGAACTAAGAGGCAGAAAGATGAGGCGTTAGAGCTGTGTATGTTCACTTTGATTGTATGGACGGGAGTCGGCCAACTCGTCAGACAGCTTGACAGTCAGTCAGCCAAGAAAAGCTTGGATAACTTCCAGTCTGAGTCCTCATCAAAGGACCTTTCCTGGACCAAAAAGTTTGAGGGATTATCACACACAAACACCCACATGCTCACACACACAGAATGTGAAATAGTTTAGTAGAAAGTGAAAGTGGTCCAAACACATTATAGAATACTGAACAGTGTGTGCTCAAGTGGATTAGACTGACATTCAGATATATGAGGTTCTACTGTAAGTGCACTAAGCCAGGGGGAAACTTTAAAGTATGAGAGTGTGTGTTTGTGTGAGAATGTGTGTTTTCTCTCCGTATCATCTGTATGGAGAATTTAGCAAGACAGTGACAGACAACCCCACTCACAGTGGCTAACTGTTGCTGTTCATCCCACTGTATAATGAGAGAGTTGTGGTTTCGTTTGAGTGCAATCACTACAGAAATGGAGTCAGGAACTTTAAACATTTTAAATGTTACTTATTTCAAGATGTAATTACTCTGCTAATTACTCAGCCAAGGTCCATGTAAAGTGCAGTCTTATAAATATGTAGAAAAAGAAAATAAGATGATGAGTTTGAATAAGCCATCAGCCTGTGTGTTGAGGAATATACTAACCATCACTAGTTACAGTTACCTTAGCCATACTGGCTGCTAAGCTTCCTCATAGTAATATAGGCTACCCAAATATTGTAATTCACTCAAAATGTGTACACATAAAGCAAACTCACTTATGGCACTGACAGTGTCAAACGGTATTACACTGTATCACCACTTCCAAAGAAACACCTAAGGATTTATCTCAGTCCAACAGCGTTCTGAAAATATTAATTCTATTGAGTGCAACGTGACTGTAAAAGACTCTTCGATTATATACTTCGCTAATGATGGTCCCAATACTTCCGTCACACTAGCTTTGAACCGCATTTTTAAAAACTCAAGAGGGTGTTCAGTTATTTGGAATCAGGCAGAAAACTGAAACCAATTCTGTGTTAAACCCTCCATAAAACAGTGAAGAAACAAAGCAATACTGAGGTTAGTAAATATAATAGTACCTGTTATTTTTAAACTGTATTCACATACACTGGCAGAGTATGTAGCATTTCCTTTAAACAATATGTCATGTACTCTTACAGTAATAACCCTACTCAATTGTCACTTCTGGCCCTCTGGCACTTTGTGATAGCATTTTATTTCTTCCTCTTGTCTTACTCTGAGCATCAGTATTCAGGCAGTGAGTTTGTACCTTCAGTCAGTAACATCATGCAGCATGTATGGACAGGAACAGTACAGAAGATGAAGTTTAACTAGGCAAGAACAGTTACATATATACAGACACACACACACACACACACACACACACACATATATATACATATGTATATATATATATATATATATATATATATACATATACATATACATATATATATACATATGTATATATATATATATATATATATATATATACATATGTATATATATATACATACATATGTATATATATATATATATATATATATATATATATATATACATATGTATATATATATACATACATATGTATATATATATATATATATATATATATATATACATATGTATATATATATACATACATATGTATATATATATACACATATGTATATATATATATACATTTTTTTTTTTTTTTTTTTTTCCCCAAAGCCCCTGCTTTGAAAACATATTGGTTGTGAGAGGGTCCCAGATGGTATCATGATACCAGATGGCGGTATCATGATACCAGATGGCGACAGTCAGGTTAGATCGTTTGACAAACATTGATTATATGCCAGTCATATCAAAAGACAAGACACACATCTTACGAAGACTATTTTAGTCCACGTAATGTGGTTTTAGAGCAGAAATATGGACCAAATTTAAATTAATCATGAAAATTTTGAGATACGAAATGGGTATAATTGAATAAGGCATAAGACTTCTGGCCCTCTTATAAAGTATAAATGTGTATGAGCTACAAATCTATCTCATACACTCCCATACGGTCTTACAATTTTTCTGTCGTAGTTCTCCCCGCTACTGTAGGTGGTGGTCAGCGTGGATGAACATTCCTCCAGGTACCATGGTTTGCGTCCACTCTCAGCTGTACTAGAGATGGAGATTGTGTAGATGGAGTTGGTGTAGCCGTCACAGGAACAGTGGTCTCTGCTACGCCCACCATTACCCGAGGCCCACACGAAGATGGAACCACGGCCCTTTCTCCCCTGGCAAGAAAAAGTGCAAGAAAAACAATAAGAACTAAACACATTTGTCTTTCTCCATTGAGCTTATTAATACTGAACAGAGTTTGTGTTTTTTATCCTTCACTTTAAAACACTTTTGATGTGTTTTTTCAGTGGTTACAGGTTCTGTTTTCAAACATCATGACATTAAAAGTGCAACAGGAAACAGAAGGATGGTCCTGTAAGAGTCTGGCCATAGATCTAAAGTGTTCTAATCCAACATTTGTATTCATAATATGTCAACCAAGCAAAACATAGTGAAGATTTATTTCCTCTTTTGAACTGTTGGGAGGGCTAATTGTCATGTTGTGCAAAGTTTTGTTTGTTTTGCCTTTTTTTTTTTTCCTGAGAAGAGAGGTGAATGTGTGCGTTTCCTCACATCAGTGTGACTGCAGAGAAAACTGAACTGTGAACATGATCTTTTACTGACAGACAAGGCAATACTGAAGCCAAGTAACTATTCTGATGTTCGTGAATAGTGAATAACAAGACTTTACAACATAATAGGTATGCATTTTTGCTCCAATAATGGAAACCAAACCATTAAGCAAACAAGAACTTACAAAAAGTTAGATCAATTCATGTGCATTTGGAAAAAGATTTGTATTTGGGAAAAAAAAAAAGTGCTATTACATCTGGGACAACTCATCGTTTAATATGTTTATCTAGAGTTGCAGAAGACACACTTTACTTAAAAAAATACAATAAAATAAAAAACCCATCCTTGTAATATTCAGAGAAACTGTGAAAACTGCAAAAGTGTGCTCATGTAATGCTCTCATGGTGACCAGATACAGCCACCAATTTATTCACCAATCAGTCCTAACTGTTTTTGACAGAAAGCCTCTCGAGCCAAATGCATTTTGCCAATTCAACTGAACTGAGCTCTCTGAACTGGCTGAGATGAAAATGACCTAAACCCGCCTCTATAGGAGTCACAATGCTGGAGGTGACCAACGGAGTTATGAAAGAAAAGTTCGGCTACGAGTCAGCAGAGACATCTGGCAAACTGACTGACACCGCAATGCACACTGTTTGTCTAGAGACTCTCACCTACACAAGCGCACAGATATAAGGGAATAAAAGGTGGAATGGAGTTCTTCAAAAGGGGGCTTCTGTCAGGCAGCGATAAGCGAGTGGAGCCCCTCTGAGTGAGAGGGGGATCAGACAGGAGCAAACGCTGACAGATGAGAGCAATGGAGAGCAGTGTGAAGAGCAGTTAGTGCAGAGAAAGCAGGGGGCAAAAAAGAAAAGAAAGAGGTAACCGTGAGTAGAGGGGGTGAGGGGGGGAAGAAGATGAAGGAGAGGAGTAGAGGTGAGACGCAATCTGAATCTAATGGGCCATCAGTAGGAGACTGAAAGGCAGCAAGGGGAACTGTTTTATAACTCAGAGAAATACCTGATGAACCAAGCTGCTTGTACACATATTAATCAGCAAGAATAAATTGATCAATTGTTTAACCATCCGGTATCGAGGTGTGCTTTTTATGCACACTTTGCACTTTGTGTTAAAAAACATCACATTATTTTTCTGAATTTAAATAAGGTCTGAATTCAAAAGTTGTTCATTATTACATGACACCACTTAAAATGTGCATATTGTAAACCAAAGAAAACTACCAGAATAGCATCTCCAAACTGTGCCAAAAACACACTATTACTTGCATTACATTAAGACATTAAGGTATAACTCATGAACAAAATCATTGAAGGTTTTTGTTTGTTTTGCATCAAAAAATGTTATGAAATCACAACCAACAAAGATGATTTTTCTGTCCAAAAAAGCATTTGTTTGTTACATACACAGCATTTAAAGTGTTTGCAATCTTAAAATCATTAAGTATTTGTTTTTTAATCCTTTATATTTATTTATTTTATTTTATCAATTTGAGATATAAATAAAAAATACCAAACAGATTTTTTTTTTCTCTTAACATTATCCCACAACTGTGCTTTTTTTTTTTTTTTTTTTTTTTTGCATTTTCGCCTTTCGGGGAGGGATGCCCAAGGCTTAACATGTTATTTTAGCCACTAGGGGTCTCTCAATCAAGACCATAATCAAAGGTGTTTTAAAGGGTGATGCAGCATCAAGGGGGTTAAACTTTGCACCACCATCAACAAATAAATACCGAACACGACTCATAAAGATAAAATAACACACACATTGTATTCACATTAGGTCTACAGCATATTTTCCTTTCATGTCAATTCACTGTAATCAAAATTATTTGGCATTTTAAAGAACCACTGACAGGCCAAAAAATCAAATGGAGCATCAAATGAAATTTAAAAAGTGTTAAAAAATATGAATACGTTTATATGTATACTTATATTCCATTGCTATTCCTAATTTGACAGGAGTCATGTGAACACTTGGATATTCCCAATTACGTTTTTTTCATGAATAGAACCTTTTTCCAACTCAGACATGCAAGTTGATATTGTTCATATTTTCTGAGGATTATTTAGACACATATGCAACAGCAGTTTGTGACACACAGCTGGTTATTAAAGGGTCACGCTGTGCAGTAACAATCCACAGTCTGTAAATGGCTTCGACGCCTGTCCTATCAGTTGTACGTCTTGACAGTTGTTCTCGTGCAGGTCCATAAAACCAATGGCTTAAAATACACATTCTTGCAAACTTGGGAGAACAATGGCAATTAGGGTACAGCACTCTGGTCTCAAATTTATTGGTCATGACGTACTTTCTTCCTGCATCTGAGGACGTTTATACGGGCGATTATGTCATTTCAATGGGAATATACACTGACTGGACAAAAAAAAGTCACACATGCAATATTTAACTGCACCACATTAGGTTTTGATTACAGGAGACTTACATTGGATTTAACTAAGCAAATAGTTCAGATCCTTCCATGGTAAATACTGCAGTGGTTAATAATATTTCAGCTGAAGCAAGTTATTTAGCTGTAACTGCTCCAGTAAGTGTCCTCTCATGTCTAATGTCTAAAACATTAGACGGCTCTAGGATTGATCAGGGTCATCAGACTTGAGACAGGGAACATAAGACATCATTTTCACACATGAATTATCCTCCAAAAAGTCCAGACTCTAACTTGGAATGATGAAGAGTTGACGCAGCAGTCCAATTCTCCACCATAAATAATCAAAAAGGAATGGAACTATGGATGGAAAATATATGATGAACCTTATTAATGTGACACTACATAATCATTACGTAGCAAAAAAAGATGTCAAAGTAAATGTCTCCTGTAATCAAAACCAAAGGTGGTGCAGTGAAATATTGCACGTGCAACTATTTTCTTGGCTGGGCAGTGTATAAAACAACATGCAAGCACATTTAGTAGAGAAACATTCACTGTCATTGTCATTTAAAATATTGTTCTGTTTGGAATTGGGGGGAAAAAAACTAGAATATCAGTGTGCATATGACAATGGTGACATTTGATACAGTTGCAAAAGACTAATTTCATACACTGTCAATAAAATATATAATAGACAGTTTGATGTCTTATAAATATTGTATATTCTACCTTTAATAAATGCTTCTGTTTCTTTTGAAAAAGTCTGTATTGTGCACTGATAAAGGAAAAATGAACAAAACAAATAAACAATACAGTGCATACAGTGCATATTAAACCCAGTTACCCAGTTGTGTCTTTCCTCAGTCAATGGATAAATAAATAATTCTTATTCAAGTCCTCGTCACTGCTTCACAAACCAGCCTGCACAGCTGTCAGCAGTCTCTCCAACACCCCAGCCTTCTGTGATAAACTGTCTATAGAGTGTCACATAGCTACATGCTACACTCACAAGCAAGTCATCTCCACTCAGCTTGTCACATACACAAACAGCAGGAGGGCACAGAGGCACATACCGAACTTTAGACAGATATCCCCTTCACCTCTGTCATCTTGAAAAGCAAGTCTGTCAGTAGCAGTGTGCATGTGTGCGTGCGTGTGTGTGTGTGTGTGTGTTACTTCAATGCAGACCCTACCTGTCCATCTCTTTTTCCCCTTTATTCAACACACCACAGGTTCTCAGTCAAAATTGTTCCCCATTCACCTAACTGTTTTACCTCCTCAAGGATTTCCACAAGCCCTGTTGTAACAAATGGTGTGAATGTGTGTGTGTGTGTGTGTGAGTGCGTGCGTGCGTGCGTGCGTGCGTGCGTGCGTGCGTGCGTGCGTGCGTGCGTGCGTGCGTGCGTGCGTGCGTTGTGAACAGTAAATGACTTCACCCCTCTTAACCTCCATTATAGCTTTTCCACTTCGGTCAGCCAAACAACACAGCGGCAGCTTGTAGTTATGCAAATAGGCTATGAATATGTAAAAGAATTTATGCTAATACATTAAGACTGCTATCTCGTGTCCAGAGGAGTCTCACAGGTACAGAAAGCCAAAGACAAGTTTGGGATATGAGTCTGACAGTATAAAGTGCACGCATCTGTTTGCAATGTGTATGTATTTACACCTCTACACACCAAATGAGTAGCAATGTCAAAGTCTTGGCATGAGTGATGATGCACATGTTTATTTTGAAGATGTTTTGGTATGTAAATGTACATGTACCCACCATGCGGATGCCATTCTCAAAGGCCTGCCTGGCCAGAGACGCTGGTCCATCCACTGTTTTTCCATCGTCGTCAGGGCCCCAGCTGGCACTGTAGATGTCAATGTGTTGAGGCTGGAGGCTCAGAGATTTGGCCTCCACCATGTCCGTCACATCTCCATCCAGCATGCGAACACCTGATACACAAAAATATTACATGCACAAGGGTAACTTTAATCTTTTCTCCAGACTTTGCCTCAACCATGTCTGTTTTGGAAATAATTGGACAAATAATACATGTTAAATGAAACGTTACATATGTATTATCTGTTCTTCTGTCTTAAGATTAGAAATGTCAAGATTGGGGCTATTTTACATGTATGTTTTTATTACTTAATTTTATTTTGTATTTCACGTATGTTTTACTGTGGATGCCTGGTTGAAATTTAGATTATTTCTTTCTTGCTTTCTTTCTTTCGTACTTTAAAAAGATAAATACATAAGAAAGTATAAATAGAAATAAAATATAACAGTACAAGGGAGGCCAAAAGCTCCCTCCATTAACTTAACACTTCAAATGAATCAAATTAACAAAAATAATGTATATAATAAGTAAATAAAACAATAAAAACATAATAAAGAATTTACAATTACTTCGAATGACACGTGAATATGATTTAAATAGCTATAGAGTAGTAAAATAGTAAAAAAAGAAGAAAACTTAAAAGTTAGGGAAATGTGGGGTTTTTAAGATGAGGTTATTTTGTCTATTGTATCGGTTCTGTTGCTGCCGTCTTTGCCAGGACACTTCTATAAAAAAGTTTTTCATCTCAATAATACGTTTCCAGATTCAGACACTTTATTTTCCCCATGAGGGACAATTTATTGTACAGCCAGCAACGGACAATAAAAAACACACAGCAATACAAACAACATATAATTACAATTAAAACAGCCTAGTTAAATGAGAGCAAAATTTAAAAGAAATTTATAAAAAGTGTCCAAGTAGTTGAGTATCCTTACTAGACATACTGCATTTTTTTTTCTTGTATAACTTAAAAAAACCTCTACTGCTATATGGTTGTGTGTTTCAACTCTAATTTTATGTTTCTGTATTGTGACATGATTTCCACTCAACCATTAACAATATCATGCATTACATATATTGACATGTAAAATGTACTCCTTAGGTACTGAAACAAGACATATTTCAATATGCACAAGTATTTCAGCGCAGGCCAAAAAAGGACTGAAATCTAGTGCCAAATTCTGATTACGACTCATACCACAGTTTTTCCACAAACTAATTCATAAATACAGTTTGAGCACTTAGACATATATAACTCATCACTCACCTCCTATTCTGGCATTGTAGGCAATTCCCACAATGCAATGGGAGTTGTTTGCTGCTGCAGCAACTTCACCTGCACATCGTGTCCCGTGTCTGAGGAAAGAGAGGCAATGAACGGCTTATTACACAAATCTAAACAGGCACACAAACATACAGTGTGTGCCTGGGACAGAGGATGTCACGGACAAGGTTAACATCAGCAAATGTACACACAAGCTGAGAGCACACAACAAACTACTGGACTGAATGGGTCATTTTTGAAGTGGAAAGCAAGGGCAGGCACGTCTAAACATGCGTTTTCCGATAAATGTTCGTGTCAAACAATGCTAAACAAAAAGTGTTAGCAAATCTCGTAAACACCGCAAATATTTGTGCCTTTCCTGTTCTTCCCTCATAGACCTGACACACAGTGGAGTCAACATTTTAATGCTGTCAGAATAAATACTGTTGAGGATCCTCAGTGTCAGGGGTGCTGAAGTATCCACATACGGAGGCACACTTTGAACTGTGTGCTCGCCAAGTCACAAACACAAACGACAGCCGAAACCATGTCCAACATCTAGGATTAATTACAATGCTCACACTCCAAACACTTTAACACGCACACACACTCAACAGGGTAACATTCCACCAGTAACTGCGGTGGTGACAATCGGCCCAGGTCAGCGACCAGCGTAAACAAACATAAGTATGTTTGTGTCCGTTGCCGCCTCCTCAGAAAACACCACGTTTTGGATCTGCGCTAACACACACACGCACCTCCTGCAGGGAACATCTGCATCACAACACCCCCCCGGAAACAGCCCTGACCGCTGCCATGGAAACCCAGCATCTAACCATCGAAACCCCCTGGGAAGATGCAGGGAAGTTCGACAGTCCAGGGAAGCACTTAAAGGAATAAATCTTAACACACACACACACACACACACACTGAACTATTTCATATTTACTTCATGACAATGGTGATACATCTCTTTGGCAAAGGTGTCTAAACTAGTCATTTTTATCTTTCACTCACAATCAGGTCGCTTCCAACTAGAAATTCTTAGCCCTCCAAACAAAAGTGAAGTAACATGTCCGACGCACGCCTCCAGACTTTGAGCACTTCACTTTAACTCATCATAAGTTATGTTGAGTACTTTTCCAACTTGATTTCCACCTGACAAAATCACTTTTTGCACTGCCTACACAGTATCAAAGCCATCTGTGGAAAAGTTCTTGGTTTCCACAAACTATGGAGAGTTTAACTCCAAGCAAGACAAATACATTTAAGTCAACAATCCCCTGTTTGCTTCTGTTTAACCCAGTATTGCTTTTCTCTGCTTCCACACACTACATCCTGAATCAACGCCTAATGAACCCTTTTAGACATTTTTAAGGAACAGAAATGTATTATATTCATACACTTTGAGACCATTTATGTCAGAGATGTTGCCAGTGCATTAACATATAATTCACCACCATCTTCGGCACATTATTCACATATCAAGTCCTCCCAAGTACAGGAAAGTTTACAACAAAATAAAACTGTTGGAGTTTAAGTGTAATATATCAAATGGCTGCAAATCAGTGATAGGCTCCTTTATCACAGTTAATGAGCCAAACTGCTGGCTCCCTCTTTCAAAACGCTCCAGCAGTCTTCACTCAGTTCACTTCACTCCACTAATCCATAAAATCGTCTGTCTGGCTGCCTTTCCACTCTGTGTGTTTGCCTGCATTTTCCATTTTCTACACATCTGTGTCACAGTCATTCAGGGATCTCTCTCTGCATTCACAACAAGAACCATATTACATTTCTGCAACAGATATTTAGTTAGTGGAAATACACATGTACTAATCATTCAACTAGCTTTTTTAAGTTTTCAAATAACTCATATCTCAAATACAAGACAGCATACAAATTAGTCATGTAAACATACAAAGGGAGGAAAATGTTTGGTATTTTATGCAGCCTTTGAGAGTATAAATCATTCCTCTGTTCTGTAGAATTCACTCGTTTTGTCAGTTTTGTATTAGTTTTCAGTTAATTTCAAGAGTTTGACTAAATAGTTTTTTCTTCACAAGATATTTTAGATTTTAAAATGACACTATTTGGAAATGGGCTACCATTTCAAACATATTGTGGGTAACAAAATATTTTTATGGGCACCAAAAAAAAACAACATCTGGACTCACAATGCAAGACAGTTACACCAACTCAGATGAGATGTTTCATGAGAAAATTCAGATTATTGTTCAGAAACAGTTTTCTTCAAATCAACAACACACATGATGTTGCGAGTGTGATTTTACAGCTGTTAAAACTTTAACACAGTTATCAAAGTCTTGCCTTTTCATCTCCTTTTTTGGAGGCTTTTACAGAACAGCTGTTAGCGCCTCCAGTTACACATAGACAACAACATGTTAGATTCCATACCCATTACGTTACTATACGACAGAAAGTTTGACAATAACAAGACAGAAATCCAATACATTACGTGCTTTCATCCAAGCAATAACTACTTTTAAGTTTCTGGCCACCTCAGAGGAACCTTTTGCACTTAATTAGTCAGCTCTCATTGGGGACATGACCAATGTGTAAAGTGAGTTAAAACTGCAAATCTTATTAGGTGGGTCACTGCGAAAGGAATAGCAAAATGAAATGCCAAAGTAGATGAACAAAATATTCCCCACACACGTCACAGCCAACTATAAATTTAGCCTTAAAAGGAAACCAGCTCATTAAGCTGCATCTGTAGGCCTCTTGTCTTCGTAAGACAATGCATTACCAGCAGGGACTGAGCCACTGCCAAGGCACTTTGGCTGCTGCCACCAAACACACACCAAAGACAGAGAGAAAAAAAAAAAACATTCACTCACTAGCTGGATTTGGCACAGACAGGAGCTTGGACAGGCAAGTCTGGGGTTTTTTTGGGGTTTTTTTTCCTCTTATGCGCGCACACACATAAACATACACAAACACACACACTTCCCAAAAGACCAAACCACAGCTCACCCACAACTGTCATAATCAAATAAACTAATGTAACTCATCACACCCACTACAAGGCTTGTGATCTGCAAATACAAACATGTAGAGACCCAGAGCTTCTAGTGAAAATCAATCCAAAAAACACAATAATGTTGTTGTTCTTCTTCAGATATGTGATACAACTGTCTTTTTTCTTACTTGTTCTCATTGGTTGCATCGTATCGAGGCATGGGATCCATATCATTTCCATTGACATCGAAGCTGGCTTGAGGATCCTGGTGGTACAAGCACAGCACAAAACAGTTGTAGTAGTGCATGAGGGAGACAAAATATCCAATAGGTAAATTAATTAGAAAAGTCTGTCCAAAACAATGTGTGACAGACTTGTGCAATGCTAAGATATGCCCAATGAAATAGCTGACATTAGCTTCACTCACAATTGTTTTGTAAATCGAATGCAATCAGAGCTAACTCAATCTGCCGTGCTATTCACCCCACGGCATAAACAAATCCAGGCATTAAAAGTAGCTAATAACAGCAGCACAGGCACTGTCAAACAGGGTGTGAATCATTTTATCTCCAAGATTTGATTGATAGCCTTAGCTTATGCCTCAAGCCAAAAAAAATTGTTTTAACTCTGTGGCCTTGGTTTGAGGCAGACATACCTCAGCATGCAGATAAAGTATGTGACCAGACAACGGACAAATAAACATAAAGCATACCTGCACATCAACTGGTTTATGAATGTTTCTCTTCACAATGTGAGCAGCAAGTCATGACTGTCAAACTTATACCACTTTATCCGACAGTGTTTATTATGTGCATGTTAAAATGTAATTTAAACATCATTTACTCATAATTACATATTTTCAGTGTGTGCACTAACGTGTCTGTTGGGATTTTTTAGGCAAAACATTTTCTTCATTGAAAATGTTCACTGCATATTTGTTAGACATCGGCAATGTTGAAAGTTTTAGGCGTACTTCCTAAATTATACAGATGTTTACTGAAAACAACATGCATGCAGACTACTTTCCTTTTCCAAAATGCACACGCTACAAAAGGTTAACATTTAATCACCTCAGAGATACACACTCACACACACACTACCATTCATGACTGCCCTACACGCGCATACATACACACTCACGTAGTTCTGAAAGAGGTCTGGGTGGTTTCTTTCAATGCCATCATCCAGGATAGTCACCACGACGTCTTTACCCGTATAGCCCCTCTTCCACGCCCCCATGATGTTCATGTCTGACTGGCAGTTATGGACATCGTCATTACAGTGCTGGAAAAGAGAAACGGCGATGAAGTACATATTATTTAAAAGCACCCAAATAATTGATTTTTTGTCAATTTAATGTGTGAGTTAATGTGTAAGTTCAGTGCTTCTCATGCACAACTGCTGTAGTTGCATTTTAACCAGTGAAAACTACTTTTAAGTCTAATTCTATGCAGGCCGCTTAACCCCCCCTGTCATTTCGTTTAGTCAGAGATAATGTTCCAGGGTCAATGTGACTTTAATTGTCCAAAAATTCACAAAACTCCAAGTAAGCATTGGTTGCATCTTCCCATGACACCTCTTGAGAACACTTCTCAGATCTTGTTTCTATTAGCACAGTTCACTGCATACACAAACTCTCTTTATTTGAACGTATGCATTCATTTGTGGGGTTTTTTTTTTTTGTTTTTTTTTTTACATTTCGAAATGTATTCATGGTATCATGCAAATAAAGAGAAATGAAACACCTCTTCTATTCCAAGTCAAATCAATCCATTCAGATACACTCAAGTGAAATTATTCCTCAGATTTGAGTACTTGTTGTAGGGTTCAGTGCTTTATTTATTAATTCTCAGTTTTGATACCATAAATCATATTTGATTTCAACTTAAAAGAAACATTTACTCCCATCGGTGATATCAACATTTTACTGGCACATTAAAATACAAATCAAGTCCAACAATGTGTCCACCTTCAATATGATTTATATCCAAGTTCAGGCTAATAATGCTGAGTAAATAATTAACACACAATATGCTATAAGCTTAGAATTTAACATTTTCTTCATGAATTAAAAAAAAAACAAAAAAAGAGTAAAAAAAAAACAGTATAGTTACACAACATCATTTGTTTTAAATTATAAAATATGCAGAACATCAAACTGGACCAAATGTCAAATGTGTGAAGTTCAGAGAGTTCTGTCCTAAAACCAGAAAAATAGGTTTTAAACATCCGGTCAAAGTATTAGGAATTATCAATACTGGGTTGAAAATTAACAGACGAGGACACTAAACCGCATGCAGCTACACAAACACACAGCCAGAAGACCAATGATCATAGGGTGTATGCAAACACTTGATAAGCCTGCAAATCTCTGCAGTGGGTGTATCTTGTTCTATTCTGGTAAATGATGTTAAACCTTCTGTACAGTGACCCATGAGGATCAAACTGAGGTCCCAGTGGACTGGTAGATGTGCTTGAGGTGGTTTTTGGCAGAGGTGGGTAATTCCAGGTCTATCAAGTCAAAGTCCTCATCCTCAAACGCCTCAAATGCAGGACTTTAACTTGATGGACCTGGAATTACCCACCTCTGGTTTTTGGCACATATGTTGTTTTTCTAAATTCTAACATAGTGAACAGTTCATCCACATGGGTGATCAACTGACTCATCCCGAGCACCTTCAAATTATTCCCCATACGCATTGATAGAACTGAATAAAGCATCATTAACCCCACAAATGTAATAACTGCCCACAAAAGTAGTAACCCTCAAACATAATAGAAAATTTACAGCTTTTAAAGTAATAACTTTCCCACAAACATTAATAGCAGTTACCTACCAATTTTGTGGGAAGTGGTTACAATTTTGGAAGCTAACAGTTTTTACCATCCCACAAATGCAATACATAGGTTGGCGACTGCTGTTATGTTTATGGGAACGTTATTACATTTATGGGATTATTACATTAGAAGCTACATATTTTTATTATGTTTGCGGGTTATTACATTTGTGGGGTTAACAAGCATCACCACTCAAGAGTTCTCATCATTTCCCCTAGTGGCCCTTTACTGTGCTACGACACTTAAAGCATGGAGCTCATAGCATTTTACCATAGACCACACCAATGTAAAACTACAGTGTCCTGCATGTTTTAGCTATTTCCGTCTTCTAATCACACCTAGTTCAGTTATTGATCAGCTCTTCAGAAGCCTGATAATGATGTACTGCAATGTTCTTTTTTTTTTATTTAATTCAAAATATGTTGATATGTATTTTGTTATTTGTATTTTTTAATTAAAAAAATAATAATTATTTTATCCAAAACAAGGAGATACTTGATACTGAAATGTCAGCATGGCAATCAATTAAAGTTCGGTCTCTGATGAGACATGACTGTGTTTTGACCCTTAAGCATTACAGAAGCCAAACCTCTGCTCGATGGGGAGCTTAAGTCTCTGCCTCTTCCAGGAGGCTCATGGGGCCTGAGATCTGAAAATTAATGAATGGTATTCAATGGGAAATAAAATGTTAAAATCGTATCTGGTTTGTCATGTGCCCTGAATTACACATACGTTGTACGTCATAATAAATGATAATTATTGATGTGTGTTTCAACTTCTTCATTTAACCAACAGCTGATTCATTTGCAAGTAGAACCCATTAATAATTTGGACTACACGCCTGACGCATATGTGACGTCATCACAGACTCCACAACACAGCTGAGCGAGTGCGACGCCACATACGTGACACATTGTAGTCTGTTACTAAGTCCACAGAAAACCTAACATCATGTTTGTCACGTTTGCTCCCCATCAAAAACGGGTGGTCTGCCTATGCCACATCAAATATTTCTTACTAACCGCTATCATATGTGAATTTCAGAGCACTTGTCAAATGGAATCAGAATTTAGCTTGATTTGCTCCATTCACTCCCATTCAATTTTTTTGTGAGCTAAGCACCCATGGACTGGAAGTAGAAAGGTGTGACTTACAAAGTGTGTGAAAGTACAGATTGTGTGCAATGATGAGGAGAATAAATTGAGGCAGATGCCATTTGCACCAAAGTGTTTTTAAGCATTTGTTCCATTTACAGCAATTCTATACTCCAAGTAGGAAATGAAACCCATACCCCCCCACCCTATGAGCACCCACTGACAAATTCATTTGGCCATAGTATCAGTGGGTGAGTTAACAGAGACTTGTATTGTATATTACTTGGTGTAAATAACTGCTGTGCAGTTTACACACCTGGGTGCAAACAGACACTTCAGTAAATTATTCCTTGGTCTCATCGATGAAAACACATCACAGCCATGTTGTTTTAAAGTGACATTGCGACAGGATCTGTTTTGAGCAGAAACACTGTGGACCAATCGAATATCTGCTGATTCAAGGCAACAGCAGTGGCTTTGGGCCAATGTTTTCTATTTATTAAAGACAGAACAGGCTGAAACTACATTTTAGCTGGAAAAAAAGAGAGATAATGTTCCTTTGTTGTGTTTATTACAGTCATACATAACGTAGAATATATAACTACTTTCTGATGATACCAGACAGGTTAGTTTATTTGTTCAAAACGTCTTGATGGAAACACATAATTTGCATTGTCCATTTTCTCTTTTTCAACTTTTTAAAGGTTGGATTCAAATTATCTACTGAAAACAAAGTGACTGATTCTCATCGAGTAAATCAAATGAAAATGCGCAACTTGTGAAAAACAGGCAGGATAATGAAGACACAGAGGGTGATATAATAATAGTCACCCCTCAATAAACACAGTGTGTGTGCATTACTTTCATCCTTTATCGTTCTTTTCAAACTAAGGAAATATACACACGTCATCACAGTGGATCTTCTTTCATTCAGTAAAACACAGAAATCCCTCAGCTCCTCTGACCCTGCAGTAATCAGGATGGTGCCATGACCTCAAATGAACTTTGACCCACAATCTGTGGGCAAAACGTAGTGCAAAATTGTTTGAGAAAAATAGACAAGTGCAACATAAACTAAACATCGCAGTGTTCATCTGCCTTTGCACTCCAGATATTCTTCTACTCATTTAGTAGCGACAAAACAAAGCATGTTGCACCTGTTTTCGTATACAGTCTACTTACAATGTACCACATACTGCTCCACTTGGCATCATTGTAGAATATGTTGGGGCTTGGTAGAGGAAGAGGCGGGACTGGTTTGTAATCCCTCTTGATCCTCCTCTTCACCACCTGCTGCTGTATCCACTCCACCTGAAACACATAACATAACATAAACAGAGACAAACTCAACTGACATCAAGTTTTAGAATTAAAGATGGCAGAAGTACTGGTAGTAATCTTGGTCAACAGGTGAAATAAATCAGTGTGTCACAAAAATAATATCAAAATAACAAAATATTTCAACAAAAGGTGGCCACAGATCTGCTATTTGCTAAAAAAAAAAAAAAAAAAAAAAAAAAAAACATCTTCAGTAAAAAGTAAGAACATAATAGTTATGTCTTCTGTAATTTACCCTGTGTGATAACTTCACAAGCAGGAAAAAAAAGAGATTGTTTCCAGAAAAAGGATACAGTCTGTGCACTGCTGTGCCTAGCCAACCAAATCAGACAAAACATTACAAAGTAGTAGAAAAGATAATTTAATTTTTGTTATGGATGAGCCATAACAAATCCAGGTGACATTTCAACTTTCAAAAAGGAAACTGTAGAAATGCATTTAGTGACTTCTGAAGGTGTAGTACATTTTAAAATGTACTCATCTGAATCATGACACGATTGCTGTAAAGAAAACCAAATGAAGTCTAATGGTTTCCAAGATCCCCTTTTTCAGGCATGTTTTCTTAGACAGTAAAAATATGCTCTTTCTGTACCTTTCACTGTAACCAGACAAAGGTTTTACTACAGATAAAGTTTACTTTCTCCTTCAGTGCATTTCTCCTTGTCTGCAAAATGAACAGACGAACACATATGTACTGAAGACGTAAATGTCTCTCAGGTAACATCAATCTCTCAATGTTATGGGCTCGCTTCAAGGCGAAAGGCATTCCTTGGCAGGAATCTCCCCTCCACTTTCAGTTGGAATTTTCCGATTTCAAAATCAGTATTGTTGGACCTGAACAAATGGCTGGACCCACTTGCTTGGCCCAGGTCACCTTTTTTTCAAAACTCTGAAATCTTGTGTTTAGTCTAGCTGAAGTCCTGCAGACCCCATCTGTCGAAAAAGACTCCAACAGAAGGTAAGATGTACCATGATGGAGACAATGTAAACAGGATTACTAAGAGGGACAAGACTGATGCGAGTGTGTGTTTCTATCTCTATGAGGACGCTGTTTACACAGATCAGCCATGAGGACCTCTGACACCACTGGAAGGAAAATTCTTGTTGCCACTAGTAAACTATAAATCCGTGTGAAGTGCGCAAATTTATGGAAATGATCTGGCCCTATACATATATTAATTTGTTTATGCCAGAAGTCCCCATAAAGCATGAGGGAAACTGATGCAAAGTGAAACATGCATTTTTCAAACGCTCAAAGATGCATTTTTATGTGTGTGTGTGTGTGTGTGTGTGTGTGTGTGTGTGTGTGTATACATCCAAACACATGCACTGATAGGTTACTGGTTAATCTACATTGCCCATTGGTGTAAGTGTGATGACAGGATCATTCATACTTAAGTATTAACACAGATGTATTTGCTTGACAGCCGACTCCGGACACTGAGCTGCTCATCAAGAATAGTGTGCACGTTAATATGCAATTTGAGCTACTGCAGTATACAGTATATTTCAAGTTACACAATCCGACTGTAATGATTGCTACATCTCCTGCAAAGTCAAACTGTCTACGCTTAAAGTACAGACAAAGAAAACTCCTCTCATATCAGATAATCAATAGAATAATTTTCAAACTGCCCAAGTGTTTTTGTTTTGTTGCTCAGTTTGCTGAATTCAGAAGTCTCAAGCTTTGCTGAACAATCTCCAGCTGCAAAAACTAGGCATTTTTGAACATCAATACAGCCCCAGCAGACAGAGAGGAGGGGAGGGAAAAAAAGGGAATAGAATAGCTGACATAATGACTACAGTGTGATTATCTGGTCTCATGCACTGAAACAATCTGCCAGGCTCTCCGGAGAGTTGGAGAGTGAGGCAACGAGACAAGATAAGACCAGAGAAGGAGAAGTGATAAAGAGCTGAAGAGAACGAGTCCCAGGAGAGTCAATAAAAAAAAAAAAAGGCCGAGCAGAAAGGGGAGGGAAGTGAAAACAAATCGAAGAGACAGAAAGGCAGCAAGTGGTGGGAGGATGATTGATTTTATAAATAACATTGATTTAATAACTTAAGCATGTTGTTCTTTATAGATCATAAAGGAACAGAGGGGGGCAGAGCTGCAGGTGACGTAATTTAATAAATCAACTTTCTAAAGCTCCATTTTCTGGGAGATGGGGTAAGAAATGGCAGAAAAAGAGAGACGAAGTGTAAAATATGACGGGAGATATTAATTTTTAGCCTGATGCTCCTCCGTCTGTCAAGTTCTCAGCTCATTTCACTTCAAGATTTGTCAGGACCATCAGCATCAAAGCAACCATTTACACACACACCATTAGCCGCAAAACAACAGCGTCATCAGGATTTGAGCATGTGTGCGTCTATGCGATACCACTGGTGTATCATTACAATTTGCATACATTAGCAAAGCATCAACCACCATCTTTGATCAGCAGTGTAACTTTTAACTGCTCTTGTCCATAACTTAAGTAAATCCAGGGGGGTCTGACAATGAACGCATTGCTGCCTTTCGTCTCAGTGGCCCACTCTTGGCTGACTTTAACTCTTCTACATACAGGATGACACCAAGTTGGGGCAAAGAAAGTAACTTTGGTGAAGTCGGATCCCAATTAGGGTGTCATTCACCTTAGATGTCTGCCATGATTCCACATTCGAATGAATTTTAAAGTAATTTAATTAAGAACACCTCACCACCTCAAAAAAAAAAAAAAAAGAAATCACATTTACAATTTTGTTTTAATTTTGTTAAGTTTTTCATTTAGTTCTATATTAAACCTTTATCAACCTGGGGTGATTTTGCTTAAAATGCCTGAAAAATACCTCCTGACAGCTGTTCTTCAACTGTTTGGAGTACAGATAAAAAAGAATGTTGACTAAAACACTCACTTTTGCTGTTTATTTGTCAGGTAAAAATCTGAATACTCAAAAACACTAATAAATTTAGATCCCCCCCCCCCCCCTTCCTGAATTTTCAGTCAAAACCAGAGTGTATGCAGCTGCATTTGTTAGGTATGGACTGGAAGACACCATTTACCGACAGACCAACATCTTGGCACTTTGGAGTTCAAAGTTGAAAATTTTATTTGTAAAAATGTCAGATTTAGAGCATTTTATATGTGGTTTTTCTTATACATTTTATGCATTTATGCAGGGTAAATTTGGGGAATTACACATTTTTCCAAAGTGGCTACATTTGGAAATTTGGGGGGGGGTATAACTGTTGAATGCTTCAAATACACATATTTTAGCAAAGATTTATGAAAATAAATATTTTGTAGAAAATTGGGAGAAAAAAAACACCAAAGTAAATCTGAGATTGGACAAATATTCCAGCAGTTTCTGTGCCTTTGTGTATCGGATGTGTGATTTGGACCTAAATACTTGACTAGATTATGTTCACTGGAGTGTTATGAGGAAAACACCAGCACATTTATCCACATTGACAGATGAATGATCAGGTGACAACCTTCAAAAGGAGGAGACAAATTGGTCATATTTGTTTTTTGTGTAAAACAACCTTTTTTATATTTGTGTTGCTGTTGCACTTCTGAATGATTTATATATTCAGAAAGATGGGCGTGTTTGCTTTCTTCCAACGTGCAACAAGTGGAGGTGCATTAGTGTGGGAGCTGTATTATAGGCGCTATTAAAATAATGTCATTAACGTACTGGGATGTAACGCTGGTAAGAGGTTAAAAAGCTTGATTGTGTGCAAGATTCAGACAGGCTAAATGTTTTTTATTCGCATATCTTGTACTTTTGTAATTTATCTTGTACTTCTGTAATTTTATATTTTTGTGCAATCAAATCTTAATGTATTTCTTATTTCACCCTTGTCTTAAAATGGTATTTTAATTTTTAATCAATGTGAAGCACTTTGGGCTACAGTTTTAGTATGAAAGGTGCTATACAAATAAAGTTTATTATTATTATTATTAGTATTATTATATTAGCTGACTCAATTTTGAAGCTAATAACTGTCTTCATTTACCTAAACACATAATAACAGCTGGCAGAATGATTTCTATACACCAAATTCAGGTCAGTTATATTCACAAAAAATTGGAATGTTCACTTCTGTGTCCTTCAAAGTTCTTCTCCATTCTCTGCAAGAAACAGTACCTCACAAGCCAAGTCAGCTAACTTGGAAAAGGGGCCCCCTGCTCAAAATAGCATGAGTATGCATGAATGATACATATTCAGCATTTTTCTCAGTTTCATATCTGTATCCTTTCAACATAACAATATGAGGAGGGAAAAAGCAATTCCGTTCAACAAATTATGCCTAACATTGACAAGTAGGCTATTGTGTGTGCCGAGGTTCCAGTGTGAGTATGGGGGATGTTAGAATAGAATAGAAGTACTTTATTGATCCCACAATTGTTATAATGCTAATCAGCTTCACTGGCATTTCTTCATACAAGCAACTCAACTCATTCGTTCACAACCAGTTGGCTTGTATTGCTTTACAAGGAACTGGTTTCTTACCAGATGTACTACCACTATTAAAATCAATGGAAAAGAGACATGAACTGTATAAAATGTGCATGTGTTACAAATTATATTGACCTATACCTCACCAACCTCCTGTATACAATGGAGATCCAAATGTCTGCACACAGCTTCTACTGCACTCTGTGTTTGAAGAGGGGCATCCATTCATACACCAACCAAGGGTCGAAGAACAGAGGGTGTTGCATTTCGTACAGATTACAAAGTCCCTTGAAGTGAATCTGTGGTTTGTGACATTGGGCAGGATGTAAGAATTAAACTAAACTGAATCTGCAGGCAGATAAGATTCAGTATTAATAGTATTATTTGGTCGCTTTTCCTCAGCCTTTAAAAAGGTAATGCCATCCTTTGCTGTCGCTGCTGAAAGTCACTCATTGATGCCAGAACCTGGAGTTATCCACATCAGTTGAGTCATGTTGGCCAATCCCTATCCAAACAAAGACAATATTGCCCTCTATTATTGCCTCTAAATCTTGCCCGTGTATCACTGCCTTTGTTTCAGTGCCAATTTGCTGGAAGGCTCTGAGGCATGATGATTGGATCTGCTCCATTCTTTTAGCTCCAGTTTGGTGGAGCGATCTGCTAGCACCTGCAGCTCCTACCCCTCTCCTTTTATCCTTCCCAGTACTCAGATTCACCCCCTCTGCTATCTGACTTTTTAATTTCTCATCTCTCCCTCATATGCTGCTCTCTGTGCTGGTCAGATCCTCCTCTCTGCAGATGCCCATTTCCCTGTGAGATTGCCCGTCTTTCTCATTCCTTCTCCACCCCCCACCCCCCTCTCTCTCCCTCTCTCCCTCTTTTCCTCATTCGCTCTGTGTAAGGACTTGCAGGTGGCTCTTACTGGCTGGGTCAGTAACCAGGGGAAACTGGGGAAGAGTTCACTTCAATAGAACAAATGGGAACAAATTGATCCACTTTCACTGCTGTTTTTTTGTGACACCATTTGAGTTGCAAGCAAAGAGAACTGAAAGCTGGGAGTTGTAAAAAAAGGTCAAAGGCTGGTGTAGCAGAACACCCATAACAACCTTTGGACTGACACGGGACGCCAGTTATTCTACTCTCTTAAGTGCAATTCAGTGTGTCGGCCCAAACACACCGCGCAGTCATACAACTTCTCACAGACACTTCGCGCCTGTGCTGCTGGGCCGGCCAGCTGTAGAGGCTCGTCTCAGGGCGTCAACTCATTAATGGTTCATCTGTTAAACAAATTCAACCATCACACACACATCCTGGTCTAATGGAAAGCAATACCCTGGACTGTGTGGAGTCTTTAAGCACCTGTGCTAATGTAAATCACCCCAAATGCCTTTAAAAAGGTACATAAGCCCCCATTGCCATCGTTTCTTTTATGCTACGAGTGTCCTTGGTTTTTAAGTACAAGCATTACAAGTATTTGGATGATAAAATGACTCTAAACTATAGTGGATAAACACATGCAGATTTCAACTGCTTAAACCCACAGAAAACTAAAATATTTTCCTAATGTGGTATGAGTTCTAGTCAATGCATAAATATCACAAAACACTGAAATTTAATTTTGTCATCACAGCAATTGCGCATTTCAGTATATCCCTGGGAGGATTCAGCTGCAGACCACACCTGGCTCTCCGTTATCTTGCACATGCCTGACTAAATGACTTCAAGTAAACAAGAGTCTCACTAAGTGAAACTGTCCAGAAACACCATGCTTCTGCAACAGAGTGCAGAAAAACAGACGGCTGGGGAGGTGTTCAACAGTTGTTTCTCTGTACTAATCTCAACACAGGCTTCAAAGGGGTATTACAAAGCAGAGACAACCATTGTAGTACTCTAATTGTTGTTTACAGGATACTTAGAATTGCTGGAATAAACTTTAAACAAAGTGGACTGAGACTACTTATGATAAGTCTCATGAAAACTAACAGAAAAACAAGTAAAAAAAATAATAAAATAAGGCAGTAAAAAATAAAGCTTAAAGCTGCCAAATTAATTAATGATGGATGAACATCTACAGCTGTGTCAAGGTGCTGAGAACTGTTTCAACAGCATCCCTTCCTTTACAAGTTCATGCTGTATGGACTGATTTGTGCATTGATTTGGAACAGCACCACAGCTTTCCCTTGGTCTTTCATTAAATGAACAGCTATTTTACAGTAACCATAACATAAAGTAGTGTTTCCCGATGAAATGTGAAGATGTAAGGATGCAGAGATCCCATTATTCCAGGTCTGATACCCAATACTGATTCCTGGGTTTTAAGTATTAGTCAATATGAAGAACTGATTTACCAGACAAACTAGTACCAGTACCAGACGTTAATAGCATAAAGCATATATTATTAATATATCTTCAAAATTAAGTAGCCCATTTTATTGTCATTTATTTATTTGTTTTGAGCAGGAAAAACAAAAAAAACAAGCACTTTTTACTTTATTTGGCTATATTTATTAATGTATTCATTGTCTCCTGGGTTTTTAAACCATTCTCATGGGGTTCTTATGCATGTTTTTTTAGGCACTTTTATACATATAGCTATTTTACAGATATGTATACAATTCTAGCTGTTTTATGTAGCTAGTTCTAGGTTTGTCTTGTGTTTTTGCTTCATTGCATTTGATTCTGGTGACCAACCGTACAAAGGTTCCTGCATAAACGGCAAATAAACTTCTATTCATTTATATTCATTCCCTTCATGTTCACTTTTTGTGTACAGAAGCTAAAGCAAATGCAAAAATAAAGACAAGATGCTATAACAATTGCCATGTACAGTAACAATAACAAAATACATTCATTATAAACTGTTCAAAAATGAGTGGGAAGAAGAAAAATTATTAAATTCCATCCCCTTCTCATCTCATAAAACATAACACATACTTTTGCTTCCTTAATGATAAAGCAATATCCTGTTTGAGTCCTAGCAATGTAAATAGCACAAAGAAGACCAGATCAGGAAAACAGATTACACATTAATCATCCAAGTGATCATCTGCAGAATCTATAATACAGTATATAGCAACAATATTACAGACTAACAATGGTAAAGTAAGTGACACATACCAACATGGTGAAAGATGGCAAACACGAACTAAAAAAAGGTCAGAAAAAGCCAAAGATGGAGTGGTCCAGCAGTTACCAATAAACCCCACCTTCTCTGTACTGTGGACCAGACCATCCATGTGTAAAGTGTTGTCGGAAGCAATGGTTAGGGTATATCCCTGAACCTTAACCAGATAGCTATGATGTCATGATGTGATGCATCCCCAGGTTCATGACCTTTTATTTGGGTTTGATTTGAAATCAATCAGACAAAAAGTTCCAGTGATATGAACAAAGAGCGTTTAGTGATTTTAAACTTTTGAGCAGGTCCTTGTGGGCAATCTAGAAACTGTAAATCATCCAAAATCAAATCAGTTCTTCCTCTCTGTGATATTCATTCATATGGAAAACATGGAATTTCTAAATCCAATGTTTTTCAAATTATCACATTCAAACAAAAGATATCCAGCGGTGGTCAGACCAAAAACATTATAGCCCTGAAACTCCGTTAAGGGCTTATGATAAGTGGATCTTTGACCTGAGAAACAACTGACAACTGCAGTTAGGCAGATGCCATAAAGTGGTAATCTGTGCTGTGCTATATCACCATGGTAACATGCGTGCCAGCGAGTACTGTGGATGGTAGGGTGCGCCTTTCATGGCACCGCTACGCCCATCTGACTCACTCACACACAAACACACACGGCTGTCATTATTATAGATCCTGATTGCAAAACATCATTAGCAGTACGCCAGACTGTGCTGCTGCCAAACTAGGCATCATCGCATTGGACCCGTCTGTGGATCCATAGATTACAGTGAAGGGAAAACACTGACGGTGACATTCCTCTCCACTCCGGTTTGCATTTATGCGGCTGCTCTAATCCATCTTTCCCCTGTTCCTTTCTCTTCGCTGCTCTTCACTCGCTCTCTGTTGTAATAGCTCCTTTTCCCTTTCCTCTCCTTTAACCTCTCATCTCTGATCCAGTTTTCTAAAATCTCAGACTCTCAGCCAGCTGGCATCATGACACAAACCTTCCTCCACCATGGCACGGTGTCAGGCCTGGAGAGCAAGACAACCTGAGGCAGGGAGAGGGTGATGAGTACGCTGAAAGTAACTGTGAGAAAACCAGACAGCAGAGGGGGTCTGAGGCAGAAGAGAGGAAAGAGATGACAGATAAATATGGCAGGAGGACTAAACAAGTGAAGTGGATGAAAAGGCATGTATGAAGATGAGAAAACAGTGAATATACAACATAAGAGGACAGGAACTGCTTGTCCCTTTGTTCTCCTTATCATATAGTAACACCAATACTTATCATTAGTGCTCATCAGTCAGTATGTATACCAACACATAGACAATATACATGTCCAAATGTCTAATTTCACACAATACATAATAAAAACAGAAATAGCATAGCGCCACTACTGGTAGATTAATTTACAAATAAAAACTCCAAACTGACATGAATGGGTTATTTTAAGATTTTCTGTAATGGATGTGGGGACTTTCCTCTTCTTTTCCCACGATCAAATCCCAGTTTGTTTTGATAAGAAGACCCACTTTAAATTAAACAGGCTGGCATCTGCAAGCCAACTTTTTTTTCCCCCCAGATCTAAAAATGACAAAAATCATTGCATCGCCAAGAGTATGTCATAAATTAGATATATCCGCAAGTTGTCTTGTTGTTTAAAAGCTTTTTGAAACAATCCAATTTGGTTCTCTCTGCGCAATTACTCAGAGTCCAAACAGGATGTTAGTGAAGAGAAATCACACAAAGCCACGAAAGATTCATTAAGCAGCTTATCCTGTGTATTTTGAGTCCATAGAAAATGCATTCTATGTGTCGTGCATGTCTATCATTAAAAGTAACCCAGTAACAATGGTGTGAGGCTCACTCTTCATTAATAAAACAGTCAGGGTTTGATGACCTGCTGCAGCAACGAGAATTGCAGTGATAGGACAAGAGGAAGGGTTTACCTCAGGTCAAACTGGTTTCAAAGGTTAATTCAACAAAAAAACTAATTACAAATTAACATCCACATTTTGTAAGTACTTGGGGGATTTGCATGTGTATATTTAAAGCGTATGATTGTAACCCCAGTAAAAATAAAAATAAAAATCCACACATTTAAATCCACACGATGGTAGGGGATGCCTGATGCATAGTGTAATATATTTTGTCAGAACAAGGTAAACATACATTTGTTCCTTCGAATCAGATGTCACAGAGGCCAGAACACAGTGACCTTCACCAAACTCTTTTCCGGAACATAAGTTTTCCGTGAGCAATGTAACTGATTAATCCTTCTGTCTAGGTTATGACTAGTCGAATGTTCCCAAGTGTTTTTCCCAAACAAAATAACCCATTATATTACACATAACTCAATCTGTTCTGAATTGAGGACTGGACAACTAAAAAAAAGATGAATAATCAGAATTTTGTCACAGTACTGGAACAGAACAGAACAACATAATTTTTCCTATATTCCTCATGCCTGTGCTCTTCTTTTTTAACGGTATTTCATTGCTGATGAAGTATCCAGGTCACCAGTGTCACCTCTGAAATTATTCTGATGCTCATACCCAATGAGCACCATGCACAACTATGGTTATTTTTCTGACAGATAACATCACAACTGTTAAAAAAAAAAAAAAAAGGTCACTGAACACATACGTTATATTAATCTAAAAGCTTGACCAAGGACAAAAAGTATCTGAACAGTCTTTCAAGATGTCCTCATATTCCAGTTTGAATGTGATGGGTAAAAATTCAACCTTGAAAATAGTTATTTGTCAAAATGGTTTTTATCAGAGATTCCATCACACCGTTTTACCACAGCTCTTAAATCATTAGTGAATGGAGTTCACTCCGTTGTCATAGAAACGACTCAGACGTCTTCAATTCTCATCACATGACAATACAGAGCCATATATGAAAATTCAACACTGATGTCATCCAATGATAACCGCATTCAAAAAAAAATTATCAGCGAGGACACTTGTGTTGAGATTATTACATGAGAATTCCTGCAGTGATAATAACGAATACTGTGTTTCGCTTATAGACACACAAGCTTACCTTGGGCTCCATGGAGATAAAACTGTGGCGACCACGGCTTGACAAAGTCGATCTCTTGATGGTACGACTATGGAAGAAGTGATAGTGGTCTTTCAGATCCCCAATCTGCATAAGAGATAAAGTTTTAAAACATGTTTATTTATTATATCGCTGCCACATTTACTATTACAAATACAGTACAACCACAACATACATTATTGTCTTAACAATCTGGAGTTGATATACCCGGAGAAGTGTTTGCTTTGTTATCAGACATACACTGTTTAAACACAGGGCATATGCACATTACAAATACTAGAAACCTATATATACTCTAAATATATTCTTTTTGTATATATTATCGAACTGAGTATTGCATGTCTATTTTATTTTGTTGTAAAATAAATAAATGAGTGCAGTTAAAGAAGACTATATACAGGAAAGGTTAAATAACAAGGTAGGAGGTAGGCTGACAAATGTACAGACACACACAAAAACACAATGACAGACAGAAGGCAAGCTCCTGGACGGTGATTAGTTTTAATTATTGATAAAGACCATACAATCCCTCAGATGATCAAACTGTCATGGCTGCCAAAGGTCCTGTGGTGTGTCACTGATCCACAGCTTAGATCAGCTTTCAGCTCAATGATTATGCACATATGTACAGCATAAAGATGATAAAATGGACAACAACAAAAAAAAAAACCTCCCAATAGACTTTGCTGGATGATATTTCAGCCAACACCAGTCATTAGTTAAACATGCAGGAGACACCAGAGAGTGGGAGTAATCAGATTATACATAACGAAAGATACTTCTATAATAGGCGGTGACCACTGTGGATGCTTCTCATAGTGTAAACAGGTCTCAACATATCGTGCTTCCACTGTCTATTTAATCTACCCAACATCTGCACAGCTATTAGGCAGGCCACCCTTCCCTCCAGGAGTGCCCGCTGGAAAAGCTTTGCACACAGCATTAAAAAAATACCATAAAGCATGGGTCTAAAACTCTGCAATACTACTCTAAATATATCTATGTGGATTTTTCTTTTTCTTTCTTTTTTTTTTTTTTTTTTTTTACACTGATTGTTTCAACAGACTCATTTCCTCTTCAAGTTATGGTGCATCTCCAGGTCACCATGACAGGATTTTCACCCTCAGCTCTACAAAAGGGCAGATGTTGCTAATTCCATATCATTAGATGGAAAGATGCATCTCTCATGCAATATTAAAGTGTGAATCACAACTCTGGCATCATACCTGGATATATGTCAAAACAAATCAGTGGTGGGAAACACTTTTTATGTGCAGTGATTCATGGTACCTTGCATCATTGATGTTTTACTGGATGAATTCAACTACTATGTTATTTGATATCTAATCTCATAAGGAATTGCACAATATTAAAATAATTCCAAGGAAATCCATCGGTGTGTCAGAGCTGGCTTAGAGTCCCTAATCAAAAGTTCAAGTCTGGGCTCAACAAGTGTCGCTTAGATAAGTGGCCATGGTGGAAAAATGGGGGTAAACTGGCACCACAGTGCTATTTTCATTCCCACCTCCTCCAAACTCTCCCCTTAGTCCTCAAAGGTAATCGAACTTAAGACATAAGGTCCAATTTAAACGACCAGCATGAGAAGTGGATAGGAGACGTAGAACAGTAATGTGTTTTAGACTGAGGCTCTCAACAGCAATACATCAGTGGACTGATGTCAAACCTCCCTAAAACATGATGAATTGTTATGGGTCCAAATTCCTTGGATGATTAGTCCACCTCTGGACTAATCATCACTCTGCCTTAAAATAGCTTCTCCCATCTCTTCAAAGCCCCCGTTTGGACAGAGATCCATGTCTAGGGACTTGTCAGCTGATTTAGACTCAATTTGGACCAGTGTCTTAGTCTGAGAAGGGGGCTTCATGGTTAAGAGGATTACCCAGAATTCCCCAACGAGGTGCTCTCTCAGTCCATGCCAACTCTTTTCATCCATCCGTCCATCTATCGTCCCTTCTTTCACTCCCTCCTCCCTCATCTCCCAGTGTGTGGTTATCTTTGTCTCTTCTCGTCTTTCCACCCATGTCAAGAAGACTATATTGTCTCTTTGTCATATGTTGCACCTACCCATCCCCCCTTTTCTATCTGTAACTTTTTTGCTTTTCTTTCCAACTAAAGTCTTATTCCACTTTAGCAGCCTGTATCATACTATACATTCAGGCAAGAGGTGAGAGAATGGAAACGTAAAATCATTCTTCTGACTAACCCAAATAAGATTAATTAATTTCAATACATTTGTTTAACATTTTCTTACAACCTACAGACTTTCAAAAACTGCAATGAGGCACCTGTCTATCAAAAATAACCATCAATCATTTTCCATAAACATCATTCGGGGGGGTGGGAGGTGGTAGTTGATGGTGGCATGTCAAAGTTCACAGAGTGTGCAGTTATCGCTCCCATGGGAGCGGCTTTCAGCTGACCCCAAAACCAGGAAGTGAAGTAAAACTCTTGTCTATGAGGTGTCAAAGTCCAATGAACACTACATATTGAGATGGAAATTAGGGCGAGTGGTGGGGGTTGGGGGCAATACTGCTATCCACAGGGGAATTCCTATGGGGGCTGGTATGGAAAGGGAGTGTGTGGGGGGGGGGGGGGGGGGGGACTCCACACATTAGTTCCCGTCAAAGAGAGGGGATAAACGAGGCCATTAAGGCCTGCTCTCTAGGGAGTATAGTGGGTGGGCGGGCTGGATAAGGCGGGGAGGGACAGTGGGGGGTTCAATAGCTGTTGACTAGGCTACCCCACAACAACCTGTCAGAATGCCCCCCTCTGTTCCACGCTGTCTCCACGTTGAGCACTGGCAAGTGCAGGCTTGAACTACCCACACATTTCGGTCACAATATTCTGGAGAATGTGTGGGGTCCATGTTTGTCTGGTATGTTTCCTTCGTCCAGAAAAAGACACAGAATACCTCTTCAAACTTTGTCACAACACATTCCAAGGTGATCAAAGAAGCCAGTCCTCCTGTGCCTGTGCTGAATTCTTTTGATTAATTAAAAACACATCAATGTGAAGACAGACAAGAGAAATGTCTCCAGTGTTTTCCCAATCTGTGCTCTACTTATTGGCAGTGATGGATGACTTTATTCTGAGACTTCTGAGAAGAATGCTTCGAGTTGTTCCATTTTAGAAATGCAGTGCAGTGTTTCATTACATCTCTAGACATACAGTAAACAGCTTTACCCTATCCAATGGTTAAATACTGGGATGTGTTAAATATTGATGTTTTCTTTCATCTCTCAGACTGTCTATGACTGGACTGACTGAGGAGTGCACACACAGGGAATTCTGTGGAAGATAAACAGAGAAAAGTTCAAGACCCACTTTCTTCCTCCATGAGATACTTTACAATTAGTGCGTTAATGTGGCTAATGAAGGCAGGATGAGTCAGGAAAAGTTTGTGTCTTCTGTCTAACATCAGAAAGAGAGCTGCCACGGAATCGGTTATAATTGTGATGTCACTGCCAACGCCAAAACGCAAACAGTACTAGGTGTCTCACTTGTTCCTCTCCAGGGACAACCACATGAGACTGTTTGGCTGTGAGGCTGATAGTGAGCTCCCTGTGGCTCCAGCCCCTAAACTCAACCTGATCCGCGGCAGCACAGAGGAGGCACCTGTTGTACCATCCTGCTTTTGTTGTGCCTTCTTTGTTCCCGGTATCTCCCTCCTTGTCAGAGTGACAGCGAATCAAATGGTTCATGGTTCCTGTTTGGACCGAGGCAGTCAGACTTTTGACTTTTGACCCCGAACCGTGTGATCACTGGTAAAGAGTAAACCTACCATGACATGGCACACGGGTCCGTTTTTACGCGTTGGCACAAATAAGAAAACACAAACACCAGGTTTAGATGAAGTAATAAACGACTTACCTGTCCCATATTCCTATAGCCGTATTTTTCCGCTATCCTCTCGGCCACCTCCTGTCCGCCGGCTATCCTGACTGCCCAGTGGTTGGTGTAAATCCGAGCTTTGCATGGCAGGGACGCAAAGCCGAGACTGAGCGCCAGGACGCACAGCAAGCTCCTTCTCCAAGCGGCGTTGCGGACCATCTTCCCCCACTTTTAACCCGACTCTTCTCCTCCTCCTCCTCCTCAGCCGACCAGGCAAACAACCAAACTTCTCTTCTCGCCGAGCAAGACTCTCATAGAAACCCAACTATCCGGACAGAAAACAGTGAGATGGAGTAAGAGTTGGAAAGAGGAAGGGAAGAAAAACGGAGCTCCGAAGAGGAAAAAACAGCCTATACCTTCTCCTCAAACCTCTGCCTTCCACATGGGAGAGTTGGAAGTTTGCGCTTCGTCTGCTCTCTATGTTCCTCTCTCTTTTTTTTTTCCACGGTGGGGGTGAGGGAAGTGTGCGTGTGTGTGTGTGCGCGCGCTGTGCGTTCTGCGCGTGTGCGTCGTAGTGCGCGCAGAGCTCCTCAAAGCTGAATTCTCTTCTCCACGATCAACTCGGATGTTGGTCGCTCAGCTCATCGGGCTTTCATGTGGCGAAATGGCTACAGCGCCTCCGCACAAATAACTAGCTGACACTCTGGAGAGTAGAAACAACTAAAGCCGCGGGGTTTCCCTGCCGAGCTCCGCTGGGTCTTAAAGACACTCTGCTTGGATCCACGGCTGACTGCCCGTCCACCAGACACACGGCCCGGGGGGGGGGGGGGGGGGGGTCAAACAGGGGGACGGGGAGCCACCTGGGACCTCGCTTCAAGGATTTTCTCCAGGAGAGTCCTCTGGTAAAATGAATGGTCATTTAAGCCTCAAAGTTACTGGTAGTTGTTTCATCTTTAATTGAAGACTTATTGAAGGGCATCAGTTCAATCATACTCCTCTAAAAGTCCCTTTATATTCAAAGTTAAGGAGATGAATACACTGTAAACCCGAATAAGTTAGCAGAACCTCAATTATTTTAAGTTGATTAACTTAAAAAAAAAAAAATACAAGTTTCCAGAACTTTAAATTGAGATAAGATAAGATAAGATAAACCTTTATTCGTCTCACAGTGGAGAAATTTACAGTTCACAGCAGCAGAAAAAACTGGTTATTATTAAAGTATACTTAAATTAAAACATTACTTATTAGCTTAGTATTCTAAGGTTCTGTCAGTCCTACTGGGAGACTAAGTCAGGGTTCAGTGTCTTTGCCCAAGGACATGTGGACAGGCAGAGTCGGGATGCAAACCTCTGACCCTTCAGTCATTGGACGACCCACTCTACCAACTGAACCACCGCTTCCCCTGAATAAAATGACTGTCTTTTGTGATTGTAATTTTTTTTGGTGTGATAGATATTGGTGGTTATTTGGAGTGCTCTGAAATTGTATTTCAGCATCTACTACATTAGTTAGGTTTGTTTTTCAATCATCCTTATTTGAAACAATAGAAATAACACTACAATATCATTCTCAGCATTTAATGACTTAATTCCACTCAGTTGTGCCTCATCTATGTTTTTAAGCTATCTTCACTTATATCCACAATAGTTCTCCTTAATAAAAAAAAAAGTATTAGTTGGAAGTATTTAAAAAGAAGAACATGTTACAGCAACTTAATACATTTGAGTTAGTAGTACTATTTATGAAACTTTAAGTATTCTCAACTGAATATATTTCATTATTCTGAACGTTCAGGTTTACAGTGTATGCAGATTAGTTTAGAATTTCTGCAGGAACTCTTGCTTATCAGATTTTTACCTCATTCTGACAACTTTAGAAGTCTGCAAACTAACTCAGACTAGACTCAGATTTATTGTCATTCAGTAAAAACATCACGGATGCTGTCACAGATGCCCAGCACGAAATTTAAAAAAAAAAAAAAACACAGAATTGATTCTAAAAAGCACCAACCAGAAAAACAACCCACAATATAATAATATATAATAATATAAATACTTAAAACTACAAAAAATACTCAAAAAGTACAAGTAAAAGAAACCCAAATAAAATACATAAAAATAGATCAAATCAAATAGTCTCTAATCCCAGCTGTCAGTGAACACAGACCCTTGATATGATAATGTACATCATCCTCTGTTTATATCATTATCATCTTTATCATCATTATTATTATCATCACCATTTTTCTTTCCCTCCCAACAAAGTCACAAATGTGTTGATATGACTGAATGTGAAGTATTATATTTTCTAATATCATATTAAACATTTAAAATAAACATATGATTATTGCAAATTGTCAACACTTTATATTTTCCCCATGTACAACATGATGAGGTGTTTTCAATGTGTAATTTAGTCACAATAGAAATTTTTTTTTTTACCAGAATATTCAAAGAAATGTCAGGGATGGGGGGTTTTTTTTGTTTGTTTTTTACAAGCATTGCATCTCAGACACTTTTCCCCCTTCATGAACTTCGAAATCTGCTGTTGAATGTGAGCCTTGTCAGTCTCCTGGGTAATGTTGACATAGACATACCAATGTAAAGTTAAGTAAACTATGACCTCCTCTTCCAAACTCATCATCCAACAACAAACAGCCACAGACATAAAAGTCATCCTATATATTCAGAAAAGTCATGACATTTGTGGTTCAATTTTTGTTGAATCCATCTGTAAGCTACAATTGAAAAATGACATATCAAGATGCAAAGTCACATATCAGGAAGTGCTTAGTGAATCTCTGCATGAAGTTGTGTATTATGGGTAATTTATTTATCAGACAGGGATAAAATACGACAAGGCAAGAGAAGACAAGACTAGACTAGATGAGACGAGACTAGACTATATAATCCTTCTTTATTATTATTATTATTATTATTATTATTATTATTATTATTATTATTATTATTATTATTATTATTATTATTATTATTATTATTATTATTATTATTATTATTATTATTATTATTATTATTATTATTATTATTATTATCTAAGGGAAATTCCAGGTTTTACAGCAGCAAGATTATAGCACACCACACAAGAGTAATCACTTATATAAATAAATAATAAATACTTCTATATACAATATACATTTTTAGCTGTTTATATACCTGCTTTACTAGCAAACAAGTACCTCAGTCTGCTAAATAGATTACCTGTAATAATGATGTGTGGAACACAGTATGAATCTCAGTGGTGAAAGTAACTAACTACAAGTACTTCCTTTACTGTATTTAAGTAGATTTTTTAGGTATCTCTACTTTACTTGAGTATTTATTTTTCTGGGAACTTTTTACTTTTACTCCCTTAATTTTTGTAAAAAATATCTTTACTTTATACTCCCGACGTTTATATAAATATCTGTATGTTATACTTCTTACATTCTCAGAATAGACTCATTACTTTTTCAAACTAGACAAATGTAACACTATGAAATATAAGTTGTAAATCAAAAATTATCACTTACCTCATAATTTGGACTTTTTATCTTATAATTTGACTTTACTTTTGACTTTTGATTTTTTTTCCTCATAATTCTGACTTTACTTTTGACTTTTGATTTTTTTCCTCATAATTCTGACTTTTCTCATAATTTTAACTTTTTATCTCATGATTTAGATTTTTTTCAAATCCCATAATTGTCCTTTTTTTATCTCCTATTTATGACTTTTTAATTTTTTCTAAATGTCCTGTCCATATCCACGAAACTGAGTACCATAACCCAATAAAACACATAATCTACACAGTAGCTAACATTTAAAGACCTTAATTTTTGATATTTTTGAAAAGTTTCTGTTTTTTACCTGGTTAAATAAATATTATTTCATCCCAAATGCAGTTTTTCTTTCTATTTTATTACAATTGAGAAGTTGTACTTTTGTACTTTCACTTCACTTTTACCGGAGTATTTTTTCACACAAGTAGCTGCACTTCTACTTATAAGTACAGAATGTGAGTACTTTTATCACCTCTGATGAATCTTACCAGACACAAAGCTATTTAGTTGTTGAAAATCTTAAGCAACAACAGCTGAATGTGGCTATTCTGACCAGAAAAACAACACCAAGTAACAATCACCTTTGATATCTATTGTAATTCCAGTACACTGGTCTCCTAACATATTTGTCATTTTATTTCCAGCCTCAAAACACAAACAATCAATAAACTGGAGGGTGGTCAACTTTTTAAGTGTTATTTTTTTCTGAAACGCATTAAACTAATCTAATAGCAAAATGGTCCCACACTATAAGTGCATGGAAAACAGCACTCTGACATAAGCCCAGATGTGTCGTACTGTAATGGCCTCATAACCACTGCCACTTCCATGACCACCAGGCACGTCTTCTGCCCTTCACAGTGCCTTTACAGCATATTTACCCCTAATCAGTGAAGCTCAGCAACACAGGTCACAGCTGACTAAACGCTGTCATTATGGAATGTGGACGGTATTATCTGCAGTTGAGCCTTTCATTCAAGGCCTTTGTTGATTGATAGGTTTTTGTGTTGCAGCAGTTTCCCGGGGATGTCTCTGTGCACAGCGAAAACTCTGTTCTGCATTGGACACAGTGAAAATCAGCATAATTGCACTAATTGCAGCCAATTTTTCACTGAATGGACCCTGCTGTCACACCTCACAACAACAAGTAGGGGGACAAGAGCATCACATGGCCCCCCAGATGGAGATGAAAGCAAGTAAAGGAGGAAAAACAGCCAGTGATCATCCTCCATTCAACTGGATGGAAAAGCTTGTAATTTAAAGGAAAAACACAGCAGAAATTGATTTGAGTCTCCAAATCAAGTATCCAGATCACGATGCCACCCTGAGATTCAGGGGCCCCCAGTTTCCATTCAGGTCTAGTGTCGCGATATCCTGTGTGACAGTCTCACGGGTCCCCTGAGTTTCTCCAGGGAATGAACTGAGTGAACCCCAACAAAACGTCTTTGTCAACACATGACAGCGGAGCAGTCACGACTGTCAACAAACACTGTGAGGGGCATTCCTGTGTGCATTCCTGTGCCTCTTCAATGAAATAACAGGGTGCATCATGTATTTAGGACAAATACAACTTGGGAGAAAAAACTTCACACAACCCTCTTGTTACAATACAAAGGAAGATCCAGTGGGAAATGATGGTCAACTGGTTGTATTCACCACAGACAAAACTCATTTGTTAATTTACTATTGGGTCCCAGGCTTTTAGGGTAGAACATCCGACTTCCAAGACTAGGATGTTATCAAACATGTGTCCCTCATGTGTTCGCATGCATTTTGCAATTAGACAGTGATTTGCTTCCACTCTGTTTTTTTTTTTTTTTTTTAGACTGTTCCTGATTATCCTGCATCCTTTACAATTAAACATAAGACCACCTGCAGCTCCGCTTCCTCTTGTCTTTTCTGGTCTCATTTTTTTTCAGCGTCTTTGGTTAATTTCTTTTTCTTTTTTTTCTTTTTTTTAAGTCTGCCTTTGTTTCATTCATGCCCAAATCTAAGGCGGCAGCTCATCTTCACTGAGTTTCTGTTCCTTTGCTTACTTCATTGGACCCATGTCTGTACCTCACTGGGTGGGCTTCCAGGGAGTTAGGTTTGACCTTTCAACTTCACTTTGACCTTTGACCTTGTTGCTGTAGGTTCCTGCACTTAGACTACAATGGTACCTGCCACTCACCAAGTTTTCATCCTCTCTGCTCTCTATCCAATCCTCCCTTTTACCACCCTTGTCTTCATTTCATCACCCTCTCCTTTGTCAGTCACATACCAGGGATATATGGGCTGCTCTGGGGGAACACACATTCACCAGAGAGATGAAGAAGGAGAGCCACAACCATTATTTAAAAATATATATTTATATTTGGTCTATGACAGTTAGATGCCAACACATATATACACATGACCCAGGTGGTCCTACCTTCCATGACCTGGTGGGTGACTTTGTCAAACAAATATATATTGCCATCTTGTGGTGGCTATTATCATGACAATTAATGTTACTAGTTTTATATTCTCAATTATAAACAGTAAAACGTGTCCAAAAGAGATAGCGTCATAGTTACATCCGACTTTTACATTTTATTTCATTCTCTGTTAATTGGATTATTTAACTGCACAAGTGACACTGTTCTTGAACTATCTTAAATCAATCTGAAAATTGTTCTACATTTAATCAATAAGTGTCTGTAATCAATTCAGCAACGGTTGTAAATTATTTAAATTCATCACATCAAGAATATGCTCCTACCTCAAGTTTGAGCAAATGTTCTGAAATGATTTTAGGGAAACTGGTAAACCATCCATTTTTATATGGGTAGTATAAGTTTTGTGTAATTTTGGGTTTGTGTGAATGAAGGTGCAAGTATTTTTCACACATGGAACCAAGTCAATCTACAAAGAACAGGTTCAATCTCAAAACATTTTCTTTCCATACGTGTTGCTTTCATTAATTCGCCTTCACTCTAAATTGTTAGCACAAGTGTTAAGTGCAGAAATCTGTAACTATCCACCAGTTTTGCTTCCCCTTTCGTGTTTTGCTTGTGCAGAAAAGTCACTATACTCGCATGATAGAATTCAGTAATAAAAAAAAAAAAAGCTTTAACATGATGGTAAGTTATAAATAGCATTGGTGGTTATATAGTCCATGGGAAAAGGAAGAGCCACCTGTGTCTCACTCAAGCTGGGTCACCATATGCCCAACTGGCAAAAAAAAAAGTATTAAAGAAAACAAGTGCGGCAGTTAGCTTAAGGTTATGTGACTTCTGGTTGTTAATTACAGCTCACAAGCAAATTCCAGACCAGTTTTCATCACAAAAACAAGGACGGTGCTCCTGTACACACATTCTTGCAATATGTAATCATATCACTTTACCTTACATGTACTGTCCAGCTCCTATTAAAATCACCAACTTCAGATGAGCAATGGTGTAATTTGACTATTTGTCTAAAGCTGGCGTGAATAGACAAACCAATGTTTTGATTAGGCATGTCCAAACTATTCCACAAAAGGGCCAGTGTGGTTGCAGGTTTTTGTTCCAACCAAGCAGCAGCAAACCAAACTTTATTCAATTAACTGACCTCAGTCTTCAGAGTCAATTGGTCAAACTGTGCACTCGTGGTTGATTTGAACAAAAACCTGCAGCCACACCAGCCCTTTGTCAAATAGTTAGGACATGCCTGGTGTTGATAAAAGATGTGAAATTTAAAGCTTTCATGTGAACATATTAACTCCCATAATACACACATACAAAGAACACACACACAAATACTACAGGACAAGTCATGATTCCAACTGCTCAGAACTTTTATTTCGAGGGCAATGAAGGTTAAAATTAAATGAAAATATAAAATTTAGATTGGTAGATCTGTCTTTAAAGGGAAGGTGATGGACTGGGGAAGGAAGGTAGCTCTCCAGAAGAAAGGAGGGAGAGAAGGAAAGATGGGGAAACTACAAAATGAAGTTTGGGGGACGAGCCTGGTCACTCAGGATGTATAAAAAAAAAAAAGAGGAAAAAAAAGAAGACAGATGCAGTTAGTTATTATAAACCCCACCCCCATCTGAAATGTCCTCATATGCAATCAGTGCTAAAGCTCTCTCCGTTTCCTTTTTCTGGTTTCTTCCAGGAAATTTTGGATCATTTATTTTCACTCACTCTCACCACCATCATCATTTTCATTCTGTCTTAATGTAACATCTTTTCCTGCAGTTTTGAAAAAAGTAAACAAAAGTCCTTCAAAAATAAAATGTAGCAACCACATTTCATGTTCTACTATTACATATACAGTATATATATATAAATACATACATAAATATCTTACATGTACAACCAATTTCAAAAAAGGGGGAAGAGAGAACCCAAAAGACTTATGAGGACTTGTGGAGGTGGGGGGAGCAGGGCGAGAAGGCCCAGTGTTGCTCTTTGTGAGGGTAGTGTGTTTTCATTTGCTTTTTTGTTTGTTTTAGCTTAACACACGCACGCACACACAGCCTTTTGGAGTAGGGGAGTGGGAAGCAATCATCAGTTGGCCCAGTAGGGGGAGCTGCCATAGCTGGACTTGCTGCCTTGGGTTTTCTGTTGCATGCTGCTGGACTGACTGCGCTGACCAGGACCACCCTGGAGAGAACAAAAAAATATTGCATCATCACATAACCCTGATCATTTCATCTGTATAAATAAAAGTGCTGAATGCCATAGTTCAATCACTATTTTCCACCATTTGTAAAATCACATTTTCCTATCATGGATTTACCGCCTTCCTTTATCAATTTTATTGTAAGAGTCAGAAATATATTTGAGTTGCTGTGGTTGATAATCTAAATCTGGAGTCTGCAACCCCGGTCCTGGTGAGCTGCCATCCTGCATGTTTTAGATGTAACCCTCTCCTAACACACCTAATTCACATGATAAACCCATCATCAGGCTCTGCAGAAGAGTGATAACGCCTGTCAGGTGTGCTGGAAGAGGGAAACATCTCAAATGTGCAGGATAGTAGCTCTCTAGGATGAGGGTTGCAAACCCCTGATATAAATCCTCTGGTGAACAGGTGTCAAACATAAGGCCTGGGGGCCAAATCTGGCCTGCCAAAGGGTCCAGTGTGGCCCTTGGGATCAATTTGTGAAATGCAAAAATTCACTGAAGATGGTGTCAAAATCACTTTACTTCAGGTTCAAAATACAGTGGATCAGACCAGTAAAATATTGTCACGATAACATATAAATCATTAAAACTGCAAATGTTCTTTGAAATTGTCAATATTTTCATGTAATTTAATTTTTATACTAAAACTATCCTTTTAAAATAAATATGAACAACCTCAAATGTCTAAAGAGAAATAAATGTCATATTAACAATATCCTGCCTGTTACTAAAGTTTTTGTGTATTAGCTGTGATATACATTGTAATGCACATGTGTAAATGATAAACTGAAGCAGAATATTGTTTTGTTTTTTCCTGACTGTTCGTGTTATTTACTGAAGATATAAACATTTTTATGATATAATTTTACTTCTGTCACTGTTATTTTAATGGTCCGGCCCACTTCAGATCATATTGGGCTCTATGTGGCCCCTGAACAAAAATGAGTTTGACATCTGTGCTCTAGTGTTTGTTTTCTTCATAAGGCAGTATGCACAGTAATGCTATTGTTACTGTATACCATTATTGTTAACAATAACACAACATTTCTTAATTTTCCCTCCATATTTTAATTGTTTCAAATGTTTGTGGTTTTTTCAAACCTATCTTTTTCTCTGTATTTTTTTTGTAGTTTTGCTGCTGCTACCTGTAAAATTTCCCTACGGCAAGAGCAACACTGGTATAGCTTATATTGCATATAATAGACACCTCTGCAGATGTTGAGAACAAAATTATCTAAAGGGTTAATTGCATTCCACATTTAAGTGAAATCTCATTTTTGGAAGCAGTTTGAGGGTCACAGTAAATTCAGTGGTACTTCAGGTGCAAAAACCTAACCACCTTCAATGTGAGAATGAGGACCTTTTGATATAAAATACACTGTGCTAACCTGTCCGTCCTGTGCCAGGTGATGGTGCAGCAGCTGGGAGTGGGGTTGTTGGTGTGGTGGCAGAATGTGCAGGAAGGGAGCAGGGGCATAGCCAGGAGCACCACCAGGGTTCAGAGGCCCTGTTCCCCCGAGAGCTGAAGGCAGGCTGAAGGGAGGCGGTGTGCCTGTGTGGAAGCCCTGCTTGTCAAAGGACTGACGAGGACAGAGAAAACTCATTTATTTTAGGAATGCAAACGAACTCTGCATCTTGCATTAAAAATGAAATGCACAGTGTGGCAGCACAGTTCACCTACCTGTGTTTTGCTGTAGATTGAGCCTCCCATATCAGGTACTCCTGCACTGGAACCTGAGCCTGACAGTCCTGGAGCTGAAAAGAGAAAGAGATGGAGTAGGAAAAAGATTGAAGAGAGATAGTCAGAAAGCAAAAAATTAAGAAAAAATCATGAGACAATGGATGGGTTAAGAAGGAAGAACAACATTGCTTCATTTCTGATATGCAGCTCTGAAAAAAAAAAAAAAAAACCTAGACCACTTGAGGGGGGATAAAAACTTTCACCAGTATTTGTTTTTTAAAGTTTAGCTGTATTTAGAAGAAATGTTGCCAGCAGTTTTGAGAATAATCAGTGATCCTTTCAGTCACATTCCAAACAGCAACTTTTGAATATAACAGCCATACTGTTGTAATTAAGACAAGTTCAGATTTCATAATTTGAAGGAATATTTTTTATTAAATAAGTCATATGTCTTGGCATGCTTTCCAGATGTAAGAGCTTTAGGCCACTACTGACACAAAAATGCAAGCAGCTAAGCTTTGCTACTAGCTTGTGACCAACCGTGTTTGGTTTTGCAAAGGTTTCCAATGGGGTTCAGGCCTGAGAATTTGTAGTGGTCTCAATTTTTTTTTCCCAGAGCTGTTTTTACATAGCACTAAATGTTCATTTCTGCAGTTAGTAAGAGGGGCCAGCCAGTAGGAAGAAGCAAATTAAGTGAGGGAGTGCAGAGGCTTGTTGTCACTTATGTAATCCTTGGCATGTATACATCTTGCACAGTGCAAACACACATGCATACACACCTTTCTCCAGAACACTCTTGACTGTAGAATCATCTGAAATTGTGAGTGCATCTGTTTTGTCCCCAAAGAAACGGCCACTGACTTGGTGAGTGTTTAAATGTGCATGTGTTTTGTGTGTACCTTTCCCTGGACCGCTGCCTGCTGACTTGGCCTGTGACTGGGCTGAACCTCCGTACCCTCCCTTACTGTACTCCCCACCGTGGGCTTGAGACAGGTCATCAAAGGCTGAAGGAGGAGGAGGAGGAGATAGGAGGCAGAGCGAGCACACAGGAAGAGGAAGGAACAGATAAGGACCAGAGAGGAAATAGAGAAGAGAGGAGGGGGCAGGGGAGAGAGAGGCAGTAAGGTAACCCGACTAACATGGCAGCTGTGTCTATATTGAGCCGTGTCCAACTTCAGCAGGGGATTTGAGCTTTGCATGCAGCACAAGCAAAAACCTCACATGCCCAACCCCACACACGCATGCAACATTATGTGTACATACATGAAGAGCAGGTACATTGGCATCTTGTTTACCACGTCACATTTCACCAGCTACTTATCAAGATCTCAGTACATTTCTTACATCTATCATAACTTAAAATAAAACTGTTCTATTGCTGCTACAGGTAACACATTCACATTTTATTCCTATTAATGTTGTGAGATTACACATTGCCTTATGTACATTTGAGCAATAAAAGTAATACATTATAGAAAATAATAGTCAACAAATATGGCTGCTGTGGATCAGGTAACCATCTCAACAGCCTCTCTTTGCTTATTATCTCTTTGCCTTTTTTTTGTTTGAAGCTAAAATTAAACCACTGAATGCAACTTCAGAATATCTCGACACTGCAGAAAATGTGTTGTGTTCATTTTGTATAAAAACTTAACTCATGCAGCCTTAGAGGGATGAGTCATCCTGGTCTTACCTGTGCCATATGCATGCTGTCCATAACTGGGCTGATGCTGTTGGTGGTACTGATTGGAGGGATTGGCCAGGCCCATTGCAGGCTGCTTTGCTGAAGTAGGAGGCACAAAGACAGTGGGGCCGTACTGAAAGGCTGAGGGGACCCCAGGTACACCCGCATAGTATGGCAGACCTGTAAAGTGGTTAAAACAGTGCAACTAAATGATGAATGAAATAAAAACAGTGAAAGAGTAAGTGGAGGTTGCGAACACTCCTGGCCAGTCATACAACACATTGCCAATCGGCAATAGCTCATCCCCAGGTGAGCCAATGATAATAATAATAATAAAGCCAAATTTGGGAGAAATGCATATGTAAAGAACATGTGCATTAAAATAGAAAATAATTGGCTGAATAGCATCCAAGAAATCAGTTTGACAAAACTCTTGGATGGACAGAATTCTTAAATACATAATAAAAATACTCAAGAGGTTCCAGCATACTCGTCAGTATTTAGACAACCAAGACGGCAGTGGAATTTAAGAGACTTAGAAATCCAGTCATCTGGAAACAAGGACACTTCATTATAACATCAGAAAAATAAATAATCCTTACCAGTGTATCCATAACCAGGGGGTAGAGGAGGGTTGAGGAAAGCCTGGTTTTGAGTCTGCTGACCCTGACTTTGTCCCTGGCCCTGCCCCGGTGTTGCTGCTGGCGGTGCCTGCTGGGGCTGTGACTGCACCCCGGCCGTCGACAGGCTAGTTGGAGGAGCTGGAGAAGACGAGTCATTTCTGCCAAACTTTGTTGCTTCACCTGGGAAAAAATTACAGTAGGTAAAGGAGAGCTAAAGACAATATGTCATTACTTGCATATTTAACAGAAAGGTTGTGTCAAACAGTGATAAATAAAAGGAATAGAGTTCTGTTCCTGCACAAAATACTTATATTAAATTGTAATTAAGTAAACAGCATATTTTATGAGAAAAAGTCGGCCTAACATGTATATGCCTTACCAGAGTAAGGATTGTTGGCCAGGCCATCTCTTCCAGGCATAGTAGCTGTAGTACCAGGGAATGTTACACCATAATAGTCCTGTGCAGGGAAAAATCAAAGATATACCTAGGTTGAGTTCTTTGTAGTTTTGTTGTTCCTTTCCCCTTCAATAATTCTTCCTTTTCCTCTGGACATTTATTAATTAATGGTGCTGCTACAGCAAACAATATTAAAACACTAACCATAGGAAGTCGAGACTGCAGCATTTGCAGGTCCTCATATCCATAGATCTGCTGTTGAACGAACAAAAAACAAGTTCCTACATAAAAAAGGCATCTTTTCCTGCATTTCTAAATATAATGGAAAAGCTGGTGAATAATTCTATGGTGTAATGGCACATAGGTTAACCTGAGACTGCAAGTACAAACGAATAGTTGTCATGTTTTATTACAATTAACCCTTGTGCGGTCCTTCGGGTCAAAGAGACCCGGTGGCTCACAAATGTACCTTTTTATACGTACTGTAGGATGTCATTGCTTACTACTGAAAACAGTAATATATCCTTGGGGGGTAGGGTGATGAGTCTATGGAACTGAACTTTGGAATCTGGGTTTTTAAGACCCGATTGTAGGACACAGCCAGTGTGCCTTTTACGAAGGACCGCACAAGGGTTAATCATAACACTAAAAACTAGACCTCCATGCCGAATCAAGTTAACATTCTGATATGTTAGAATACAAGGAGCTTTTCAATAAGTTCAGTACATTATAAGTCAGCTAAGAAAAAAATACATTTGACTTACACAAATGATGCAGCCATTCAAATCTCAGTGAAATAATTAAGTTAATAAAAATAAGAAAAGCAATTAGTTACCGGGTAAGCTGGGAGCAAGCCACCAGGGCCCATTATATATTGATTGGCCAAAAGAGGTGGCACTCCTTGGGCTAAGTTGGGAGGAGCTTTACCTGGAATAAAGAACAACAAATTCCAGGGAGTTTAAATACTGAAAATACCAAGTGTAGAAAGGAACTGAATCAGAAATACCCTACTTTTAAAATATACCTTATATGGACAGGAATTGATAAAGTCAAACATCTAACACTTGCTAAACTTTCTCATAGGCATGAGTGCACTTATGAATCTGCTCCTGGGTAGCTTACCAGAGGTTGTGGTAAGCAGGGGGGCTGTCCGGCTGCCTGCAGCTGAGAGTGTGGCGTTTGTGGTGGTGTTTGTGCCATTGGGAGTAAGTCCTGGTGCTCCTGATGGGTGCAGACCATTAGTAGTTGAGCTGCTGACAGCCAAGGGAGCTGACGAGCTGGGGTTGGCAACCTGGCTGGATGATGACGAATACGCATGGAGATTGTTGCTGCTGCTCTCATCTGTTATCTGAGGGAATTCAAACCACACAGAAGATTTAAGTGATAGACCACTTGTTCAGTATAGGTGTTTTTCCTCTATCGGTAGTTCAGAGACCTTTTTTTTTTTTGGTGGTGGTGGTGGGTGACTACTTTTGACCAGGCAATGACTTAGTCCGGTCCTCTCAGGCATGTGTCTCCATACAGAAATGACCCTATAGAACCTTTTCATGACGTTGTCATATCACATCAGTTGCTATGGTAACGTCACTAACAAAAAGCGGAAAAACAAAAGCAGCTGCAGAGGAGGAAATCACAACAACACTAGACGAGGACTACAGATGGTAAAATTTTATTACAAAATCTTGACCGATCACTACCAGGCTCACACACGCACAGCCATTTACGCACCACACTTCAGTCACGTTTCAAACAAGTCACAATGCGAGGTCGAGCGACGTAATCTTAAAATTTAATTTTAAACACTCAGACATAGAGAAAACATTTGATGTTGCAGTAAATTATGCTGCTAAACGTCGTGAAAAAAATCCCTTAATAATTGCCACCAGCCTGCGTCAGTACTGCACAAACTCCTTTTGCCATAGCCCACCCGTCATGTCCTTTTAAGTAGGCCTGTCAGGTGAACAACAACTCGTCCACCGCACTTTTGGGTTTCATGGTGGCAACTTGCTGTCCGAGTCTAGCTGCTATAGAAGTTCTAGCTTTGCGTTTTAGTTACCTTTTGAGCAAACGTTCTAAACCGGCGTGAAATAGGCGTACCACATAGATCAATTGAGCTCTGCGCAAGCTCTGTGTTTGCTATTAATAAATTCCATCTTGTATCGCTAATGCTCAAATTCATTTTTAAAGACATGCTATGGAGAGATCACAAAGCTTCCTCTATAGTCTACACTACAATGCAAAAAAGTTTGTGCAGTGGAATGACAGATGCAGGCTGTTTTTTTAACCGACAACAGAATTATAACCGACATCGTTGATGCGGTCAACCATCTGTCAGTTAACATCCCTAATGTGGACACGGACGAAATTGGGATGTTTGTTGTGTTTGTGCCGTTGCTTTACACAGTTATGGCACGAGAGATTGAAAGAAGAGTTACTCTCGAAAAATAATTCCACAGATGAACAAAACAGAGCTGGAAAAGCCAGAAATTCTGCTTCGTCGTGTGGTAAACTTCCTCCAGTAACTACTTTTGAGTAGTTTGTCACAATCTGATAATGTAATTTTGGACAACCAATCTGTGCGACTTCTGACCAGCGACTCTGCCGGGCCACTCTCAAGTACCTACCCTAGAGCAGGAACTCAGTTGGTTCCTGTCAAAGTTGTGATAGACGGCCCTATGAGAACAACCTAGTCAGTGGAAATGCGTGCCTACCGTGAAGTTCCTGTAAAATTACCCCGAAGTTCCGATAGTGGAAACACGCCTTATGTTATTGGAAATGTTTATTCATGTTTTCTACAAATCTCTAGCACCCACATTAAATTTACACAGTTGTGCAAGGATGTACATAAGCTTACCGTCAGTGAAGAGCTTGTGGCGAGTGCTGATCCAGATGAATGACTACTTGTCACGTGACTAAGAACAGAGAAAAGTGATTCTGTCAGCTTCAATAAACAAGTATCAGGAAGCATGAGGCAGGGGTTGGGAGATTCAGTAAAAGATGTTTCCACATTAAAAAGAATTGGGATAGGTGCCGTTGCCACTATTATCTCCAAAACAAAAAGCAGACACACATGTATAAATATGATTAAAGTTCTTTACCTGCTGAGCGATGGGATGGGTGTTGTGTGTGAAGGTGTGACAGCAGGGGAAGGTACATGGTGTGCAGGACCACTGTCACTTGTCATAACTGGAGAATCGGTTTTCACCGTTCTAGAAGTTATTGTAGCTGGTTCGAGGAAAAAGCACAAGCACATCAGTGAGGTGTAACTGTGTGTACTAATGTTACAAACCGACTGTACAAAGAATATAATAATGATGAATTGTTCAGAAAAAATAAACAGAATGGATAGGACTAAAGAGCAGAGTATGTTCTGGTCTTTATCAAACCTAATTAACTTTCACTGAGGAGACCGATTCCACTTCCTAACAGATACATTTAGCAATCAATATTCTTTATATTAGATTTTACTGGCCAGTGTAGTGCTCCATAATGCAGAGACCTCAAAGTACTTACTGTCTTGTGAGCTCTGTGTTTTCATGCCACTGTAGCCATTCTGAAACAAAGGATGAAAATGTGAACTTCAAGGTTCAACTACTTATAAAGCATATATGAGGTCACCAGTGAGTTACTTTTTGCAGTTGTCATTTTGGGGTTTTAAGGCATACAAAAAAAACATTCATCCTTACTGTGAGAGGTCCAGCACCAGGTGATGGGACATCTTTGTTCTGAGAGAAGCCCAAATGGGGTGGCAGGGACCTTGGGCCACTGTTTTCCCCACGACTGACTGTAGTAGCTGCAGTAGAAGAAGGCTGAGCAACACCACTGGGAAGTCCCAGGGAGGAGGAGGGTGTGGCACTGGGTAATCCCAGAGATGGTGATGGAAAACTTGGATCAGACACAACTGATGGTAAAGGAGGCATGTTGCCCATGTGGTCACTGTGAAAGTATGAAGAGGAAGGCAGATGGGAATGAGATCCATTAGCATTACAATAATCCTACTCGCATGGAGGGACATGTAAGGTTGTCAAAGCAATGCCTTCAGTTTTTGGACACAGTTTCGCAAGGACTTTGTTATAAACTGAAAAACCTGTGCCTCAAGTTTCTCAACACAATGCAACATACACACCTTACAGTTCCAGGCTTTGAGAACAGACTGCTCTGCTGTGTTTGAACAGGGGTGGGGACAGACATGGGTGCTGGAGCTGCAGGAGCTGTGGCTGGAGTCGGGGCTTGCTCTCTGGCCAACTCTGTCTGGGTAATGTCCACTGTTGCACAAGCAGCTTCAGACCCAAAATCGAGAGCTCCAAACTGAACATTCAGACCAGATACATCTGCTGAGCCTGGCATTTCCACTGCTGATGAGGGGATCTGAGGAACACAAATAAGAGAATCAAATAGAATCTGCTAATATATAATGTCACTTGTACTGGTCTAAGATCCATGTCATCAATGTGCCACATTGTCAAATAAAATATGTGGGGGGTTTTTTCAAGTTGTGAATTAAAATTTTATTAGAATTTAAAGGCTTTAAAAAGAACTCTAATAAAGGTTTAGGTACCTTTGAGGGAGGAGGTACCCTGCGTCTTTGTGTCCTGAGCTGCCGCTGAGGGGGCTCCATGATAGGAGGCTCCATGCCTTGCAGCTTCACTCCTGGAGAAGCACCATCTCTTCTTAAGGAGGACTCATGGCCTAAAATATAACAAGAATTGAAAATTGTAATGACCCCTCTTGACAATGGGAGGAAGCCCTGTACATATATCCCTGTTGCTCCCTGCCCTCCTAACAGTATCACCATTCCCTCAACTCATCTGTGCTAACTTCTCCCATCCATCCCAATAATCATGCCCTAACCCAGAAACACATGAAAACTACAGGTCAACATTGCTAAATTGACTGACCTGACATTGAAAATGAAAGTCGCTCAAAGAATTGGTCTAAGAGCTTTACAAGTTACACCTCAATACCAAACATGAAAGAGATCCAGTTTGAAGTAATAAGGCTGAAACTGATTGACAGACACACAGTAAAACTGCAGGGTACAGCAATAATTCTTTAGCTGATGGCAGGGAACACTCCCATTTCCACTGATGCAAGTTAAAATATTGAATTTACAAGGAAAAATGCACTGACCTTTCATCCTACACCAACTTATTTTTGAGATAAAACTTCAAAACTAGAATGAGACATGCATTTAGGATATCTATGGATATGCACCAAATGTTTTACCATAACCTCTTGGTACATGAACAGCAATATGCAGTCAATGAAAATAACCAATTGTGAGCACTATTTGGGTAAATTTACATTTTTCTGCAGAAGCGTGTTTTCTCCCTACCTGGTGGTGTGGGAACCTGTGGAGCATGCGGCTGAGACAGACCCAGGGGCTCTGTGGTGGTAAGGATGGAGGAGTGCTGTTGCCTCTGAGCTAGCTGGCTGAGCACAGCTGATGGCTCTGGTTGTAGCTTCATCTCCACTGTTGAGAGACAGGACAGTACTTTCATTATTTACATTTATAAAAAAAAAACTGTACTACAGTTAGCAGCAACATATTACTTTATCTACAGGAACTATTTTAATTTGATGAAAAGATGGAATGGATGTTCTTTTTTTCTATTCTTGGTGTCAGATTGAATAAAAGCTTGACTTACAGTGTTGGGCAGTAATGGGGCCATTTTCCACCCGCTGAGCCTTCACAGCCTCTGCAGAGGGAGAGGGGGCTGGAGCAGGACTTGGTATGGGCGGTGGGCCAGCTTCTTTGGATACACTACTACTGTTGCTGGTGGCAGGCAATGTCTGACTGACTCTCTGGGGAAGTCGAGGCCCGTTGAGCTGCTCTGATGTCCTGATGTCAGTAGCAGGTGTTGGCTTAGGTGCATTCAGAGATCCAAAACCAGAACCCAGGACCGAGGACTGGGAAAAGAAGCAAAACAAAGAATGAATATGATGATATATTATTGCCTAGGTAGGTTGTGCTTGTGGTCTTACCAGTGCAGCATGTGCGTAGGTGGTGTTAGCAGAGGCCGCATGGGCGTAGCTGTTGGCTGTGGCATGTGCGTAGCTGTGTGTAGCAGTGCGCCCATTATGGTGGGAATTGGTAAACACCAGACTTTGGCCCAAATCCTCAGCTGAGGGGCCATCAACCATTGCTCCCAAGTCAGAGTCCACAGATCCCCCAACACCCACTCCTGCCTTAGGCAGTAGGGTAGTCAGGTCCATACTAAAAGAGGTGCAGGAAATAGGAAATTAAGGAAAAAGAGCAAGAAGGGAAAACAAAGTTGTTTAGAGATGGAAATACAGTTCTCACTAAAATACAGCTCAACTTTGTAGTAGGTGGAAGTTTAAAGCATACTTGTGCCCAGGTGTGATGTGGTTTGCTGGAGCAGAGGAGGCAGTGAACACTTTGGTCTCAGACAACTGTAAAAGGGTGCAAAATACCAAATATCACTCATCAGAATAAGTTACATGTGCTGTACAATAATAATCCACTACTGACCCAAAGCAACTTAAGTATATGCATGCCCTAAAATTACAGTGCTGAAAATCTTCTGAATAATGAAAAAATGTTTTACATCTTCACTCCAGTCTTCTGAAGTCCAGTCTTCCAGATTGCCTCCCCAAGTTCCTACGGGAAAGGAGCCAAGTTTGTGTTCCCAGATTGATGTAAACAGAATATGTTCCTATTTATTTCTAAAAACAACTATATCTGACATTTATTTTGGGAAAAGTAAATACTTAATGTTGAAAGAGTAACTCTCACTCCTAAACCATACTGCAGGAAAAAAGTATGAAATAGGCAACAAAATGACATTATGTGTTAATGCTATTTTTGGTACCAGTTCCCTCAGCAGGTTCATTGCCATCTGCTTCCCATGTCTCCTGGCGACCTCCAGAGTTAGCCGTGTAGTCAGCAGGATTAAAGGTGCTAAGAGCAGAAGGTTTAGGGAAAAAAGAACTAGGTTAAGTACAAGGTGACAAGAAGTTAATTAAAAACAATAAAGTGTGGTGTGTTGTTTCTGATAACAGATATGCTTCCATCAAATTTATAAACACATTTTTACCCCATTCCCTGGGAGGAAAACCTGTTGCCAGCAGCTGCCCTTCCTCTACCGCGACCCCCTGCCCCTGAAAAAACAAACAACCATCAGATGACCTTTACTGCCCAGTGTTTTTCAACTATTAAACCTTATTTCTGACATTAAAGTCACATGACGTCATAACCAAGAAACCAAATGTTTCTCAAAAAATCCTCCTGTACAACTTTAATTTTAGGGGGCGGCACAGTGGTTAGCACTCTTGCCTCACAGCAAGATGGACCCTGGTTCGATTTCAACACCAGACCTTTCTGTGTGGAGTTTGCATGTTCTTCCTGTGTCTGCATGGGTTTTCTCCGGGTACTCCAGTTTCCTCCCACCATCCAAACATGCACTGATAAGTTAAATTGGTTAATCTAAATCGGCCATAGTCGTGAATGTGAGAATGATTGTCTCTATATGTTCAGCCCTGTGATGAATTGGTGCCTCATATAAGGTGTACCCTGCCTTCACCCATTGTAGCTGGAGTAGGCCCCCAGTGACCCTAGTGTGGATGAAGCAGGTTCAGATGACAAAAATAAAATTTCTTGCTCAATATTATAAAGTATTTATCAGTAGGAATCTTAATGTCCCATCGAAATTGATTCTTAAAAAAGTAGGTAACAAATTTGGCAGTCGTTTTGTTGAGTCTTTAATAACACGCCACAAATGAAAAGACAGAAAAGCATGACTGAGGCTTCAGAAGCAAGGCCCTATTTGCCCAAAATGTAGTGAGACATTTATGTAACAAAACTTGAATATGTACCCAAAAAAAATGGGCAAAATCCCATGTCAAATAGGGATGCTGTGGTCCCCAGGAAAATAATGTAAACCTATCTTAAGATAACCTACGCTTTGTGATTACTTTAGCCCCCTAGCTAGTTAGACATTATCATTGAAATTATAATGCACCTATCTCTGTTTAAAAGGCCACAAGACTAACATTAACCATCTACTGGAATTTACATATACACTAGTTTGATAGCCTATAACAACAGCTGGTTGAAGACTATAGCCTGCTATTCTCTAAGAATAAGAAGTACAGGTAACAGGCCAGTACTCGCTAACCAGGGATGCTGTAAAGGGGGGTAAACATGACAAATTCATGAAGCCCAGTGAATATAGGCTACAAGTTGTGAAAACTTTATGTAAGCTCTGGAATAAAAGACAGAATCGGAGAGGGACACCTAAAGTTAAGTTTTACACCAGTCGCAGCACTTAATGGAACACAACCCAACATGTATATAGCTCCTACTCCCCTTCTTTTATGTTGTGTTGATCCAATGAATTTATCAGTTATTAAAATGATCCACAGATTAATCCATTATTAAAATCACTGTCAGTTGTAGTCTTTGTGCATATATTCTGTAATACAAAGAAACAAGAGATAAAAAAATTCCATACCTCTGCCTCGTCCCCTGCGTCCACGGTCACCCCCCCTTTCACCGGGGACCACATCAAATCCATTCTCTTCTACTCGACCTAGAATCCAAACAAGACAAAAGGATAACTATGAGTAATTAAATCCTGATGTTGAACACCCACCTGTCCATGTGTTTCTTAAGCCACAGAGATAGTTAAGCTAAATATATTAGCAAATTGTTTAGGCAGTGTTTGTTTACACCCACCTTACATAGAGTATCAAAAAAGCAGCAATTTTCTTAATAGAATGAAATTAAATGACTGAAGGAAGATATATATGAAACTACCTAACCCAATTTTTCCCATATCAAATGAGGAATGCAAACTTCCCATCCCCATTTTACCTTCACGGCCCCTACTGATGCCTCGGCCTCTCCTGTTAGATCCTCCACGTCCGCGGCTGACCTCTCTTTCCCCTTTTTTCTCCCTGGTCTCCTTCATCTCTGAGGGCCCTCCTTCCTTTCCTGGGCTTCGTTTCTTCCCCACAGTCTCCCAGGAGTTCTGACATTGGGATTAAAAATAGAATGATGCCATCTATAAAACATACCTATAAGGACTAACATTTAACTACGATTACTTACGGTACAGAACCCAACAGAAACTGCCACACATCATATGAACAACAAATAGTGCAGAAGAAAATGGGACTAAGTGCAAATAAGAGCTTTACCGTGTCAGAGGTGCTCTCCAAGAGAAAATTAATGGCTCTGTTTACATCTTCATTGCAGTCATGGAGGGCTACCATGCACTCATCTTGAGTCTTTCCTGTTACCTCAATCAGCTACAAACCCAAGAAATATAGACAGAACAATGAGAGTCATCACAAAAGTGTTACAGATTAGCTAGAGTAACTAAATTGTACTAACAACACATGTTAATGTACCTGTTGGACTTTGTCTTCAAAGTCTGGATCATTTTTGTCATAGATCATCTGGGCTAAACGAATCTGTTCCGCTGTGGGCTGAATGGTGATCAAATATAAAACAAAATATAGTTTTAAAAAGTGATCCTGCCAATCTAAAAACAAAAACAACTTATAATTCTTCCACCCCCCCTCCAAAAAAAAACAAAGACTGGGTGAAACCTCACCTGTATCTGTTTCTGTGTTTGTGTTGTGTTTGTGTTGGTGGGCAGCATTCTATCCCGAGTCCCCCGGGCTTGACTGCTGATCACTGAAGTCATCATATACAGTATATACAAAACAATGTATGTACAAAATAGAAAAATCTAAAAGAAAGGGGAAAATGCAAAACATAATTTTAAGTTTATTGCAAGGGATCTTAGCTTGATAAAACTGTAAACAAGTCGAAGTGCCAACACATTACACTGGCTTTATAAGTAGTGCTTCACTGTTGTCAAGTATGCCATGTAAGACTATAACTCCATCTGTCGCCCCGACCTCCCAGTTTATATTTAGCAAGCCAAGAGGGGACTATCCAGGTGTCAATTTACAACCCTCCCTCAGTCTCCCACACAAAAATATCACGAGTATGCCTAAATATATGTTATGGGTAGGATGGATAATAACACTATGGACAGCCACATCCATTTCTGGTTAAAGTAAAGATAAGAAACAATAAATGGAACACTGATAGTGTGTACATTCCTGAGTGCCTAATATCTTTTAGGCTGTTATAGGTAATCAAAAACGTACGACTATTTTCTAATACAAATTGAAGGTGGTAAAACAAAAACTAAAAAAAAAACGCCAGCCAACACCTTGTCAGCAGATTCGACATCGGTTGTGATATTAAACTATTGCATACAAATAGATGAGTAACATGTACATGACATTAACTGGATAACGACCAATTATCGATGTTTTCAGAGTAATGTGTTAAAAGCCAGAATTAGAATTAAACACTGCTAAATCGTTTTTACTAATGTTAAAGTTACACAAGCTCGACAGAAATATGAGCCGCGTTGCTAATGATCGGGTTAGGTCAGCTAGCTTTACGCTAGGGTTAGCCCAGTTAGCCACCGCTTGTCTTTGTTCCGTGTGCGATTCACACACGGCTCCCGTCTTTAGAAAAGATTTTATCGTCAGAACGTTAGCACCGTTACTATAATCTCAACCTGTCCAACGGCGCTACTAAAGGTATTTCAACCGTGTACAATGAGAGACAAAAATATCGATGGCGTTAAAGCGAACCCTTTTGTGTAAATGAAATGCGAATGTCAGTCACCAAAATGTAGCCAACACTTAGCAGCGAGCTAACTCTTGACACAAAGCGAAACGATGTTGCGCAATTACATTATGATACGCAAGACAATTCGAAACGTTTCGATAATATAGATGTGACAATGACATCGGCAAGTGGCAATGTGCTAGAAACCATATGGCCTATGAATGCTCAGGTATGACATATATAAGCAGCATGCCAACAGCCCCGGCATGTGAACGGCCCGTCGCATACAATGCAGCGAGAAAACGGATACAACCATAGCTAACACAGCTAGCGAATTAGTTGGCTAACCACCGAGTGCGGTGAACGTTGTCTCTCTATCCACCGAGTACTTTCCTTAAAATACATACAGAACTATACTTGAATACACTTGGGCCCTATCAGTAAGTTTCAAATCTATGAAATAAACACTGAAAATGTCATTCGCAATTTTACCTGCTAACACGCTTCGCTCAGCCAGCAGCAGCAGATGCTGTCACGTGACCCACCGCGCCGATGTTCAACGTTGTGAAGCCAATACTGCCAACCAGAGTCCACCACGGAGGTCAGGTGGTCAAAATGAACACCACGTACCGACGTACACGCTCCCGATCAAAAAAGCGCGATGCCGCAACATGTATTCAGTCTGGTATCTTCCCTAAGTTCAGTAGAACACAGAACACAAAAATACCCATAAAGGAACCGAAACAGAGCGTCTGTTGTAGAAAATACTTTATTTTTTGTTTTCAGAACAAACTTAAATAAATAAATAGACAGATAGCCAGAGCATTTTGTCTGTAAACATATGAGGACGAAGACTGATTCTCTGACTTTTCTTCTTCAATGCCAGGCTGTTGTGTAATATGCTTTGGTCTTCTCTGGTTCTGTCCAACATTGTATTATGATAGCTATAATCTAATTAAATTAAGATTCATGTAAATCAAGTAATTTTTGTAATTATTACCCATCACCTATTGCCTTTGTGTAATTGCTCTCTTTACTGCACAGAACATTTCAAGGAAATTAATTTTAGAGTTAGGTAAAACCTCAATAATTACTGATAACAAAATACTACTAAAAAATTTTCCCTCACTTTTACATTATCCTGTCGGGGAAGCAAGCTAAAAAATAAGATAATATTATGTATGTATCCAAAAAGAAGTTAAAACAGAATCCTGAGATACAGTATGCAGTAACTCAATGATTCTAAATGTTCTAAATTATTATTTCAGGCCCTCCTTTGAAGGGCAAAAATCTCCAGGCCCCCCTCAAATACAACATTGTAACAGTGGTGTGATTCTACCTTATTGAAAGAGACATCAATATTCTAACAATACTTTTTTGGTTTTCTTTGAATAACTTGTTGTGCAAATTAAAAATAACTTCGATTTTTGCTTGAACAATACATCTAACTTTAACATGACTGCTCCCTGAGACAATATTTATCAGATAAAATTAAGAAATGCACAATTGTCTTACAACTGTGACAATTTAGTTGTTGCACATCTCTAAAATAATTCCAGGGTGCTCTAATGCTGAAACATTAGTTCCACCTGCTACATGTTCTAACCTGAAAAAAAGACACACACAAGTAATCCCATGGCCCCCTGACAAGCCTTCACACCCCCTAAGGGGCACACCACACAGTTTGGGAAACACTGCAGTAACTGCATGAGCCATGTAAAATCCAATACACCTGAACTCCAGTGGTGAACAGTGGGGCATTAAAATTACCTCCTAAACAGGCAAATTATTATTTAATCAAATGACTATTAATTTCACAATATATAAACTGTACCATATCAAAGTTCATACAAAAAATATTTCAACCACACCCAGCATACATTCACTCATTAATAAATAAATAAATAAGCAAATACATAAACAGTATGAGTCTCAATGACAAGAAATGGCCTTGTGCAAGAACCACTTGTGGAAAAAGACATTGTGTTTAACAAAAGCTGGTAGCACAGATGGCATTCTTCATGTCAGTTTTCTTAAATTACAAATATTTATGTCATGTTCTGTTAATCTGATGTGGCACAGCTGTATAACCCCATCATAGAAAAAAAAGTTCAGATACAAAATATAAAAAATTTCCTGTAAGGGCCATATTTCATTTACATTTTTATCCTCTATATAACATATGGCCATGTTCATTAAGTGGTTTTATCTAATATTCAGATTACAATACAAATGTAATTTATTTGCCCACAACAAAATAATTGTAGACATTCTTTAAAATTCCATTGTCAGTGAAAATATCATACTATAAATGTCATGGCTTTCTATACCTGGCATTGATTAACTTTAAAATATCAACATTTGCGCCTGATTGAAGTAATTCAAGTCATTCGATTATGGCCATCTTCTTGCTTGTGCTGCTGGTGTGAAGAAGGGCTGGACTTAAGATGTGGTTGCAGCTGAGCTATCATGCTGTGGACACATTTAGCCTTTCTTTCCATGAGCACTTCCAGCTGGTTGATGTACTCTGCAAATGTCTGTAAAACAGAGATCAAATTGAATTCTAATATATGCTTTATAAAAAGTTTTTGGAAATTATTTAATAAATAAGTAATCCCATGTGAGGTTTATAATATAAACTGTACCATTTAATATTACATAGACACAAAACAAGAATCAGATGGTGGCCAAACAGTTCTCACCATATCAGGCTGCTGGCACAGAAGGCTCCCCTCTTTATGAGTTAGAGCTTCCATTTCCTTTAGATGTTTCCAATGGGCCTGAGTAACACACCACCTACATTTTTGGGGGGGTTAGAAACAAGGTAATAATTAGTATTCCAGCAGCCAGAAGTTTCCAACATGCTAAAACAGCCAAACAGGACAGAGTTACCTGCATACCATTTGTAGTCAACAAAAATGTCCTTGATGATTGTGTAAGGTCATTTTCTTCACTGAAGAATGCCAAGGTCATAACATAAGTTTGTTTAAGTATCCCCAGTATTTTGGTTGCATTGTTTTATAACTAAAGCATTTTAACAACTGTAATCTCTTTGCATAGACATCATTGCAAATCAGTTCAACATGACTGATAAAATGGGTATTAGAAGATAATATCAGCATATTTGTTTGGTTCATAAATGTGTGCTTCTTTTCTACTGTAAACTTTTTTTTATAAAATGGCTGATATCTTTCAGATCACACACAAACAAATGCTGCTGCTAAAAAACCTAGAAAATGTATACAAAAGTAGTGTTAACATTAATACATCAAGGTAAATTTGATCCAGTGGCTGTTGTAGGTATAAATATTCCCTTTTTTATTTCTATTTTTTAAAATCTGGATTAATCTTGACTACATTTTAAAACAGGGAATGTAACACAGCATAGTTTTAGGAAAAGTCAAAAGCTGTTGAACTTCAGTGTTTTATTCAGAGTAATGTAAAACTGGATAAACAGCCACGGATACATTTGACTTATTGGTAATTCTAGCATTAGATAGACATATATATTTTTTCAAACAAAAATTCACATCATCTTGTATGACAAATCCTATAAATTACATAATGTAAACCCAGTTTCAATTTCATCATGACAAAGCTAACTTTTCAATTATTTTTGTTAATTTGTCAGTATGATTGCATTACTTACTGGACCTCATCCAAGTCTTCAAGGTTTGTCATGGATGTAACTTGCTGATTAGTTGTTCCTTGTACTTTGTTATTTGGCTGTCTTGGTGTAGTCAGTAGAGGCAACTTGTTTGACTCTCTGGTGTGACCAGAATGTGCAGAGTGATGCTGGATCAGCACTGTGTTTGAGTTGTCCTGGGTACTACCCATCTGTGTCGCTGGTATGGAAGACGCTGATTCGCTATGGATGTTGTGAACACATTGCGGTGGCATTTGAGTGGCACTATGTGTGATGAGATAGTGTGGGCCAGGGTAATTGACAGAAGGTGATTTGGACTGAATGGCAGATGTTTGTAAAGATGTGTGATGTGTGGATTTAAGTGGAGGTACAGAGGCTGTGATGTCCAGAGGCTCAGTGGTCAGATGTGCTACACGTGACACAGGGGTAGAATACTTCCTCATGCCTGGAGAAAATTTGAAAAAAAGGTCATTTATTCATTTAAATCTCATGTTTGCAAAAATGAACACTGACTTCATACTCACCTAATCTATCATCAGAAGTTGCAGAGCAGTAGATGTTCTCCAAAAGAGACATGTGAAACTCAACATCTTTATCCTCTTCAACTTTGCCTCTCATCTTCTCACGTGTGAAAAACTCCTTTTCCATTTTTCTTCTATTATCTTCACCTCCTTCCATATGAGGTGGACAGAGTGAATGGATGCTCTCTTTCCCTTGGAGGAATGAATTTGTGGCAGCCTGCTGGTCCACCTGAAGCATGGAGATGCTGAGAGGGTCCGTGCTGTTATTTAGAAAATCAGCAAAACTCTCTTCTTGATGTAAACCAGACATTTTGGCTTTGCTCTCATGACAGTTGTGTATCTGATTACAAGACAAATTATCAGGCAATGTGTTAAATGGTTCAGTGTTGTTGTGTTTGATGCAAGTTGTGAGCGACAGTGAGGTAAGTTCCCTTTTACTGGCATTAATAGGTACACGTAGTTTCTTCAGTTCACAGCTGTTTGATGGCACTCCCTCTGAAGTATTTAGGATTTTAGAAGTGCACCTACTTTGTTTTGACCCCAGGGAGTGATTCAAATAAGACAGAGTCAGAAGTGTGTTATTGTGCTCAGATGTTGGGGAGAGGGGTCGTTCTGCTGGAGCTTTCTGACTGGCTGACTCAGCAGGAGGAAGGTTAAAGACACTGATGTTTTCACTGTTGCTGTGGTTAGACCCTAATCCACCGGGTTCTTCAGCATCTTCGATACTCCACACACCATCAGCTGAGGCATCCACTTCTTCATGACTCTCCAATCTGATCTCTTCTGAATCACAACTGTTAGACATTAGCACCTCCACATCATTCGGCATTGCACCTGTAATCCTATCTGCTTGTCCATTCTGTGCAGTTGCCACCCATGCCCACTTCCTGTCTCCTTCTATCTGAACTGACCTCCTTACTCTTGCTTCTCCTTCCCACTTTACTTCATATGGTGTCCTCCTGTCACTTCCAAATCCATTGTCTGTCTGTTGAAAATTTGTTTCTGTCGCCTTCCATTGTGCATCTGCACCAACTGAACCACCCTGACCTGCCTCATTATTATTTCGGTTGTAGCTCGGAAAAGTCTCACTTTGTAAGCAAACCTGTTCACTAGGGATAGGTAACAGTCCACGATTACTATGAGCCCTGACTTCAACCCTGGCTCTGTACACATCTAAAACCTCCTCTATGCGATCATATCTAAGTGGAGAAATTGAGACATTTGAAGAGGAAGATGGAAAGGAAGTGAAAAGTGGCTGATTAGAGGAAGATGCAGAAACAGGTGAAGGTACAAACTGCTGCAGCTGCTGGTGATATAGTCTTAGGTGCTTCTCCCTCTCTTTTTTTCTTTCATTAACTTGTAAATCGTCCCTCATCTTTTCCATGTCATCACATGTATCTTTATTGCTTTCAACTCGTGCCGCCTGTTCTCTACATCTCATTTCCATCTCTTTTTGTTGTTTTGTAGAAATGTCTTGTTGTTTTTCTTCTCCTCTATTACAGAATCCAGAATGCCTTTGACCAAGACACAAATTGCCTTCATCAGCTATTCTGTTTCTTTGCTCCTCCCAAAAATGAGGCTGCCCATACTTTGGTTGTTTCAATGCCAGCTGTGGGTTGGTGTTTTGATCACTAAATGGATATCTGTCATCTTTGCTCCACCTTTCTATGCCACTCTTGTCATCTCCCTCTCTCCTTTGCCTTTTATCACCTGAGTCCTTTGAACATCTGATGGGTGTGATGTCATCAAATACATTCCCATTTATTTCCAGGACATTTATCTCCTCTCCCCATCTGTTGTTTCTGGGTGTGGAGCAAAGAAATGCTCCCCCCTTGGGCAGCTTCATTGTGGGTGTGGTAGGGCCAAATGCCTCTCTCTGCAATTTTTGCTTTTTAGGGGGGCTTTTCCCTCTGGCACCAACACTGCTACCTCCAGTGCTACTGTTGCTGTTTGACAGATTCTGTTTGGGGCTGGGTGCTGTCTTTCCTCTTCTTCCTCTTCTTCCTCTTCTGTGTCCTCCCAGTCCCTTCAACTCCTTCACACTGTAAAAATGAAGTAAAAGGTGAGTGATGACTGTTTCATTCTCCCTTATAACTTCATACTGAACACTTACCGATCGGCATAACGCAATGTGTTTAATGTGTGTTCAGTCGCTGAGTTACAAGGCGAGATGTTTGCAATCATACAAGTCATGGAGTCACCCACAAATGAGTCTTTCAAAACCTTTAAGAAGAGCAGAGTAGTCCAACATGAAAACAGTTTACATGTCAAACTGGAAGTGCAGATTGAGAAACCAAAATGTTGTTACCTGAGTGAGTTTGCTTTGTCTGAATGGTGTGTGAGACTGCTCTTGGTCAAGTGACCGGATACATTCCTTCAGCTGAGAAAAACACATATAGAAATGTCAACACATGCTAAATTCTACCGCACATTTTTTATTTTGACCTCTATATCATCAATTTTATGTGAGCTCTCTGGTTGCTTAAGTCTGTGTGTATTTGTGTATCTTACAGCCAACAAACTCTGATTGATCTCAGCTCCTTCCATACGGCTCTGCTTGTCTGGTTCCTTAGAATCAGATGCCCTCTCACTTCCTGCCAGGTCCACAAACCACATTCTACACATACAGAAACAACACTGGGTTAATCTAATTTACTACACAGTAAACCAAAGTGCAATTCTAAGGAGAAAACACAAAAGCAGCAGGCAGTCTATGAATTATAAGTAGGCTATACTGCAGTAAATCACAGTGCATGTAGTCAGTGACCTGCCAAATGTCTGCTGGTTAGGATCTCTGAGCTGAATCTGAAGTAAGGCATGGGAACGAGATGACAGGGGATTCACTCCGCTCATCCCCTGGGTGCGCTCCTCTGTACCCTGTGAAATCACCTTTAAGGGAAAAAGGAGCAGAAGCAGAGAGAGGGAGGGAGACAGAAAAGAGAAAATTATGTCCAACACTGCAGCAGCACTTAATATTCACTGTGCATCAGATGCACATGTGTTTACATTTATATGTGTGAGAATGCAAGAACTGTTCTGTTGTTGAGTTTAAGGATACTTTCACATTAAAATTTCTATACGATAGATTTACTATTATGTTAGGGTTGGAAACCTAAACATAGAACTTGAAAAATCATCTGCTTTATTCTAAATTTAAGAGACAAGCTTTCTCACAACCAGGATATTTAAATCCTATTATCCAAATGATTTTAGGATCAACACCTTTATCTAAGAGAGATAATTAGTGTGTCCTCTGTGGACAACACAGCAAGAAAAAACACAAACCTCCAGTAATGAGTTCACCGAGTCCACCCTGATATGACAGAGTCCTGCAATGTGAACCATCTTTTGGCCATCCTCCCTGGCAAATAGCCTGTAACACAGAACATACAGCATATGTGTACTGTATTCAAATACTCAGTTTGTATTGACATGCAATGTATTTTGTTGTTATCTGGTCAGGAGTTTATCTCTCTTTAATATAAATAGCATTTGTTAAAAAAAAAAAAATGTTAACACACGTAAATGTACTCTACTAACTCTGACCTTTTTCTGTGGTCCAGTAGGTCATAGAGATGACCACAGTAAATCTCGAAGAAACTGATATACACTGTCAAGTGTGAGTGTGAACGTGTGGTAGAGATGTAAGAAAAAATATCTTGTGCTGCCAGTGCATATAACCCCAGTTTCCCAGGAGATGACCCCAACATGGTGTGAGTCTTCCCTGCACCTGTCTGTCCATATGCAAAGCAGGTGGCTTTGCCTCTGTGGACACACATATAGCAGAGATATTAGACAGACTACAGCCACAGGCGCACACAATCTAAATCATCCTGCTAACATGTTTTGTAAAACACACAAACATGCCTACAACATGGACTACGGTGAGAGAAAAATTCAGAGTGATGTATTTATCTTGAACAATAGACCTTCCGCCCAGGATTTGTTTATTAATCATGTACGTCTTTGATAACATGCAATATTCCATGGACATGGGATTTATAACTTAAATGCACTTAACAAATGGTGGCAGGGTTAATTTAATTAGAAGACTTGCCAAAAGAGACTGCAAAACAAGAGAGCCAAACACTGCACTGCTAACCCACCCATTAAGCATGTGTTGCACCAGGGGATACGTTGTTCTCTGATACACCTCATCATTGGAATTTTCCTCTCCAAAAACCTGGTCAAAGTAGAACCTGTGCTATATGCACAAATGGACAAGTGGTAAGGTGCAAAAGCAATGTAAAAAAACAAAACAAAACCAGAAGCACAACAAATGTATGTTGATGAAAATAAAAGTAATTTAAAATTCAGGTAAATCAATACTACACATACTGTATCACACAATGTATAATGATTTTAACTAATGTGTTTACATTTCTAAACATCTGTCTTTGTCATATACTTAAACATGTGATAATGAAACATAAAACAGATTTAATGCATTCGATATACCTGCAATATGTACTGTGAGAGATCCACAGCCTCTTTACTTTCATGTACAATTATACATTCTCCACCAGGAGTTGTCACAACATCTGCCTCTCTTCTCCTTTTTTCTACATGTGTCAAAGGTCTTTTCCTCACACACACACTAATACGCTGGTCTCCCACCAACCTGTAACAAGCATACATAACCATAAATCATAGACAGTATCACACATACACATATATATATATATATATATATATATATATAAAATTGAAAAACATAAAAATATAATAATCATAATAATCATGTTTTTAAAAACCTTTAAAACCTTTGAAAAATACATATTTTGATTTCCATCTGTTTCCCCCATGCTTTATGGGGACTTCCGGAAAACAAATAATTAATGTATTTATAAGGCCACATCTTTTGGAGAAATTTGCAAACTTCACACAGATTTAGATTTTACTAGTGGGGATCTACATTTAGATTTAACCCTCTTGGGGACCTGAATTTTGGTCCCCATGATGTCAGAGGCCCCCATGATGTGACTGTGTAAACAGATCAATGTGCCCATGAAGACAGGAATACAAGCGCACGCACACACACACACACACACACACACACACATCACACACAGTTGTGAAACCAAATATAAAGTATATAATGAACATGTGCATAAGATGAGACGAGAGTTTATTTTTCCCACCATGGAGAAATTACCCACAGCAATGTACATGTAATGGATCTAATGAAATTCTACTTACCTTTGGTTTGGAGTGCAAATGGAGCTCAGTGGTAATCCGTAGTTATAACCAGATGGTCTCATTGCTTTATAAACAGGTATTGCCTTTGAAAACCATTTGGAAGACTCATTGATGCCTCTTACTGATTGGAGTTTTGTTTTGTTAGAAGTGCCTTTTCTTTGGGGGCTCACATTTTCTTTATGCCCTGATCGTTTGTTGTTAAGCCTCCTTGGTGTTATAGTCACAGATTTGGTAGTTGGCTTTTGGAAGGAGTCACAGTTTGGAGGTGATTTGGTGCATGAGTTTAACACAGAGTCTCCTCCTGTGGTGCCTGATTGTTTGGTAATTCCTCCTGCACGATGATTATCAAAGGAACAACTTTGAACATTTACCCTTTGTCTGTTCCCTCTGCAGCCATATACTACTGTGTTTCCTGTTTCAGAGTTGTGCTGCATGTGGCTGTGTACTGACTCATGGATTCTATCATAGCTTGCACAGACCTGACGGGTGTCTACAGGACCAGAAAATTGCTTTTGTTGATGATCAGTTATTTCAGAACTGAAATCAAGCCGCTTGCGAATTCTGGATGGTTTGGAAAAAGTGACTGTGTCAGTCTTCCTCATAGCAGCATTCCTCTCCTCCTCCTCATCACATACATCTTCATAAGGTTCTCCATAATCATTATAACATTTACCACTACCTTCAGTGTAGTGGTCAGCAGCACTGTAGCGACCATCAGTGCTAGCACTATAATCAAGGTTCCCCTGGTCAAAACTTTTGACCAGCTGAACCAAATGAAATAAACGAGTTCTGTCCTCCATTGTGCGGATTCCCAGAATGGGGTAATCCTCCATTGTCAACTCTGAAAGTTGCGATGCATGATGAACACCCATGGATGTAAAACTTAAAGGATACAAATAGAAACAACCAATCAGAGGAGGAGAAGAAAAAGACATAAGAATTTGGATATCTTTGAAGGGAGTGTACTCACGTGTCATAGTGTTGCTGTAGCCCGATTGCTCTCAGACACTCATATAGGAAAAGTGTCATCTCATCCACTTCCTGGTCTTTTTGTTTTTCCTCTGCTTTACTCCACCTGCCCTTAGAATGGCAGACATGTCGATTGAGTCTCTGCATTAGCTGGTTACCCAAAGTACAGTTGTGCACAAATGGGAAATGCACTAAGCCTATAGAGAGGATCTGTTTGCACCCACTGATATCTGTCAGAGCCAATGGTCAGTCACTATGTCATTACACACAGACTGTTGTGGTACGCAAAGCACAGGACACTGGTATGATGTTGAAATTTGACACTTAGTCAGGATAGAGGTAGGGCAGCACAGTGTAGAGATGTCACGCATATCTGTTTGGCAAATATGATAAATATAGCAAAGACAGGCAAGCAACTGTTGCTTCTTTGGTATCTACAGTAGATTAGTCAACAGCTGCAATAATCCTGGATCATGGAAGTTAAAATGCATACACAAGAGGTCTAGCCCTGGTCCATATTGTTTTTAGCATCACATTGTGAGAGCACAACACTTCAAATTATGTCATTTCTTTTTGCAAAACCTCAAGATTTCTTTTGAGATCATTCAATTCCAGAATTTGTGTGTAGTTTGCTTTGTCAGCAGCTGGTAATTCTGCAAAGTTCAAACTACATTTACATAGAAGGACAAGCAGCAGTTTATTGAAAGAACATTAAAAAAAATAAATAGGGGATGCAGATATACAGTAGATAATCTAAATTAAAGAAGCAGCTCTGGAGTGGATTGGAGTGCGTTAAGTAATTAAATGACTAATGAAATTATTTTAAGTTAACATTTACTGAATGTAAAACCGCAAAATTCATATGAAACCGTATCATTTGTAAGAAAAAAACCTAAAACCTCACCTGGTGGAACACGATGATTTAGTCCGAGAGACCACTTCACTAAATGCATTAATTTTTCACAAAGTTGTACGTTTGAGTATCACGATTTCCGTACACAGAGTGCGGTTTCCATGGCGACGGGGGCGGTGTGAAGCGTGTGCCCATTCTTCCACTGAGTGTGAACATGAGTCCCGCAGACCCACGGGGGGAAGAAACAGAAAACCCTTATCAGACAAGGTAAAGAACAGTCGGCGGACAGCCGGTCAAATTACGCTCAGTTCAGCATGAAAGGGAGATAATCCCCCAGAGAGCTTAATGCCCACCAACAAACCCCCTAAAACAAAAGCCTCAGACTAAGTAGGAGAAATATTCCATCAAGATATTAACAGTACCTTTACAAAACAATGCATAGAAAGCCGGAAAAATACTATGGGAAGTGCATACTATATTATAATGGGTAATGTTTTTAGTTTTATTTTTCAAATTTAACATCCCTTTTTGCTTTTACCCTCATCCAAGACTAAGACTAGATTTATCATAACGTGACGTCACGCATCTTAACATAGAGTAATGTAATGTAAAATAAGTGTTAGAATTATTGGTGTGTTTTTTCCTTTTCTTTCTTTCTTTCTTTTTCTTTTCTTTTTTTTCTTTTTACAAAAATGTCTAAATAGTAATACCAAACAGTCAACAAATGATTAAAATAAAATAAAATAAAATAAGAGGAGGCAAAGGAGCGAGTCGGATACTTTTCAGCAGTATATAAGTTTCATTGGGGACGACATTAAATGTAGCACAAAGCACAGCAGCGTCTCTTCCTCTTACCAGAACAGCTGCTTTCTTTACTGTCTTTGCATTTGTATTTAATCATGTGATGCATATTCACTTAAATATACTGGAGGCATGTTAACATCTGAGTTGATTTTAATGAGCTGAAGCCTCAGATGCGTGAAATGGCCCGGGACATGTAACTAAGTCAGCAACATCTGAATCCAGTTGCTAGGCTACCAGAGCCATCTCATGAGGAAAATTGGACAAAACAGATCTCAGAGATGAGATTAAGCAACCACATTAAATAAAAGGTAGGCTAATGTCATGTTTTATTCATGAGTGGTGGTGGAGCTTTGAATGTCATATTGTGTTTTTTCACTGGGGAAAGCTTTGTTTGTTTACTAATGTCAGGTGCTTCTATCCCACATTACTTTTACATATTAACCCCCCCAGCAAAAAAAAAGAAAAGAAAAAAAAGGGAGGAAAGGGGTATTGTTTTATGGTTATCGTTGGTTTGTATGTTTGTCAGCAACTTTACGTGAACACTTCTATTAAATTTTCAAGAAAGTTGGGAGATGGTCCAGAATAGACCATATTACATTTTTATGAATATAGGTCAAAGGTCAAAGTCACCAAAAATGTGTTTTGACAATGATCAGAGTTAGAGCAAATCAGGAATTTTCTTTTCATTTCTGTATTACTCCCTTTTATATATCTTATTTTTGCCCTCACTGTTGATGTGCAATGACATCAGAACTTTGAAGGACAAATTTGAAGACTCGTCACAATAAAGGTCCAAATGTAATTTTGGATATAACTTTTGAGCTATTCATCTTGGAGAATTCCATTGAGCACCTCTTTCAATTCTGCATCTTGCATGTATAGCTCTTGACCCAAGAGGTTGGAGGGTCACTAAATCAATACCTAAAAAAAAACTAAAATACAGAAAAATTTGTGGAAATACAGATTTAGTTAATATTATTGACAGACAGGAAACCTGGTTATGGGCTCCAAAATTATGTCATGACCTTTGACCTCGAGTGACTGTAAAAGGTCAAAATCCAGATTACATGATTTTAAATAGTCACAACTCCAAAAAGAGTGGTAATAAGTACTCTGTTATTATTGTTGACAGTTAGGAAACTATATGTGGACTCCAAAATGGCATCATGACCTTTGACCTCAAGAGACCTTGAATGTAAAACCTGTAGTCTCACATTTTGAGTGGGAGATGTCTATTAAGAGAGTTTATGAAGGCATGGGGTTTGATGTGCCTGACATCACTTATTATGTATGTATTCCAAATTATCTCTAAGGTTTCTTGGATTTCAGAAATACATTTAAACCAAATATTTAAAAAAAAAATACATGCTGTTATCGTAGCTTCATACACAAGTGCTAATTAACTTTACTAAGGTTTCAAGTCCTCAATTTATTTATTCATTTTTTTCTACAAAATTCATGATATGAAGTTGGAAAAGTTAGGAATTGCTCATGACTTGGCATACACAGTTTTGGGAGCTGTATTATTTGTGTTATTAAAAAAAACAACAATTTAAATGTTCTTTTACAGTGAAGAAACCTGTTGGAAAAAATCATGTTGTCATCCGAAGACGATATCTCTCAGTCATCCTCCTCCTCACTATCACCTCCTTCCTGCTCACCTCCTCTTGCCACCCACTTCATTGGGAGAAAAGAGGACATTGTGAAAGCAGGACGTGTGACCAAACTGGTTAATGGGTGTAGAGATGTACTGGTTCTGCACCACGAGGGACAACTTTACGCAATGGACATGCACTGCTATCGTAAGTTTTATTGTAAACATAGCCTTCAGCTTTAGTTTTGGGACTCATAATCTATTTTTAAATGAGACGTAAGGAGTTGAAAAACGCATTTCAGTTCAATAATTATATTGATGCTTACTTGATTGACAGATGCAGGAGGTGCATTACAACATGGAGACATTGAAGTGAGCAATTTTTTTTTTTGTTTTAATTTTAATTGTTGTGTTGGAAATAGCAGTGATAGTGATGCAATTTCTTTCCATCTTAATGCTGTGTTATCAGGAGTTTAACGGTCGACTGTGCATTGTGTGTCCGTGGCATAAGTACAAGATCACATTAGCAGAAGGGGAAGGACTTTACCAAGCTGTGGACAACCCTACAGTCAAACCTCTGAGGACCCACTGGCGCTCCAAGGGTGTCAAGCAGAGAATTCACAAGGTGACTGAAGTCAATGGGGATGTATATGTGACACTAAGTGACCTCAATGAGGCCATTGAGTCTGACAACTACCAGACTGAAAAATACAGATCTGCCTTCCTCAAGGGCCACATGAAACACAACAACTAACCTCTGGGAATTGTTTGATAATTCTGAAAAATGTTTATATGGTGTTCATGTTTGTCTTTTCATCTGGAGATATGTAAATAAAGATAGAAAAACAAATGCATCATCCGAGTGCTGAATTTGTTCTTTACTTTGTTGCTTTGATTCAGTCAAAGAACAAAAATCATACTTTGTAAAACCATCCAAGTCTTTGTCAAATGTTTCTTATTTGCTTTTTAGTCATTAATTAAAGTATTATGGGTTTCAAGCTTTACAAAAGAGGTGAAGTAAATACAAAAGTATGTTTGCTCTTTCTGTGCTGAAATGCTGCCCTCTGTTGTTCACTGTCAAAGTGTAAAGTCCTTCTGAAGTGCTTTTCACAATTGTCATTATTATACATGTGTAAGTTAAAAAAAAAAAAAGGTTAGAAAATTTAATTTTGTAGAATCTCTGGAATTTTGCTCAAAATATATGACAAGTTTCAAAATCCACTTCTGTGAGTCTCTGTAAAGTCCCTGAAAGAGGTGCTGTCTTTGCACATTCTTTCATTTCAAAGTTTCATTTTAAAGCGATCAAGAAATTGAAACAACACTCAAAGAGCCTGATAATCTTCTTATTTCTTGTAATGTTGAAAATAGATTTGAAGAAAAGAGTGTTGACAACATTAATTAAAAACAAATAATACGCGTATATTCCTCTTTGTTTTTTTAGTTTGCATTGGTGTTGATGAAATAATCTCAAAAATAAATGCAAGTATATAAAATATATGAGTTGACTTTATAGCGTTGTAGTGAGAGCATGGTGTAATCAGTCTGTTCATGTTAGTATTTTAGATGCAGAATTGTTTTATACATACCTGCATCTTCTCTTTAATTCCTTTTATGAGACGAATATATATTTATGCATGGCCCCTGTTAATTTAACTAAAAATAATGTGTGTGCACAGCTAACAATAGTTACGCTAAAATTAAATCTTTCAATTTCAAATCAGAAAATCGACATTTTGTTCTGGAATTTGAAAAAAGTTTTTAAACCACCAAATAAGTGATTTTGTCTGTTTATAATAATTCGCCAGTGTGTGTGTGTATATATATATATATATATATATATATATATATATATATATATATATATATATATATATATATATATATATATATAAAAATGTTGTTCCTCTCGCCCCACGTGGGCGGTGTCTCCTTCAGACTCGGGTCCTCTACCAGAGGCCTGGGAGCCTGAGGGTTCTGCGCAGGATCTTAGCTGTTCCTAGCAATGCGCTCTTTTGTACAGAAATCTCTGATGTTGTTCCTGGTATCTGCTGGAGCCATTCTCCCAGCTTGGGGGTCACTGCCCCTAGTGCTCCGATCACAACTGGTACCACTGTTGCCTTCACACTCCACATTTTCTCTAACTCCTCTTTCAGCCCTTGGTATTTCTCAAGCTTCTCATGTTCTTTCTTTCTGATGTTGCTATCACTGGGGACTGCTACATCTATCACCACCACTGTCTTCTCATGTTTATCCACCACCACTATGTCAGGCTGATTGGCCATCACCATCTTGTCAGTCTGGATCTGGAAGTCCCACAGGATCTTGGCCTGTTTGTTCTCTGCCACCTTTGGGGGGTTCTCCCATCTTGACCCTGGGACCTCCAGTCCATACTCTTTACAGATGTTCCTGTACAGTATGCCTGGTTATGCCTCTCCATGTATGCCTTGCCTGCCAGCATCTTACACCCTGCTGTGATGTGCTGGACTGTTTCAGGGGCTTCATGGAGCAGGGCATATATATATATATATATATATATATATATATATATATATATATATATATATATATATATATATATATATATATATATATATATATATATATATATATATATATATATATATATATATATAAACGTTACAAGATTAGATTACAGTGTCCAGTAGGAAGCGGACTAGTGCCGCATATATATGTATCTAAATAGTAGAAGAAGAACACGTCGCATCCTGATGACGTAGGCATGTTGTAGTGTCGAATTCAGTTTACTGTGGCTTAACTGTGTGATTGTTTTGCATATATTACTAGTTCATACATTGTTAAAATCCCCTGCCTCTTCCGTTGGCTCCTTTGTGTAATGTTACAGATCAGACATGAACTAATAGGATAAAACTCCGGAATAGTTGCCGTTCTCCCCTTGCATGCAAACATCCTGCAGTGATGGCGTCAGGTACATCTTTCTTTCTTTAATTTGACTGGACATATGCGAAGGTGTAAAATTATTTACTAGTGGCATTGTGAGGTTTTTAACATTTTCTCTGTTATCTTTATTTAAACATGACGGTCTAAATGCCATAGAAATGTACAAACCCTTCAAAAGGGGTCTAAAAAGGGTTTTAAGACTTAATGGTCTGGTTATGTTTTCATAATCTATCAGATTCATAATCTAACTTTTTTAAAGAAGTTCAGAAATCAAAGTTCACTTAGTTAGTGATCAAATACTCACTAGAAAATCAAACAAAAGCTTAACTTTAATGTACTGTAGTTCTTTCAGTAGTATTTTCCAAGAGAAGTTACAGGGGAGTGTGGAACAGTGTGGAAAATGTCCTTACATTTGTTATCCTGATTGATCCTATTTTTGCATCTAAACATTAACTGCTTTAACTATTCTATAGATGATGATGCCAATCTGCTTGTCATTGTTGTGGATGTTAATCCAATATGGTGGGGTCAGCAAGCACAACGAGAGCCTCAGGTATGATTAGACACTAAGATGTAAAGCTGATACAATTTTACTGTATAATGTGCTTTATTCAATAACTTCCATAGTCCATACTTATTTTGGTTTGATAGATGCTGTGTGAGTTTTGTCATCATTCACTGCCCTTGTGTCTTTTTTCAGTTCACCCTGTCTAAGTGTCTGGATGCTGTCTTGGTGATGGGAAACTCCCATATGGCCATGACTAGATCAAACAAGCTGGCTGTAATTGCAAGCCATTGTCAAGACAGGTAATTCAGTTTTTTGTTAGTTGTGTAGCATTCATAAGTAATTATCATGTGTCATATATCTACATCTCTCAATCTTGCTCTGTTTCAGTCATTTTCTGTATCCCAGTAAGAACTGGAAAGGTGGGGATGGAAGTGGGGATGATGCATCCTCCAGTGGAGATGGGAAGTATGAACTGCTGTCAGTTGTCAATAACCTGATTGCCGAAGAGATCAGGGATGTTATGTCGAAGAGTAAGTGCAATTCACATGGATAAAACAAAGATTATTATTTAATGTTTTGATGGTTCAAGACCCTAAAATTCCTCATCATATTGTTGAGGATGACCTTTGTAGGATAAAAAATAATATCAAACCATACCATTGTGGATAATTTTGTTGTTTGTTTTGTTGTGTGTTGATGAGTACATTGAAGGGTTTTATTTATTTATAATGTATTATGTCCTTTCTGATTACAGCCGAAGTCAGAGGAAATTCAACTGATACTATGTTGGCAGGATCCTTGGCCAAAGCTCTTTGCTGTATCCTTTTTAAAAATATTTATATGTGAAAATGTTCACCAGTGTGTGATTAAACACTAAAGAATGAGTTTCGTTGTGCTTTAGATTTACCTTGTTTTGAAGGCCCACTTTAATACAGAAAAGTGTTTGTCTTTTTCTTATTGAAAAAGCTGCAAATGTTGCTAATGGACTCATTTTCTTGCTTAAGCTTTTGGAAGATGTTCTTTACAAATTTCATATTCAGATATTCATAGAGTCTCAAAAGAGTTGGAAGGTAATTTTATTTATTATGATCAACAATGCTCATGAGCTTTTTCTTACCAGGTTAAATCTGTGTCTGTATGCTCTTTTTCAGTGGGAAAGGAGATGAAGTCCAGAATACTGGTAAGCCCTTAATGCTCTAAAGCAGTGGTTCCCAACCTTTTTCAGCTTGTGACCTCATTTTGACATCACAAATTTCTTGCGACCCTAGAGTTTAAAAACAGTTTTTTGCAGAAAAAAACAAAAAAGGATTTGTTTTTGATCATGCGATAGTTTGGTGTACTATGGTGCAAATAAACATACATTTTAGATTAAGTTTAGTCTATATAATGTCTGTTATTATAAAGGGAGGCAGAAAGGTGTAGGTGTAGATTACTGCACAAAGTGAGAATTCTATTTTTCTTGGTGAGGATATGTACAGTCAGTCAATGTTGTATTTACAAGGGTGCAAATTAATACTGAACAAATCGTAACTCAACGATGAATTATGAAACAGCTGTAGCATCTGAAACTAACTACAATGAACATTTAACAGATAAACAGTACCACAGTACTTCAGTTTCAACTTCAGAGTTTTTTTGGGGGGATTGTGATTGTCTTTGTCAACACTCCATTGATTTTTTTTCTTTGTAATTGCTTTTTTATTTTTGTCAATTACTCAAAATTTGTTAGACTAGTATATCTAGAAGTTGAAATGGTTAAAAAAATAGCATTGTTGTGACTGAGCTGGTGTTGGAAATAGCTGAGGGGTGAACTATGACGCCTTGTTCTTGCTCTGTTAAGAACTGCATATCCAGTTAAAATATTACAATTTGTGTTATTTTTTTATGGTTATTTGCTCTCTACTAATACAATTTGAACAAAAATTAACTTATTCCTGCTTTTAATACAGTCATTTTGTGTTTATAGGTGATAAAAGCAGCAGATGACTGTGCACTCCAGTACATGAACTTCATGAATGTGATTTTTGCAGCTCAGAAGCAGGTAAAAGGATTTGTTTACTACTTTGTTACACTTGTATATATTCAAACAAATATATCTATTCTATGTTTTAAACAGAGCATCCTGATAGATGCCTGTGTGTTAGACTCCGACTCTGGTCTCCTTCAGCAGGTAAAACTAATACTTCATTACAAAGAGTAATGATTATGAATGATTTGACCTGTTTAAACTTTTTCACTTTGAGGGCTTTACTTTTTAGGCTTGTGACATAACTGGAGGATTGTACCTGAAGATCCCTCAGAAAGTTGCCTTGGCACAGTACCTTCTTGTAAGTATACGGTAGGGGTTGACACATTTGAGAATATACATTATATTTTGGTTCTACTGGTGTTTATTTTGGTGCTTTCCATACAGTGGGTGTTCTTGCCTGATTCTGAGCAGCGCTCACAGCTGGTGCTGCCTCCCCCTGTGCACGTGGACTACAGAGCTGCATGTTTCTGCCATCGTAACCTCATTGAGATTGGTTATGTCTGCTCCGTTTGTCTGTCGAGTGAGTGTGACACCCAGTTAAATTACACAAATTCATGACAAAAATGATTTCAAGTGAAAGTGCAGTGTTTTACATTTAACCTTTTTTTTTAGTATTCTGCAACTTCAGCCCCATCTGCACAACTTGCGAGTGAGTTATTTTCCAGCCATATTAAAAGCACCCATTTTTCATGTAATTTATGTGAATGCTACATGTTAAAACATATGGCATTATTTCATCTTTACTTTGTCAATATTATTAAAATCTTAAATCTATTTCTTTCTAGGACTGCCTTCAAAATCCAGCTACCAACGATGGTCAAAGCCAAAAAGAAAAAACTCAAGCCAACATCATGAAATTTTTCTACTGCACTAGATTTGTATTTTATTTTTTTTTATACTGATTATTATATAGATGCAGGACCTCCTGAACAGGAATTAAAGAGAGGAGGATAAGCAAACTTGAATAAGACTGACTGTTTACTTATTAGCTGATACTTTTTATTAATGGTTGTCCCTGTAAAACACAAGACCTCTTGCAACATATTAAAGAGCATAATAGTTTCTCAACCTTAAACACTTAAATTGGTCTGTTAAAAAATGCAAATGTGTAATAAAAAGAGTCATTTGGCCTGAGTGTAAAATAATGTAGAATTATGTTTTTCATATTTAATTATATCAGCAAACAAATTTAGCTTTCAGTGATGTTGGATAACCTTAAGGCATCTTGTCATCTACATTTAATTGTAATAAAAAAAACAATTCAAATGTGTTTATAAAATG